>OZ030024.1:2652500-3252500 GCA_964023405.1 Apodemus agrarius | reverse complement strand
TCCTGGCACATGAATTCTCTCAGCTGCCCACAGAATACTAAATTCTGCTCTAACCTGCACCCCTTGTTACAGTGCGGACTGTGTTTTTCAGGCTGCCAACCAGGAGAGATTTTATGCTTGGAGTGTTCAGGACTTGATCATCTAAGGCATGAATGTAGGTGGGATAAAATTCCCACAGCTTGCCGGAAAACCCGTGGGCTCTTCTGACAAGAGTTCCAGAGTCTGGTTAAATAATAACTACCGAGGGAATAGATTTGTCTGGTGACTACCAGTGGTACTGCCCAACACAAGAAAGTCCCCGTGGCACCATCTTACTGCCAAAGCCAACAATCAAAGCTGGAGATGCCTAAACTGTGCCTGGCATATCCAGGGCCCACCCAAGCCCCAACAATGCAAACTTTAACTTTCCTTGTCTGAATTTTCTGGAAATCTTTCTTTTATGATTTACTCCTGGGACATGAATGTTCAGATGTTCAGATTTCCTGACTTTTTTTTTTTTTTATGTTGAAACTGACTTAAAATCACTGTTTGTCCATCACACGTTCTAAGAAATATTGGCTATCCTTTAGGAATGAGGAAAGTACTTATCTAGTGAATGGTCAATGTACCCAAACATTGACGTCATAGGAGGGGTAGGAAGCAGAGACTGTGACCATACTTTTGAGTGCTTGGAAAGGTGCTCATGGACCAGGAAAAAACGATTTTGTGACTCTCTGATTCTAGAGCCTGTGAGGAAAGGCACTTGACCTAAGGAAAGCCACATTAGAAACAACTGACTGCTTTATTCCTCTAAGAGTAAAGCCACGGGAGAGCGGGATGCCGGCTTCAGGCCGAGACATTAGCGGTGTGGAGCAGCGGGAGCAAATTAAAAATGGCTGATGTTGAGGAAGGCAAGAAGATTCTTGTTCAGAAGTGTGCCCAGGGCAGAAGGTTCAGTCAAGCGTAGAATGGACCAGATCTCCAGGTCTGTTTTGGGCAGAAGACAGACAGGTCAGGCCTCTGGATTGTGTTCCTCAGACTCTAACAAGAGCAAAGGCATGGCCTGGGGAGAGGCTATGCTGAGTATTTAGAGAACCCCCAAGAAGTACAACCCTGGACCAGAAATAATCTTCACTGGGATTAAGAGAAAGGGAGAAAGAACAGACCTAATGGCTTATCCTGATGAGGAAAAACACCTGCCGTTATTTATCACAAAACACAGTCTCGTGGCTTTTAATGTCCACCATAATCCAATCCACTCATCAGAATTCAGATCATGAACGGTACCAATGGTTCTGTTGGATGGTCTGGATTTAGGTACAAGTGACTTGTAGTACAGTGGGTATCATCCTTTTGAAAATAACCAGTTCTTCTTGTGTAAATTCTTCACTCTTCCGTGAGTGACATTCAACTTTCTACAAAGATGGTGTCACTGCAAAAACATAAAAATGCTTTTATACTTAGATGACTGTAACCAGGCACATGAGTGTGTTTAAACACGAGGAAAGTCCCTCACAGCCTCAGAACCAAGCAGAAGACAAAACTCTGTTTCAGTCTCTGTCTGCCGGCCTGTATAGGCAGTGGTTTAACACCAAGGAACAGCTGTCTGTTCTCGACGATGCCGATTTAAGGGTTAATTAGAAATCCCTGGGTCAAAGGTGTCGTTTAGCACTGAATGGCATTTTGATGTAGTTTATGCATGAGATCAAATAAAGTGTTTAACACGTAAAGGACAGCTGAAGCCAGGCCTGGGAGATGGCTTAGCAGGTAGGTGTGAGCACAGCAGGCATGAAGACCTGCGTGAGAATTTCCAGCACTCACATAAGAAGCAGGCTGCACCCTTGCAGCCCTAGCTGGCTGAGGCGGAGGCAGGATGATCCCGGGGCTTGCTGGCCACCTGCCTAATGCCAGGTTCAGCGAGAGACATTGTCTCAAGGAAATAAAGTGGAGAGTGACAGACAGGGCATCCAGTGTCCTTTGGCCTCTGCACTCACGTGCATGCGTACACCCTTCTACTTGTGTAAAGCTCACTCACAACACGTCTGAAGCCTGTGGTTGTGAGCAATCCAAGCTCATCAGCGGCTAAGTCATCTCATTCTTTTTCTCTGCGTTTCTCTGTGAGCTAGGTGGGCTTCAAACCTTCCTAAACATCAGCTGGAGTGGACCGACCTGCTGGAGAACCCTTGGGTGTGGCGTGGGATGGAGAGAAGTTGTTCCGTCTTGATTTTATGGTAACGAGGTCAGACTAAGATGCTGCCTGTTTTCCGCCTCACAGGTTACCTGCTCCTCGGACTCATCGCCATGTTGGTCGTCCTGGAGACCTTCTGTGAACTCCATGAGCTGAAGAAATTCAGGAAAATGTTCTATGTGAAGAAAGACAAGGATGAAGACCAAGTTCATATCATGGAGCATGACCAGCTGTCCTTCTCCTCCATCACCGAGCAGGTGGCCGGCCTGAAGGAGGAGCAGAAGCAAAATGAGCCTTTTGTGGCCTCCCAGTCACCACCCTATGAGGATGGCTCTGCAAACCATTGAGCGTGGGCCGCCAGACCCCGGACATGAGGCAGAGCCTTGACTGTGTCCATTTTTACAAGAAAGTCAAAGCTTAGATGATGTTATTTTAAGAAATATCTACTGTTAACAATATTTTAAAAAAACGTGGAACTTTGGATTCTTGGGGTGGGTTTTAATCCCTGGGAAGATGAGGTATGTGCCTGTAACTCATAGGAGACGTGATCACCTGGTGCCGCACACTGGGGACGAATACTTGAAACAGTGTACTGCAGTGGGTGGAGGAAGATTTTATACATAACTGGGGACTCTGGGTTTGCATTCCAATCATTTTGCCGACAGCTAAGCAGCAACATTTATATTTATAAACAAAACAAAAAAAAATCTATAGAGGTGTATTTTATAAATAGGTTTAAGTGTCCCGGCTTGCATGTGCCTATCCTAAATGATTATTTTTGTAGAGTCTAAATTAACTCTATTTATAATGAATAGGCCACCATCCACTGTGTACATAGAACATATAAATATGTTTATATTCTGTACATATGTGTAGCCTAACAGATATCCCTGTACTTCTTGAGCCAAGATAAGAGATATTTTTTTTTCTTTTTTGATTTCTCTTTATACTAAAGAGCCCAGAATTGCCACAGCAAGCTAGGAGGCATAACAAACTCAAGGGAAAATCGGTATGACATTCTGTTCCTGTGTACATTTCTACCCTCTTGTGTAGGACCAATTAGTGAGGAAGAGAGTTGGTGAGAAGGTGAATCTATTTGGTCTGGAAGGCATGCCGCCATTTCTACCCATCTCACAGGTCTGGAGGGCATACCACCATTTCTACCCACCTCACGTTAAAGCACAATGGCAGTGGCCCCCTCCGCTGAACAGATTATGATAGGTTAATCTGAGAATTCTACAATTAGAATCTGAAATCAATAAAATCATGGCAGATTGCAATCTCGTGGTTTATTACGTCTGATGTTTCCCTCTATGTACATTGTCTACGTATGCCCCAATTTAGAGACACTATACAGTAACATTGGTGTATCTAGGATATCAGGATAGATACTACACAGTTACAGTTCATTGGTGTATCTTGGATATCAGGATAGATACTACACAGTAACAAGTCATTGGTGTATCTGGGATATCAGGACATTTAATGAGACCAGGTAAAGTCCAAGTCTAAGAGCCAACAGAGGGGACCAGCAGAGGGGACACCTGTAGTTCTGTCACCCAAGCTACATTCTTAGTGTGGGGCTCAGGAAAGCCGCTCTGTGTCCTCAGGGTCTAGATGCCTTGTGGGTGGAAGACTTATTTAACACAATGGCTGTCATATTATATGCCTGACCCTTCACAGAGGAGAGACACTGGAATGGTTTTTGAGTGTGTGGAGTTTATTAGAAGAGTTATTTATGACACAGACAGACAGACAGACAGACAACAGCAAAATAGGGGTTCTGAAGAACAGAGACAGATAGCGTGGCTGGGCCCCTGAAGAGAGGAAATCAAGCGTCTATTGGAGTGAGTGGGCTCCTGTCTTATAGTTTTCCTGGGGACTGGAGAGGGCCCACGACACAAGTCTGTAGCCAGGCTGCCTGAGTCTCAGGCAGGAGTGGGTAGGGAGCAGGTTGTTCATCCTCTAACAATCCCTTACGTTTAACTTCCGAACCCGGAAGTCAGCTAAGGGCTCACAGACGGTGTATCTGTGAGAAAGGCTACTCTGAGGTACTGTGGCCTGGATTCTCACATTACAGTCTTCCAAACCTGACACCTGTGTCATTCTTTTTTTTTCTTCCAAATCTTCACTTTATTTTTAATATAAAATGCAAATTTGGAAGCCCACTCTGCCTTTTCCCTTAACATAATGCTTTACCTCTTAGAAATAAAAATAAAGTACTAATTCTATATACATCACATGTACCATACAAAAATGTATAGGCTTCTCTGTATAGCCCTGGCTGTCATGGAACTCACTCAGTAGACAAGGCTGGCCTCAAACTCAGAAATCTGCCTGTCTCTGCCTCCCAAGTGCTGGGATTAAAGGCGTGCGCCACCACTGCCCGGCCCACCTGTGTCATTCTTTCCGGGTGGTTAGTCTTGGTTGCAGAAGGCTACTTTTGAAGAACAATGGCTAATTACAGACCTAGTCACAACTATGGATATTTTCTCACAACATCCTGTAGGACATTTCCTGTTTCTTTGTTTTATTCTGCAGCATTTAACTGGCCAAGGTTGTTTGTCAAATATATCCATTTCTGGGCTGGAGAGAGAGCTGAGCTGGTAAAGCGTTTGCCACCCAAGCAGTCGGACCTAAATTCAAGCAACAAGATCTGTGTTAAGGAAATACCCAGGCATAACTGCACATTTGTGATGCCACTGCCAGGGAAACTTACAGAAGTGGGTGTAGGGCCTGCTGGCCTGTCATCTAGCTTGCTTGGTAAGGTCATGGCCAGTGAGAGTCCCTGTTTCAAAAGGACAGGGTGTTGTTACCTAAGGACTGACATCTGAGGTTGTCCCCGGACTCCATATGCATGTGCTCATGGCTCATGTGTGCACACGCGCACACACACACACACACACACACACACACATACATGCACCAACACAAACACGCCACACCCATGCACATGCCCTCTGATAAGCGTACACAGATGTACCCATTTCTAAAATTATCCGTGTACCTCAGGCGCCATATAGACCGTGTATCATACTGATGGTATTGTTGAGGACACAAATGATAGTAGTTGCCCCTGTGGTCCATAGGAGAACCCGCGCTCCATTTTTGTAGGGGGAAACCTGATCAGAGTGAAGATTATTTTAAAATCAGCTACCACGAGAGAGATTTCCTTTCCCCACAGAAATTTAAAACAATGTTTTCTTGTGTGTTGTCAGTATTTAAAGGCTGCGGTTTATGACCTCATCTGCCCAGGAAATAACAAACTAGCTGTAAAATGGGAATTTATTTTTCATAGCTCTTGCTGTGCAATGATAATGATGTTCCCAACAGCTCTACTGGGACAAGGAGGAGGAGGAGGAGGGGGAAGAGGAGACAGATATACATACGTGTATGTGGGTGTGTGTGCCTGTGTGGTCTATATGTGTACATATGCATGGAAGTGGTGTATGTATGTGTGCATATGTGTGGTCTCTATGTGTACGTGGTATGTGTGCATGTGTGTAGTGTCTATGTGTATGTGGTATGCATTCGTGTGTATGTATGTATGTATGTATGCATATATATGTGGTGTATGTGTGTGGTCTCTGTGGTTGTATGATGTGTATGTATGTGTATGTATGTGTTGTGTATATATGTGTGTGTGGTCTCTGTGTGTATGCATATATGTATGTATGTATGTATGTGCATATGTATTTGTGTGTGGTCTCTGTGTGTATGTGGTGTGTGTATGTGTGAATGTATGTGTGGTGTTGTGTGTGAATGTGTGCATGTAGTGTATGCATGTGTGCATGTGGCATATGCATGTTTGGGTGCAGGTACACACTTATACATGTGCAAGTGGAGTCCATTTAGCTTTGGGCATCTTCCTCAGTTGCTCTTCACTGTACTTTTGGAGACAGGATCTTTCCCTGGGTCTGGGACTCATTATTTCACCTGGGCTTGTTGCCAGCACACCCCATGGCTCTGGCTGTCTCCATCCCCCAGTGCTGACATTCCAGAAGTGTGCTCCCCCCCACACTTGGCTTTTCTCGAGCCACACTCAGGTTCTCATGCTTGCACAGCAGGCCCTTTACCATTGAGACATCTCCCCAGCCCCTGAGTGCCTTTTGACCCATCAAGAAGAGATGGAGAGAGCTGGAGCTGTGCATAATCACACAGCTCACTGATTCTTTGATGACAACAGTCTCACTGGCCTCGTTAAATTTTCACACCATTCCTCAGCTCTGTGTCCCTGAAATGATAGTTTGAAGAGGAACCTTGGAGAATAGTATTCATAATTACTTAATAATGCTGCTGCTGCTGCTGCTGCTGCTGCTGCTGGAGCACCCCAGTGTCTCGGACTTTCTGCATTGCCTTTCATGGCTGTGAGGGTGGTCCTGAGAGGGAGAGCCGTGCTTCTATGCAAGGCTGAATCCAGTCTCTAGTCTGCACACATTCCTTCCAACAGTTCTAGATCTGGTTCTGGGCGATATCAGAGGATCAGTCCATCTACAGCTTCAGGATTTTAATTTATTTCCTCAGAGTAGAATAGGCACCACCCATCTCCACTTTCAGGAAGGGTAAAATCATCAGAGCATCCCTCAGACCTTCTTAAGGATTCGGAAGAGAAAAAGAGAAGTTCATTGGTGCACCCTGGACCCTTGGGGTTTCAGAAGGTTTCTGCAGGTACACAGGCCCCTGATGGGAACAAGCAGATAACCAGGAGGGTGGTAAACAAACAAACAAAAAACCCAAAAACACATGGGGAGTCAGGATGGTGCAAATACAACAGGGACCGAGGTATTTCAAGACAGGTGTGAGCAGAGAGAATCAGTACAGTTTCAACTATTAAAACATGCCAGCCCTTTCTTGCTAGGAACCCCCTCTCCATTTGTATATTAATATTTCAGGATAATCATGTCTTAGAGCGATCCTGCCGTCCTGGACTGAATGGCCAGGATCCCAGAAGATAGGCTTTCTCTCTACTTTCCAAAATAGACACCTCTCTCACTCTTGCTTTCCTCAGTACTGAACGGAAAAGAGAGAGTGGAAGGAGCCAGTTCCCGAGTAAGCTCAAGGTCTCCCATCTGGGCTCCTGCCCTGGGTGAACCTCTGTGTTAGTTACTTATCTGTGCTGTGTGAAAACACCCAACACATGCAGCTGAAGGAAGGGTCTGCTCTGGCTCACATTTCCAGGGCATGGCCGTGATGGCAGGGAGAGCATAGCAGCAGGGAGAGCCCGGCAGCACAAGAGGTGGGCACATGGCCTCTTCAATCAGGACAAAGAGACAAATGCTGGCACTTAGTTCTCTTTCTCCTTTTTATTCAGCCCAGCACCCCAAGCCCAAGGCATAAAGCCACCCACAGTTAGGGCGGGGTTTCCAACCTTAATGAACATAATCTAGAAACCCCCTCCTAGGCAGGCTCAGAGGCCTGTCTACCAGATCAGGTCTTGGTGACAGCCAATAGGAGCCATCCCAGTTTCTTACAAGCACATGACCTGGGGACTTGGGCAGCTGAATCAAGTGCCTGGGTGGTGGTTTTCTCTTTGATTCAGACACAATGTTTTCCTGCTGAATGAATACACAAATGTAACTAATGAATAACTAATGTAATAAATGTAACTAATGAAACTTAAGAGTCTTTCTTCCACCAGGCAGGCCCCAGTTTAGAGAGTTATGCACCTGTTTACATTTTTTTTAACCTTTTGACTGAAGGGTTTCACATATCATACACTGTCCCAAGCTGAACTGCTGACAGTGAGACTTTCCTCCCCCTCCTCTCGGAAGAATTGACACACCTGTCTTCATTCGTCCACACATCAGATATTTTGCTCAGTGGGTCCTGTCATTGACACTGTGCATCCTTCCAGAGAGTTTTAATGGCCTTGGACACTACCTGGAGTTGGAAATCTCAAAGATAGCATAATCTATAACTTCTTTCTTCCTTTAAGATATCTAGGGGAAGCAGCATGATGCTGAAGTAAAAAAGGCTGCAGTATGCAAACCCTTCATGTGCATATTAGTAATAGAGGCCCAGAGGCCATGCCCCAGCACTGAGCACACAGCTAGGCAGTACCCATGCTGATAAATGCTCATGGTTGTGTGAACAGGTCTGACAGTGCAGCCACCTATTGTCCTAGTTAGGGTTTTATTGCTGTGAACAGACACCATGACCAATGCAAGTTCTATAAAAGACAACATTTAATTGGGGCTGGCTTACAGGCTCAGAGGTTCAGTCCATTGTCATCAAGGCAGAAACATGGCAGCATCCAGGCAGATATGGTACAGAAGGAGCTGAGAGTTCTACATCTTCATCTGAAGGCTGCTAGTGGAAGACTGACTTCCAGGCAGCCAGGGTGAGGGTCTTAAGCCCACACCCACAGTGACACACCTACTCCAACAAGGCCACACCTCCTAATAGGGTCACTTCCTGGGCCAATCATATACAAACCATCACACCTACCAAATGTTAAATTCCTGCCTCTGGGTTGTGCCTACTCTCTGTGCAAGCCTATGGATCTGAGTTTGAATTCCCAAAACATACTAAAGATAAAGTGTCAGAATCCATATTCTGAAGGTTAGGGAAGTGGAGACTAGAAGATCTCAGAGGCTTTCTGTTCCACCTATCTAGGAAAACAATGGGATCCATGTTCAGTGAGAAACGCTGCCTCAAAAAATACAAGTAGAGAATGATAGAAAAAGACACCTGATATTAATCTCTGGTCTCTGTGTGTACTTACATACGCAGATACACATACACACACATACAAACACAGACATATACACACATACATACATACACATATATACACAGATACTCATACACACATACAAACACAGACATATACACACATGCACATACTCTCTCTGTGTCTCTATCTCTGTCACACATGTGCACACACACTGTCTCTTTGTCTCTGTCTGTCTGTCTGTCTGTCTGTCTGTCTGTCTCTCCCTCTTTTACTGTCCCTTCAACTTTTATTCACCTCCATTTGGCACCAGCTTGATGCCATCTGTCCTGCCTGCCTTTAGCTGGTGTCCTGATGGCCTAGTTCTGTCCCGTGCCAGCCTGCACCAACATATCTGTCCCGTGTCAGCTGCAGCTCTGTCCCTGCTGTTTTTAATTTTCTTGCCCTCCCTCATTTCTGCTTTTCCACCTGCTATGAACCAACCTGGCATTCGTCTCTAGATCCTTCTCTTGTCAATTCAGAGATGTTATTTGAAAAGATGTTATCCAAACCTGGCTTCCCCTCAGCTCCTTCCCATCCAGGCCTCACAGCATCTCGCATGAGATTTCCTGTTTTAATCCAGATGGATTTTTGCATTTGTCACTACAGCAGGAAGGAGCCATGTCTAAGTGTGCCTGAAATAGTTCTTGTATCTGATAAAACTAAGCTCCGTATACACCTAAGATAAAAAGATGTCTGGAAAGCAAAACTTCCTCAGTATTAGGTCCATGGTGAATAAAATACTGGAGGTGAAGACAGGAAGTAAATTATTATTTTACCAACAAATATGTGCTCCCACAAGACAGCAGATGTTATTCCAGATACATGAGATATACCAGGAAACAGAGACGGAAGCCATTGCTCACCCTTACCAGGTTTATTATTTGGTTATCTTAGTTTATTTTACTGTGCTAGGGTCTTATGCAGCTCTAGACTGATGTTCTACTTGCTATGTATCAGAGGATGGTCTTGATGATTTGTTCTCCTCCTTCCACCATCCAGGTGCTGATGTTACAAGCTTGTAGCATCAAGCCTGGTTTATCTGGTCCTGGGATCATACCTGAAAGTACCCTACTAACTGAGTGGCAGTCCAAGCCCAACAGCTTGATTTGGAAGTCTTTAACTGGGGCTATAGAGATGGACCAACTGTTAAGAGAACGGCTGCTCTCCCAGAAAACCCAGGTTCAATTCTCCACACCGACAACTATCTGTAACTCTGGTTCTAGGGGTCTGACACCCACTTCTGGCCTTCATGGGCACCAGGCATACTTGTGGCTAAGACATACATGCAGGAAAATATTCATATACATAAAGATAAATGAATCTTTCCTTTTAAACAGCTATTACAATGCATGTCTGGTCCAGATTCGTTATTTTATGAATTTTATTTCGCCCTCTTATACTCTGCCCAAGGCAGGTGTGTTCCCATGTGGGATTGGGGATGCTCTTTCCCCTGTTTGAGTCTTCATTCTGTCATCAGTGACAGATGTCTGCCTCCTGAGGTCAGTGTCAAGGGAGAAGGTGCATGCCTTCTCTCTGCCTGGCATTTTTACTAGGCGGTTTCTAATCATGTCTTCACAGACAGACTTGCAAAACGAATTGCTCGGTCTCAATTTTCAGATGAAAAAAAAAACCAAATTATCAGAATAGCAGAACACATTGGTGCAAGTCAAATGCCTTTAAGTAGCAGAGTGGAATGGCTAAAGTCATGTGGCCACCAAACGGTAGAGCTTTTCCCTGGAGCTGCTAGGGTCATAACCTGGGAACTGGCAGTCCCAACAAGCTAGGCTCTCTACCTTTCCTCTGACTGCAATTAAAGAAAAAGTGTCTGGAAAGCAGAGGAAGAGGATCATGCATTGCAGCTGCACTGAATAGGGAGTCACAGTGATCCAGTGACTCCCAGAGGTCCAGAAGTCAGGTTTATTTACTTGTTCTCTCTTTCTCTAAGACAAGGTTTCTTTGTGTAGCCCTGGCTGTCCTGGAACTTGCTCTGTAGACCAGGTTGGCCTCAAACTCAAAGCTCCTCATCTCCTTCTGCCTCCCATGTGCTGGGATTAAAGGTGTGAGCTACCACACCTAACCCGGAGGTTTATGATTAAATAAAGGGCAAGAGGTGTGCATTGCTAAGCAGTCCAGGTCAATGTGTAGCCCTGCCCATCACCAGCCCACCAAGGTCAGCTCCTGTCTGTCTCACAAGTTGTCAGAACTGTGTGACGTCTCTTCCTGGGAGACAAGTTCCTCTTCTGCCTGGCACTAGTCTTCAGCCTCTTCCTTCTCTCAGCTTATGATTCTCAAGAATTTCCCATTTTCTGGGACTTCTTTAGATAGTCTGGTTCCCAGAAGGAAAACATAGTTGTCTCTTGGGAATGTTCTGCCTCCTACCTGAATAGCAACAAGCTCAGAAGTGATTTTAGATGAAAATTAGTGCTTGTTGTATGTTTTGGATGTAAAAATTTTATTAGATGGTCCTGAGAAATGTCTAAGTCATAGGAAATGAAGCCCTGGCCACATATCTATCAAGTCTAGAGATCTAGTAGATTCCACTCGGTCTAGAGAAAGGGCGGTAAACGATGAGTTGGTGCAGGCAGAAGAGAACCTCGTCCTCTGCTCTGGGCATGATGTGTGCTGGGTTTGCATAGCATCTGGAGCAACTCAAAGCTGATAGCCACGAGATGGCTGTGGACAGAACCTCTGAAGGTGGCTGGGGATGTCAGACATGAGATCCAGTGACTCTGTAGTCCCGTACGTGCGATGGGGCCCTGGAGCTGATGCAGCTATCCTAGACGAGCCTGTGGAGTCATGAGACAAGGACAGCCAGAGATGTCGACGCTGCAGGCTGTGGTCCCCAAGCTCCACTGGAGCATCTTGTTTCACCCGTTGATCTTCTCATTGATGTGACACGTGAGAAGGAAGGACTGGTTTGGGCTCATGGTTTTGAGGAGTTAAGATCCATTGTGGAAGGAAGGCATGGTGGTGGGAGCATGAGGTGACTGATCACATGACGTCTGAAGTCAAGAAGCAAAGAAAGAGGATACTGGTGCTTAGTTGCTGGCCCATAGAGGTGTCATCCCCATTTATAGTGGGTCTTCCCTCCTCCCTCAACCTACTCACTGTAGAAACTGCCTTAAAGGCATGCCTAGAGGTCTGCTCCATGGAGAGTCTAGGTCCCCATCAAAATGAGATTTCTGCACGTGCTGGAAGGCAGGTGTGGTTAACGAACAACCTCAGCGCTGGGAGTGTTGGATCTAAGCTCATATGCCCTCGGTAGTTAGGGAACAGCCTGGTCCTCCGTATGGGGCAGGAAATTATGATCCTGGAACTCACTGTCAGATTCTGGCAAAGGAGATTGTCCAAGACTCCTGGCGTCATGTCAAAATGACCCTACTACCGGCATGAAGACATTCCCACAAGGCAGAGTGGATTGATGAGTCCATTAATCCAGACAACCTCAGGGACCAATCAATGTCGACTATACTTAGTTCTGAGATCTTAAAATTACTGACAGTTTTTGAAGCTCATCTTTAATCTTCAGGAAATTCTACTACGAACTCTGGAAAAAAAAGAAAAGAATAAAAATAAATTTTCTTTTTTCCTTATTTTAATTGTGTGCATGTCTCTGTGTGTGCCTATGTGTGGTCATGTGAACATGAACACAGGTGGCCCCAAATGTCAGAGGCAGGACATCAGATCTGCAGCTGGAAATACAGGTGATTGTGAACCTCTCAACACGGGTGTTGGGAACTGAACTCAGGTCCTCTGCGAGAGCAGCAAGCTCTCTTAAGCTCTATGCTATCCCTCTAGCCCCTATCCCACTTTTTCTATGTGGTAATATGTGGTCATGTGGCTAAATCCATTCTGGAAGAAAGTTCTTAAGAAGAGCAGAGCAAACAGACATGGGGAACCCAGATGCTGGTGTTATCTGATCAGCAGCCCCAGGGAGTTTTGTGGATTGTATGGAGTGAAGCAAGTGGAGACTGGGGTAGTCTTTATTGAGACTGGTTGTCTTTGATCACATCATGGGTCAAGCCAGTGAGGAATACATACACCTTACACAAGCTCCCTTGACTCAGTGGGTGGTTAGGGAGATGAAGTGTTACTTCCCCATCCTGGGACAGGGGTCTTGTGCTAAGCAGCTCATGATACTCCATGGGCTTGGCCCTTAGTGCCTAAGGCATCTAACTCCTGTTTCAATTATTCTGTTCTCTTTGCTCTTAAATGTACTCGAAAATCTTAAAAATAGAAAGCAAAGGTGCTTAAGATGTGCATGCACACATGGGCACAAAAGCACACATACACAGACATACCCATGTGCACAAGAGTGAACTGGGAAAAGAAGTGTCATTCTTTTAAAAAAATAATTTATTATTATTAATTTATTAATTTATTTATATCCCAAATGTTGCCCCTCCTTCCCAGTTCCCCCCTCAGACTTCTTCTTCCTCCCCTCTCCCCTTTGCCTGTGAGAAGGGGCATCAAGTCTCTACAGAATTAGGCACATCCTCTCTTGAGAGGCAGTGTTTATAAAACGTCATGGTGTCCCAAAGACCAAGGAAGCAGTGTCTCACGAGGACTGAACAGGCTGGTGGCAGTGCTGCCAAGAAGCCAGGACAGAGTATAATTAAGAAGGGCACAGCTAGGAGGTAGGGGCTGAGCTGGGAGCTGCCTGAGGTCAGGCTTTGCTGGAAGAAGATACAGTTTCCAGGTCTCTCTCTCTCTCTCTCTCTCTCTCTCTCTCTCTCTCTCTCTCTCTCTCTCTCTCTCGATCTGTATTACATGCTTGTGCAGGCCAGAGGTCAACCTCCTATGTCATTCTCAGAAGCCGCCCACCTTGTTAGTTGAGTCAGGATGTCTCCTGACCCAGAGTTTGCCATGTAGTCTGAGCTGGCTCATCAGTCAGTCCCAGGAATCCCCGCCTGTCTCTACCTGCATAATTCAGGAGTTACGAACACGCACCACCAGGCTCAGCATTTTTTCATGGGTTCGGTGGCTTGAACTCGGCTCCTCAAGCACGTTACTGGCTAAGCCATCTCCCCAGATCTTGACTGTTGAAAACGGAACATACTTGAAGACGCTAAAGGCGTAAGAAGGACTCCACGGAGCGAAAGGTGTTTTAATGCATGAAACACTCAGACCACGCAGACTGACAGCCATTTTTGAAGGGCTGAGGAGGGTAGAAGCACTGGAGAGGGCTCTTCAGAGCTCCACCCTCCCAAATGAGTGCTCATTAGAATACCAGGAAGCTTGGGAAGATGAGACCCCTCCTGCCATTGAAGATATTAGCCACCACCACCCCGAAATAGGAAGATTTTAACAGAATACGGAGAGTTACCATATTTAACAGGGTCCGCCAGTGGACCCTGTTGCAAACAGGAAACTCGCGGAAAGCACTTCCAGGCTTTTTCCTGAAAAGGAAAGGTAAATACGAAATCATGTCCTAGGAGTGAAAGAAATATTTCTCTGGCTTTGAAAACCTGGGACAAAAGAGCAGGCTCAATTAGCCTTCTACAAACACTCAAGGGGCTCAGCAGTTCACATTTCCTGCTCTTCTGCAGGACCCAAGTGGGTTTCCCAAGAACAACTGGGCAGCTCACAGCTGCAGGCAACTCCAGCTTCGGGGGACCAGACACCGTCTTCTGGGCTCTGTGGGCACCTCCTGTGCTCATGTGTACAAACCCCCCTAACCCCTCACCCCCCTCACCCCCACACAATTGAAACACCAAACCCTTAAAAACAAACAAAAGAACAAGGCAAACAAACATTTAAAGACTGAAACCGATGTGTCTCTAAACACAGAAACAGACAAGTACCAGGGGCACCAGTAACCTTGAGAGAATCTTGAGCGTGCCCCCATTTTGCTATTTATGTGATCAGAACATGAGAGAGTCTCACCCTATACATGCCATAGACTCACAACTGAAGCCTAGGTGAGGCAGGGAAAGTAAAGAGACAAAGGCGTCAACTGGGCGGAGCTGTGGTGGCAGAGGTCTGGCTATGTGTGCCGCTTTCACTGTGCAAATTTTGATGAACCCCACTGTGGGCAACAGTTCCTACCTAGACTTCCTTTGGAGGAAGACCACTGCATTAGGATGGTAACATTTAGGCAACAGTAACTCATCTACATACACCTTACAGGGCACAGGAACTGTATCATCCAACAGCCTCAATGAGAAACTTACCATCCTCAGGACTTCAACTGAGTTCTAAGTCTTGGAGGATCAGGCTTTTGAGACAGGGTGCTGATTTCATTTATTATCAAAGGGGGAAAAAAGGAAATGTGCCTCCTGCCATTTTATCGGTTTGCAGATTAAGGCAACCTAATGTGTATATGATCGAAGTGTGTATCAACGGGCTACACCAGTCTTGCTGTTTGTAACATGGATATGTGCGGGGATCCTGCTTTCCAGACAGATAAGTGTCTTAGTTTCTTTTCATGTTGCTGTGATAAAATATCCTGACAAAAGCAACCCAAAAAGGAAAGAGATCCATGTCTGCTCATGGATCCAGGTGATAGTCATCACAGGGATGTGCAGAAGACTGGTCACATGGCATTCAGAGTCAGACCAGAGCAATGGATGCATGCATATTTACACTCAGCTCATTTTCTCCACTATCATGCCTTCTGCCTTAGGAATGGTGCCTCCCACAGTGGGCAGGGCTTCTCACCTCAATATAATAAAGACAACCCCCTTCCCCCCCCCCACACACACAGAGGTATACCCATAGGTCAACCTGATCTAGGTAATTCCTCCCTGAGGACCCCCTTCTCAGGTGATTAGAGACTGTGTCAAGTTGAAAGAATTACAACTAACCATCGCAGCAAGCAAAAACCACCACAATTGAACATATGGTCTTGTGTCGTGTGTGTGTGTGTGTGTGTGTGTGTGTGTGTGTGTGTGTGTAGGGTAAGTTTGAGGCAGGAACTCACTGTGTAGCCAAAAATAGCTTTGAACTCACTGTGTAGCCCAGGCTGGCCTTGAGCTTACCTGTCTCGGCCTCTGGGGTGCTCAGGTAGGTGTATATATCACCTTGTCTGGATTTAACCTTCTCTTAATTTTCACGTGATTATGTAAGTCAGCCTGCAGTTGACACCTGGCCACTCTGAAGCTATCTAAGCTGTCAGCACACTACTGTCATCCCACTTGTTAAATTCCAAACACAAGATTTATTCTCTGACCTCCTGGGACCTCAAGCCCTTTTCTCTTTCATTCACTGGCTACAAAGATTAGATTCATTTCCGTGGCCCAGAAAAACTCAGCTTTCTCTCCTCCTTTGTTAGACATCTAGGCTTTTGAACTATTAATTATGTGATGTTAAAGCCAGCATTTTAACGCGTTTTAATAGCACTCTTATCCAAAGGTGCTTTATAATGGATGGCAATTTACGAAAGTAATTGCCGTGTGTGGTGGTAGAGGGAATACAGTGCTGTCCTAAATCCAGAAAAAACAAGAGCAAAATGACAGTCCCCTTGCCCTCCCGTGACCTCCTGCTGGCCTCTCAGTCCCAGCTTTCATTGCTGGCGCATTAACTTTCCCTGGGAGATGGAACCGGATGAGTAGTTACCACAGAGAGGGCACCAAGCACAGACAGTGGCAGGCAGTGTTTCTGTGCGAGTTTATTGGTCTCCCAGAGCATGGATGAGGGGTGAGTTACAGGAGCTTGTGTCCAGACTATAAAATGGGATCATCCATTGCGCAGGCTGAAAGATCTTAGATGTGGGGCTCAAGAGAGACACTGAGATGGATTATTGACGCTAAAGGGGTCTGTTAGAAGGGCGATCGAGCGGGCTGGAGAGATGGCTCAGTGGTTAAAAGCACTGACTGCTCTTCCAGGGGTCCTGAGTTCAATTCCCAGCAACCACATGGTGGCTCACAGCCATGAGTAATGGCATCCGATGCCCTCTTCTGGTGTGTCTCAAGACAGTTACAGTGTACCGACATAAATAAAATAAATAAATCTTAAAAACAAGAAGGGCGATTGAAGCCATGGATGGACAGACAGACAGGCAGGCAGGCAGACAGCATGACTGGGGCTCTGAGGGGAGTTCAGGTCCAGAGTCACAGACAAACAGGACAGAGTTCTGAAGAGGAATCAGGACCACATGGCAGAGTTTGGGGGTGGGGGGGCATCTTCCTCAGGTGAGAAGCCTGTTAGCTAGAGCCTCACAGTGCTTTCCATGGGGTGGCAGGGTGGCCGTGTTTGTTAGTCAGGGAGAGGGGACCACAGATATTATGGAGTTCCCTGCTAAAGGACTGTATCTGAGCTGATGCTAGAGAAACTGGGGTGAGGCTGGGGGTATGGGGGGTGATGGGGGCCATTCAGATTTTTCTATGCCTGAGAAGCAGAAGTAGAGAGGGTAGAACCCAGCCTGCTTTATGAGCCAGAGAGCTACTACCATTCCCACACTTCTCGACGCGTCAGTCGTAGGCGTGTGAGTTGGCGTGAGTCAACCTCCTACAGGACACATGAAAGCCCAACCCACTCACTATGAATGTCTGTTTCTAAAGTCATTGGAGTAAACCATGGCTGGCAATGCCCGGTGGAGACAGGTCATACTTTTACTCCTTGATGCTTTTGTCAAGCCTTCTCCCTCCAGCAGAGGGCTGTTTGCAATAAGCAGCACACCCAGGCATTCCAGACATAGCAGGCTACTCCTGCACAAAGTCATAGGTAGTCCCCGGCTTCCCACCTTACGAGGACAACCTGTTCTGAACCCCTCTTAAAATCATGTAAAATGTGAACGTATCACACTAGAAATGATCATGACTTGAGAATCTTCAACACACAGTGGTCCTCAGCCTTTGTGATCGACCTGGAGAAGCTGCAATGGCTTCGAGCATGTCACAGGTGGGGCTCATCTCCCGCTGTCCACACCCCTCCCTGCTCTCCCACCTCGGGGTTTCCAGCTCTCGGGATGTTTTCCTAACACAACCCCACACCTTTTTTGCTCTGTTCAGTTAGAGGAGGCATGGCAGAGGCGTGGGGATTTGGGTTTGTAGCTGCTAATAATTTTTCTCATTCTTGCGCTGTTGTGATTCAGCCTTCCAATCTGTTGTTTGCCTCTGACATTTAAACCTGCTGTCAAGCCAGGGTGGAAAATGAAGGCAATCAGAGTGATTGAGAGCATCGCTCAAGGATTGGCAGAGATGTCACAGCTGCTACAGGCTCTATTTAGCAGGTTCTGCTTTGTGTGTTTTTAGGTGTGTGTAGGGGTGTGTGTGTGTGTGTGTGTGTGTGTGTGTATGTGTGTGTGTGTGTGTGTGTGTGTGTGTGTGTCAGAGAACAACTTTTGAGTTCTAAGAATCAAACTTGGGCCATCACTTTTGGGGACAATTGCCTTTACCCTCTAAGTCATCTGACTAAACCACAGCTATCTTTAAATATATATACTTTTTTTTGAGAATTGCATGTATGCAATGAAACATGATTATGTCTATCTCCACTCCACCTTCCAACAAAACCCCCTTCAAAATCTACATCCTTTTTATTTTTATAACTCACTACATGCAATTAGTGCTATCAGTATATGTATGGGTTTGTGGTCAACTCCTGGAGCAGGGGAAATCTTCCAGGTGCTACACATTAAAAAAAATGGATGGTTCTTCCTCCCCCAATACCTACCAACTTCCAACAGCTCCTCTGTAAGGGGTGGAGCCTAGAGAGAGCCTTCCCCATCTATGCCAGAATTTTGGCAGGGCTGATCTTGTTTAGGTAACCCCAGCTACCATAAGTTCATGAGGACAACAGTGTGTTGGACAACAGTATTTCACACATTCTTTCCTGCCGTCCTGTTCTTGCATGATTTCTGTCTTTTCTTGTGATTTCCCAGGAGCCTAGGTGGTCTTGGGGGACGTTGATGAAGAAACCCCATGTAATGGCTATTCCGGGTTGTCAACTTGACTATATCTGGAATGAACTACAATCCAGAACTGGAGGGCTCACCTGTGATCCAGATCTTGACGCTGGAAGACACAAGTTTTTGACCTGGATCTTGGCATAGAGATCTTGAGGCACAGTGGGTATGAATCCCAGGAGACTAAGGCAAGGAGATCTCTGAGTTCAAGGTCAGCCTTGGACAAAACAAGTCCCAGATCCAGGCATGGTGGTATATGACTTTAATCTAGGCCTCACCTTCCGCTGGAGACCTACATAAGGACATTGGAAGAAAGATTTATTCTTCTTCACCTGCTTGCCTTGTGGGACTGAGCAACCACTAGATCCTCGGACTTCCAGTCACAGCTGACCATTGTTGGGGACTACATTGTACTGTAAGTCATCATAACAAATTCCATTACTGTATAGAGACTATCTGTAAGTTCGTTCAGTGACTCTAGAGAACCCTGTCTAATACATCCCAACTAGAGCTTAGAACTCAGTCTCTTAGTTTCTGCACTTGGACCACATCAGCATCTCAGCATTTTTTTTCCTGCCCACTGTGGAAAGAAGCTTCTCTGACCAAGGCTGAGCATAGTAAGAATATGGATATAAATATAAATATCTGTAAGGCTATTTGACAGAATAGCCATTCAGCAAAAGAGCAGTAGGCATGTCCTACCATTAGCCTAGCCACGACTGAGTATTATAGTACCAGACATGAAATTCTGTCCTCTGGGGAAGGTCTTGAATCCAATCAGAAAGTGGTTAGTTATCTTTTAACACCTATGCCCACTGCTGCACCAAAGGGCACACCTTGCCTGGCAGGTCAGTATTGTAGAGGACGGAGTCCAGAGCTGAGTATGATCACCAATGGATGCATTGTCTTTCCCAGTATCATTCAGAGCACCCCCAGTGCTATGACAGCTGCCCAGCATGGAGGAGTTTTCCTGGTTGGTTTAAGATCGATTCCTCTATGTCCTGCAGCTACAGTATGTAGTGTCTTCAACAATACAGTCTTACTGTATATATCAATACAGAGAAGCCAAGAGCCAACCTGTGCGGCCCTTTTAGTGTGGATTCTGAGGATTGAACTCAGGTCCTTGTGCCAAACAATTTGCACACTGACCTATCTACCCAGCCCCAGGCTCTGTTTTTGCTGTTGTTTGTGTGTGTGTTTATAAAGTAGAATGAAGTATCCAGACATAGTGGATCATGTCGACAATCCCAGCACCTGGGGGGACTAAGGCAGAAGGATAAAGAGTTCAAGCTAGCCTGGGTTACACAGTAAGATCCAGTCTCAAAAGAAATGGAGGAAGCATCTGTTCCTTGTCACAGAACACAATGCTACTGATGGATCCGACATGTTTCCACAGGAGTCGCTGGGTCACTTACAGTCCAGACTGGCTTCCAATCCATTTTGCAACCCAGGCTACTGTTGAACTCAATATCCCTCTGCTTCAGTCTTCCCAAGGGCTGGGGTCACAGTTGTGTGCCACCACAAAGAATCACCTGCTTAGAAGACAATGCTTCATTTCACAACCCCAGTGTGATTAAATCCATGTGCTCATAGGAATGGATTTAGAGGCCTTTTAGCCAAAACAAAAGAAAAAGAGTATATTATAAAGTTATTAACAAGGTCTTGGTTTTCCTGACTACAGAATTAATGGTGCCAATCTCCCCATTAAAGGGATAGCTATTACAAAACAATGCTGTTGTTAACTTTCACAGTGCCAAGGGGTTATGGATGCCCCATACTTGCCCTTTCTGAATGATGTGTTTGTGGCCAGCTCCACAGGCTGTGGTGACCTCTGCTAACTCCCGTGCCCTCCTCACCTGGTGCCTTGTCCTTCCCAGTCTCTCTTCCTATTTTTTTATTCTTTATTTTTATTAAAAGAGAAACTTTGGAGGGTTGGGATATCTTAGTGAATGAAGTGCTTGATGCTCAAACATGAAGACCTTAGAACCATCCCCAGAACCCACACAAAAGCCAGGCATGTCTGCAAACCCACTGTTGTGGATATGGAAGCTTCCTGGTGAATGAGTTGAACCTGTGTTCTCCGGCCAGGCTCAGTGAGAGACCCATTCAAAAGTAGGGTGGGGACAAATTGAAGAAGACACCTATGCCAACTTCTGGTCCTTACATACACGCATAAACATATGTATTCATACACATGTAACACACACATACACACACTTTAGGTAAATTAAATATAATTGTGTTTTAACTGAGACAGAGCAATTCCTATACTGTGGAGCCCCTAGAAGTAGTGTAGGATTTGTAGGACTCAGGGTTGGCCTCATAGCCGGGTGTCATTTAGAGAAGCAGAGAATGAGATGTCACCTTCAAGAAAGGGAAGTGAGGAGTCTGGAAGTTTGGCCAGTGTCTTAGTTACTCTTTCTATTACTGTGATAAGACATCACAACCAAGGCAACTTATAGAAGAGAGTTTATTTGTGGCTTACAATTCCATGAGGCGAGTCCATAGGTATACTCACAGGAAGCATGCTCGCAAGCAGGCAGGCACGAGTGGCAGCTCAGAACTACATCTTTATCTGAAAGTAGGAGTCAGGGGTTGGGGGGGCAGTGGAGAGAGACAGACAGATAGACAGAGACAGAGAGAGATAGAGACAAAGAGAGAAATACAGAGAGACAGAGACACAGAGACACACAGAGAAAGAAATAGACAGAGAGACAGAGACAAAGAGAAAAGAAAGAGACAGAGAGACAGACAGACAAGGAGACAGAGAGACAGAGACAGACAGAAAGAGACAGAGACACAGAGACAGTCAGAAAGAGTTAACTAGAAATGGTGAGAGCTTTTGAGACCTCAAAACCTACCTCCAGTGATACATCTCTTCCAACAAGACCTTCTAATCCTTCCCAAATAACTCCACCAACCAAGATCAATTAGTCAAGTATATGAGGCTGTGGTGGTTATTCTCATTTAAAGTACCACATGCCCCCAGTAGGTTCCTGACCACTTCATAATAAGTGCATTTTAGCTAAACTTCAGAAGTCCCTGTAGTCCTTCAGTCTCAACATCGTTTAAATGTTCAAAGTCTTTGTCATCTCTTAATTCTAACCTTCTAGAAATTCACAAGGCAAATGATACACTTACAACACTCTAGGACACAGAATATACATTATTATTCTCAAGGAGAGCAGCGTGGGGATAGTGAGAAAAGGAGCAGTAAGGAGAAACTTCCACAGGCCAACTCCAAATTCTGTAGGCTTGGATGGGTTTTGCCCTTCAGCTTTGCTGACTGCAACACGCTTCTCTCTCTTGGGCTGGTCACACGGCCTGTCTCCAGCTCTTCCTGGCTGGTATCCCACGACTGTCATCTCCGACAGCCTGGCGTCTCCAGGGCATTCCAGGCTTTTCTTTCACAACTCCATGCAATGCCTTCCCAAGGCCTCTATGAAGGGACTTCCCTGCCACGTGACTGACTGACCTCAGCCATTCTCCCGAATCATGAAGGGAGATGATACTCCTTTACTTCTGCCTCCTTTATGACTCCAAAGGCACAACATTTGGCCAGTGCTGCCAAGTTCAGCTGTCCGCTTGGGGTGGAGACCAGTCCCATCCTGGAGTTACATTTGCATAAGCCATGTAATGATTTATGGTTGCTCTATGGGAACAGATAATTCCCGAGGCCTTTTCTTTTATACAAGTTATAAGCGTCTCTGGGTGAGGTCTTCTTCTGAGATCATCAACCCTTGATTTCATTATGAACCAGGCCTCTCATCTCCTTCAGCACAAGCCTTGGCTTCAACATTGATTGCTCTGGTGGTAATTTTATCCTCAAACTGTACATCTTTTATTTCTTTTTCCCTGTAGCCCTGTAGAATAAACTACACCATAGAGTCAGTCTTAGGTTGTTTTGAATTTTCCTCTGTCAATGAGATAAGTCTGAGATTCTTCTATTTAGCCTCAGGCAGATTCTTTGGACAAGTGCAAAACACTGCCAGATTCTATACCAAAATTTCACCAAAATGATCTCTTGCCCAGTTGCTAGTATTGTTCCTCTTTGAGTCCTCTTGGGCTGGGCCTCCATAGTCCACACTGATTGCTCTCTGCATGATTGATTGTTCTCATCTTGCATGTACCTTCTAGGATGGTCCATTAAGCCCAATTCACAATGTTCAACCAGTTTCCTAGTTTTAAGTCCCAAAGCCTCCCACATTCCTCCAAAAAACAGCATGGTCAAACCTGTCACAGAAATAACCCATTACTGGCACCAATTCTGCCTTAGTTACCGTTTTTTTTTTTTTTTTTTTTTTTTTTTTTTTTTTTTTTTGTTTTTTTTTTTATTGCTGTGGTAAGATGCCATGATAAAAGAAAGTGTACCTGGGGCTTACAGTATCTTAGAGTGAATCTATGACTGTAATGGTGGGGAGTATGTCAGCGGGTAGGCAGGCATGGTGCTGGAGCAGTAGCTGAGAGCTTACATCCTTATCTTCAAGTAGGAGCCAGAGAGAGAAAGAGAGAGAGAGAGAGAGAGAGAGAGAGAGAGAGAGAGAGAGAGAGAGAGAGAGACAGAGAGAGAGAGACAGAGAGAGAGAGAGACAGAGACAGAGACAGAGACAGAGACAGAGACATATGGCATGGGCTTTTGAAATCTGAAAGCCAGTAACACATTTCTTCCAACAAGTCCACACCTCCTAATCCTTCCCAAACAGCTCCACCAACTGCTGACCAAGCATTCAAATATATGGACCTATGGTGGCCATTCTCATTAAAACTACCACAGCTAGTGAAAATCTTATGCCTGGGGCTGGAAAGATGGTTTAAGTAGTGCATTCTAGGCCAACTAGGAATGCATAGCAAAACCCTGCCTCCGACTTAGTAGTCAAGAAGAGCACTTGCTGCTTTTCCAGAGGACCTGAATTCAGTTCCCAGCACCCACATTGGGTGGCTCATAACCACCTATAACTCCAGCTCCAAGGGCTATCAAATTCCCTCTTCTAGCCTGTTTGGGTACCAAAATGCATGTGCACATACATGCACACACATAAATACATGTAAGTAATAAAGTAAAAAATCTTTATATATGATTTCTGCCTTATTAAACTTTGCTTTGCTGAAACCCCGCTGCTGTGATCCACTGAGACTCACTGACCTGCCAGACAGACAATTTCCTCTTAGGATCCACAACTGTTTACATACATGGTGAAGTTGCAGTGGGCCAAGCCAGGGTATGAGCATATTTGTATGGAAGATCATTTTGGCCAATTTGGTTTTATTTAACTTTTTTTTTTTTTTTTTTTTTTAGTTTTTAAAAACGATATGATTATAGAAATCTTTTCTTGAGCTGAACCTATCTGGGAAAGCCGCAGCTCAACAGGAGAGTCTGCAGACTGACCTTGGAAGACTAAATCACGGTGATTGTGGTGAGATGAAGTACTAAAACTCAAGAGCCAAAATTATCCTGGGCTATCTTTAGACACTGGTGATGACCATTACCTGTCAATCTCTATATCTGACTCAACATCCTTGTGACTACTAGACAGAGCTCTTAGAACATAGCCTAAGCCCAGCTGACCTCCACGGGGCCTCTAAAGGATGAATCGGCATCTAGCGCTTCTGCAGAGCCAGCACCTGGGCTCGTAGGTCCTGAGTCTATTCCACAAAGTCATGAAATACCCGAGGTTTCCCACTCCCCTCTCCCCTCAGATGCCCTTTTCTTCCCACCCTCTCCAGCTCACCTTGATATTTTTTTTCCCTGCTGCTAAAAGAAAAAGACTTTAGACAAAATTGAGCATAATTGAGTTTAATCACTCAGAGAACAGTTCTCAAGATGCGGGGTAGGATCTGTCAGACTCTGGGTCTGCCATGCCACCAGCCAACGCTTAGATGTAGAGAAAAGGAGGTGACTTTTGGGAAGCAGTTGTCCCCTCTAGCTCCATGACTGAAAGCTGACAAGGTTATATGTCCTTATCGAAAGCCTGCAGATGTGAGCCCCTGCTCTGCTGCTGAAGCCCTCCTACCTGCCATCAATGTAATTGATAAATATATTGATTCTGACTTCCACGTGTTTTGTCATGATAAATGTGTCAGAACTGGGACCGGGAAGTGGGGGGAAGGCAGAGAAGTAGCCCGCAGAGATTTCAGCTTGGATCGCTTTGTAAGAGCGGTATGCACCCTCACCCTGTGAGCAGTCCTTGCAGCGTCTCTCCAGTCTCTCTCTCTCTCTCTCTCTCTCTCTCTCTCTCTCTCTCTCTCTCTCTCTAATTTGCACTGATATTCTATAGGTTTCACAGTTAAGCCGGATCAGGTTTTTTTTTTGTTTTGTTTTTACTTCACAATTCTGCCTATTTTCTGCCCTTTACCAGCAGAATACTTAATGACAAGGCACATTTATGATTATATTAAAGGCTCAGCTGCAGGAGATATATTAGTTGCTTTTCTGTGGTTGTGATAAGACACTATGAACAAAATGCAACTTCAGGAAGGATTTGTTTGTTTGTTTGTTTGCTTGCTTGTTGTCATTTTGGTTACAAAGGGATAAGAATTCATAATGGTCGGGAAAGTACAACAGGCCCCAGGAGCCAGAAGCTGGCTGGGCACATTTTGTTTATCCACACATCCAGGAAGGAGAGAGAGAGGGAAGGAAGAGGGGAAGGAAAGAGGGAGAAAGAGAGGGGAAGGGAGGGGGAGAGGGAGGTGGAAGGGGGAGTGGGAGAGGAACAGGGACAGGGTCCTGTTGCTGATGGCTTGTGAGGGACTGCAGGACAGCAACTCTATCACTTGTTTTCGTTTCTGTGTCTTCTTGCAGCTCTGCGTAGCTGAGATCAGTGGACAATTCCCTGTAGAATTCTATTCAATCTCTTTGGCTTCCTCGAGTTTTACACTAGATCTGGAAAACACATACTCTTATGCTCTCGTTTCATAGATAAGAAAGACTGTTTAGCAAGGACAGGGGTTCCTTCCTCAGGGACGTTTGTGAGGCAAGGGGAGCTGTCTGCACCTGCAGGGCCTTGTCTCTGGCCACAGCCCTGCTCTTGGTCAGTCCTAACACCAGATTCCCGCCACCACAAGGTGCTCACTGGAGACACAGAAGAATCTGTCTGTCAGTCGTTCTGATGTTCTTCGATCTCCATACTTCTTTAGGGAAAGATGAATTCTCTTCAGGAGTATTGTTGCTTTGCTTTGCTGAGGTATTTAGTAGCCCAGGGGACTTTTCTTTAGCAAACATCCTTATGTATTTTGGTTATCAAATACCTTTCCCTAAAAGCATCAGATTTACACCCAATTGTGCTCATTTCCGGTAGGAGGCAGAGATCTCACCCGGTCCAGAGATGATTCTCAGTTACTCCCATGCCTCTTGTGGAAGTTATGATGTACAGAGCAGGCTGTGACACATAGTGAATGGGGGGGGGAATCCATGGCATTTATAAAATGTATAAATTAGCACTGCGTCGTTAAGGTTCTCATTTCACGAACATCCCTCACCCCTCTGTGGTCACCATGGGATAAACTGGGCACCCTCCATGGGTTCCGCAGGCTCGGGTTCTGGAGGAGCCTCTGCTCAGCTGTGACACGAAGGGTTTATTTCTAGGTGCTCCAGACCCCTCATTGAGGTCAACTCCCCCCACCCCCCCACCCCTCGCCATCAGCTGACTGTGGGAGGTGCTCAGTAATTATCAGCTGTAACCGCTAGCGATGGCTCCCTGCAATCCTCAATACGGATGGTCTGCACACAAACTCCTCTGTAAATTCCGATAGTGGAAAAGTAAGTCATTCTGCAGAAAATGCTTAGATTAAGAGATTTTGCAGCAATTGAGTGCCTAGTGTCGAATAGCATCTGAGGGTAACCTATGCATAAATCCTGGGCCTGTCTGATTTGAGAGACCCTACAAACCTTAGCTGTCCAGTCAGCCCTGGTCTCCCCCCCCCCGGGGTCTTTTTTCCTGAGTGATGATATCAGTACCCAGCATACACTTAAATGTTTATACAGACACTTAGAAAACCCAGACATGTATAGGGGACATCACGAACACCGTGGAGTCCAGAGAGAAGGAACGTGGTCAGCAGAAGAACCACGGAGAAAGCAGCAGACCTGGAGAGGAAGATAGAGTCGGGTTGCTGGGAACCCGGCCTGTCTGACTGAAGGGCAGAGTCTTCTAGATATGGGAAAGGCCAGGCTAAATACCCTTTCTTGGGGATGTTCTTCAGTCAGTTAACAAATAGTTAACCAACGGTATTTGAATACAGCAGCATGTTGTAGAAAGCAGTTCCCTCTAGTTGTAGGTGAAGCAAAGCTGTTTTCAGACACCCTGTGAGCACCTGCCAGGGAGCTTTGACCATCAGCTGGGAGCAGCAGTATTTTAAAAGGCAGAACCGCATGCCGGGGGGAGCAGGGCGGAGTCTTTCGAGAAGTGGCAAAGTGGGGAGCATCAAATCACGGAACCAAGAAGAGATTACTGAACCCAGCTCTGAACTCACCAAGAGGCTGGAACTTCCTCTTGGTTGACTGTAACTGTCTGGAGAAGCAGAGGCTGGTGTGTTGGTTCCTCTTCTCCGGTGATAAGACGCTTGAAAATGACACGTAAGGAGAAATGGGTTTAGTTAGGCTCACGTTTGTGTACAGGCATCACCAGTCATGGCAGGAAGGCAGGGTGGCAGGGCCGTGAGGGGGCTGGTCACACCGTCTCCACTGTGAGGAAACACGGATGACAGCTATCTCCAGTTTACTCCCCTATATAGCGCCTCAGCTATGGGATTTGAGAAAGTCCATTTGGCATGGGCCTTCCCCTCTTCAGTTTAACCTTTCTGGAAACACCAGCACAGACACACCCCAGATACGTATTTTCAGAGTGATTCTAAATCCCTTATAGTTGACGATCAAGCTGGACCAGCACACTGGAGATCTTGCTTTGCTAAATATTTTCAGCACCAGACAGGATGCAGACGGGTGGGGAATCCTTGCCCTCCCATGTCTGAGGCATTATTTTGGAAGGTTGTTGCTAGAATCTTGTGGCAACATCTTCAAACACAAGTTTGGCTGTCACTGGCAGCTTCAGCTCAGGTGGAGGGGGGCAAACCTGCAAACACGGCCTGCCCGCGTGTCGACCTCAGGCCACGGAACGGTGTGAGTGGAAGCTTAGGGTCTAGGCGTGATGTCTCCCAGAAGCCAATCCTGTTTCTATCCTCATACAATCTGTATGTGAGTTTTGTTTCTGCCACTTGGATAGTCTCTCTGGACGACTGTGTTCTCTGACTTGACTCCCTCGACCTTAAAGTCCTCCATTTTAAAATTTAGATATCAGTCTACTGAAGCGTCACTTAGAATCACGACTTTTACGTGTACAACCTGGCAGATTCCCGACAAACACACTTCTTAGTATAACCACCACCTTTATTAACGCGGCGTTTCTGCAGTCCTTGCATTCCCTGCCCAGGATAATGTCGCTCTGTTCCCTATTATTTTGCAGTTTCCAGGTCCTCATTAGGGAATCGAAGTTGCCTGACTTTCCCCCCCCCCCCAAGGCTCTTGCAATGCAGTCAGCATGTTAGAGGGTAAGGTCTTAATGGTGGTGACGTTCACAACTTTCTTCTTTTACTTCTTTTATCTGGTGTCTTTCCTTGGAAGTCCTTTGTTAGTCAAAAAGGCACAACTTTTTTCTTCTAAGTTCTTTCCCAGATGTCTCAGTACTTTAAGGTTCGTTCGTTTGTTTGTTTTGAAGCATGTTTGTTGAGTGTACACGTCATGGTGTGAGTAGATGTTAGAGGATAACATCCTGGAGTCATTTCTCCTGCCATCCCATAAACCTGAATTGAAATCAGTATATACTGGCATATTATGGCCACATCAAGAAAACTAGCTCCCAGTATACACTGGACACAACAGACCAAGAAAATGGTCTTCATAGGCCCTCACCTGGGCCTATGAAGAAATATGCCACCAGTATTATGATGGCAACTGTCCCCAGTGACATGTCATCTGACCTCCTGGTATGTGAGTTGAAGGATCAACAGGTAGAGAGAGAATGACCGACTGTCCCAAGGGGGATTCCACTTGGCTTAGTCCCCACCGTTGATGTGGTCTGTCCACTGCTTGTTCTTCTTCCTGATTACCTCTCTGGGCTCATCCTCACCTGTCACATCTGCAGCTTGACTTAACCTCCCAGCTCAGTCAGAGCCCGCCTGGCAGCCAGGGCTTCGTATCTAGCTACAGTGGTCACTTCTCCTGCCCATGCGTTCTGCCTGCATTTCTATCAGCTTTCCTGTTTCTTGGGACTTCACAAACATCTCTGACTCTGCCGCAGCCTTAGAACTCTTTTTGTTGTTGTTGTTGTTGTTGCTGTTAAGATCTATTTTATTTTATTACATATGTAAGTACACTGTAGCTGTCTTCAGACACCCCAGAAGAGGGTGGTTGCTGGGATTTGAACTCAGGACTTTCAGAAGAGCAGTCAGTGCTCTTAACCACTGAGCCATCTCTCCAGCCCCCTCCCCCATCAGAACTCTTTGTAGTCACTCTGTCACCCTCTGCCCCTGCCAACACACATATGCATTTTCTGTGAGACATGTAACATGTAACCTGAGAGTTAATATTAGTAATTTAGTTTGCATTATTAGTTTGTTTCTGTCAAGTTCATACACACTTAGACACACCTGGGCAGAAGGAACCCCAGTTGAGGAATTGCCTCCATCAGACTGACATGTGGATATGCCTGTGCGACATTTTCTTGATGATTGTTTGGTGTAGAGGGGCCCAGGCCTATGTTGGGGAGTGCTATCCCTGGGCAGGTGACCTTGGATTGGATGAGAAAGCAAGCCGAGCAAGCCACAGGTAAGCAAGCCGGTAAGCAGATTTCCTGCATGGGCTCTGCTTCAGTTCCTGCCTTGAAATTCCTGCCCTCAATGTTTACTGTGATATGGAAGTATAAGGCAAATAAACCCTTTCCTCTCCAAACTGCTTTTTAGTGAAAATGTTTTATCGCAACAGTAGACACTAGGACAAGTAGAAATTCTAAATGCACTGCGTTTTCCTCAGCCACATCATCAGGGAAAACCAGGCCATGTGGAAAATTACTGTCGATGAAACCATTGACCCTTGTGAATTTGTTATGTAGCAAATTCGGATACAAACATGTTTGTCTGTGTTTCTGACACAGTGGTTGTGTGGCATTTGGTGCATATATTTATTTAAAAGTCTGACAAAGTGGTAATTCTGTACCCAAAGAGTTGTGTCCTAGCCAGCCACACAGATACTGTTACCATGGCATGGAGAGTCCTTCTGTGAGTGGAGTTACCAAAGCCCCTGATCAGGGTGCAGCATCCTTCCACAGAGGATCTGGCTCCTTTCTGTGCTGCTGGGCTAAAATGTCTGCAGCAGCATGCCAGATAATGTGTTCAGCCATTGGGCTCCTCTGCACACCTAGACACACATGCGATCTTCCTCTGACCCCTAGCTCCTCTGTCACCAGACAGCTTTGCGCTTAAGAGAAGCTGTCAGGAGTTGCTTATCAGAATAACTCACATTCTAATTCTTAGTCTCCAGCTGAAACTCTGGCAGGTACCTACTCCTGTTCACCAGAAGAACCCATTAGCTCCTGAACACACCTGAACTTGGCTTCTCTGGTTGTCTCACTGTCCATTCTTAGAAGTTATCTGTGGGCTGGAAACCAAGTCATAATAGAATATGGTCCAATACAAGAGGTAGCCTTTTCTGTTTGTGCAAGGAAGAGCGTCATTATGCCAGAACACCCTCAGCCCGCAGCCATGGCACCACAATGTGCTTGTTGGGAGGTCAGGCCTCTTCTGAACAGTCTCTGGCCTCTGGGTAAACACATCTTCCTCCTCACCTGTCCTATGCTCAAACTGTAGTCTTAAGGTAGACACCTTAGTCTTTGTAGCTCCAACAAGCCAGGCTCAGTCACCTCTTCAGTGTACTAGTTAAAAAATGAAAACCAGAGAGTAGAGAATCACTCAATGGGGCCAACTAGGAAGACAAATGAGGGAGCCCAGCGTCTCTACATCTGTCTTTAGGGTACAGAGACAGCCGAGTTTTAAACACAGAAAGAGTATGAGGCAAGTATTCATAATAAGTCATTCTGGACAAAGTCTGTTCCTACCCTTCAGTATCTCAGACACAGTCCCACAGGGCTGAGTGTTCATCTCTGTCACCTTCTGGGGCTGATTTCTCCAGAGCACAGCCTCTCCATCGCAGGTGACTGTTCTTAGGGATCTGTTCTGAGGGCTTTCCCCACTAGAGGTGATTTGTTACAAAGATGTAGATGAATCTGTCCTGCTGTTCTTGGAATCCAAGAGTCTCAGGAAGGAAGGTTAAGGACAATGCCTTATCTCCTCGCCTTCCTTCAGCCTTGAAGAGCATGACAGTTAGGCAGCAGAATGCCTCAGAAGTCTGAGGCAAAATGAAGGAGACAGTCATGAGGCAAACGCGGAGACACCAGGTTTTCCTCACTTACCTTGTTGATTTGAGGGTCAGGTTGTATTAGTTCTTTTCCTCATGGATGTGACAAAATTCCAAACAAAAGCACTTAAGGAAGGAAGGGTTAGTTGGGCTCACAGGTTGAAGGTGTGATCCATCAGGGTGGGAAAGGCATGGTCCATCAGGGTAGAGAAGGCGTGGTCCATTCTGTAGGGAAGGCTTGTTCCATCGCTGTAGGAAAGGCACTGCAAGAGATTGAGGCTGCTGGTCACATTTCATCTAGAGTTAAGAAGTAGAGTTGAATACTGGTGCTCATACTTTCTTTTTTCAGGGAGTGCCATGCATGGAGGTGCTGCCCATATTCAGAGTGCTTGGTTATCCTGGGGATGCCCTCATCGATAAGCCTAGAGGTGTGTTTCCATGGTGACTCTGAATTCTGTGAAGCTGACAATGAAGATGAGCTGCCATGGGTGTCAGTGCATTTTAGTAGCGATGGCTTCTAACTGCCTGGTACATCATTTGTAAACCTCAACATGGCTAAGTTCTGCACACTGTACTCTTTTTTAAAAAAATTTAAATTTATTTACACTTTTTGTAAATTTCTATATTAATTTTTAATTTTCTATATTTTTGTTTACATTCCAAAGGCTTTCCCGTTTCCCAGTTCCCCCTTCACCATATGTCTCATAAGTCCTCTTCCCAGCGCCCATTCCCCAATCACCCCACTTCCCATTTCTCTGTTCTGGTACTCTCCTACAAAACTGGATCCAGTCTTTTCAGGACCAGGGTCCTTTCATTCCTTCTTCTTGGGAATCTTTTGATTTGCTAATTGTGCCTTGAGTATTCAGAGCTTTGGGACTCATTAATATACAGTTATCAGTGATTGCATTTCACTGATTCTTTTGTGAATCAGTATATTCTTTTGTGATTGGGTTAACTCACTTAGGATGATATTTTCCAGATCCAACCATTTGCCTACAAATTGCATGAATTCATTATTTTTAATTGCTGAATAGTATTCCATTGTATAAATATACCACATTTTCTGTATCCATTCCTCCTTTGAGGGACATCCAGTCTCCTTCCAACTTCTGGCTATTATAAATAAGGCTGCTATGAACATAGTGGAGCATGTGTCTTTATTGTATGCAGGGGAATCCTTTGGGTATATTCCCAGGAGTGGTATGACAGGGTCCTCTGGAAGTGACATGCCCAATTTTCTGAGGAACCGTCAGACTGATTTCCAGAGCGGTTGTACCATCTTGCAATCCCACCAACAGTGTAGGAGTATTCCTTTTTCTCCACATCCTTGCCAGCACCTGTTGTCCCTTGAGTTTTTAATCTTACCCTTTCTGACTGATGTGAGGTGGAATCTCAGGGTTGTTTTGATTTGCATTTCCCTGATGACTAATGATGTTGAACATCTCTTAAGGTGCTTCTCAGCCATCTGAATTTCTTCTGGTGAAAATTCTTTGTTTAGCTCTGTACCCCATTTTTTGATAGGGTTATTTGGTTCTTTGGGGTCTAACTTCTTGAGTTCTTTGTATATATTGGATATTAGCCCTCTGTCGAATGTGGGGTTGGTGAAGATCTTTTCCCAATTTGTTGATGGCTGTTTTGTCCTTCTGACAGTGTCCTTTGCCTTGCAGAAACTTTGTAATTTTATGAGGTCCCATTTGTCAATTCTTGATCGTAGAGCATAAGCTATTGGTGTTCTGTTCAGAAACTTTCTCCCTGTGCCCATGTCCTCCAGGGTCTTCCCCAGTTTCTTTTCTGTTAGTTTCAGTGTGTCTGGTTTTATGTAGAGGTCCTTGATCCACTTGGAGTTGATCTTAGTACAAGGAGATAAGAGTGGGTCAATTTGCATTCTTCTGCATGTTGACCTCCAGTTGAACCAGCACCATTTGTTGAAAAGGCTATCTTTTTTCCACTGGATGGTTGTTGCTCCTTTATCAAAGATCAAGAGACCATAACTCTGTGGGTTCATTTATGGGTCTTCAATTCTATTCCATTGATCTACTTGCATGTCGCTGTACCATTACCATGCAGTTTTTAGCACAATTGCTCTGTAGTACTGCTCGAGGTCAGGGATATTGATACAGAAGTCCTTTTATTGTTGAGAATAGTTTTAACTATCCTGTTTTTTTTTTTTTTTTGTTACTCCAGATGAATTTTAGAATTGCTCTTTCTAGATCTATGAAGAATTGATTTGGGATTTTGATGGGGATTGCATTGAATCTGTAAATTGCTTTTGGCAAGATGGCCATTTTTACTATATTGATCCTGCCAATCCAAGAGCATGGAATATTTTTTCCATCTCCTGAGGTCTTCTTTGATTTCTTCAAGGATTTGAAGTTCCTGTCATACAGATCTTTCACTTGTTTGGTTAAAGTCATGCCAAGATACTTTATATTGTTTGTGGCTATTGTGAAGGGTGTTATTTCCCTAATTTCTTTCTCAGCCTGCTTGTCCTTTGAGTACAAGAAGGCTACTGATTTGCTTGAGTTGATTTTATAACCAGCCACTTTGCTGAAGTTGTTTATCAGTTGTAGGAGTTCTCTGGTAGAGTTTTTTGGGTCACTTCCGTATACTATCATATCATCTGCAAAAAGTGATATTTTGATTTCTTCCTTTCCAATTTGCATCCCTTTGACTTCCTTATGTTGTCTAATTGCTCTCGCTAGAACTTCAAGTACTATATTGAAAAGATATGGAGAGAGAGGGCAGCCTTGTCTAGTCCCTGATTTTAGTGGGATTGCTTCAAGTTTCTCACCATTTATTTTGATGTTGGCTACTGGTTTGCTGTAGATTGCTTTGACTATATTTAGGTATGGGCCTTGAATTCCTGTTCTTTCCAGGACTTTTAACATGAAAGGATGCTGAATTTTGTCAAATGCTTTTTCTGCATCTAATGAGATGACCATGTGGTTTTTTCTCTTAGTTTATTTATGTAGTGGATTACATTGATGGATTTCCGTATATTGAACCATCCCTGCATCCCTGGGATGAAGCCTAGTTGATCATGGTGAATGATCATTTTGATGTGCTCTTGGATTTGGTTGGCAAGAATTTTATTTAGTATTTTTGCATCAATATTCATAAGGGAAATTGGCCTGTAGTTCTCTTTCTTTGTAGGATCATTGTGTGGTTTTGGTATCAGCGTAATTGTGGCTTCATAGAATGAGTTGGGCAGTGTTCCTTCTGTTTCTATTTTGTGGAATAGTTTGAAGAGTATTGGTATTAGGTCTTCTTTGAAGGTCTGATAGAATTCTGCACTAAAACCATCTGGTCCTGTACTTTTTTTGGTTGGGAGACTTTCTATAATTCCTTCTATTTCTCTAGGGGTTTATGGGACTGTTTAGCTGATCTAAGTGATCCTGATTTAATTTTGGTATTTGGTATCTGTCTAGGAAATTGTCCATTTCCTCCAGATTCTCCAGTTGTGCTGAGTATAGGCTTTTGTAGTAGGATCTGATTTTTTTTTAATTTTCTCAGTTTCTGTTATTATAACCCCCTTTTCATTTCTAATTTTGTTAATTTGGATACTGTCTCTGTGCCCTTTGGTTAGTCTGGCTAAGACTTTATCTATCTTGTTGATTTTCTCAAAGAACTAGCTCTTGGTTTTGTTGATTCTTTGTATGGTTCTCTTTGTTTCTACTTGATTGATTTCGGCCCTTAATTTGATGATTTCCTGTCTTCTACTCCTCCTGGGTGAATTAGCTTCTTTTTGTTCCAGGGCCTTCAGGTGTGCTGTTAAGCTGCTAGTGTATGCTCTCTCCAGTTTCTTTTTGGAGGCACTCAGGGCTATGAGTTTTCCTCTTAGCACTGCTTTCATTGTGTCTCCTAGATTTGGGTAGGTTGTACCTTCATTTTCATTGAATTTTAAAAAGTCTTTGATTTCTTTCTTTATTTCTTCCTTGACCAAGGTGGCATTGAGTAGAGTATTGTTCAGTTTCCATGTGTATGTGGGCTTTCTGTTGTTCTTCTTGCTATTGAAGACCACTTTTACTCCATAGTAATCTGATAGGAGGCATGGGATTAGTTCGGTCTTCTTGTATTTGTTGAGCTCTGTCTTGTGACCAATTATAAGATCGATTTTGGAGAAGGTACCATGCGGTGCTGAGAAAAAGGTATATTCTTTTGCTTTAGGATGAAATGTTTTATATATATATATATATATATATATATATATATATATATATGTGTGTGTGTGTGTGTGTGTGTGTGTGTGTGTGTATGTATTTATATATATATATATATATATATATATATATATATATATATATATATATATATATAAAATTCAATTGGTCCAAAGCTTCAATTAGTTTCACTGTGCCCCTGTTTAGTTTCTGGTTTCTTGATCAGTCCATTGAGGAGAGTGGAATGTTGAAGTCACCTACAATTATTGTGTTAGGTGCAATGTGTGCTTTAAGTTTTAGTAAGGTTTCTTTTATGAATGAGGGTGCCCTTACATTTGGAGCATAGATGTTCAGTATTGAAAATTCTTCTTGATGGGTTTTCCCTTTGACCAGCAAGAAGTGACCTTCCGTGTCTCTTTTGATGACTTTAGGTTGAAAGTCAATTTTATCTGATATTAGAATGGCTACTCCGGCTTGTTTCCTGAGACCATTTGCTTGTAAAATTGTCTTCCAGCCTTTTACTCTAAGGTAGTGTTTGTCTTTGACACTGAGATGTGTTTCCTGTATGCAGCAAAATGTAGGGTCCTGTTTCCGTATCCAGTCCGTTAGTCTGTGTCTTTTTATTGGGGAATTGAGTCCATTGATGGTAAGAGATATTAAGGAATAGTAATTATTACTTCCTGACATTTTGGGCATTATTTTTTATATTTGCGTGGTTTTCTTTTGGGTTTGATAAGAGGGGGTTTCTATCTTGCTTCTTCTGGGGTGTAGTTTCCCCCCTTTGTGTTGGTGTTTTTCCCCTATTATCCTTTGTAGGGCTGGGTTTGTGGATAGATATCGTGCAAATTTGGTTTTGTCATGGAATACTTTGGTTTCCCCATCTATGGCAATTGAGAGTTTTGCTGGGTATAGTAGTTTTGGCTGAAGTTTGTGTTCTCTTAGAGTCTGCATGAGATCTTCCCAGGATCTTCTAGCTTTCATGGTCTCAGGTGAGAAGTCTGGTGTAATTCTGATAGGTCTTCCTTTATATGTTACTTGTCCTTTTTCTCTTACTGCCTTTAATATTCTTTCTTTGTTTAGTACATTTGGGGTTTTGATTATTATGTGACGGGAGGTATTTCTGTTCTGGTCCAGTCTGTTTGGGGTTCTGTAGGCTTCTTGTATATTCACGGGCATCTCTCCCTTTAGGTTGGGGAAGTTTTCTTCCATAATTTTGTAGAAGATATTTGCTGGCCCTTTAAGTTGTAGATCTTCACTCTCATCTATCCCTATAATCCTTTGGTTTGGTCTTCTCATTGTGTCCTGGATTTCTTGGATGTTTTGGGTTACCAGCTTTTTGCATTTTGCATTTTCTTTAATTGTTGAATCCATAGTTCCTATGGTATCTTAAGCATCTGAGATTCTGTCTTCTATTGCTTGTATTCTATTGTTGATATTTGCATCTATGACTCCTGATTTCTTCCCAAGGTTTTCTATCTCCAACGTTGTCTCCCTTTGTGATTTCTTAGTTGTTTCTACTTCTGTTTTTAGATTCTGGATGGTTTTGCTCAGATCTTTCACTTGCTTGTTTGTGTTTTCATGTAATTCTTTAATGGATTTTTGTGTTTCCTCTTTTATGACTTCTACTTGTTAACCCACATTCTCTTGTATTTCTTTTAGTGATTTTTGTGTTTCTCCCTTATTGGCATCCATTTTTTGATCCATATTCTCCTGAATTTCTTTAAGTGAATTTTGTGTTTGCCTTGTAAGGGCTTCTAGCTTTTGATCCATTTTCTCCTGTATTACTTTAAGAGATTTATCTAAGTGTTCCTCTATCAGTATCCTGACCAGTGATTTTAGATCTGAGTCTTGTTTTTCTGGTGTGTTGGGGTATCTGAGACTTATTGCTGTCGGGGAACTGGGTTCAGATGCTGCCATATTCCCTTGATTTCTGTTAGTAGTGATCTTACGTTTGCCATTTGCCATATGGTTATCTCTGGTGTTAGTTGGTCCTGTAGTTACTAGCTGGTGCTTGAACCTCCTGTGGGCTCCTAAGGCTATTTCCCCACGACTGGGACTCCTGCTCACAGATTGCTGACAGGTGGCCTGAGTCCCCAGAGGTCTTAAACTCGGGATATCTCTGGTACCTGGTTCTGTCTGCTAGGTCCAAACAGGTTATAGCACACTTAATCCTGTGTGCAGCCCCAGAGACACCTGATCTTACATGATCAGACTATAATTCCACCCAAGGCAGCTCTGGAACGACTGTACAATCTTGGTCAAAAAAATGAAAAAATTCTTAGCGACTTTTGAAATGTTAGCTTGAGAGCCACCAAAATAGTATATACAGCTACTGCTAATTTCAGCTTCCTCCTGAGGAGCAAAGACCCATACTTGGGCGTGTCTTTCTTTTTCTTCTGAGAGTCTCTTTTTCCTAACCCCCACACTGCAAGTCTGTGTTAGAATAACTTAAATAAAATTCCAGCTCTTCATTTTACTAGAAGGCCCTATGTAAGCGTCCCAAGGAGGGAAGCACCCATCATCCTAACCAGTTATGATGTCAATGAACCACAACAATGACCAGTATGGCAGGAGAACCCTGAGGGTGCAGTAGTGGCATGCATACTCTGGCAGTAAAGTAATCAAAAGCTCTCTAATTGAACTTAAGATTTGTTCAACAAGTAGAAAATTATACCTGGAACTGGAAACTTAGCCAGCTATCCAGGACTAATAAGGTCCTGGATCTAGGAGGAGAATCCACTACTTTATTAAACCAGCCTAATCCCTAATTATATTCAAATATTTGTCTTTGTACCCTCTGACAGACATGCTCAAGTTAAGGGGAAGAGACCAGGAGACCCCAACCCTACAAAAAGATCTACAGGCATCTAACGAATGCTAAGAGCAAGAGAAATAGTCTTCCCCAGAGAAGGAAGCACCAATTGCCTATCTAATACCAGTCAGCTCTGAAATCTATGCACATAAGTAACATTATATGTAATTAGCAGATTGTCTTTATGTATTTAAATACATATGTATATATGCATGTAATGACAATGAAAGAAAAAGAATAGGGAGTACTGTGGGGAGTTTAGGTTGGAGGGAGGAAAGGGAGGAAATTATAATATCAAATGATTAAAAAAAAAAGGCCTTCATCTATGCTTCATAAACCAGCTAGTCTGAAATTCTTTACTGCACGGAAGCCACAAATCCTGGATTAATCTGCCCGGAACTGAGATCCTTAGAGGATGAGGAGAACTCTTCAGGCTGTTAAGGGTGACAGTGTGGAGCTTTGTCTCTGTCCCTTCCATGTTCACAAAACCACTCTGCAGAAGAGACTGGAGCCATGACTGTGGTGGGTCAGGTGACAGTAAGATCGCACCTTGACCAGGGCGGCTTAGCTGTGAATACCTCTTGCCCTCCATTAAAACCCAAAACTAATGTTGGGGCCCTAAGGATGAACTCTGTGGGATCATAGGACCTTTGTGTTCCTCTTTCCAAGGTGAAATAAATCTCCTTTCTCTAGTTTTATTATCTGTTTCCCGTCATTGATATGCCAATTAAACAGATCAGTGGGTCAAAGACCGGAGGCTAGGAAGAGCTTCTTAAGGTGTGTCTTTGTAATATCTCCCCTCATTCTTCGTCTCCACACGGAGTGCTCCTGTGGAGGGCTCCAAGGAGTACCTCCGCATTGATGTGGTGACCAGCAATCCTGAGCCTTTGAAAGCTGAGTTGCACAGCAGGCCAGCAGTTAAAAGCTGCAGCTTTTCCCTCTTCTGCCTTCTAAACAGACCGGGCTAAGTAATGCTACATGGACCAGAACAGCTTTGGTAAGTGAAGCATTGCTTTTCTGGGTCCGGGGTAATACAGTGCAGCTAAAAACACGTTTTCTTGTGACATACCCTTTTACATCACAGCAAACACCTTACTTCACCATGTAAAGACGCTACAAAGCTGACTGTAGTGGGAATTACTGAAGAGAAAGCCACATTAGTTCCCATGCTAGTGCAGGCATGGCAACTGGGTGAGCTTTAGAGCTCACGTCGCATCTCCCGGCTCCTGCCTGGTACAGTCTCACTAGACGGTTCCTTCGTCTGCCATCTCTCTGGTGGGGGACCCCGAGTTCTCTTGCTTCTACCCAGCACCCACACACCCAACTAGGGAACCAGCTCTCCACCACATTTCCAATTACCTGGAAAAGCACAACTCTTAATCTTAAATAGTTAACCAATTATATTTATGTATATTAAGCTCACAATTACAAGATGCCAATTTACAAAGATAAAAGGCTTATCCTGGTTTCTAACCTTTAGATAATCTAAGGTCTGATTCCATCTTGATACTCAGACCTCTCACCTGCCTCTCTCTCCCCCTGGCTCCTTTGCTCTCTGACCTCCCAACTCCTATCTCCCCCTCCTCTTTCCTCTCCAATCACAGACCTCTCACTGCCTCACTGATTGGATAGGAGATATCCTGCAACAGTTGACCATCTAGAGCTTCAGTGATTGTGGAAAGCTGGGCTCTTGGAAGTCTTGTACTACATGCTCTTGACCTATCTGGCTCACTTATGAGCCATTCATTGTCCACCTGAGTTAACCCAGAATTCATTCCTACTGTCATGTAAAACTCTTGGGAGAGGTACAAACAGACTCTTAGCTTCCCTCAGCCCAAAGGCTAAGGCTGTCCTCAGATATCACCCGAATTGTACAAGCACAGACTTCCCCTCTTCCCACAACCCGCCTGTCAGATGTTTTTGCCAGTCTAACTGAAAGTGCCTTCATTTATGATGTGTTGTGTGACTGTAAAACTTCACGAAACAGAATTTGGGGCAAGCTGCAGCTGTCTTCGAGGTGAGAGTGTGTTTCTGTGTTGGCCATTACATGGGCAGTTGCAGGGAAGCTATTGCAGAGGGCAGTGTGGTGGTCTCAAAGACTGTTACAAATAGTGCTCCATTTCCACACAGGCCCTCCAGCGGGGGAACCCAGGAGGTGGGGGAGCATCTGTGTGGAAAAGTTCCTGCCCAGTCACCTCCCTGCTACCAGTTTCTGCCCTCTAGTCTGTGGTTACAGCTACACTCTTTCTTAGAGAGTGAGAGAAATTCTAGAACCCAGAGCAACCTCAGAGAAAACCTTTTTTTAAAAAAATTTTACTACAGGAGAGCAATGCTTAAAACTGAACTATCTGCGTTTACAGAGACAGGCGCTTTCAGAACGTGTGCAGAGCTTGGCAGTTGGACTGTCTCAGAAGCCCCTTAATGAGCCAGCAGAGATTTCCAACCCGAAATGTGCTCGGTTTATTCTGAGAGACGTTTAAATGAGAGTGTCCCTCAGCAGATGGCATTGAATATCTACCAAGGACAGATCAGACCTTCAGACCTGACTTAGTTGGTGACAGTGGTTTGGATGAGGCTCCTGAAAGTCATAGCTCTTCTTATGGGTCATGTGCTGATTCTTAGGGATCTAGAGGCATGAGTCCATGTTTCTAAAGATTAACTACTATAGCTTTTACCTTCCCGACTCACCCTGCCTGTTCAAAGATGGTTGGTCTTCTTCGGTCTTTATTCTCTCCTGAGTAGTTTCCCTACTGATTAAAACAAAAAAAAAACTAAGGTGCTGAAAGATTCTCTGATGGATCTGGTTTGTTGCCCTTCCCCAGGCCACAGAAGGTCTAGTGACAGACACAGCTTGTTTGGGTCCTTGTCCATCCAACCTTGAGTTCTGTCCACTCTGCGGCCATCTTGATCTGATGGAGCAGCACGTTGGGAGCTAGTGAGACCTTTAAGATAAGTGGCCTCATGAGAGGTCCGTAGGTCACGGGAGAGGTACTCTTGAAGACTTTTGTCCTTCCACTACTGCCCAAAAGGAAGGGGATTGCAGATTCCGCCACACGTTACGCCATGTATTCCAACCATAGCATGCTGCCTTGTCATAGATCTGAAAGCAACAGGGTCAGCTGACCCAGGACTGGAACCTCCCAAGCTATGAGCCCAGATAAGCCATTTATTTCTCTTTATAAAGTGATCAGCTCAGGTGTTTTGCTGCAGTGACAGAGGATGACCAACACCCTTGGAAGATGGTCCTTAGACTTACCATATGTACTTCATACACTCTCGCCTGGTTTATACAGCATCTTGTTCAGAAGCACACAGTTCAGGGTCAGCTGAGGATCTAGGCCTCTCCTTTCTATTTCAGGCTTATTCTCATCCTCTGAGTGTATCTTTATGGTTTAGTTCCATCTGTCACACAGTTGGCAAACATAGGTGTTCGTGGAAGGGAGGGTGAGCAGGTATCTTAGAACTGCAGGGTCCTTTTTGCTCACGGCCTCTCAGGGACTACTCTCCTCTCCTCCCAGTGTCCTCCGATGTCTCCTACTGCCCCCCTTTAAAATCCAGTATTTATCATTGTTGTCCACAGAAGGGTTTGCCAACACAAGCTGTTCCCCTATTGGAGGCCAGAGCCTGTGATTTAATTCAAAAGGCAGATGGAGTGCAGACTCCACATCAGAGTCTTCACTAAGACAGGCTGTCTGGGTGTGCAGCCCAGCCGGGTACACTCAGCTCTGGGTTCCTGGTCCATTTTCTTCATTCGAACAGTCTCAGCTGCAGAGCAGAGGGTGGTCATCTATAAGTCACAGAGATCCCTGTGAGGATAAAGCAAACAGATGCGTGTGTACCTCCTAGAACAGTGGTGCCCTGGTGACCAACTCCCGCCCATCACCATCCACTGGGCAAGGCCTTCTTTTCTGTTACAAACAAAAAACAACAGCAAAGAGCCCGCCTCTGTCTTGAGCTGCCCTGCTAACTGAATTCTGGAAGGAGGGGCTGGTTAATTGTCATACTGAAGCTATGGCTTTTATCTGGTTCCCATCCCAGCACTCTGCATTAGAGATAAATGATTGCACATGCATATATTTATATATACATATAGATGTATATTGATGACTCCCAAAGATGTCTAATTAATAATATAGATAGCTCGGGGTCCTTTTTAGCCATCATTTCTCTCTGAAAACAAAGATTTACTTTTAATTTAAAGGCATATTGAATGAACTTCTCTCTTCTGAACGTGCATTGAAAATCCTCAAAGCCGACAGTTTGTAAACAACACACCAGAGAGAAAGGGGGCACTTTGTCTTTCCTGCCTCACTTACTCTGTAAAATTGAATCAAGGGAGTGTTTTAAATTTTTTTATCTGACTGTCAGCTGTGGGTTTGCGGTTCTTCCTCTCCAGACAGCCTTTTTTCATTTTTTTTTTTCCTTTTGGACTGAATTTGAAGGAGAAATGACTTACTACATTGTTATAGCAAGCTTCGGGTCCAACCTGACAAGACAAAAACAAAAACAATGCACGCGCGCACACGCACGCAGACACACACACACACACACACACACCACAAACAACAACAAATAAAAGATCTGAAGTGCAAGGGAGCAGATTCTGTTCAGAAACTAATGTGAAATGCTTCGTGTCAGACTGGGCTGTGTAAAGGGTGAGACTGAGGAGTTGTTATGCTTACTGAAGCCAATCGGAGCAGAAAGACAAAACCCGCATGATATCTTTCATGCGTAGAACCCCAGATTTAAAATGTAAGGCACATAAACACGGGGGGGGGGATATGTGCAACCTTGTTTATTTTTATGTTTAAAAGATTTTTAAAAAATTTAATGACGAGTGTATATGTGTGTATTTGGGAGGGTTGTGTGCACATGAGCGCAGTTGCACTTGGAGGCCAAAAGGGGATATCAGATCCCCCAGAGCTGGAACTATACATGGTTGAACGCAACCTGACAGGGATGTCGGGCATTATTGAACTTGTGTCCTCTGCCCGAGCAGTAAGTGCTCTTGATGGCTGAGTCACCTCTCCAGCGCCGAGTATGTATTTTATACGTGTATATGTAAGTGTCGTGGCTTTCGACGGGGAACATGAGACAGGGGAGGAAGAGCTCTCAGGGGGTGTGGAGAAACTGACTAATGGGAGGCTTGTAGAAGCAGAAACTGTCCAGGATAAGAAAGGGGGGCAGCCAGAGTGGTGAAGACACAGGAGAGGGAAGATGGGAGGTAAATGTTTGAAGTCAAGATGTTATGACATAGGACAGAAAATACCATAAGGAAAAACCACTGTGTTACATCAATGCAAAGAGTGCTCTGATAGGGTTCTGTCTAAGCTCCACCCCACGATTACCTGGCAACAGCCAAGTATGCCCCTCCCCACAGTTACCTGGCAATAGCCAGGTAGGCCTGGCCTACTATAAAAAGGGCTGCTCAGTCCCTCCTCTCTCTCTATCTTATCCCTCTCTGATCTCTCTATTACCTCTCTTACCTCAGCTTCTCTCCTGCCCTTCTTGGACTCTCCTCCCTTCCCCGCTCTCTCCACGTGGTCATGGCTGATCTCTGCTCCTCTACTCTCTCCCTCTTTCTCTGCCTCTACTGTCTCCCTTAACTCCCATCCCATGCCCTGAAAACTCTATTGTATACTATGCTGGTGTGTGTGTCTGGTCCTTTGGGGGAAGGGATGCTTTGGCACGGGCCCGCTGGGGCACCCCTTTCCCCCACACCGCCACAAAACATATTCTCTAACCTCTTTCTCTTTTTATGATCACAACATGCTCAAAACAAAACAAAAGAAGAAACTCTCAAGAAGAAAAGCTGATAGGAGAGGGTAGGTGGCAGTCACCCATAGTTTAACTGTGGGGATGGTTTGAGAGATGCTTCCTTAGCTGATTTCATTACTTAGTGGACATCACGTCCTGTGTTTACACAAATGAGTCTAAGCAGTTTAATATGATAGGGGCATCTCGGGCTATGTGGTTCATCCTGGAGCAGTGTATCACTGTGTGGTATGCGAGTGCGTTAATCTCTGTGCGTTCAATGTGTGGGAGGAGAGCAGGAGGGCTGGAGAAGGAAGGAGGCACACTCCTGCTCTGTGACAAACAGCTCTCAGCTAGGCCCATCATGTGCAAATGGCTGGAGATGCAGAGCTCCCTCCTCCGCCTTGCCTGCAAAGCAGGAAGATGACCTCTCCAGGAGGCCATGCTGTGAGGCGCAATACAGAGTAAACTGACCCACAGTCACCTTGGTCAGTGTTGGTGTCAGGCTGATGGCTGTAAAATGATCTCTCACAGGATCTTTGTGCAGGCGTCAACATAACTGCCAAGGGGAGGGCATCATTGTATCAATGCAGAGGGGAGGCGGCAGCTTTGAAGTCAGTTCTGTCTGGGTCTTTGTCATTTTGTTGCAGTCTTTTGTTACAGAGGAAGGTGCCAACAACAGCTTAGTATGCCGGGAAGTGTTCATTTTCTTGACTTGTATAAAAAATGATCATAGAACAAAAACTAGCACCACGATCTTCCTTCCCCAGGTCTAAGCCATAAAACCAGCATGCCTTTTTCAGGATGGCCTCTCCTTCTGAACATTATCTTCATATACTGGCATTCTCTGGATTAGAAGCTGCTGTCTCAGGGCAACACTTATCAACAGTCGACTCCACAGGACCTAGGACAACAGCAGAGCAAGCCTCTGGGCATGTGTGGAGACAGTTCTAGGCTGGGTTAGACCCACCCTGAATGTGAGTGGCACCATTCCATGGACTGGGGTCCTCGATAGAATAAGGGGCAGGGTGAGCTGAGCACTGGCCTCATCTCTCTTGGCTTCCCAGCTGCTGTGTGGTTTCCACCATGATGGACTGTGGGCCAAAATCAATCCTCCCTGGTGCTGATCGGATCTGTCAGCTATTGTCCCAATAACAAGATGGCCACCAAGGGACCTAGCGCCTGTAGTCTGCTCACACCTTTCAGGCAGTCAGGGCTCAGGCTTCGATGCTAGTAACTCCAGCAACAGCTTTCTCTCTGCCTTCCCTCAACAAAAAACTTCCACTTAGATTTGTTATTTCGCAGAGAACGCCACACACACACACACACACACACACACACACACACACGAACACTTCAAAGGAATCCATAGCATGGAGGGTGTATAAAAATGAAGATTTCTGGCACCACAAAATGCGAAGGCAATCGTGCTTGCTTGGCTGCGTACCATGGATGTTGGCTCCTTTCCTAACAGGGAATGCAGCTGCAGCCAGGTTAGCCATGGCCAGAATACTATTGTGAAAGAATATATGGCCTAAAGGCAGCATGGCCAGGATGTGAAGAGTAGAATACAGGAGTTACTCAGAAATGATGTCAGGTACCTGTGCCTCTTGCCCTGCCCAGTCACCCCAGTGTGACAAGAACTGCCTCCTGGTCTTGAGTGACACGCTGTTTTTGGAGGGGTGAGGGTAAGTGTGGTAGAGATGGCTGGGAACTAGAGAGAATGCTGCCTGCAGAAACCTTGGGGATTTCCATTCTGCTGCTTCTAACCTGCATGGGTCAGTCAAGCCTGTAGGGTTTCTGGAAATGGTGCTAGAGGTTTTCAGCAGTGCGTTTTGTTTTTGTTTTTTTGTTTTCGGAGGGTTCCCTATCCTCTCTTGGAGGGCTTTACATCAAGACCAGGCGTTCAGAAATTCATTTTCCACAACAGCAAACATTGCGTTGCCTGTTTTTCTTCAGAACGACACGTCGGCAGTCACTATCAAAGCTTATTATTCACATGTGATTTTCATGGGGGAAGTTTAGCTCCATTTCTCTAATATAGAAAAAAAAAGCGCGTGAGGGAGCTGCAACTGAGGGAGCTGCAACTTTATGCATTGTGGCTCAGACTGTGCACCAAGGAATGCGTCCCCATGGAGATCTAGAAACTGTGGCAATTGGCAAGTATCAATGCATCCAAGCACAGCAGACAAGAAATGGTTGGATCCTTCGTGGTGGAGGTCTCACCGGCAGAGGCAGAACCAATTCAGGTCGCTGTCACCCACAGGGTGTGCTTTTGTCTCTGGGCTTCGTGTTGCTGTGATCTCTGTTCCAACATCTTTACTTCCTTCTTAACTTATCTGAATGAAAACGGCCATTTCCAAGAGACAATGGGGTGAGCCCACCCCTGTGTGCCAGGCAAATCACAGCCACAGCGAGGAGACTCCCTGCTGCTCTGCTCTCAAGGGCTGTTTTCCAATCATTTCCATTTTGCATCTAGTCCAAGAGGGTAAGAGCTGAAAACAAAATGTAAATTCTACTGTGATAGATTTTGGAATTAGAGGCGGTCGCAGCAGGCATCTGATTACTGTTCTGTGCCCATAGCAAGGCCAAGTTCTGGCAAAGAAAGCCGGGAGCTTCTGACTAAGAGCTAACACAGGCTAACAACCTATACATCAGTGTCAGGGTAAAACTCAGCTGTGGCCACACTGCTTGAGGACCAAGGCTGTGATGGTCTAACAGCCTGTGGAATTTAATATACTTTATTAAGTGAGTTTCTACTCATTTTTGCACATAGAATGTTTGATGTAGATTCCCTCAGGTAATTTGCTCCCATAATTAGCAATAAATGTAGTGCTAGATAAATTTAATATATCGGTGTTGTGCTAGATAGTTTTATGTCAGCTTGACCTGAGAAAATGCCTCCATGAGATCCAACTGCAAGGCATTTTATTTTCTTAATTAGTTATCAATGGGGGAGGGTCCAGCCCACAGTGGGTGGTGCCATTCCTGGGCTGGTGGTCCTGGGTTCTAAATGAAAGCAAGCTGAGCAAGCCCTGCAGGGCAAGACAGTTAAGTGGTACCCCTCCACAGCCTCTGCTTTAGCTTCTGCCTCCAGTTTCCTCTCCTGTTTGAGTTCCTGTCCTGACTTCCTTCCATGATGAACAGCAATTATAATCCAAATAAACCCTTTCTTCCCCCAACTTGCCTTTTGTTGATGGTGTTTTGTCACAGCAATAGAAACCCTAACTAAGATTAGTGTTTCCAGGCAATACTGTTTTAATTGTTGTATAAATATGTGCTTGCATGGTGTACATGTTTAAGTGTACATGTTCACACGTGTGTGAGTACACATGTGTGGTTAGCCCAAAGCTGATGCCCAGTGTCTTCCTCAGTCTCTCCCCCACCATGTATATTGAGGCAGGGTCTCACTTGAACCTAGAGCTATTCCATTTGGGTAGTCTAGCTATCCTACTGTTAGAAGGTGTGGTCTTGTTGGAGTAGGTGTGTCACCATGGGTATGGCTTTAAGACCTTATCCTGACTTCCTGGAAGCCAGTATTCTGCTAACTGCCTTCAGATGAAGATGTAGAACTCTCAGCTCCTCCTGCACCATGGATGTTGCCATGTTCCCACCTTAATGATAATGGACTGACCCTCTGAACCTGTAAGCCAGCCCCAATTAAATGTTGTCCTTTATAGGAGTTGCCTTGGTCATGGTGTCTGTTCACAGCAGTAAAACCCTAAAGAAGACACAGTAAGAGTATGGGTAGCCCAGGATGAAAGTAGTGGAATCTTTATGCACTTTGTGATCCTAGCCCAAGGGGTACCATTACATTGAGTGTGAGTCTTCACCCTTAGTTAAAGCTTTGTGGACAGCCCCTCATAGCATACATAGATGTGTCTCCCAGGCACCACAAGTAAGTTAACTGAGAGGGGGAAGGTGTCCAGTGAGGGTGAGAACATCCCCTGGGCTCGGATACTGGTCTGTATAAAAAGAAGGTGAACTGAGCACAAAAATTCACCACCCTTTGCTTTCTGACTCGGGTTGCAACATGACCAGTTGCTCCAAGTTCCTGCCATTGTAGCTTCCCTCAGTGAAGGACTGTACCCTTAAACTGTGAGCCAAAAATCAATCTTTCCTTCTGTAAGTTCCTTCCGTCACCCTTGATATCATAGCAACAAAGAAGTAGCCCAGCTGTCATCATTCACTGAAATCCTCCTGTCTTGGCCTCCCCGGTGTCAAGTTATAGGCGTGTACTATTGCATTGGTTTACTGGAGAAAGGAGTGGTAGTCAGTTTATACTTTGGACATGTTTTCCATTCTTAGAGTTTGGTAGAAGATAGCAGTAACAGTTCACGACTGCTGAAATTTTCCAGTATTGAATTCTTGTTTGTCAACTTATAATTTATTCAAGTTTTCCTTTGGTTTGGACTCCAAATCTCCAATAGAGTCTTTGTTAAATCTTTGCCGTTGCATTCATCTTCCCGTGGGTTCTACTGTTGTGCGTGGCACACTCAGCCTTCAAAGTGATTTCCTGTCTCCTCCACGGTGTCATAAGAACATGAAATATTTAACCCTTACCCTGAAACATGCAGCGAAGCTTCTAAGCTGTACGCAGAGCTGACATCTGTGGATCAATGAATTGGTGACAGAGAAGAATAGTTATATCTTTCCTTGTCATTTTAGCATGCATCTATGTAGAAATGCTTTAAGTCAAAGAGACCCTCCTCCAGCTTGTTCCCTTGCAGAGCAACTTGGGACCTGAGTCAGCTGGTCCTTACTCCTGCTTCTCTCAAGTGCAAAAGGTGTTTGGGAAGTGCTGGTGTGGATAGCAGGAAGCAAAGGATAATGAGAGGTGGGAATATCCATGGAGGGGTGGGTGCTCTGGGAAGGAGACTAGATCTCAGAACAACCCCACCAGAATGGGGGAAGAGCTGAAGTGTTTATGTCTGGTTCCCAAGAGTGACTGGCTAAGGGCAGTATCCATGCTCCTCTACACTGGGCTTTTCATGCAGGGAAGCAGAAAGGGAACCAGAAATCACAGGCATCAACTGTAGTTTAGTTGACTGGAGGGCATGCAAAAGTAAAATCTGAGGGGCAGGACACAGACAACTAGGGTGTCTGAACCCTGTAAGGTATCCAGAGCCTAGATTGTGACCTTGAAAGCAGGGGCATGATCTTCCCAGGGGCTGAACATGCCTCTGTTTCCTTACAGGATCTCCCAGACCCTCATTTCTACTCCCAACTTGAGAATTTCCCAGCAGCAGTTGCTGAACAGCAGCTAAGTCAATTGAGATTATGAAAGGTTAAATGGACATAGATATGTGTTCTGGTTTTCTTCTGTTGCTGTAACCAAACACTCCAGCTAAAAACAACTCAGGATGAAAGATTTTATTTGGCTTATACTTCCAGATCACAGTCCATCACTGAGGGAAGTCAGGACAGGAACTCAAGCAAAATCTTGAAGCAAAGACCATGGAGGCATGCTGCTAGTTGGCTCAGTCTCACACAGGCTTTCTTGTATGGCTTAGGGCCACCACTGTGGGCAGCCTAAGGAATGATGCCGCCCACAGTGGGCTAGACCTTACTATATCAATTAACAATCATGACAACTCCCTCAGGCATGTCCACTAGCTAGTCTGAACAATCTCTCAATTGGGGGGCTCCTCTTTAGTGACTGTAGACTGTGTCAAGTTGGCAGTTGAGGCTAACTAAAATAATGTCATAGTCTGAAGAATGAAAAGACCTTTGTAGGTCACCTAAGACCTGTGGGAGCTCACTTGAGACCCCAGATCTAGCTCTCCTCTATGGCTCCTGTAGCTGCCTATCTAAGTAGCCACATGAATCTTTATTCCACTTCTCAGTCATCCATCAGTCCTGATATTATGATGGGAAATAGTTGACCAGATGGGTTGAACTGCAGGCTATCAAGCTTAAAGATATGCTTTAAATTTCCATTTTTTCCTATTTCCTGGCTTTTGTTAACGGAAATCAATAAGCAATTATGCAAAAGTTCAGCCAGAAAATCTATGGCAAATTATAGTAAGATGTAGTCCCAGCAATCAGAGAATGAACCTAATTAACACTCTGACTTTCTGAATTTACACGATATGGATTTAGATGCTTTTTAAAAATAACTCTCATTTTATACCGGAATGGATTTTCTATTAATATGTAAGTCAGTAGTGATATTAACCAATGCACGTGACCTACTGACCCTCTGCAAATTTATTTGTTGCAATAAAATACTAAGGCAAATGTGTGTGGATGCTCGGTACAGCACCCAGTGCCCTTGGCATGCTGGCTGAGCCTCAGCTATTCATCTGTATTTCATAAGGCAGACTGAACTCTCGGGGAACTCATTCATTGTTTAATTTCCAAACCGCACTCTCTGGCCTAAGAAAAGAAATCCCGACTTAGAAAAACCGATTATTACAGAGTAAAGCCTTGATAATTTCTGATGTTATAAATCTCATGAAATTTATCTCTTGAGCTGTGCACCGCAGACTCCTTTGGGAATTGTAGAGAAGCCGGAACAAATGAGTTCTGCAGTGAAGAAGAAAGGCTAGAAAAGAATGAAGGGATGCGCAGAGTTAGACCTTGGGTAAGCCTTGGTCATTTGGGCTAAGTTGCCGCCAGCTAGCTTTCCAAGAGGTGTCAAAGCTGCAGAGGGGTGGGCTTGCTCTCCTTGGAGCTGAGGAGTGTCTATCAGAGAAACTGCTCACAGCTGCGCTTTGTTCTGGGGACTCCAGAGCTAGGAACAGACTTTCACATATTCACTTCCAGACTGAGACAATGGCCCTATTCACAGCATTGAAAGCAGTATTCGGGCAGTAATCCAGCAGCAGCAAGTACAGCAGGACTGGGGAGTTAGAAGAGGTTGAAAGGAAGGCAGACAGCCAACCCCATTAAGTTTAGAGGTCACCTGAGCCTCCATTAGGGATGAGACACATGTGCCAGAAGTGAAGTAGATTTGCCTCAAGGTAGATTTACCCAGGACTGGAGATTATCTCCCAGCTTACTGCCACCCAAGATGAGCAGGTGGCCACCCCTGTGGAGTCATCCAGAGGATTAGCAGGACATGGATGGCTTCCTGGCTCTTCTGTGTAGAACTGTTGGGTCAGAACTGAAGCATCAGGGACCTCAAATCCAACTTTAATAGGCTCCACCGAGGTCCACTGGTTACACTATCACTTCTCTCAAAAGAACAGGAAGGGTCTGAGCCTGGGTCCCACAGTCTCCACTCCAGGACTCCAAGCTGTAATAAATAGGCTGTAGTGGTCCATTTACAGTATGAGGTGTACTTCCTAAAGCTCACCGAAGAGTCCAGATAGGAGGAGTCCTTGGGCCTTACCTTCCCTAGCTGCTGTCTGGTGTCTGCCTGTCTCACAACTCTGAGAGCCGGAAGTCTCAGGCAGTTAAACACCTGAACCATGTCAGAAAATGGAATGGTCTCAAGTCCCAGAAGGTTCATGAATAAGACTTTGCATCCTGAACAAATAGAGTGTAGAAATGTATGCATATACATGCATGTGCATGTGTGTGATATGTCGGGGTATGCTAGAGGGGTCTAAAGAGTGTACTTCTCAGGTGAACCAGCCTGTTCACCTGAGGAAATGAAGCAGGGGTTTCTTGCGATACAAAAGTTTAAAAACCACTGCCTGTTGCAGAAACGAGAAGCCAGCCATTTTGCATTTGTTCTGTGTTGGCTGACATAGGGAAAACCTCTTCAATCTACTAGTCTCCTTAATTTACAGCAGAGTGGGGTCTCCTGGGACCTCTCTCACATGCTGTGTTCTTTGGGGTCCCTAGCTGTCAATCTCAAAGCTTGCTCCCCAGTGACCTCAGTAGGTACCCCTTCCTGGGGAATAGCTGTGTCTTATTTTGTGACTGGGTTTAACTTCCCAGGGGGTTGAGCATAGCATTAGTCCTCCCAAGAGAAAAGAATTCTTGGTTCTTACCAGGATTTTTCTACTTATATATAAAATCAATTTTATTTCATTTCTTACTTTTAACACACACACACACACACACACACACACTCACTCACTCATTCACCCCAGAATGTATCAGTTTCATCATCAAGTACATGGAAGTTAAAGAAACTCACATACCAAGTTGCTCACACCATCAAACCCCAAGAGAACGACTTTGAGAAACTTAGTAACTCTTTTTCAGGCCTCTCCAATGGAACTACCTCTTTTGAACATTTTGCAATTTTTAAAAAATTGTATGAGTGATTAAAATTGTCACAGTTCCCCACTCTGTACTGGAGACATCAGATCCTATCCTATTGATAAAGCAAGTCATGCCATCGCTGTTACATATTCTACCCTGATCCCCAGCAAGAATGTTGGTCTGGGGACAGGCAGGAGAGACAGGAAGCAGAGCTGCTGCAGCCTAAGAGGACAAGATGTGCCGGGAACATATCACAGCTGCCAAGGACACGGGTTGGAGATATTAATTACAAATCAGTGACAGGAAGGAGAATTGAGTGGGTTCAGATTCCTACAGGAGATGACACCAGAGTAGCATTTTAAACACTGGGGACCATTTCACAAGGAAAAGGCAGAAGGATGATACGTCAAAATGCAGGGATTGATGGGTGTGGCTGGAGAAGAGGTAGTCAGTCAGGATGAGTGGGCTGTGGCAAGAAGCAAAACTGACAAAGGACTGGTTAGAGAGGATCTCTTGGAGACTTGGATGGCCAATGGTTCTGGGGGTGGGGGTGGGGGCAGCCCTGAGCATGTGGCAGCGTAGGGGAACAGAAGCGCATTGTGATCGCATCATAAAGCAGCATTTACTGAAGAGATGCTCCAAAAACATCCATCATTTGCCTGCGAGGGCTATTGCTGTCCTGTGATAGAGAGAGACCACATGTCCTTGCCCGGCATCCACTCACCACTGTGACCGACAGAGGGCACCACGGAGGCAGAGTGGTCAGCAGATGTCAAGGTAAATAGTACACGCAGGCAGTAATAACACAGGCCAGCAGGTGGCGCCTGCGGGAGGGCAGATCTCACATGAGCTGTGGGACACAATGAAAGTACTGCTAAGAGTTCATAGCATTAAATGTCTCCATAAAAAAAATATTAGAAAGTTCCCATAGCAGCAATTTAATTGTACACCTGGAAGTTTTAGGAAAAAAAAGAAGCAAATATACCAAAAGAGGAGTAGAAGGCAGGAAATAAAATCAGGACTGGAATCAATCAGTTAGAAACAAAGAAAACAATACAAAAAAAAAAAAAATCAAAGAAACCAAGTGCTGTTGTTGGTTATTTTTTCTTAAAGGAGATCAACAACCTAGAAAAACCCTTAGCCAAACTAACTAAAAGGCAGAGAGACAGTTTCTAAATTAACAAAATCAGAAATGAAAGGGGGGGGACATAACAACAGACACTGAGGAAATTCAAAGAATCATAGGTCTTTGAATCATTAGGTCAAAGAATCCATACGCAAAAGATGCTCCACCATCCCACAAGATGCTATGTTCATAGCAGCTTTCCTCATAAGAGCCAGAAACTGGAAACAACCTAGCTGTCCCTCAACTGAAATACAAACCGATCATTCAAAACTCAAGATTACTCCACACCCCAGGACTGAACGATTTCCTAGAACCTGAGTCTAGGTACGAGATGTGAGACTCCACACAGTATTCAATTTACTCAACTATGAGCATAAACAACCAGCTCAAAAATGACAAAATCCTGTGTGTTTTCTGCTTCTTGAGTATGGAGGACCAACGTGACTGGTCCTCATGGTCCTGACGCTATGCCTTCCTGCCATGATGCTCTTAAATTCTAAGCGAGACAAGCCCTACTTCCCTAGCCTTGCTTTGTGTCCACTATCTGGTCAAAGCCAGAAAACCAGTAACCAATACAGTCACTGGTGTTTGGATTCACCTGTGACCTGAATTAAAGGTCAGTTTAAATAAAATGGCCAGTGAAATGGTTCTTTCATGGCTTTAGAATCTTCTGTCGTTTGAGGGTTTTGAAGGGAAGTCTTAATGTGCCAGCTATTTACACTAGGATATTGGCGCACATAAACACCGTGGTTGGTGTGGGTGCCCTACATAGGGAGAACAAGACCAGAAGAAAGCATCAGCGTGTGTGTGTGTGTGTGTGTGTGTGTGTGTGTGTGTAAAGAAGAAATGTCAGGGCAGAACTGTGCATGAAAGCCCCAGGCAAGGATACAGCTCTGCTTCAGTCTCACAGCAGAGATGTCTCAGAAGGCCATCCCCGGCTTTAGCAGACGCTCATTCTCAAGGGTGTTTGTTTTGATGCTATGCACACAGGTAGGAAACTACAAACAAATAAATGTGCACAAGGCTGACAGCTCCAGATGGGATGCCTCTGAATGATGGCTGGTATGCAGCCATTGAAAATATTGACTTGCGATTATTAAAAATCCTTTGGGAATGCATGTTATGTGTATATGCACACACACACACACACACACACACACACACACACACATGAACTCCAGTTTTATAAAAACAAATGACACAGATATGAGTAAAGAGAACAGGAAGTAAGACAATTATTTTTTAATATTTATGTACATTATTTTTAATTTCCTGTAGCTGTGTGCCTGTGTGTTGGTATGTGCAGCTGTCCACAGAGGCCAAAGGCATGTGTACTCTGGAGCTACAGAAGGCTCTAAACCTCCTGATATTAGAACCAAACATGGGTCTCTGTAAGAACAGCAATATCTCCTACAACCAAACCCTTTCTCCAGTCCAACAAGTCCTAGTAGCAATTGTGTAGGAGGCAGGCCAAAATTGTGTGTGTATATGTATGTGTGGGCACACATGTGTGTATTTGTGTGTATGTGTGTGCATGTGTGTATGTGTGTGTACATGTGTGTATGTATGTGTGTATATGTGTTTGTGCATGTGTGTATTTGTGTGTATGTGTGTGCATGCATATGTATGTGCACATGTGTGTATGTATGTGTGCACATGTGTATATGTGTACATGTGTGCACGTGTGTATGTGTGCATGTGTATGCACATGTCTGTAGTATGTGTGTATGTGTGTGTATGTGTGTGTGCATGTGTGTGTGTATACATATGCTCATGTGTTTGCCTGCAGTGTCTTCCTCTGTCCTCTTCAGTTTTTGTTACAGAACCTAGAGGTTGCCATTTCTGCTGGACTGGCTGGTCAGCAAGCCCCTGGGATCCAATTGCTCCTCCACCCAAATACTGAGTTAGGAGCATGCACAGCCACCCCCAGCCTTTTCATGGGTGCTGGGCATTAAACTCAGGCCCTCACACTTGTGCAGAAAATCCTGTGCTCTTTGAGGCAGCTCCACCTTTTTTTTTCTTCTGTGTAATTTGTTTTTAAAACCCACAAAGCCACAGAGGCCATGCACCCTTGTTTAATTTGCAATGACCTCTAAAGCTGATTGTGAAAAAAGAAAGGAAAACCAGGAGAGACCTTCAGTCTGCTAAGAAAAAACATCTCACATCACCGAGCTCTCCCCGCCTAATGTTGGGGATGTTTGAGAGCTCTGGGGCCTGGTTCTGTTCTGGCTCTCACAGGGCAAAGGGCAGATGTTTTGCTTGGGGTTCAGCAATTCTAACTCATGCTTCCTATGATACGAGTGCCTTGGGGTGTTCCAGTAAGTCATCATTTCTCATCTTGTTCTTGCTTAGACTGGTCTCGAAGCAAACAGCAGCTCGCAGAGCTGTTAGCTACTCCATTCCAGATTCTGTAGTGTGGCTCTGACATTTTGCCATCTATAATTTTCTTTTCTTTTATGTTATTTTAAAACATAACATAATGTTTAATGTTAATGTTGTGTGTATGTGTGTGCATGTGTGCATGTATGTGCACATGTGTTTACATGTGCATATGTGTGCATGTGTGTATTTATGTGTGCACATATGTGCACATGTGCATGAATCTGTACACACCTGTTGGAATTTGTATGACCATATGTGTACAGGGAGGACTTGGAGCAGAAACTATAGAGGATCCTGTTTACTGGATTCCTCACAGGCTTGTGCTACCTTTCCTATACAGTAAGGACCGCCAGCCTAGGGAAAGGTGTGGACTGTAGAGTACAGGGCCCTCCTACACTAGTTATCAACTCAAGACCCCAGACTTGCCCACAGGCCAATCTTACTTGGGCACTCCTTTAACGGAGACTTCCTTCTCAGAGGACTTTAGCCTGTGTCAAGTCAACAGACAAAGCTAACCAGGAAAGCAGGTTTCTTGTGGGGTCCAGAGCTTACCAATTCCAGCTAGTCTAGCTAGCTAGATGGCCATAGGGATCCCCTGAAAGCTGCTGCACCTCTATCTGTTGATGTTGGTGCTGGAGATCTGTACACCTTGGTCTCCACACTTGTACACAAAGGTTTTTTTTTTTGTTTGTTTGTTTTTTTTTTTGTTTGTTTTTTTTTGTTTTTTACCCACTGGGCCATCTTCTCAGCCTCTATTTCTGTTTTAACTTTTGTGTTATGATCTTTGGAAATCCACAGAACATTCTGTATATGAGCAATTAAAAGATGAAGCCTGTTGCATGTAGTTTTTGCTACCCCACTTTAAGCTCCAGGTGGACTGTGATGCCAGGCCCAGCCAGGTTCCCTTGGATTCATGGATAAAAACCAAAGACACACACACACACACACACACACACACACACACGTTAATCTTAAAATGTCTTTGTTAACTCAATGACTGGGCACCCCTAAACCTCCCCTGCCACTCTAGAAACAATCTGATAGTATGGCCATTGGCCACTCCAACCAGAAATGTAGATGGCTGGTTGGTTTTATCTCCTGCAGCCACTGTCTCCTCCTTCTTCCCCAGCTCCTCCCCCACCCCCCTACCCTCACTTCTCCCTGCATCCTCCCTTGAAACTCTAAGTGTCCCACCCCCGTCCTCAGTCATTGGTCGCTGGTATCTTTATCAATCAATCAAGAACCAACCGGGAACACGACCTTAGCATCAGAACCATCCTCTACAAAAGCCCCTCCCCATAACAAATCATTCACAGAATGAATTTTATCTGGCTACTGAGCCTAAGTTTCTATATCTGTTTTATAAGAATGTGTTGCTGTGTGAGGCAAATGGTTGCTGATTATAACTGAAGTGCCCAGAGGAATGAGGCGACTTCACGATACAACACTTCTATTTGTCTATTTTCCTCTCCATAGAACACATGATCTTGATGCGGATAATTTCTTCCCTGATGCCGTGAAAACTGATCCCGAGTGCGGTAACAGACATGTTGATATGTGGTGTGGGCTGTAGTTCTTAGCCCTTCCAGAACTCACCCTGCGGAGCAATCTTAGTCCTTCTAATTCACCTCCTCCAATTGTAGGAAGGATTCATTTAAATTTAACTGAGGTTAATTGCAATTTGTGTCTTTATGTATATATGTGCATGTTCATGTGTGTGTGGATGCACTAGAGTGTGCCAGTGTGCATGCATACATGTTTGCATCTGTGGGGGTCAGAGGGCGACCTCAGCTATCATTCCTCAATCAGCACCCATCTTGTTTTTTTGCGACAGGGTCTCTCATTGGCCTGGAAATCGCCAGTAAGATAGGCTGATTTGTCAGTGAGCTCTTGAAGTCCATCAGTCTGCAGCTTGTTTATATGGGTTCTTTTCCAGTCTTTTCAGTCTTTTTGCAGAATAAATGCTAATAGATATATAGTTGCTTTCTCAAATGCCATCTAACATTCACCAAGGTGCAAAAGGTGCTGCACTTTGGGGACCAAGGCATGGCAGTGAGCTTGTGCTCCCTCTAGTGGCATTGCAAGAGCACAGCACAGCTGTTCCAATGTCAGATGTCAGGGTGGGGCTACTTCAATGGCCATTTCTTTCAAATTGAAGTCACAATAGCAGACTATCCCACTCCACAATTTAATGTTAAAGGACAGTCAAACCTAGAGTTTAGCCTCTTTCTGAATGCCTATGTACACCTTGTCTCTCTTTTTCTTTCTGTCTCTGTCTCCCCCCACCGTGTGTGTGTGTGTGTGTGTGTGTGTGTGTGTGTGTGTGCATGAATACACAGTGCATATTTGGAGAACTGAGGAAAGCTTTGGGTGTGTGTTCCCACATGTTTAGAACAGGGTCTCCCATTGGTCTGAAACTTGGGCCCCATCCCTTCCAGGGAACCTCTTACACTGCAGGACTAGGGAGGATTGCAGGCATTTTCTGCTGTTCCTGACTTTTTATGTGAGTTTTGAAGATCTGAAACACTTTACAAACTGAGCCATCACCCCAACCTGAATATGGAGCAGTAATCTCATCACAGTGACACCAGAAAATCAAAATGCAAATGTATGCCCTTGTGTCTGAATCTCCATTGTAGAAGAGAATACATTTATGACATCTGCTTTGCACATAGAAGAGGCAGAGGCAGAAATACCCAGCGTGGCCAATGGGGTGGGAGTCCAGTGAGTGCAAGGCTCCACTCTAACTAAGCTCTGCTCAAGGCTGTGTGTGCACAGGCTTTGCTTTCACTGGGTGATACAGGATCCAGATCTTGAGGACCACCCTGAGTAGGCTCTTGATGCCTTCTGGAAGGGATTGTCAACAATTGGTTCTGATGCCCTAAGGCTGTATGGTTATGGACTGTGGCTTCATGCTGTACAGCTTAAACTGTTACATTGTTATACTGTTACATTGTTGCACCGTTACACTGTTACATTGTTACTCTGTTACATCATTGCGCTGTTCCATTGTTATGCTGTTGCACAGTTACCTGTTAGACTGTTACACTGTTACTGTTGGGCTACAACACACCTTGTTCTGCTTTCCCCTTTTTATTATGTAGTGGAGCTTTGTAATAGTAGAGGCTGACACTTCTTTGACATGTAGAGGGTTTTTTGTTTGTTTTGTTTTGTTTTGTTTGTTTGTTTTGTTTTGTGTTTTTATGTTCCTGGTCCTTTGGGAAGCCTTATGCTTAGGGAAGTCTTTAAAGTACTTTCTAAGAAAACAAACCATGCAATAAGGGAAAGTAGTATGCTACAAGCATTTGTTACAGTGAAAGCAATGGAAACAACCACAGTATGTGGGAGAGGTCAGGCTTGAGACAGTGCCAGGGCAGCTCAGAGGATGCTGGAAGGATAGAGACCTTTGTGGGTCACTCACAGCAGCAGTGCTTTCCCATCGGGTACTGCCCTGCGGTTCTGCCTCCAAGCCCCTACTTGTAGCAGGAACTGAAAACTGGCTGCAGAATTGGCCATGAATGTGATGTCTAATTAGTCATCATTATCCTCATTCACACCCTGCAAGTTCTCCCCTCCCCCAACACACACTTTCATTATTGATTTCCTCCCTCCCTTCTCTCTCTTCTCCCTGCCCCTTCTCCCTTCTGTCCTTTCCTTCTTTCTCCTTCTCCTTCTTTATTTTTAATTTTTCTTTCTTTTGATAATGTTGATCAGTAGCCCAGGCTGTTATCAAACTTGCCATCTTCCTGCCTTAGCCCTTCAAATGCTGAAATTTCCAGAACGAGGGTTAGGATCTCCTCCCCCCTTCTTTAAGTCTGATACATACAACTCAACAGTTCCCATGATGACAGACAGAAGCCCCAGACTGTTTCCCTCTCCTAAAGAATGCTAGGGAGATTCTGAGTGCAAAATATTTAGGACAATAGGTCTAGGGCTCTTTGAATGTCAGCATTCATGATTTTGAGCAAATTTAGACTGATCTGTAGCCCTGGAGCTAATAAGAACCTATCAGAGAAGGGGACGAACATGAGAATTCAAAGGAAAATGTCACTGGGCCTTGTTGAGTCCCACTGTTCCTGATAACTCCTGTCTCTTTTGCTCCCAGGGATGAAGTCCCATGTATGACACCATCTTTAACACCTCCATCAGCTGTGCCCAAAGCTACTTCAATTCCTGGCCTCTGCCTTCCAAACACGTCACACGCCCAGAGTCAGGTCCTGTCCTTGTTTTATCATTCAGAGAGTTTCCTCCCCTGTACCTTTCATCCCCCAGGCTCTTTACCTAGCCAAAGGTTACATTTGGTGTTTTGCTTCACTAGGGTAGCTCTTTAAATTCAAAGGTTAAAGGACAGAGTTGTTCAGTGATAGCCTTGAGGACCAGCGGAGGCACGGATGACGACAGAATTTAGAAGGACAGCGCAGGTCTTCAATTGCAGGTCACATGCTGTGGGCAAACAGTCCAGATTGCTCCTTGCAAGCTTCGCCACAGTCTCTGGACATCTCAGAGCTGTGATGTTTGACACCAAGCCCACCCAGTATTTTTGGTTGTCAGCTGTGACCATAACAGCCATTGACTTAAACCAGTGCATTGACTAGAGATGTAGCTCAGTTCCTATAGTGCAAACGCTCCCACCTCAGCCTGTGCTTTAGTTGCTTTAGTTGTTGCTGTGATAAAAATACTTGACCAAACCCTTAAGGGCCTCATTCGCCTCATGATTTGAGAGGGTGCAGTCCATTGTGGCAGAGAAGGTATGGAGATGGGAGTGTGGGCAGGTTTGGTCGCATCTGGGAGGGACAAGATGCAGAAGGAGATGATGACTGCTTGCATTCGGCTGACTTTCTCATTTTCCTCCTTTCATTCAGACAAGGCTCTGACACTGAGGATTCAGCTGCCATGATAAATGGACTCTCATTCTCAAAACCTTACTGTGTCTGTGTCCATAGATATTGTCACAGGTCCTTGAAGGAGCAGTTAACTGGGCAGCTTATTCCAGTCCATTGGGGGTTCAGACACTTGCTTTTCCAGGTACTTTCACCATTTTAAAATATTCCTAGAGTGGGCAGGGCTGTAGTTTCACTTGGTATAGGTCTTGCCTAGTGTGTATAAAGCCCTGAGTTTCATCTCTAACACCAGAATAAAACAGGGCACAGTAACTCGTGCCTATAATCCCAGCACTCAGGAGGCAGAGGCAAGAGGCTCTTGAATCCAAGATCATCCTCAAATCCTGAAGATTACTGTTTATAGAGTGAGGACTCCTTAACATAAGACTTTCTTCTGAAGCCAGTCCAGGCTACAGGAGACCCTATCATCCTATTATCTATCTATCTATCTATCTATCTATCTATCTACATATCTATCAATCATCTATATCTATCATCTATCAATCTATTTATCTATTATCTCTTCTATCATCTATCTATCTATCTTTAACCCACTACCACAAACACATGCACATACACCACATAAATTCACCACACATGTACACAAACACACATGCAGGCACACACCATGCATACCTGCACACACACCATGCATATATGCACACACACACACACACCACGCATACATGCACACAGACCTCTGGCCACTTTTCTAAATCACCCCCAGCAGAATTTCTTAGGCTCCCCATTCTTTGTCTGACACATGTCCTGTGGGAATTCATGCTTAAACAGTATTTCTAATCTTCTACTGGAGAATATTCTTCTTACAAAGCCCCTGAGATGTCTGCTTTCTAATTTAAGCAGGAAATCTGGGCCACCGTGCCACAGTTGGTAATGAGCTGTGTGGCTCTGTCTGATATTCTGCCCTTGTGCTAACACCAGCACAAACTCAGAGTGTGACTGAGAGCTCTCTCACACAAGACAGCCTTCAGTGGGTAAATGGGCAGATGCTGGGCGGTCCAGACAGACACAGGAATAGGTTTAGTGTCCAAGAAGAATGTAACCGTGACAGCAAATGACAGAAGCCAATCTAAGAAGGCTGCACAGCGCACTAGTACTGAGGAGCAGGGACAGAACAGAAGGATCGGTTGTCCCAGCTGCACACACACCGAGGCACACCTGTGTGACCTCAGCTGCTCAAGAAAGAGGATCAGATCTGGCAGGGATTTTCTCCATTGCTTTGTTAGAAGGGAGAGGGCCTGCTCAGCGTGGGCAGGACCTTCCTCTATGGAGGTGGCAGAGCTTGGGTGGAGCCATGCTTTCTGCATCCTTGCCTTCACCTTCGTGGCAAGCTCACCTGCCCTTGATTTAAGGTCATCTCCCTGGTTGCTGTAAAACTCAGCTTCCTTAGGTTTCCAGCACGAGCCAAAGAAAGACCAGCAGCTCTGCAGGAATTGCCAGGCTTCTGCGCCAGCTTGGGACTTCTGAGGTGTCCAGCGTCGTGGATGGAGCGGCTACTGGGTTCTCAGCCTCTCCAGGGTGAGACAGCCATCCTTCTGCCACCCAGCCTACACCGAGTAAGCCTGCCAAACAAGTCCCCGCTCCCCGCTCCTCCTGCTGGCTAAGAGCCCTCACTAAAACCATCCCAGATTGTTCTGGCAGGTGTGGAGCAATGCCTTGCAGTGTGAATTTTAATCGAAATTCCCAGCTTTCCCATCGTGCTATGTTTTGATGCGTACATTTGACTGTGCTGATTCAAAAGACAGCTTTTCCTCTTTCCCTCCCTGTGGTTCAAAGCCCGTCAAAAATCACCTGCACTTAAAACATCAAGAACAGAAAAACCAGACTCTTGGATTCAAAGGCTGAGCAGAGGGACCCTTGGTTCTGTCTGGAGTCCCCCCGCCCCCTGATTCCTAGGTCACAATCAGAGCTCTCAGGACATGGTTTTCCCTGATCAGTTTGTGCTCATTAAATACCAGTCACAGATGGTTACAACCAAGTACATTAATCCACACCAGGAGGACGTTACTTCAGGTCCATATGCCCTGTGATGCTGCAGTTACTGGGGAAAACCAATTAACAATGAAATAGCCATACATTATCTACCTGACAGAAAACAGCATGTGTGCTCTGGGGTCACAAACTTGTCACAGGCAACCTTTCAAGTTTCTCCTGAAACTCCCAGAACAGGAAAGGGAGTCACTAACTCAATACAGATGACATACAGATAGAACCCAATACACTTCTCCTCCTCTTCTTCCCCCTCCTCTTCCTCCTCCTCTTCCTTTTCTTCATCCTCTTCCTTTGGATGCCTTCCCCCAACCCCGACAAATCGGAGCAGTAGACCTCCCATGGAAAAGGAACCTGTGACAAGGGGAAGGCCACACAGTGAGGGCAGCCAGGTGGATCCGGCTGTTCCTGCCCGGAAAGAATGCTGAGGATTTGAGTTCATTACGGACACCAAAGTGCCCCTTCCGTAGTCTTAACTGGAAGTGAAGCCTTTTGTGGTGCCCGCCCCCAGGGATGTTTAGGATCTGGTACCTCCCCCCACCAGGGATGTTTAGGGTCACCTGAATGCTCTTATGAGACACATTATACTGGGATCCCCTGCCCCACTAAGTGGGGACACCTACCTCACTGTCTCACTGTGGGACCCCCTCCCCCACCCCCAGGATGGCTTCTGAAACATGGCTCCTCTCCAAATACTTGCTAAAGGCACGAACATGGGAAATACATGGATGACTTTTTCAGTTGAGGCCAAAAAAGAAGGTCTAAGAGGCAGCACTTCAGGAATTGTGTGCCAGAAGAGCAAAGAATATGCATTGTTTTTCATGTGCATATGTGAAATTTGTAGTGCGGGTGTTCATGTTTAAGAATGTACATATGTGGGTGCATGTGTACCTATGTGGAAGAGCACATATATGCTTACACATGTAAAAAGGAGAGGACAACCTTGGTGACATCCTCAGGAATGTTTCTTATCTCCTTTGACATAGGGTCTCTTGGCTTGAGAAGTATTACCAGAAACTTGGGATAAAGAACAAATATCTATTTCTTTTGAGACAGGTCTCTCTCTCTCTCTCTCTCTCTCTCTCTCTCTCTCTCTCTCTTTCAAGATTTATTTTATGTATATGAGTACACTGTAGCTGTACTGATGGTTGTGAGCCACCATGTGGTTGCTGGGAATTTGAATTCAGGACCTCCACTCACTCCAGCTCAGCCCTGCTTGCTTTCAGCCTAAAGATTTATTTATTATTATATCTAAGTACACTATAGCTGTCTTCAGACATACCAGAGGGTGGAGTCAGATCTCTTCACAGATGGCTATGAGCCATCATGCAGTTGCTGGGATTTGAACTCAGGACATCAGGAAGAGCAGTCAGTGCTCTTAACTGCTGAGCCATCTCTCCAGCCCATATATATTTCTTATTAGCAAGTTAGGTATTGCTGAAATGTAAATCCAGGTGGCAAAGTCAGTACTGGTATTTTATTATGGATTTATTTTATTTTTATTATTTTATTTTGAGGCAGGGTTTCTCAGTGAAGCCCTGGCTGTCCTGGAACTCTATAGACCAGGCTGGTACCAAAATCAGAGATCTATCTGCCTTCCTCTGCCTCCCAAGTACTAGGACTAAAGGCATGCACCACCACCACCTGGCTCTATGCTGAAATTTAAACTCTACCACTCTGGAAGAGGTAACATCTTAAAGAAGGGGACCAGTGGGCGGCCATCAATTGAGCACTCACTACAGACCAAGCAGCAGCATCCTGCTTCGGACAGTGGATGAGCTGATGGGGGAAGGAGACACACAGTGAGAACTTACAAAGAGTGCCACAGACCACCCCAGTCGGGTACGGGGGGTCCCTGGGATGAGGGTCCTTGGAAGTCCAGGTGGGTAAGGATTCGGCGGTGACAAACAGAAACAAACACAGAGGCAGTTTGAATCTGAGTGTATTTTGCAGCTCTCATGCAGGGGTTTTTATATATTTAAAAAAAAAACAAACAAGTATCACAACTCTTAGAAGATGTGTTCAGTGAAGCAATCACAAATACCCTCATTATCATTTGGCAGAGCAAAGCACAAAAATCAAGCAAACATCACAACTCTCTGAAAAGATGTACTCAGCGGATCACAAACAGAACAGGTAACATCCTGATGAGTAGAACTCATCCAAGTGTTAACAACTCTGAAAGGATGTACTCAGTGGGGGCAGTCGTCCAAGGCTAGTGGCATATTTCCAAGAGCAAGTTAATAAATCTTTATGGTCACTTATTGTTTAACATCTAATGCCTGACTTTTTATAAATCTTTAACACATGAATTTAAACTGTCTTAATTCTTTCTATTTCAGGCTTTCTTTACCCCATACTAAATCCCACCTCCGATGACACACGTGCAGCCATACGAAATTTTATTGTTGGGAAAGTTTTTATCTATCATAATACTATTATATAATTTTGTAAATGATTTATAAAGTAAAGTATTGGTTTCCTCAGAGAGGTCATGTTAGTGACCCCCCCATCTCAAGGGATGGTTTCTTACCCATTATTCCTGCTTAAGATCTTGGCCTAGGCTACCAGGAACATGTAAATAAGAAAAGAAATAAAAGAAAACAAAACAGATAAATCGCCATGAGAACTATGGCTCAATATTTTTTTGCACCGGCCAAGAGTTCCACAACTGGTCCCAGGAAGCCGCCTTTTCTTGAAGTTTTCGTCTCAGTCTGTGGAACTTGTCACACAGATTCTACTGGGGTTGGTGTGGCAAAAGAGGTCTTGGATATAGACCAGGGGGACAGCACTTGTCTAACATGTGTGAGCTCCCAGGTCTACCCTATTCCTGTAGAATATAAATACACACAGAGCTATGGCACCACACAAAGCCCTCCTCCATAGTGAGGCCACCAGTCTCTGACAGGAGCTTACCACACCGTCTGTCCTTCCGGAAGGCACCGCTGATGCAAGGCCTGGGATAAAGTGGCTGCACATCCCGATGTGCTAGAGAGAACCTTGGGGTTGTGTCGTGCCTCAGGGGGGCCAGCAGGCTTTGTAAAGAGGGTGGGCACCCCGTTTCTGTGCCTTTGCCTGCCTGCCTGTATCATTCTCTGGGAACCAGTTTTTAGGAAAGGAGCCTGGTGGTTAGTGCAGTCAGCTCACAGCAGGTACCTGGTCTCCTGGAGAGGAGCAAGAGTCCAGGTGAGGACGCTTCCCAGCAGGGGCTTGCAGGGGCTTCTCTTGCCTACAGCTGACCTGTAACCAGAGTTCCCAGGCTGGCAGGCAGGAAGGAGGAAGCATGTCCCTGGTTTCTTGTACGGCAACATTGTTTCCAATTCCTCTGCCTCACACCCACTCTCTCTGCTAAATATTTTAAGTGGAGGTAGCAACTCAAAGAGATTTTCTATTCCTCCTCTGTAATTTCCTTCTTATGTGTGTTCTGTTTTCTCCGCTCTCCTCCCAAACGTATACTGGCAACCTTAATTCTGAAAGAAATAAGCATGAGGCCCTGTAAATTATCTAAAACTCACACTTTCCCTATTCCTCTCCCTGCTTCCACGGGCTGTCTCCAGGGGGCTATTCTAGGGAGGGACAGAACTGACACTGCATATGCAGGTAGCTTGGCTTACACTGTGTGGGCTGAACAGTACAGGAGCCGCACCACCCACATATGAGAGAGACTGAGACCAATGGCTACTCAGGTCACAAGGCAGCGCCTCCAGCCCCCTGAGAAATCTCCAGAGAGACACTCCTGATCCTCAATCCTCCTTGTAAGGACGAAGAAGCCGAGTCACACTATCACTGAAGGACAGCTGTGGCTGCAGCTGCCGCAGTCTTATACTCTCTGGTGGGGTAGATGTGGGCAGGAAAAGACAGGTCATTTTTCCCCCCTGAGGCCATCTTTCTTTCTCCCCGTTAATCCTTCCTGGAAACGCCCACGCAGATCGGCACAGAGCGTGTCTCGCTTAATTCCTGAGCCAGTTAAATTGAAAAGGAACATCAGCCGTCGCTCCTATCCAGTGCTGACCGTTGTTCAGCCCGCTTCAAGGACCTCCGGAGTATGAAGGGTAGGAGGGAAGTGGGAGCTGGCTTCTCTTCACAGGAAGTGGCAGGTGTATGCGGGTGGGTGGATTACAGGACAGGAGGACGAATCGAGCCAGAACCCAGTGGATCGTTTTTAAAGCCCTGAAGTAGTTACTTTTACATGGCTGTGGGAAAACACCGGACGAAGAGTAAACTAAGGAAAGGAAGGTTTATTTGGGTTCAGTCCATCACCGTAGGGAGGGTCACAGCAGCCCACAGCACCAAGTCCAGGAAGCAGAGAGCAAGACAGGAAACGACTAGGTATAACCACTCCCAGAGACCTGTACCTGGTGACCTCCTTCCTTCTGCTCGGTCAACTCCCACAACCATCCACATGGGAGTGGAGGTGTCCTAAAGAGAGACACTGCACCCTCTCTTTGGCAATCAGACTATTAAAGTAATAGTCTCCAAGAAATGTGAAATTTCCTAGGAGTATCTTGTTGGAGAAGGAAAAGTGTGAAACCTGGTACCAGTCAGAGGGCCAACGTGTCTCTCAGGAAGAGATGTCACACAGCTCTGACAACCTGTCAGATCACCATGCAGGGCAGACGGGAGCTGAGAGGAGGAAGGTCAGTGATGGGGGACAACACTTGACCAGCTCTGCTTAGCTATGCAGAGTCTTGTCCTCAATCCAACCAAAACCTCCTGTCAGGACTCTGATGATGAACCTGGGGGTCACTGCCCCCCTTTGTTTCTCTTCCCAATGTTGCCTGTTCCTTGTCTGTTTAATTGGTTTAGGGAAGGCAGGTGGTGCAGCCTAGTTTTGTTTGTTTGTTTGTTTTGTTTTGTTTTTGTTTTTTGAGACAGGGTTTCTCTGTGTAGCCCTGGCTGTCTTGGAACTCACTCTATAGACCAGGCTGGCCTCAAACTCAGAAATCTGCCTGCCTCTGCCTCCCAAGTACTGGGATTTAAGGCGTGCGCCACCACTGCCCGCAGCCTAGCTTTTTGTGGCTTCCAGGGCCCAGGTTATGAACGTAACAGCTCTGGTGATATCATCCCTTGTCTCCAGAACTTCCCCTTAATCGGAGACCAACCATTCAAATCAGGAGGCTAGGGCGGGCTTTTCCTATTCAAACAGCAATGTCCTCTTAGCTCTTGTCAGAGCTAAACTGGATCTGAATCCTTGACAGCTCACTACTCTCAAGATGCCAAGAGACTCCTGACTCCAGACCTAGTCTAATACTTTCTAGCCTTCCCAATCTGGCAGTTGTTGCAGGATGTCTGGGGTTAAAAAACAACAACAAAAAACAAACAAAAAACAAACAACAAACAAACAAACAAACAAAAAAAACCCTGAATAGTGTGTGATCAATTCAAGGCCAATATGATTTCTCCACCCAAGAAAGAGTCAGACCTTACTTGTGAAGAAATTGAAAAAGGAAAACATTTTGAGGGTTGCTGGAATGATGGAATTCCTTAATATCCCAACTATGGCAGACTCCTCACTACCAGAACACACTTTGTTGCAATGTATTTGTGTATGTGTCTGTGGATTGGTGTGCATGGCTGTGCAGGTTCACATGGAAGCCAGACACAGGTGTCATTCCTTGGGTACTGTCCATCTTTAAAGCAGAGTCTCTCACTGGGACCTGGGCTTGCCTGTCTTTATCTTCTCAAAACTGATACCACAGGTGCAAATCAGTGGTTCAGGCTCTTCCCATGGGTCTGGTGGTGATCCTCATAGTCCTGTAGTAGACACTGCAGTTACTGACGAGGCCGACCCCCAGCCCTGCTCTGTTCATCCCCTTAGTGAAGACAACGTACGCGTTGGTGTGATTCTCTGACCATTGCTTAGCGAGGGAGCAGGGGTAGTCTTGCAGCTTTGTTTAAATGCACGACTCTTCACTTAGTTTACAGATGCCTGACGGGCAACCATGATAGTTACTCTTGACTGGGTTGAAATGATTTCCTGGCAGCAGCTGTTAGAGTGTTTCCTGAGATAAGTGACCCAAGTAGAGAGGATCTGCCTTGAATGTGGGTGGCACCATCCCCTAGGCTGGGAGCACAGTAGAACTAGAGAGGGAGGAGGGAAGGAGCCTATGATTCAGGGACACTATGTCTCTCGGCCAGCCGATGCCGTGTGTCCCCACCACCATGATATTCAGTCTTGGCTCATGTTCACTGCGAAGAATCCTGCCGACCGTGGATGGGAGCCATGACTCCAAACAAACCTTTCTGCTTTATAAGTTGTTTCTCTAGGGTGTTTGTCACTGCAACAGAGACCCGTCTGCTGAGCGCAGGGAGGCAGAAGCCTGACAGCCCCGCCTTCTTTCCTGCTGCTCTCTAGCCCTACTCTTCAGGTGCTCAGCTCTGCGCGCAGACACGCTCATCATTAAGAAATGCTCATTTTCTGCCAACAAGCACTTGCTGAGAGGAGCCTGATATAGCTGTCTCCTGAGAGGCTCTGCCAGATCCTGACAAATACAGAGGGGGATGCTCTCAGCCAACCATTAGACTGAGCACAAGGTCCCCAATGGAGGAGCAAGAGAAAGGAGCCAAGGAGCTGAAGGAGCTTGCAGCCCCATAGGAGGAACAACAATATGAACCTACCAGACCCCCCAGAGCTCTCAGGGACTAAACCACCAACCAAAGAGTACACATGTAGGGACCCATGGCTCCAGTTGTAGCAGAGGATGGCCTTGTTGGACATCAAAGGGAGGAGAGGCCCTTGGTCCTGAGAAGGCTCGATGCCCCCAGTGTAAGGGAATGCCAAGACAGGGAAGCAGGAGTGGGTGGTTTGGTGAGCAGGAGGAGGGGGGATGGCATAGGGTGCTTTCAGAGGGCAAACCAGGAAAGGGGATAACATTTGAAATGTAAATAAAGAAAATATCCAATAAAAAAGTATAAAAAAAGCAAAAAAAGAAAAAGAAAAAAGAAAAGAAAAGAAAAGAAAGAAATGTTCATTTTCTAAAATTACCAAATCTCTCTTCTCTTCATTTAAGAACAAAGACAATAAGACAAGAAGAACTAAGATATTGTCATGGTTTGTAGGGTCCTTACAATTCATTGGTCTGTAGTGGGTTGGCCTCATGCTTCTTGTATTCTGATGCTAATTTGGGCCCCCCAAAACTGGTTGCCCTAGAGACTAGAGAGTCCACACATAACTGACCCCGCCCCCAAGTTATTTCCGATTGGTAAATAAAGATGCTAACAGCCAATAGCTGGGCAGAAGAGACAAAGGTGGGGTTTAGGTTTCGAGGGCTTGGGTTGGTGGAGGACCACGAGGGAGGAAGAAGAAGATGCAGGAGAGGAGGGAGAAGGGGAGCTGCCATGGGTTAGCCAAGCCATAAAAAATGTGGCCATGTGGGCTGGCCACATGGAGCTTAGAGCACCCCAGATGAAACATAGTAAGTCATAACTCAGGGTTATCGACAGGAAAATAGATTCTAACAGCATGGAGGGTAGACATCTGTCGGTTAAAGCTTATTAAAAATAAAAAGGCGGTGTGTGTTTTTTACCTGAGAACTCAGTAACCAAAGGCGGGGTAGAAACCCTCAGCCGGGAATGAAATATTTAATACAACACTGGTCGTCAGTGGTTAACCTCTGCAACATGCTTTCTAACCACCAGGGGTCTCCAGTCACTACCCTAAACCTAAAGGACAGTTCCACTGACCTTACAGACACCATCTTACCTTTCTGACTTGTTTCTCCGGATCGCTCCTTTCTGCAATCACCTTGTATTTCAGGAGGGACAGGGCAATAAGCATCTTGTGACAGGGACCGAAACTCTTCAAGGCAGCAGCAGCTCTATCCGGATAGAAGAGGCTCCCACATTCACTCCTCCCCCTCCTCCCCCCAGACAGGGTTTCTCCATGTAGCCCTGGCTGTCCTGAAACTCACTCTGTAGACCAGGCTGGCCTTGAACTCAGAAATCCGCCTGCCTCTGCCTCCCAAGTGCTGGGATTAAAGGCATGTGCCACCACTGCCGGGCTCACATTCACTCTCGAGTGTTATGGTTCGAATGGGATTTGTCCCTGCCGATAGGCTCCAGAGTTTGAACACTCGTTCTCCAGATGGTGGCGCTGTTTTGAGAGGTAGTGGAACCTTCAGGAGGTGAAGCCTTGTTGGAGGGAGTCTCACAGGGCACAGGTATGGAGGTTTTATAGCCTGTCCCTTCTCACTGTTTTCTCTCTGCCATCTCTCCAACCCCTCTTTTCTTAATTAATTGATTAGTTAATTTTTAGGATTTTAATGTTTTGTTCCTCGTGGAAGGGGCTGCTTGGGTTAGAAGGCATAGGACTGGGGACTGGTGGTTGCTGGTTCAAGTCCTTTGTGACTGTTTTTGAACGAGCCCTTGTAGCTCCTTAAATTCTACCGGTTTCTTCTGAAAATGAGATTTGCCTCCCATGGCTGGAATTTCATCCTCACAATAGCCCTGGGAGAGAAGCTTTGGGCTCCTGGCCTGACTTTGTCTCAACCCCAAAGCTATTTCAGAGACTCGGCTGGTAGTGTGAAATATTGCTTGGATATCATGTCTGGGAGCTTGAAGTGTGTCTTAAAGGTTCTATTGCTGCGAAGAGACACCATGACCACGGCAACTCTTATAGAGGACAACATTTAATCGGGGCTGGCTGACATTTTCAGAGGTTTTGCCCATTATCATCATGGCAGGAAGCATGGCGGCATGCGGGCAGGCATGGTGCTGGAGGAGCTGCGAGTTCTACATCTTGATCCACAGGCAGCAGGAGACCAGTGGGAATAGCTTGAGTATATATGACCTTGAAGCCAGCCTCCAGTGACACACTTCCTCCAACAAGGCCACACCTCCTCCAATAAGGCTTTACCTCCAAACAGTGCCACTCCCTATGGCCAAGCATTCAAACACACGAGTCTACGAAGACCAAACGTATTCAAACCACGCCAAAGTGAAAAACCTAAGATAGCAGACCATCAGTACAGACATCCCAAAGAAGTCTCCCAGTTACGGGTGCTTTTGGATCTTCAAGGGACACTGTGGAGAACACAAGGGTGAGATTTAACAGTCTGGGATGCACAGAAAGCTAAGCACACATTGCTCTTGACCCTCTGTGTGTTCTGTTCTGTGTGCAAGGCTGCATCTCTCTTCCTCATAGTTAAGTATGGCAAAGGAAAGGGCTCCAGGAAGGCTGGTAAGGTTTTTTTTTTTTTTTTTTTTTTTTTTTTTTTTAGCAAACAAGTTTGCAGGTAGATGCTGTGCAGAGAAGGGAGATGGGAAGGGAATTAATTGCCAGACATCCCTGGGTCAATTTCTTTCCATGGCAGTTTTGTGCAGATGTGTACATGCCATGAAGTTTGCGTGGAAGTCAGAGGACAGCTCGTGGGATTCAGTCCTCACACTGGGTGGGTGCTTCTGCCTAGTAAGCCACCTCGCCTGCCTGGAGGCGCTTTTCCCAATGACATCTCTGGATCCATGATGCCAGTGCTTTCCGGTACCAAAATAGGACACAATAGTTGCTACGGAGATTTCTGTTTCACTGGATGTGGTGTTGGAGCCTCAAATGTGTTTCTCAGTCCCAGAAGCAAAGTCCAGCTACCTAGGAAGCTTTGAAGCACAGTGGGGCAAGCCTTCTTCTCAGGATCTCAGATTCCGCAGGGGTGGAGTGGGACCCCAACATTAGGAGTTGTTTAAGAGCTCCTGCTGTGGTCTGTTGTGTGGACTGCCTCCGAAGAGCACTCAGCCTAGGAGTAGATCTGTCCTGAGTGCCGAGAGTCCTGCCTCTCTACTCAACTGTGCCATCCATGGTGAGAATTCTTCTCCACCCTCATGTTTGTTTCTTGTTATCTCCATGTTCTGTAACCTCATCATGCTGCCATCTTGACTGTCCCCCTATATGTAAGCCTGCTGTTTATGATCTCCATCCTTGCCGGAGCCTTTCCGAGTCCCCTTTGTGTGTGTGTAAGAGTTTAGCTGGGGAGACAGAGCCTGCATGCCTACTTATCCCAGAAAGGGAACTCAAGGCAGACCAAAGTAATGATCGCACCAAAGTCCGACTTGGTGAAGTGATTGTACTGGCTGGTTTTGTGTGTCGACTTGATACAGGATGGAGCTATCACAGAGAAAGGAGCTTCAGTTGGGGAAGTGCCTCCATGAGATCCAGTTGTGGGGCATTTTCTCAATCAGTGATCAGGAGGGGAGGGTCTAGCACCTTGTAGGTGGTGCCATCCCTGGGCTGGTAGTCTTGGGTTCTATAAGAGAGCAAGCTGAGCAAGCCAGGGGAAGCAAGCCAGAAAGAAACATCCCTCCATGGCCTCTGCGTCAGCTCCTGCTTCCTGACCTGCTTGAGTTCCAGTCCTGACTTCTTTAGAGATGAACAGCCATGTGGAAGTGTAAGCTGAATAAACCCTTTCCTCCCCAACTTGCTTCTTGGCCATGATGTTTGTGCAGGAATAGAAACCCTGACTAAGACAGGGATGATTGTTAAGGGGAGTTGCTATCAGGAGAAAGGGCACGGCACTGTTTACAGGATTGGGTGCATTATGGAATATCTCATGGGTGATTGCCCACAAAAGCTGTACCCCAAGCTCTCCACACAACCTGCAGGCAGCTTGATAGGATTTCCTCGCGGCACAGCGGCTGGTCAGAGCTTCTCCGTCCCAGTATCTGCTTACTGATTTATAACCCTGGGATCCCCCTTGTGAGCTTTGCTAGTTTCTGCTTCTTGCAAAGGTTGTTTGCCTCTTGAGTCTCCTGAGCCCCATCCTCCCCCCTACATGGAATGTCTGTGCAGCAGTTCCACACCAATGCCAAACCCTGCAGACTTCTCTGAAATGTCCTCAATATCATTTAAGAGTTTGTGCTTCATGTTGCGCATGGCATGATTTATAGTGATAAAGGGACACATGAGGCACATGGGTAATCACAGACCCGCACACCATGACAACATCTGTGTTCTGGCTAGTTTTGTGTGTCAACTTGACACAGGCTGGAGTTATCATAGGAAAATGAGCTTCAGTTGGGGAAGTGCCTCTATGAGATCCAGCTGTGGGGCATTTTCTCAATTAGTGATCAAGTGGGGGAGGGCCCCTTGTGGGTGGTACCATCTCTGGGCCTGTTTTCTTGGGTTCTATAAGAGAGCAGGCTGAGCAAGCCAGGGGAAGCAAGCCAGTAAGTAACATCCCTCCATGGCCTCTGCATCAGCTCCTGCTTCCTGACCTGCTTGAGTTCCAGTCCTGACTTCCTTTGGTAATGAACAGCTGTGTGGAAGTGTAAGCTCAATAAACCCTTTCCTCCCCAACTTGCTTCTTGGTCATGATGTTTGTGCAGGAATAGAAACCCTGACTAAGACAATCTGCAAAGCAAAATTAAGGTATTTAGCCCCACGGTCTTTCCCACTTCCTTTTTAAAGGTGCTGTAATTGCTTTTCAATGTGAGGTAAATACAAATAATCTGTAAGATTTGTGCCCTGTTGAAATACGGAAAGAGTAACAAAGCAGTGGATATCTGTGTGCCTGTTACAATATGGATATGAAATGTTTTTGTGGTGGTTTACAGTGTCAATTCGACAAGGTTTACAATCACCTAGGCGACAGACCTCTGGGCATGTCAGTGAGGGCGTTTTTGATTGGTTTAATTTTGATGGGCAGTCCTACCTTGAGCATGCGCAGCATCACGATGTGTGCTGCGGTCTGGATAAAATAAAAAGGTGGAGATGAACCAAGTATTCGCCTTGGTCATCTCTCTGTGTGGCCAGCTGCCTCACGCCCCTGCCACCATGCTTTCCTCACCATGAGGGACTGTACCCCGAATTGTGAGCCAGAACTAACCCTTCCACAGTGTGCTGTCACCCAGTGAGAGGGCTAACAAGTACAAACCTCTAGATTCACACGATGAAGTCTTGTTTCCTGGGTGGTTGTGGCGGTGAATTTAGCCACTCTGCTTTATGCTCCCAGTGGGTCTGGTGCTTCCAGCTGCCCACCCATCAGCTCTTTGGATAGGTGAATGAAACACACACACACACACACACACACACACACACACACACTAATTTTTGAAATACCCTTGCTAACTCAATGACTGGGTACTTCTAATCCTTTGCCTGCTATCCTAGGCCCAATCTGGAAGTGGCCAATGGCCACTTACCTGAAACCTCACATGACTGGCTGGTTTTATCTCCTGCAGCTCCTACGTCTCTCTCCCCTGAGTCATGGCGATTGGCTTTCTCCTCCCCACTGTGTCCTAGCCCGTGCAACTCTAAGGGTCTCACCCCAACTCCCTTTGCCCAGCCTTTGGCTGCTGGCATCTTTATTGATCGATCAAAAGATAATTGGGGACAAGGACCTTTTTTAGCCTCTGGATACGCAGATTCCCGATTGAATCAAAGCATTAGAACCAATCAATCTCCAACAGATGGTGACCCTATTTTGGAAGGTTCTGGAAGCTTTAAAAGGGACCCTATATGGAGGAAGTATACTACCAGGGGTGTGCCTTGAAGGTTACATACAAGCCCCAGTCCACGGCTCTATCTCCGCTTCCATTCCATCATGCTGTATCTTACCTCCTACCACAGGTCCGGAATCCTCAGAGCAAGGACTGAACAGAAGCTGTTAGCCAATCTGAATCTCTCAACGCACTATGCCATACAAGCAGTACCACATTCACAATCTGTTGATTGCCCCACCCTGGCTCCTCCCACCTCGCCTCTTCCCACCCCAGAACCCCACCAAATCTCTTATTCTGCGTTCATTTGCTTTTCATAGTCCTTTCCCACGGTTGTACCTACCGTAGCATTTAGTTAGCAGTTTTCCCGACTTATCCAAGTGTCTCTACCTCCTTGTAACCATGGGCGTTGCCAGACCCCAGGATAGTGCTGCCGTCACCATGGTCCCCTCTTCCCTCTTTCTTGGTGACAGGGGGACAGTATGTGCTTCTGGTTGACCCTGGCTCATAAGAGTTCTTCTTGCTCTCCTGCTGCCCAATACTTCTCTTCTTCCCATGTTGTGTGGTGAGAATAACTGGAACTCTGCTTTTTCATCTCTTCCCTTCTCTCTCCCAAATGACCTCATTTCCATCAGTAGAACCACCCTCAACCCTCATCTCCTCTGAGCTCCAATGGATGTAACCACCAGGCTCCCAGACACCTCCGCAGATGCCTAATCTTAGCTTCAGACGTGTATGTGAAAATTATAATTCTTTATTTCTTATTAGACTTCTCTTCAGCCTTTCCTGTCTGTCTCAGTAGATGGTGATTTCATTCTGCCAAAATTCTTGGAGTCACTCTGAAGTCTTCCTTCCCTCTCAAATATCACATCTAACTCAGCACATCCTGTGAGCTCTGCATCTGGAACCCGTCCCAAGTTCTCCCACTTTCCACATCCCCCACCACTGTCAATGTGGTGACAGCCACTCAGTGTCTTGCCTGAGTCCTGTAGGACCTGCCACAGTTAGGAAGTTCCTGTTCAACAACTAGTCAGACATTGACCTTGGCCTTCTCTAGGACCTCCAGAGACTTCTAGTCCCCACTAACTTCCAAATCTAGCTCCTCTGTGCTGTAACCGTTCTGGCAAGAATGAAGACATTCTAAAGAGACACTTGTGTGCCTTCCTTTGACTGTTAGACTATTTAAACAATAGAACCTAAGAATTTCTTAGAAATCTCATGCTAGGAAAAGGAAAATGTCAAAGCCTGGTGTACACAGAGGGGAAGCTTGTCTCCCAGGAAGAGATTTCACAGCTTCTAACAAACCTGTCAGAATGGGGAGACAGTGATGGATGGATCAGGGATAGGCAGGACCACACCTTGACCAGGGTTGCTTAGCTATGCACACCTCTTGCTGTTTATAAACCCACACCTTATAATAGTACCCCAAAGATGGTTTGGGAGAGTCATTGGTCTTCTTTTTCATTCCTGTTCTCTCTGTGGCCCCATTTTTTTTTTTCCTGCTTTTCACTCTTTGTCTTATTTAGGGTTTTACTGCTGTGAACAGACACCATGACCAAGGCAATCCTTATAAGAACAACGTTTAATTGGGGCTGGATTACAAGTTCAGAGGTTCAGTTCATTATCATCAAGGCAGGAGCACAGTAGCATCCAGGCAGGCATGGTGCAGGAGGAGCTGAGAGTTCTGTCTCTTGTTCCCAAAGCACACAGGAGAAGACTGGCTTCCAAGCATCTAGGATAAGGGTATTAAAGCTCATGCCCACAGTGACACACTTCTTCCTACAAGGCCACACCCACTCCAACAAGGCCACACCCACTCCAACAAGGCCACACCCACTCCAACAAGGCCACACCCACTAACAGTGCCACTCCCTGGACCAACCATCTACAAACCACCACACTATTACTTGTTTGTTTAGTTGAGTCTGGGAGGCTGATCCTGCTTACTATTATTAGGCCTGTCGAAGCCCAGGCTCTGACCCCAACAACTCCAGTGTCAATGATATGGCTTTGGTTTCATTTCCAAGCCTACCACTCTCACCTCTGTTTTCCCTGAGCACCCCACCCAAGCTATTCCAGCTTCCATTCCCCAAGTGTCAGACACAACCTCACTCAGACTCATCCGGAGCATCCTTCTCTCCCTCCCTCTTTCTTGAAACAGGGCCCTACTATGTAGCCCTCCTGACTGACCTGGAGCTTCTATATAGACTACAATGTGGCCTTGAACTCACAGAGATCAGCCTCCCTCTGCCCTCTTCTTGCTTCTGCTGGCAATGTCAACATACCCCCTTACCATTTGCATATTTATGCTCATATCTCCTTCACATAGAGGCCATCCCTGCCCATCTTTCTGGTGTGACCACTCTACCTTCAGTGTTTCATGTATATGACCATTATTGTTATATTCTGGGGTCTTACAACGAATTTAATGACTGAATGGAAGGAGTGCTTCTCTAGGGAATTCTTAAGATGGGGACAAGTCACTCACTCATTCTACTGAATGGGTGTATTGTGCTTTGGTTTGTTTCTGAGCAACAAAACCCAACAATACACAGATTTATCATGAGACATGAAAGCAGACTGTTGAAGTCAATGTTGAAAGTGCCAGTTGTGTTTCCCAGGGACACTGAACAGTGTGCCCCCTAGGTCCCCAGAGGCACTAGGTAGTGTGCACCCCTTGTCCTCAGGGACTCTGAGCAGCGTGCACCCTGGGTCCCCAGGGACCCTGGGTAATGTGCTTGACTTGCCTTGTGTCTCCACCAGTCAGTTCCTTTCACCCTACAGTCTCACAGCTCACAGGACCCCTCAATGCCCACAGGACCCTCAAACACATTGATCCCACTGAAGAGAAACTGGCTTCTCTTTCAAAGCCAAGCTATTCCTACGCAGCCAATGAACATGCCATGTCACACAATGACCAGAGAATGAATGGTCTGTTGTCAACTGGAAGGCTGACATTGAATCCTTATAACCAATATTGCTATATAGAAATTTATGCACCCTATCCAGATATATGTGTGTGTGTGTGTGTGTGTGTGTGTAAGTACACACATATGTGTGCACTTACACATATGGAGGTCAGACCACCTCAGCTGTTGGTGTTCCTTAGGCCACACCCATCAGGCTTTTTGAGACACAGTTTCTCGATGGTTGGAGCTTTGGGATCCTCCAGTCTATGCCTCTCTCATGCTGCTAGACCCCAAGTATGCCATCAAATGGGTCCTGAGAGGTTAGTGTCAGGTCCTCATGTTTACAGGGGAAACATTTTACAGGTTAAGTCTATCTCTCGGTATCTCCCAAGACCCTGAAACAGGTACACTTGAAAGATGCCCAGAACCTGCTCAGAAGATCGTGAGCATCCATCGGATGAGGTGAGCCACATGTTATGATGGACAGGTAAGAATTTGTCTCTTCTCTGTAGAATGGAGAGCTCGGCTTCTAAGTTCGCTTCCTCCAGACCCCGTATCTGTAGCCCCATGACTTGGTGTCTCCTGTCACAATGAAGAGGCTACAGATGAAAAGAGGTGTTTGGTTGACATCCAGATGAACAGCTCTTTGTATTTTCTTTGTATGAAAGTCTTCACAGCTGCAAATTTGAGACAGCTTCCCGCTACACTCGATGCATTAGGGCTGCTCTTAAGGCAATCTGCACGTTGAAAGCCACTTGATGGCTTTCTCCTCAGCTTGACTCTGACTTTCAGCCTTCTATAACTTATCCATGGTGCTTATCTTTCTTCAAATAAAAGAAAGTAAATTTTGCCGGCTCCTGAGGAGGAGAGAAGAAAGAGCTAAGAGCTGCCTCAGGCAAAGACCAGCCTCGGAGCATCATGGGAGAGCAGAAGCCCCTGGAGTTCCTGTGTGCGACATGTGCTGAACTCTTGAGACCTGATGTTAGAGAAATTTGGAAGATCTGTTAATAAGAGTAATTTCAGCTGGTCACAGTGGCACACACCTGTAATCTCGGCACTTGAGAGGAGGAAGCAGGAGGGTTAAAAGTTCAAGGTCAAGCTAGGGTACATAACAACCTCAGACTCAGCAAGGGTGAACTAGCACATCTGGCTCTGTGGAGCGTGTGCCGTTCATTCTTTTTCTACTGGTGGATCCTCCTTGTTCTTCGAGAGAATCAGCTTTTGTTCTTAGATGAATGTTCTTGCTTGGTTTTCTGATTTACTTTGTTGTTTGTTTCTGTCTTTAGGCTCTCTCTCATTTGTTTAATTAATAACCTGGCTTTTCTAGGGAAATACTTGCTTTTATTATATGTTGGTTTTTAATAAATGTTCATAAAACTAAATAAATCCTCATGTGCACTGCCCTCGGTGGTCACAATCTTGCTGTGCTGGGCTGTAGGTCTACACCACATAATTGTTTGCATGTTGATCATAGAAAGTAGCATGTTTATGATGACATTTTCATCATAAGACCTCTGGTATACTTCACTGTTTCCCATCCCCCACTACTCCTCCTTTCCCTCTATATCCCTTACAGACACCCTTTTACTTAACTTCACTGCGACAAGCAGGAGGCATTTGTCTCTGGGTTTGCCTGTTAGCCATATTGTGCTCAGCATGGTGAGCTGCGGTCGAATCCATTTTCCTGAATCTGACAATGTGATGGTTTGTATATGATTGGCCCAGGAAGTGAACCTATTAAGAGGTGTGGCCTTGTTGGAGTAGGTGTGTCACTGTGGGTGTGGCCTTAAGACCCTCACCCTGGCTGCCTGGAAGTCAGTCTTCCACTAGCCGCCTTCAGATGAAGATGTAGAACTCTCAGCTCCTCCTGCACCATATCTGCCTGGATGCTGCCATGTTTCTGCCTTGATGACAATGGACTGAGCCTCTGAGCCTGTAAGCCAGCCCCAATTAAATGTTGTCTTTTATAAAACTTGCATTGGTCATGGTGTCTGTTCACAGCAGTGAAACCCAAACTAAGACAGACTTGTTTGTTCTTTTTGGCTGACTAAAACCCCAATTGTGTGTTATTGACATGTAACATCATCATGTGCCCCTGCTGAGGGACATCTGGGCATAGGACATAGGTGTGTACCTGTCTCTAAGGCAAATGACTGACTTTTGGGTTGCATACCCAGGAGTAGAAACAGATTTTTAAAAAAATCTACCTATGTATCTATGTATCTATCTATGTGTCTATGTGTGTATGTATGTATGTATGTATGTATGTATCTATCTATCTATCTATCTATCTATCTATCTATCTATCTATCTATCTACTTTTGCTTATTTCCATTTTGGTTTTTGTATTAAAACAAGAGTGATCCAGAAGAACACCAGAGAGTCTGGATTGATGCTCATTAATTTAATCTTTAGACACATGAATCTAGGAGATTTCAAGTTTCTAGGAGAGGCAAGTTTTAAATTTTCATTATGACTAGAAAATTTTCAAATTCTCTTTACTATTTAGTCATCTATCTATCTATCTATCTATCTATCTATCTATCTATCTAATCTTCAATCTATCATTACCTATCAAATCTAATCTATGTGTGTATGTTTGTATGTATCTATCTATAACCTATCATCTATTTGTCTATCATCTATCTATCATCTTTCATCAATCTATCTACCTACCTATCTATCTTGGGGTGGCATGTGCCACAGTGCCCATGTGAAGAAGACAGCAATGGGGAGTCAGCTTTCTTCTTTCATCACTGTGTTCCAGGGATGGAACTCAGCTCTCTGGGCCTTCTGTTTGGGGGGGGCATCAATCATCACCTGCCGAGCCTTCTTGCCAACTCTCTTGCTATTTTGTATATTTTCTACATAGTCAAGGATCAATGCTTGTAAATCTTCACTGAATGTTATATCTCTCAAATGACATTAGCTCTTTGGTCCTATTTAATGCTTTCTTTCTTTTAAACTGTATTTTATAAACAAGTTTTAAAATAATTCACACAACATAATACTTTATTCATTTTTGCACTCTAAGAATGCTGCGGAGTGTACTCATTTTAAAATATCTCACAGATAGTGATACTTGTATTTTTATCTTCAACTCAAAGTTTTTATTTTTATTATTTTATATGTATGGGTCTATTTCTGGCATTCATGTCTGTGTTCCATGTTTGTGCCTGGTGCTCATAGAGGCAAGAAAAAGATTTTTGGGTTCCCTGATACTGGAGTTATAGATGGTTGTGAGCCACCATGTGGATGTTAGAAATCAGACGCAGATCCTCTGCAAGACCAGCCTGTGCTCTTAACCACTGAGACAGCTCTCCAGCCCCTTCAACCTAAATTTTTTTTATAACAAGAATTAATGTAAAAAGAGACCATCAATTTGAAAATGAGCAAGAAGCAGTGTCTTAGTTAGGATTGCCGTGAAGGGATACCATGACTAGGAACATTTAATTGGGGCTGGCTTACAGGCTCTGAGGTTCAGTACATTGTCATTATTTCAAGAAGCATGGCAGCATCCAGGCAGAAGACAGGCTGCCAGGCAGCTAGGAGGACGCTCTCAGAGCTCTCCCACACAGTGACACACTTCCTCCAACAAGCTCACAGTTCTTAATAGTGCCACTATAGGACTATTAGGCCAAGCATATTTTAATCATCATATATGAACAGGGATGTAATTACATCCTAACATCAAGTAAAATATATTAAAACATCAAGTAAATAATAATTAAAGACCAGTTAAAACAATTTTAATGTACAAATTTAATTTTCTTATGTTAATTGATTAATCTTATTTTTCGCTCTTTATTGTGTTACTTTCTGTTTTGTTGTTCATTTCTGGCTTTTCAAGAGTCCTCTATCTGGGGATTGATGACTTAGTGGAGCAGTGAGTACTCAGTCAGTGAGCACAAAAGACATCACTGTACACAGCTGTAGTCCCGTCACTTCAACCCCTGCCTCCCATCACTGTGGAAGCTGCTTTCTAGCACCAACGCGGACTTCTCGGCACACGCTGTATAGCTCTGAAGCTCTTTGATGGACAGTTGGAGCGATTAAGCTTTCAGGTACCCTGCCTGACCAGAAGACAGGTCGGCTGCAGGAGCACAGTCCCCTCGCAGCTTCTGCCTCTCCCAGTCATCTGGGATTTTAATATCAGCCTGTGACAAATTTGTCTCGTTTGACAATGGAGTCTTACTTTAATTCAGCTTGGACTCCTCTTTTTCCTATTTTTTCACAACTTCCACTTCCTTGAGGCAAAAAAATGTTTCTTTGTTTGGCTACAGTGCACACTGGTGCCCAACTCAGTGGCTTCTCAGAGGGGTCTGGGGTCAGCAAACTCGGTCCTTTCTGTGTACGGTGTTACCTGAATTTCAGCTCCACATGGGGATAATTTAGCTGCCAACAAAATTCTAGGTTCAAGGTCTTCTTCTATGGGCCTGTGTGCCCATCTTTGTGTGTGTGTGAGCATGCAGAAGTGAATTTGTGAGTGCACATGCATCTGTGTGCACTTGTGTGTACAGAGCAGAGGTTGATGCCCAGTGTCTTTCTAAATTGTTCTCTGTCTTAGTTCTTGAGACAGTGTCTCTCTCTGAACTTGGCCTTGCTTGGATGGATGGATGCATGGATGCATGGATGCATGGATAGAAGGAAGGAAGGAAGGAAGGACAGATGGATGGATGAATGGATAGATACATGGGTGGATGGATTCATGGATGGATGGATGGATGGATGGATAGAAGGAAGGATGGATGGATAGAAGGAAGGAAGGATGGATGGATGGATAGAAGGAAGGAAGGAAGGATGGATGGATGGATAGAAGGATGGATGGATGGATGGATGAATAGATGCATGCATGGATGGATAGATAGATGGCCAATGAGAAGCTCCAGGGAGACTCCTAAGGAGTCTACTTCCCCAGCACTGGAATTTCAGACATGCCCCATCACACCAGGACTTTTTGCATGGTTTATTCAAATTCTCAAGTTTGCATGATTTAGCGCTTCATCCACTAAAGATCCATAGACCTTCAAATGGGTTTCTTGTGTCAGCCACTGTCATCCATAAGAGGTCTGATGTTGGTCTAATTGTTCCCTCTGTAGGTATCAAGTGGACCACAGACCACCCACCACCATCATGCATCCCACTATTTTATTACCCAGGCTTGGAGTATCCACTTCCTACCTGCATGCATACATACTTTGGAGAAAGCCTCTCCACTCTCCATCACAGCTGCAGGATCCTTAGGCTGTAGGAAGCCCCTGGCACCATGCAGTCCATAGGCCCATTGGTTCAGATTAGTCATGAATCTCAGAGAACCACACTCAGGTGAATCTTAAGAATACAGTCCCAAGAAGCCAGGCTTCCTTCTCTTCCTTTTTGTACACAGAGAAGATGGTTGTCCAGTTGGGCCCAGCAGTCTACATAAAGGCTTAGAGAGCAGCCAGATTCCATCTATCATAAAGCAGAGATGAAAGCAAACGTGGTCCCCAAGCCCCCAAGTCAACACCATTTGAAGCTGCTCCACTAGGCTCCTCCCACATGGCCCCCAGCCACAGAGCTGTGCTTTGTGTAGTTCTTCAGGAGATGAAGTGAGCAAGGAAGCAGCCATTTTTCCTGCCCAGAAGCTTAAGCGTTATCTGTTTCCTGTTATGAAACACTATCACCTGGTTTATATCTTCTCTTTCACCCAAGAGGGACGCTGTGATTCCTCTCGCAATCCATTCATTGATTTGTTCTTCCATCATACACCTGCAATATACCATGTACCAGGGAACTTGATGACCACCCGGGCGGGGTACAGTGGTGTATATAGAAAGATAAAGATACCTGTCATGGTGGAGATACCCAAGTTACATGCAGTACAATGTAGACCTGTAGTTTCTGGGGCTCACAGGTGCTGCCAATGGAAATGAAACATCTACTTTTAGCTCAACAGCTTCATTGTATTATGGAACCAAAGAGAGAGAGAGAGAGGGGAGAGAGAGAGAGAGAGAGAGAGAGAGAGAGAGAGAGAGAGAGAGAGAGAGAGCTCAGCAGCTGAGAGAGCTTGTGGCTCTTCCAGAGGACCTGAGTTCATTTCTTGGCACTTATTTCTGACAGCTTACAACTGTCTGTGACTCTGACTCCAAAGTACCTAATGCCCCCTTCTGGCCTATGCAGGGACTGCACTCATATGTTCATATTGATACAGACACATAAATAAATCAATCTCAAACAAACAAACAAAAACCCTCCACCACAGTTGGAATGTCAGCTTGGCATGTGATTTGCTTTTTTTTTGGTTTGGTTTGGTTTGGGTTTGGGATTTTTTTTGGCTGTTTGGTTTTGTGTGTGCGTGCGTGTGCGTGTGCATGTGCGTGCGTGCGTGCGTGTGTGTTTGTGTGTGTGTGTTTGTGTGTGTGTGTGTGTGTGTGTGTGTGTGTGTGTGTGTGAATACGCACAAGACCAGAGCCCATGCTTGTCTGTGAGTCTGCCCCACCTACACGCTACCCTGTACCTCTGTGACTGGTATTTTCTGTTCTAAAATAGTTTTAAAATAATATATCAGATCTAAGATACCCAGCCCACACAGTGCACCAGATACAAGGAAGCCCTTCCAATGTGCCATGCTTCTGGTATGCTGGTTCCTTGTAGGAGCTCATGTTTATTTCAGCACCGAGCTAACTAACACTCAAACTGGTTATAAAATTCTAGATTCTAAATCTGTTTTCACATTCTTTTGTGACAGTGTCTGGTATCTCTTGTGATATGGTGTCATTAGTGAAGTTTCTGTTTAATCTACCTACTGTGCTAAGGAACAGAGCAGTCTTCCATAAATCATTGGTTACCCAGTAGTTGGTAAAATTTCCACAACAATCTTCTATGGGCCTTCAGGTTTATCTCAGGCTGAGAGGGTGGGTCTTGTATCAGTCATGGTTCTCTAAACAAACAGAAGTAAGAATGAATGTATGTGCATGCCTGCCTCTCTCTCTCTCTCTCTCTCTCTCTCTCTCTCTCTCTGTGTGTGTGTGTGTGTGTGTGTGTGTGTGTGTGTGTAGTATTTAAGAGTCTGTGTGTGTGTGTGTGTGTGTGTGTGTGAAATATTTGAGAGTCTCTTTGTGTGTATGTGTGTATGTGAAGTATTTTATAGTCTATATATGTGTCTTAGTCAGGGTTTGTATTCTTGTACAAAACATCATGACCAAGGAACAAGTTGGGGAGGAAAGGATTTATTCAGCTTACACTTCCACATTGCTGTTCATCACCAAAGGCAGTCAGGACTGGAACTCAAGCAGGGCAGGAACCTCGAGTCAGGAGCTGATGCAGAGGCCATGGAGTGGGGGGTGGTGGTGCTTACTGGCTTGCTTCCCCTGGCTTGCTCAGCCTGCTTTCTTATGGAACACAGGACCATGAGCCAGAGATGGTACCACCCACAATGGGCTGGGCCCTCCTACCCTTAATCACTAATTGAGAAAATGCCTTACAGCTGGATCTCATGGAGGCATTTCCTCCAGGGAGGCTCCTTTCTCTGTGATAACTCCAGCTTGTGTCAAGTTGACACACAAAACCAGTCAGTACAATGTGTGTGTAGAATATTTTAGAATGACATTCAGGCCTTTGTCCAGGCAATCCAACAATGGCTGTCCTTCCGATGCAATAAAAAGGACTTACTCTTTGAATAGCTGCTTGGTTCTAAGACAGGATGTCTCAGCAGTCCAGAGTCCCAGAGGATTCCTAAAGAGCTGCTGGTCCTCCATCTAATGGAATCCTGAAGAAGTCGGTTCTCTTCTCACCTCAAACCATCCAACCACGGCACACCCAGATGCTTGCGGCCACTCGTTGATTCCAGATGTGCTCAAACTGATGATCAAGACCAGCCATCACAGGTCTCAGTGGCAGCACCACTGCATTCGTGCCCAGAAGCAGCTTTCAAAGAGAGGCATGGATGTTTCACATCGTGCCAAAAGATGCCGGTTGTAGAAGCATTCCCGTGTATGCCTGGAGTCAGAGTCAAGAGATTGCTTCCAAGTAAGCCTCGCTGATTAATTTTTAATTTAAATGTGTGGGATGCCCAGCAGCCTTCATCCATGGCTGAACTTTTACTTAACACGGAAACCTGCAGGACAGCACGTGTGTGGGTGAGGAACTCCAAACCCCAAAGCATTCTCTATAGTGACTTTCAGGTAAGGAGAGGGTAGGGCTGGGGTGGAGTTCTGTCGCCAGGGGTCAGAGTATAGGATATGATTGGAGACAGAGTTGTCCATTCAGTTTAACTCAGTAAATATTTATTAGGTACTTATCTTGGAGCAGGAGGGACAGGAAATACAGGCGGCAGAGCAGTGAAAACAGCTGTCAAAATCTTGCTGTTGGGGACTATAGTTCACTGGCAAAGTATGCACAACTTACGGCAGATCACAGGCCATCACTGGTGGGGACAAGGGACCAGAGAAGAGGACAAAGGTTTGAGTGGTGAGGTTTGAATCTGATGCTTAGAAAATGCATTCTGAGGTTGGGAGGAGCACTGAGCTAAAGCCTGGCAGGAGTGAGGGGCCACCAGGTGTCTGGAGGAAATATTGAGACCTTATGCTTGGTGGTGGAGGCAGCTGGAAACGCAGCTCAGCTGGTGAAGACGCTCGCCGCGCATGCGCAAAGCCTTAGGTTTTGATCTCTAGTATCACAGATCAGCATAGCCTGTGATTCCAGCACTCAGGATGGAGACTCTGGAGCAGAAGTTCAAAGTCATCCTCAGGCGACAGCAGTTTGGAGAGTAACCAGAGTTATAGGGAAGAACCTGTATCAGAACAAAACAAACAAAAAACCGAAAGGAACTCACGGTCTACAAGGGCAGCTGGGAGACCCAGGTAAGTGAGCTCAGCACAGGAACATAGGCAAAGGTATCCTAAAAGACAGATTTGTTAAATCACTCTGGGTCTTTGATTTTTATCCTCCCTGAGGTGGAAACCACAAGAAATCCTAATGACGGGAGTCAGACTTTCTAACTTGGATTGTAGTAGTGTTGCCCAGAATGCTCTTCCAGAGCTCGGGGGTGGGGGTTGGGAGTGGGAGGAGCCTGAGGATCCGAGGCTGTTGCTTCAGCTGTGGTAGGTGGAGGGCGGTGGAGCTAATATCATAGGCTAATGATTTTGTCATCGCATGTGAGAAAGAGGGGTGCCTAAAAGCGTGTTCACGAAAATTTAATCAAAGTCATGGGCAGCTGAAGGCAGCTCTGAGCTGAGAGGAAAGGTGATTTTCAGAGGAGGATTCATGGTGGAAAAATGTATACCAAGGCTTTGGTGATGATGTTGATGATGAAGATGGTGATGATGGTGATGATGATGATGGTGATGATGATGCAGATGACAAGGATGATGATTATATAGCCGCAGATGATAATGATGACGGTGCTGATGTGTGCTGATGATTTGACTATGCTCAGCTGAGATGCCCATTGGGGACGTTTAGGCTCAGGGTTCCTATGTTTTAATGTCACATCAGTGAGAAATGCGACTCCCTCTGCACCATCTCCTTTCAGAGGAAATGGGGGCTTCCATTTCCTCAGATGCAACTTTACTCTGCTCCAGCCTCCCTCAAGTGTGGGGCTCAGCTAAGGATGGAGGTCAAGCACGTGCCTTTTTTAGAAATCACCTTTTTAATTGGGTGTGTTGGATACTCTTCATCCTCCACACCTGGGACCACGACCTTCCAGGTAGGACAATATAGATCTTTAACTAGATAGTTTAATTTTCTCCATCTGTAAGAGCAGCGGTGTGTGTGTGTGTGTGTGTGTGTGTGTGTGTGTGTGTACATGTTCTGAGACACAAAGAATAAGGGGTCAAATCAGCAATATGGTAGCACCCAGCCATGAGCTTTTGTTGACAAGAACATTGATTTTAAAGTTTAAGCATTAGCTTTCCTTCACGCTGAATTTCCGAATGTTGAGAGTTGACATGCACAAGTGTCTGATAAACTGAGGCAGATGTGAAGAGTCACACCTATGTTAGGGGCCGGCCACCTTTGCTGACATTCCCAGGGATAAGGAGACAGAGCGGAGATCGTGGGCAGGTCTCACTGCACTCAAACTCCAGTCGATACCTCTCGACTTTCTGTTCTTCATCTCCAGCTTTGAGTGGAGAAGATCCCAGCAGGTGCGGATACTTTGTGTTTTTACTTGGGGCAAACTTGAACACATACTGCTTGCTTCCTGTCAGGGTACGAATGAGTAACTTCATCAGAACGAGGAATTCACATCAAATTTGCATAAAGTTAAGTGAATCTGCCAAGTAGACAGCTGGTATATTAAAAGAAGTCTATCAGTGGAAATGTCAGATGAATGTTTTTGATGAGTATGAAAAGGTTGGGAGACATTTGGGAAGATGCTATGATGATCTATTACAGCTTGAAGTAGCCATGTGCCTGCCTTGCTAGATGTTATGTGTCAAAATCTCGATTCTTTCAAGTGTCTTATGAGCCTTGTCCAAAGTAAGTAGGTACGGAAGCAGCCCACAGGAAAAGGAAATGCTAATGTTTAGGGATGCTGTCATGGGAAGCCATCACTGTCACAGGGAAGCAAAATTTGTTCCTCAAACTCTGTCCCCTCCAGGGTATGGAAGGGCTCGGGTTTTACTTTTTTAGGTTAGTTTCATTTCTGTCGCTTTGACAGAAACACTAAGAAAAAGAAACATGAGTAAGGAAGTGTTTATTTTAACTTATGATTCCAGGTTTCGGTCCGTTACTATGGGGAGGTCAAGGCAGAAATCCATGAGACTAGGTGACATCACAGTCAGAATTAAGAGCAGAGAGAAATGAATGCACCCATGCTGTTTGCTTGCTCACCATGCTGGCAGTCTTCACTCTTAAACTCTTAAAGTTCAGAGCCTAGGGGATGGTACCACCCACAGTGGGCTGCATCCATTAACAATGAAGACATGCAAACACACCCTGACAGGCTTACAGAGTGACCTGAACTGGAGATTTCTTCAGTTGAGCCTTTCTTCCCAGACGATTCTAAGCGGTGGCAAGTCGGGGATCGAAACCAACCACCACATTAGCTAGCTGCAAAACAAAGAGCAGCACTGGGTGATCACATGACTCTCAAATGTTCTCAGATGCCCTGGGAGTCTGGGATTGATGTTTATCAAGACTGTGTTTCATGTGGATGAGAGAGAGAGAGAGAGAGAGAGAGAGAGAGAGAGAGAATGAGAATGAATTTGGATTGTTAATGTCATATATCAGTGTGTCAAATCCATCAGTGCCACAGGGAGCCCCCCCCCCCCAATTTGGTGTTCTAGTGAGATGTTTTATTTTAGCTGGGAGACTTCATTAAATAGCTTGGGCTTCATGGTGCATGTAGGTCTCATTCAAAGGAATGGGGGCCTGAACAGAACAAGGGGCCTGTCAATAAGACTCAAGTGTGTAGCCTACCAGGATCATGTTCAACCTGCAGCATTGGCCTGCTGATTTTAGATCTCCTACTCCCATTTCTGTGGAACACACATATGCATACACACACACACACAGACACACATGCACACACATAGAAATACACAATGCACACATGCAAATACACTCACACATACACACACCCACAGATACACACACACTCACACATATGCACACACCTACACATACACATACACACATGCACACACATACACACATGCACGCACATAAATACACACATGCACATGCATGTACACACATACACACATGTTCACACATAAATACACACATGCACACAATGCACACATATACACACAAGCACACAATGCACATATGTACACACATAAATACATGCATGCACACATATACATATACACACATGCACACACACAAACACACACATATCATTTTTTTGTTGCTGTGATAAAGCACCATGACCAAAGCAACCTGTGAAAGGAGGGTTCATCTGGACTTTATGGTCCAAGGTCTCCATCTCTGTAGTTGCGGAGAAGCATGGTAGCAGGTAGGCATGGCAGCAGGGACAGCTGAGAGAGCTCACACTTGAGCAGCAAGCAAGAGACAGAGAAAACAACCTTGAAATGGTATGAGTCTTTAAGCTCTCAAAATGCACTTTCTCCAGCAATGCCACACCCCTAAGTTTCTCCAAACGGGAACTGGAAGATGAAACTTCACCCATCTCCTTTGGAATCCTCATTCCTCTGAATCAACATGAAAAGGATGGAGCTGCAATTGAGGTCCTGTGCTGTGTCGTGATTGAGCCTGACTGCAAAAGGCAAATTGGATGGTTGTAATTAAGGTCATAGGCAAACTACAAGAACAAAATGTAGGCAGGCCCATCCTGGCCTAGACACTTGAGAGATTAAGGAGGTTATTCTTGGTGGAGACCCACTATCAACTTAAGTTCTTGCTAAAGAAAAATTTTAATGGCTAGAAGATAAATATGATTAGAAATTCCAGCTTCATCATTGTGCCTGGCCACACAGAGAGAGTATAATTACCATGGATTTTTTTCCGTTGTTTTATTACAAATACTTGAGTATATATGAGTATCAAGTACTTAAGGGTTCCCCCTCTCTTATTCACGGGAGTCTTTGCAAACACCATGGCCATCACCGCGTCAACCCATGAGTGGTAAGATGGAAGTTCAGCTCAACACAGTTCAGTAGCCCACGCCAGTTCAGTCTTCCAGTCCGACCTTGGGTAGTTTATTTAGACACTTTTAAGCAGATCATACTTTTGTGAAAAAATTCAAGTGATATTAGTTCAATCCCATATGCACAATAAAGCTTAAGACATGATTACATCGAAATTCTTTGTAAAGTGCATGTGATATTGTCTATAAAGATAAGTTCTATAGATTCACTGAGGAAAAGAAGCTCATGATAAGGGTCTCAGGGAGGACCTCTGGTGTGGTATTGGTCACACAGATAGCACAAATGTCCCCAGTCCATTAACTATCTCTGTTCCAAGCCATCTGGGCAGAAAATAGAGTTTACATCTCTCCCTTTGTAGAGCCAACTCTGTGTGTTTAACATTCCTAGTTTTCCTGGTGGTTCTCTGTGAGCACAAGGGCCTCTGTGCCTCCTATACATATTCCCTTTTCTGGTAGCAAGATCATTTGACTTCATTTCATGTTATTTGTCCTTGATAATATTAACTGTCAACCTAGACTCACCCAAGAAGGGAGTCTCAATGAATAATTGTCTAGATCAGATTGGTCTGTGGGTATGTCCACGATGGATTGTCTTTGTTGTTTGATGCAGGAGGTTCCAGCCCACCATGGATAGCACCATTGTCTAGGCACGTTGATCTGGTCTATAAAAGAAATCTAGCTAAGCATGAGCCTGAGCAAGACACTAAGTAGCACCCTTCCATGGTTTCTTTTTTTGTTTGTTTGTTTGTTTTTTGCTTTTGCTTTTGCTTTTGTTTTTGTTTTTGTTTTTGTTTTCGAGACAGGGTTTCTGTGTAGTTCTGACTGTCCTGGAACTCTGTAGATCAGGCTGGCTTTGAACTCTGAGATCTGCCTGCCTCTCATGGTTTCTACTTGAGTTCCTGCCTTGACTCCCCTCAGTGACAGACCATGACCTGGCAGTGTGAACCAAGTAAACCCTTTCTTCTCCTATGTTGCCTTTGCTTAGATTATTTATCACAGCAACAGGAGGAAAAGAAAACAGTATCCAAGCATTGTTTAACTATTTAAATTACAGGCTATCAAGGAGAATGAGCATCCTTTGGGGTCTTCTCTTTAAGAAAAGGGTTAGTACCTTTCTGGTGGTACACAAGACAGATGTTTGCGGCTGAGTGGAAGCATGACCATGTTATTTATTTATTTGTAAGTTAGGTGTGGCTAAAAGAAATGCATATAGACCCCAAATTGATGAGAAGTGTACTCCCAACCCTTATTTTAATTTGTCAACTTGGGCGATATTTTGACTGAAACCTAGATGTGGGTGAGGCTCATAACCAGAGGAAGGTGTGAGTAGGACTTCCAAAGGGCTGACCTTGCAGACAGTTATCCAACCTGCTGGCCTTTGACTCTACATAGCCTCAGCTCTGCAGATTCTGGGCTTGTTACCATCTGTAACAGCATGAACCAAATCCTTATAAATAGATCTGGTATTTATATACATGTGTGTGTGTGTGTGTGTGTGTGTGTGTGTGTGTGTGTGTGTTAATTGCCTCTGTCTCTGGAGAACTCTAATATTAGTGTCTTCTGTAAGCTGTTTTAAAGTTTATCTTATTATCTTATGATCTGAGAACCAAAACTAAATTATCAGATAGAAAACACAAAGCCTTGACTGTCCTGTCAATGAAAGCACACAGTAACTGTCAACCAACCAAATATGATGTGTGTCTTTGTGTCTTTGACAGGATGAATTGTTCATTTAGACTGTATCTTCCACTACCAAACAGTCCTTATTGTGTAAAAGCTAGAGATTCTGTGAGAAAAGAAAAGAAAAAGAACTGCTCATTGATTTCTCCTGTCTCCTAACAATTATCCAAGAAAAAGAAAAGAAAAAGGAGAAAAACTGAATTGATTTTACTTCAGCTTAATCAACCACATTTTTACCCGGGATTTGCATCAAATGGATGCTGGCTGTTTTCCAGAATCAAAGCCACCTTCTGTGAATACTAATCGTCAGCACAGATGATACTGAAAAAAATAATGTGTTTCAGACTCTAAAAGTCATTTAAAAAGCAGAGTTCTAGAATTTTCTGGAGGAGAAGCAGTAGGATTCAGTTGCTGAAATAAGTTCTAGCCAGGCTGACACTGAAGAGAACAGAATTTACTTAGGTATATATAAAATATATGTATACACACATTTAGGCATATACTCATAGTGTGTGTGTGTATATACACACACCTGCATGCGTACATGCTTGTGTGTGTAACACATGTAATATATGTAGGTAATATTGCACTTATATAATATATATACATATAGTGTATGTGTAATACATATAATACATTGGTAATATTGCACATAGATAATATGTAAAATATTTATACATATAGGATGTGTATATGTTTGTAGTTATGGTTGATCATCATCATCAAGTTCATTAGCTTAAAAAATATAAGAATACCTAAAGCATTTTGAAGCAAACCGTTGCGTGTGGCTGGGAGGACATTTGTAGCAGATCTACTTTGAACAGGAATAAAACCATCCCAGGGTCTAGATATCTGGACTGAATGAACAGGGGCAAGGCGAAAGCAGAGCAAGCAGCCAGGTGCTCCCACCATGATCATCCCAGACATGAACCAGCAGCAGGTGCTCCCACCATCTTGCCTTCCCATCCATAACAGACTGTGCACACATTTCATGAGCTCAAATAAATGTTTCTTCCTTATGTTTTTTATTTCAGTTATTTGATCAGAGCAATAGAAAAAAATAAACCACATCCACATGTAGACATTAAGTATCACACATGTACATTGCCCATGACACACACATATGCACATACATACACATGACTTATATCACACATACCTTCAGGCTATGGCCCCTGAGCAGCCTCATGTATACCAGAGCTGCAGAGTGATGAATCATAGGCAGAGGTTGGCGGTGTAACACTCATCCCAGTGGACATGAGGCAGCAAGACCCTGGGATGGGGTGCCGGATCTTGCTGTGAGGGTGTGAATAACTGTGCAGTAATGAAGAGCATGTGTCCAAGTGCTTCGAGGCTATACTTGCTCCCCCTCCCACCAGCAACCGAGAACGTCTAGACCAACCCACTGGAGAGAAAAGGAGCCTTGTTACATGGAACTTGGCGTGGGAACGGGAATAGACAGGGCTTGGTGTGCACTTTGCCTCTGCTCGCGCAGCGCTGGAGAATTTAAACGTATGGCAATTGCCTCAAACCACCGCAGAGTCTCTGTAATTATGATTTGGTGATATGTGAGGGAGTGGGGGAGTGGGTGAGGATTGAGAAAGGGAAAGGGAGGTCTGGTGGGGTTCTCTCTCTCTCTCTCTCTCTCTCTCTCTCTCTCCTCTCTGCAAGAACAAGGGCTTCCCATCATGCCTGTAGGATGCACAATGCACAGCAGCTGCACCAGCCTGCTTGGCTTTCTGTCAGTTAATGGGCTGAGGGAACACAGCACCTACTACTCATTTGCCCCTACAGTGACGGGATGTCTCAGAAAATGTGGGAAAACAATCCCAAATGACTCTTATACTAAGAAGCTTTGGAGAGACACATGGGAAACTTTATAGTGTCATGGAAGAAGAGTTGGAGTTGATCTTAGAGACTGGCTGTCACCACCATCTCTGAAGAGGACAGAGAAGGGGGTGGAGTTGATCGACTGTTGAGTGAGTCACCCCCAGCACCTCCAGGCTTACTGTCCCTGTGTGGAGAGTGCACGCCATGATGACACAACACTTGCTGCCCACAGCGATGGTCATAGAGGCCAACAGGTCACAAGAGAGCCTCTCATCTCAGCTTACTACCAAGGACCTCAGGCAACAGACTACCCTGTTCACAGGAAGTCTGTTTCCTCTCCAGGAAGTAAGCTCATAGGTGAGGCTCTGTGTGTCATCCATGTTTGATGAATAGTTAAAGTCATGTCTGAATGGAGTTGATGCTCAAGGAATTTCTGGAATTTAACTGGAATAAAAATAGGTTTGCAGTGAGGGTCTCAGGTGTGATGGTCAGCTTTAAGTTGCTGTTGGGAAACCACTCAAGGTCATCAACTCATAAGCAAAGATTTACTTTGGCTCACCATCTCTGGTTCTAGTCCATGGTCACTTGGTCTCGCTGCCTTGAGGCTGTGGTAAAGATGCACATCAAAGCTGGGAATTTGGGACAGTGAAGCTGCTCTTGGGGCAGCCAGGAAGGAGGGAGGGAAAAATGGTGATGGTGAAGAGAAGAGGGGACAAGAGGAGGAAGGAGGGAGCAAGGGTCCCAAACTCTGTTCAATGACACCTTCTTAGGGACCTTCCTTCCTTCCTTCTTTCCTCTCTTCCTTTGTTCCCTCTCTCCCTCCCTCCCTTTTCCCTTCCTTCCCCTCCCTTCCTCCCTTCCTTCTTTCCTTGCTAGTTTCCTCCCTTCATCTATATCTTTCTCCCTTCCTCCTTCCCTCCTCCCCCTCCTTCCTTCCTTTCTTCTACCATGCCTCATCTCCTAAAGAGTATACCCTCCCAACAGCACTGTCGACGGGCAACCAAACCTTTAACACTTACACTTGGGGGAATACATAAAATCCAAACAGTGGGATCATGGAGATGGACCAGCCAGTAAAGCACTTGCCACACAAACATGAGGACACGCTTTTTGGTCCCTGGTACAAACTAAAAAGCTAGGTGTGGCCAAACACACCTTAACCCCAGGGGTGGGGAGGCAGAGGAAAGAGAATCCCTGGGGTTGGCTGGCCTGCAAGGCTAGCCAAACCCAAGTCCAATGAGAAATCCGTCTCAAAAACTAGGGGGAGCAGGACTGAGGAAGACGCTTGATGTTTGCCTGTGACCTCCACGTGCCCTCCAGTCCCTGTATTCACGTGCACACAGACGTACATGGTTGAGGAGTTAAGAACAGACACTGATTTTAGAGGAACTAAGCTCACTTCCCAGCACTCATGACAAGAGACACAGAACTGCCACATCTGATATCCTCTTTTGGCCTCTGAAGATATCACACCCATGTATGCATACCACCCCAGTGCTGGGGTTACAGGTCTGTGAGTGACCATACCGGGTATTCACGAGGACGCTGGGGATTTGAACTTGGGTCTTCATAGTGACACAACAACCTCTTTTTCTATTGAGCCATCTCTCCAGCCAAGAACTTTAAACCAGAACCATGGCTTTTATCTGTATTTGATTTGCAGCACAGATGCACACAAACACATGATTAAAAAAAAATAAGATAGTTTTAAAATATTTCAAACTATAACGGAGGGAACTCTCACAGGCCTCTGATGTCTACAGCAATGTTCAGAGTCATGTTGGTGTGTTTGTGTCCTCACACACACCAGCTCCCGTTGCAAGACTTTACTTCTGTTCCTAGCAGCAACATTTCGGGAGAGTTAATGGGAAGGCTGTGACCCATCAGACTCACCGACGTCCCCTGCAGCCAGAGTGTCCTGAAGAACGAATGCACACAGCCTGAGCAGGCGGGGATGGAAATACTCCAATCCCAAAGCTCAAGGGACCTGACCTCAGAGAGTGAAACCATTCAAACGGCCCATGACGGAGGAGGTTGCTGCTCCCCAGATCTCACCAGATTAAAAAAACAAAACAAAACAAAACAAAAACCAAGCATAAATCTCTGGCGGGGTTGGGGCAGAAGGTGGGGTGGGATGTTCAACTGTCCCTTGGAGGCTGTGGACTAACTTAGCTTCCACTTTGGTTCCTGCTGATTCTCCACTGTACACTGTAACATTCTCCCTTGATGAATCGGTGAGAGAACCATTGGAAGAAAGAAACAAAGGTTCAGAAGGAAAGAGATTTGTCTGCCTTGAGGGATACACCGAGAGCTGGAGTTTTATATTATCCATCAACAGCAAAGGCTTCTGGGAGACAATCACTCCCAGACCCTCTTGGCTCTTCAAACAGTTTTCTCAGAGAGTTTACTGTAGAGGCTGCTCACCAGAGAAGGCAGGACTGACTGGCTGACAGATGCAAATCTATGTGGGAGAAAAAAAATGGAATTTAATTGTTAGGAATTTTAAACGGGCTCCTAGGCACGCAGAAGGTGAGGTCGGGTGCAAAGGCAGCCTGCAGTGGCTGATGGGTTTTGTGTTTGAAATTGGTTTCTTGCCTCCAGCTGACTGCTTCAGGAGAAAACAGGCATTGATTGACAGGAGTCAGCAGTTTTGATATATTCTGGGTGGCAGTCGGAGACCTCCTGGGATGGGCAGTTGGAAGTGGAAAAATTTGCAACCCAGACAGTGTGTACTTGGGTGCTTCGTATCCTCAGCAATGGCAGGAAGGTCAGGTGTGTACAGTGGGTGTGAGGACTGCATGCACACTTGTGTAAGGGGGTGCTCGCATCTCTGGTCTGTGGAAGCTGGAGGAGCTGTCGGCTCCTCTCACTCTCCCCTTATTCTCTCGATATAGTCTCTTCTGGAATCTAGAACTAAGCTGGCAGCCAATAAACACCAACAATCCTCCTGTCTCTGTCTCCTCCACCCTTACCCCTCCACCCCAGTGCTGGGGTTACAGGTCTGTGAGTGACCATACCTGGTATTTATATGGATGTTGGGGATTTGAACTTGGGTCTTCATAGTAGCATAGCAGCTCCTTTTATCTACTGAGCCATCTCTCTAGCCAAGAACTTGTATTTTCAAACCAGGACTGCGGCTTTTATTGGTCTTTAATTTGCAGCAAGGAAGGAATCCCTCTGACTTCTTTGAGAGCTTTGAGATTCATTTATACACCTGCATTTTCTTTTAATATCTTTTATTGGTGTATTGTCTTAGCTAGGATTTGACTGCTGTGAACAGACAACATGACCAAGGCAACTCTTATAAGGCCAACATTTCAATGGGGCTGACTTACAGGTGCAGAGGTCCGGTCCATTATCATTAAGATGGGAGCATGGTGGTATCCAGGCAGATTTGGGGCTGGAGAAACTGAGAATTCTACATCTTCATCCAAAGGCAGACAGGAGAAGACTGACTTCCAGGAAGCTAGGATAAGGGTCCCAAAGCTCATGTCCACAGTGACACACTTCCTCCAACAAGGCCACACCTCCAAATAGTGCCACTCCCTGGGACAACCATACTCAAATCATTACATGTATATCCATATACATAAAGTTGAATTTTTGTGAAGGCAAATTTTCAAGGATACTGTGTGCCTAAATTATGCTCACAAACCTCCCTCTTGAAATCAGTTGGCCTTACTATTAAGGGGATCCAGATATGCAGTGTTTATGCCTAGGTTAGGGCATACAAGAAAGATTTGATAGCTTTTGACAAATAGGTCTGTGACATCCCTGCTGCCTAGTGAAGAAATACACATTTTATCAACAGAATATGCTGGCCTCTTCCTCGAAGCAAAAAGCTCCAAGCCCAGACTCTCCCAGGAACTTGTCAGTTTTCAGCATTCTGATCTCTTAAATTCAGACGTGACCGCCTAAAGCAATCTTCAGCAGAAAGGACAGGTTACCTAGTTCCTTACACACCCTCAAACTATAACATTACAGTGGGGGTCCGATCACGGCAACAGATTGGCCAGTCCCCAGCAATGCTGAAACCCTGTGGGGTTGCCTTTGGAATGGTTCACTATTCTTTAGCCAAATCCTGACTCAACTCTACAGGGAGAAACTGTTGTCCAGGGCTCCCCAGGGCCCTTGGCGCTGTCCTTTGCAAGGTCAACCTTTTCCACTGCCCTCCTTGGCTATGGATGGATTCAGTGTTGGAGGCTCTCCCTAAGGCCTATAAAACTTCTCCAGCTGTTTCCTGCTCTCAAACAAGCTCCAGTGGTGTCTGACAGCCAAGAGTTTTCTTAGGCTCTTTTGAATATGTTTCTTTTGGAACTTCATCTGCTGGCTTGCAGTGGGGTTCTATATACCGTTAACTCTGCAGCAAAATCGTTCATAGGTGTGACTTCATGTCTACCTGCCGCCCCGCCGCCCCGCCCCCCCCCGATTGTTTCCTTGTCCATAGGTCTTCTCTCTCCATTTAAAGGCAGCTGCTGTGAGGCTGGAGGAGTCAAAGGCCCATATCCAGAGAAAGCTGGTTGTTCGTTTTCTTGCCGTCCCATCCCTTAGTCCTTGGATCTGGAAGCAATCCCACAAGATTGCATCTATTTCTTGTTTCTTATCTTCCTTTGAGTTCCTTCTGTGCTTACAATAGGATAAAGGCGTATAGCAAAGTATGTATTTCCTTCTCTCTCTCTGTCTCTCTCTCTCTCTCTGTGTGTGTGTGTGTGTGTGTGTGTGTGTGTGTGTGTGTACCAGAGAGCATCCTCCAGTATCTTTCCTAACATGTCTCCAGTATCTTTTTCAGGCAGGATCTTTCTCCATCTTGCACCTTGCCAAGGAAGCTAGACTGGCTGTCGTGTACCTGGGATCTATCTGTCTCCACCTTCCCAGGCCTGGACTTACAATCATGAACCACCATGTCTATCTTTTCTTTCTTTTTAAATGGGTTCTTTTCATTGAACTCGGGGCAAATGTTTTAGAGGCTGTGATGTTGCTCCAGCCCCGATGTGGCATTCCTGTTGCTAGAGTCATGGTCTGATCACAGCTGAAGACACTGATTGCAACTGGGCTGATCGAATATTGGCAGGGTCTGAATAAGTCCTCCTTCCCCAGTGCATATTGTTCAATGTTAGAAACTCACAACATTCTCTACGATGATTGGTTAATCCACCAACACAGCACCCTAGTCCTTGAGTGCTACATGAATTAGTTGAAAAAGAAACAAAAGACCTGGTCCCTAAAAGAGGCTGTCACTCAGTGGAAAAGGAACAAAATGTATCACCTGTGAACATCTATCCATCCATCCACCCCTCTGTCATCCACCTACACATTCAGGTGTGAGTGTATCAATTTGTCAACCATCAGCCATCCATTAAACCTGCAAAACTCCCTTCAGGTATCAGAGACACACATCACAACAGATGCTCTTGCTTCAGAATTGAAACACAGTATCTAACATCGAGGGTGTCCTTTTTGGGAACAATAGAAAACAACACTTGAAGTCATGACTGACCAGGAACATAGGGCATTTTGTTGCTCTGCATAAACAGAGGAAGGCTGAAGTAAGAGTCCCCAAAGAGATGAACTGCTAGGAAGTTAGAAGTCTGTCTCTGCCAACTTTTAAAGGTGAATCCAGCGTGAGCCTAGAAATAGGAACTGATAGGAACAGCAGCAGCAACAACAATAAAACGTCTAACTGATTGTACAACTCGTCCCTTCCTTCCACCTCCCACAGCTCTTTGTTCAAACAGGTTCATTCTCTCTGTTTTCCCCTTGCCTCATTTATTGAAGAAATGTTTTTCTGAGCAGTGCCTACACAGGCATTATGATAGATATGAGGGTCATGAAGAAGGCAAAGCAATCTTGGACCCATAGAATTTTCAGCTGAGCGAAGGAGACGGACATTAATCAAATAAGCCTGTAAATTAACATGTCATAAAACCCCAACAAGGGTTGTAAAGGCCACTGTAGAGTATTAAAGCATTGTGTTGGAAGGATCGGGTCCACTCCATCAGGGTCAGAAAAGGCTTCCTGGAAGGAAGGGAGGAGAGAGAGGGGGGAGGGGAGGGAGAGAGAGAGAGAGAGAGAGAGAGAGAGAGAGAGAGAGAGAGAGAGAGAATATGAATGAATATGAATTGGAGTAGGTGTGAGGTGGGTGAGGGTAACGCAGGCCATAGAGGTCCGTCTTGCTCTGGCTTTCCAGGCAAAGATGGCAGGGCATCCTCTGTTCTGGAGGCTGCAATCTGGACTCTGAAAGGCAGGGGGGGATGGAGGGATGGAGACAGCTACAGCATGAAAGGTGGGGGCAAGAAAGAGGTAAGAAGAGACCTGCAAGGACTCTTGGGAGTGAGGATGTTGGTGTGCTGCCCCTGCCTCTGCTGCTTTCCACTGTAAGCCCGGACCCTCATTCTTTGCGGGCTTTCCAGTTGTTGTTGAGAAAGAACTCTGACAAAGGCAACTAAAGAGGAACCGGCTCATGTTCAAGTGTGTAAGCCCGTGGTAGAAGCGAGGTCGAGGAGGCAGGTTCTGAAGCACTGGGTCACGTGACATCTATAATCAGGAAGCAGAGAGCAATGAGCCCATGGTGCTTCGCTCCCTATTTCCATCTCCGCAGCTCAGGGTCCCGGCTAGGGGATATCATCACTCTCAGTGGGCAGGTCTAATCCAGACAATCCCCCACAGGCATGTCTTGGGGCCCCTTCTCCTGAGTGACTAGATTTTGTGAAGTCGACCATGAACTGTCCGACCAGGTTCCTGGTCACACTCTTCAACCACTGCTCTCTCTTCTCTAATGGCTTCCACACTGCTCCTCTCTTCCTCCTCCTCCATGACTCACCCCTCCCTCCACATTCTCTCTGTATACCCCTTCTGCATCTACAGGCAAATTCCTAGTTTTCAACATTAGTTTGGTTCCTAACCTAAGAAAGCATCTCTGACACCCTTTGACGCTGGGTTCCCACCTCTCAGGCGAGGGTGATTGTTGAGGAGTGGTCTGTTGCTCTGTACTGTACTGATAAAGTCTGTATCCCAAGGTCCAGTTGCCCCAAGAAGAGCAAATTCTCGTGCACACCAGCTTTTGTTGTGTTAACCTTGATCCTTCATTTAGAACTATTGGCTTAATGGCTACAGCCTGTAGCTGGTCCGAAGAGAAGTAGGTGAGGCTTTGGTTCCCAGGCTTGGGGTTTTGAGGAGAGACAATGAGGAGAGAAGGAAGACATCACCATGGGGTAAGTGGATCATGAGCACATGGCCGTGAGGGCCAGCCTGTTGGAGTAGGAGCAGCCCAGGCAGAACATGGCTAGTGATATCAGGATTATGGACAGGGAAGTAGACAAAACAGCACAGAGAACTGGGATCTGCCCAGCTCTAGTGCTTTAAGGCTTATTATAAATATAAAGGTTTTTTGTCTTTTATTTGGAAATGAAAGAACCTAAGATATGGTAGAAAGCCCCAAATATTATTTACTGCAAATATTATTGTTATTTATGACTTGGAAATACACCCCTCAGCTTCTAGAGACTGTTCAAGAAGCAAGGCCCACATGGGTCAGTAACAAGTCCTCATTTATGTGTTTACTGTTCTGTACACTAAACGAGGGGAGAAAACATTTGCTTCGTTAATGTTTCTAGTTTCCTTCCCAGACCCCAGCACATGCCCTGTCCTCAGTAAATGTTTACTTAGTTCGATTTTAAAATGGACATGGATCTAAATATTCTGAATACTTCAGGGGCATCTGGACATTTCCAGAAAAAGAAGTCATTCTCATGCCCCCCCCCAAAAAAAACATATCCCAATAAAGGAATGTTTTGAAGTTTATGAGTTAAACTTTTCTTTACAGGTATGAAGAATAGCTAGAGTATGGAAGTGATGGCTCCAATGCCGATAGTACTTGCTGCTCTTGTAGAAGGCCTAGGGTATGTACCCAGGGCTCACATGGCCACTGTCAAGTGTCTGTAACTCCAACGCAGAGGATCCGAGGCCTTCTGCTGATTTCCATGGGCACTGCATGCATGCCATGCATTTACATACATGTAGCAGACATACATATAAAACTACAATAAATAAGCCTTGTTTTTAAAAGGCTGTAGAAATCTAGAATATATGCAGATTATCTTCCCTGTTAGGCAATAGCATTGATTAGCCTGACTCACAAAACTATTCACTCAGATGAGTGTAATCATTGAGGTTTATTATGTATAGAAAATGTTAAACTTCTGACCTCCTTTAGGTAATGACTATAATTGTTTCTGACACCAGATACTCCTGGAATGTCTGGCTGTCAATGTCTTTGTCCTAACACTGAAATCACTAAAGATGAAAGGGGTGCCAAGGAACCCAGATGGGGCTGCCACCTGGTCCTTCCATCACTGACCCAGAAACCCAAGGGAAGGCAAAGTCTCGAGACAAGAATATGCATGCATTGAGGGTCAATGACACTGTGGTTGTTCACAGAGCATTCAATTTGAATTTTGTTTCTTTTGGTTGGTTTTGTAACTATCTGCATTTTTAGGAGTCCTGTAAACAATATTGTGTTTTGTTTCTGTTTCAAATTCCAGTTGTTCATTGTGAGCAGATAGGAAAGTGGTTAAGTTTTGTACATTAACCCTGAATTTTTCATCCTTTTTAAAATCCAGTTATTGTGTTACTTCATGTAACTATGGCAAAATACCAGACAAAAACAACTCAAAAAAGAAGGGTTTATTTTGAATCACAGTTTAAAAATACACTCAGTCCACTGTGGTGAAAAAGTCCTGGTGGAGGGAGCCTGAGGCAGCTTGTCACAAAGTATCCACAGTCAGGAAGCATGTGGTCACATGGTATCCACAGTCAGGAAGCATGTGGTCACATGGTATCTACAGGCAGGAAGCAATTGGTCACATGGTATCTACAGACAGACAGCAACTGGTCACATGCCATTCACAGACAAAAGCATCTGGTCACATGGTATCTATAGGTAGGAAGCAACTGGTCACATGGTATCCACAGGTAGGAAGCAACTGGTCACATGGTATCTACAGACAGGAAGCAACTGGTCACATGCCATTCACATACAAAAACATCTGGTCACATAGTATCTACAGTCAGGAAGCATCTGGTCACATGGTATCTACAGACAGGAAGTAACTGGTCACATGGTATCTACAGGCAGGAACCAACCAGTCCCATGGCATCCACAGTCAGGAAGCAGAGAAAGATGGACATAGATGTTTGGCTCGTTTTTCTCCTTTTCATTCAGCTCAGGACCCCAGCCCATGGAGTGATGATGCCAACATCTGGAAACGTCCTCATAGACATGCCCAAAGGTTTGTTTCCATGGTAATTCTAACATCAAATCCACAATCAAAATTGACATCGCATCTATTAAATCCGAATTTTTTTTGTTTTGTTTTTTGTTTTTTTATTTTTTTGTGGTCAACTTTGAGATGTTCTACAAACCCATGGCTGTCGTCTACAAAGACAACTTTGTTTTTTCTTTTACTTCTTCCTAAATAGCAGCCCCTGTCTTCCTTTTCGTGTGTAATTTAATTGTCTAGGACTCCCAGTAAGATGTTGTAGAGGTACAGCAAGAGTAGGGAGGCCTAGGTTGCCTCCCAGCAGGAAAACTGGAGTTTCATACCTCTTTGCAGCAAGTTTCAGTAAATTCTTTACAGCAAGTTGAGGAAGTGAGTTCCATTCTATTCCTAGTTCTCTGAGGAACAATATATCTTTTCCTAAAGCAATACATAAAGTAGCGCTTGCAGTTTGATCTCTTGGGGGAAATGCATCTCACACTCAAAAAAAAATGTTGGAATAGAATCTAGCTATAACTCACAGTAGCCTTTCGGGACATGATAAGGCTATTTTCTTCCCTATATATATGTGTGTACTTTCTGAATTTGCGCTCAGTGAAGAAGAGGGTATGGAGGGTGATTTGGTGGTCTAGAATGCCTTAGGAACGAGGCACAAAAACTGATTGGAAGCCAGGCAGGACGACTGTCTCTGCAGAGGGCACTGAAGCAGTTAGTGCCCTTTTCCTTGCGCTGGTGTGCTGAGGACTGGGCTTGATCCAGCAAATTGTCACCTATTCTAAATAAGCCACTTAGTGTGTGCTGTGAAATGCCAGGTTAGTTTGCCTTTGGCTTTCATAGTAGCACCACTCTTTGGGGTGGCACGCATGCGTTTGTGTTTGGGGTGGGTGTTGGGGGGAGAGACCTAGAGACTTTCACGTGTCGGAAACCAGAACGCCAGGACCTTGACAGGTCCCGTGCCCTAAGGTTGCGAAGCTCGCGGAGCCCAGCACACTCGGGGCAGCGAACGCGCGTCCCCGCCTGGTCCACGCGCGTCGAGGCCGCCACAGCCTCTTGTCCCGGTGGCTCCAGAGCGCACTACCGGGCGCGCTCTCCGGAGCTTGGGAGTCCGTGATCGCTAGTCCTAGGGCGCCGGCAGTGGCAGGCAAGGGGCGCGGCGCCGCTCTGCCATCGGCTTCCAGCAGCGGGCGTGGGCGACCTACGGGCGTCCGGACCTTCGTGGCAGCTCCGGGGAGCTCGGGGCCGCGGCACCCCCAGCTCCAGCCTGGGCGCTCCGGGCCACTCGCTGCCGCCGCCCATGGGGATCCGAGAGTTTCCAGGCGGCGCGCCCAGGGCCAAGAGCATTGCTGTGTGAGTAGCGCTGCAGGCGCGGGAGGGCAGCGGGCAGGTGGCCCCGGGCATCCACGACCCTGCAGAGTCCGCACTGCTGCGCTCCTGGTGGGAGGGAGGGACAGAGGGACAGTCATGTGTGCGGTGGAGCCGGGGAAGTTTTAGCAGCATCTCCCGGCCACTCGCCCTAGCTCACATTGCCGGAGGCGCCCAGGGCAGGGCACGGGATCCGACGCCAAGGTTCCCTGGAGCAGCACATGGCAAGCAACGCGAGGGGAGTAGCCACGGGTCCTCACCAGTCCTCACTGTCATCTCCTCCTCTCTGCCCTTGACTCATCCCGCCTTCCCGCGGCCTCAGTGGCATGAGGAGGTCACCGGACGTCAGCCCGCGGAGACTGTCCGACATCAGTCCTCAGCTCCGGCAGCTCAAGTACTTGGTCGTAGACGAGGCTATCAAGGAGGATCTGAAATGGTCCCGCTCTGTGGAGGACCTCACCAGCGGACCGGTGGGACTCACATCCATCGAGGAGCGCATCCTGCGCATCACAGGCTACTATGGTTACCAGCCCTGGGCAACCAGCTACAAAAGTAAGACCCCCACATAATTCCCACTGGTGTTCTCCCTGCCAGACACACAGCTGCCAGGGAAGATCACAGGGATGGTCCACTGAACCCTCTCTCCTATGTGCAGATAGGCAACTTTGATGAAGAGGCCTGGAGGTGTCTCTCAAGTCCTGAAGGCACTTGCGGGGGGAGTGGGGGAGCGGGGAGGGGGGAGGGAAGGTGGGGGGAGGGAGAGGAGGATTTCTGTTACATTCTCTCTGACACCTCCCCTGACCCGCCCGTGTCTACTTCTGAGTGATTCTGAGGGCATGCCTGTTGTGGCTATCCGTGAGAACTGCTTCAGAAAACTGGTCTGTGTGGGTTTCTGATTGGATCCTGGTGCAGTTAGCTCAGGAGAACTCAGCCCTTGGGCCTGGATTTTAATTATATCTCTCAGGAGGAGTGATGAAGATTCGTTGGACCTAGCTCTCTGTCTCTTTGCTTTAGGATTGTATGGATCCTAAGCGAGAGGATTTTGTTCAGGTTTTTCTAGGTATTTGAGTTTTTGGAAGATGAGTGCTTAGGGCCAGGTGGGGATAACTCAGACTTTACCCTGAGCCTAAGCTGATGACCTTGGCTATAATAACGAGGCATAAAGAAACTACCCATGCAGGCAGGACTGATTTGGTGACATCTATTTTGTTTTCTTTGGAAGATAGTGATGTGCCTATATAAACTCAAGATATTGTTTGGGATATTACCAGGGTCCCGAGTTCTGCCTCTGTAGTTAGACACTGGGGAAAGATTGCAGCTGACTCCCTCGGTGGGTCTGAGAAGGAAGCGTGACTCATTCATTTGTAAGAAACTCTAGACCAAGAGCTTGATAATTCTGAAAGATTTTTTTTAACCTTTTGTTGCTTGGAATTACAACGTGATATATTGGTTTTCCCTTAAGGGGAAACACTAGATATTTGTTTTATAATTTAATAATATTCACCAGTAAGAGTCTGTCTTTACATGAATTATTCTTAACACCTTCAAGTCCAAGCACTTGGCTTTGAGCTTGTTTTCCTGTTTGCAATAAAGGGCACGGTATTTGAGTGCTTGATTTCAAGGGCCTGGTTTGAGATCAAAGGTCTGTGGCAATTGTATGTAACTCAGCACAAAGCTTTCTGATGCACCTATATCCCTCCATCCCTCCACCCCCACCCCGTCTTTGATTCTGCCACATGGTTTGGCTTTTCATTGCAAAAGGAAGTTGTCTGTTACTGAAAGCGACTGAGCGGAGGGTGGCAAGAGTCGGAACCTTTCAGAGCCCAGCTTTCCTGAGGGTGTGGGGGGGATCCCCACTTTTCCTGCTTTGCGAATTTCAGTTGGAAAATAGATATTCTGTGATTTGTGTCTCTCCGTTCTCTGCATTTATAACTAAAGACAACGCTATAAATTGCAGGCTTCAGGAAGTCATCTCCTCTCAGCTCCCAAAGTCATGATCAGGTTTATTTTTATGATTCTCTTTGTGCCTGGCTCTATGCTCTTGTGCTGAGGTTTGTTATTTGGGGGAGTCAGTGAGCAGCTTTTGGAAAAGATGACTCCATTATAAAAACTCCAACACACTTTATAATAAGACCTAGGAAGGGCACATGGAACACAAGTCACTTGTGACACCAACAATACCATCTTCCACAGGCTTCTCTGAAGGAATAACTAGGAGAAGCCAAAGCTACGGTGGTTCTTGCCCCGTGAACGAAATCCTCACTCCGTTTATCCTCTCTTTGTGCGGATTCTTTCTTCTTCCAAGGTATTTCCTTGCTACTAAAATGCTTTAGGTGACAAGTGACATTTTGATGAATTAATTGGCTAAAGTTTAAATTTAGAGGCTCTGATGTATTATTCATGCAGCAGAAGAGGGGTTAGGCCAGAGCTCTGATGTTTGCCATTTCTACCCAGCTCCAAAAATAATAACAGAGGTATATCTGTCTGGGCCACCAGGTCATTGCTTAATTTGTTGCCTAATACATGAACTCAACCAACTAGAAGAGACAGTGATTACAAGGTAAAGTGTATGTGTGTGTGTGTGTGTGTGTGTGTGTGTGTAACTGTGTGCACAGGCCAGAGAACAACCTTGGGTGCCATTCTTCAAGTGACACAAACTTGGAATTTGCTGAGTAAGCTGTTCTGACTAGCCAGCAAGTCCCAGCAAAGCCCCTGTTTCCACCTCTCCAGTGCTGGGATTTCAGACAGGGGGCATCACACTCTGCCTTTTTATGTGGGTTCTGGGGATTGAACTCAGGCTCCAGTGCTTCCAAGAGAAACACTTGACCAGCCATATTCCTAAAACAGAACTCTTGATGCCGAGAGCTTTCGTTTAGTCCTAAACCTTTGGCATTGTTGATGTTTTCTAGATCACTCTTTGTCGTGTGGGGGCTGTGTAGTATTGAGCAGTATCTCTGGCTTCTGCTCATTGGATGGCACTAGATTGCTAGTCCTCCCCCAGTTGGCAACCAGAACATTTCTAGGCACTGCCAGATGTCCTCTGTGGGGTGAGCCTTTGGTTCAGAACTACTTGGTTACTCGAGCCCTAATGTTTGCACACCAAGCAGGCCATGGTCAAGGGGCAGCTATGCCTTCTGAGTTTCCTTCTCCTCCCCTGTCCTCTTGGACCATTCCTTGGGGTTTTGTGTTGGGTCAAGTCATAACAAACAGCCTTCTAAAAACTCTAAGGAATCAGGTGCTTCTGCTTTACCCATGATCCATCTACTTGCCCTACATTGAAGATAGTTTAGAGTGAGTTCTTTGTCTCTTAACAGCATCCTTGCCTCCCTTCTGTAGTGGGTAATAATTATAAAAGAGTACCGCCCTACCAGGCCTCTGCACCACTCCTTCCAAGTATCCGGTAAAGCATGACTCTTAAATTTGAGTAGTTAACCAAATATATTTATGTATATCAAACTCCCAATTACATAATGCCAATTTACAATGATAAAGTCTTATCCCAATATTTCTAACTGCTCCAAAACTTCAGAAATATGTCTGAAGCCATCTGGATATCCGTGTCTCCTGCTCTGTTCTGCTCATCTCTGAACTCTCCTCTTTCTCTCTCCACCCCTCACTTCCCTTAGCTCCTCCTCTTCTCTCCCCTCCAATCACTGGCCTCTCACTGCCTCAATGTGAATGGGTAGGAAATATCTTGCAACACCCTTCCTCAGACTAGAGCTGAGGGAGATGAGGAACTGGCATGCCTTCACCCATTTCACTTTGCTTCCTTCCCTGAGGTAGACATGGATTGGGAGAGACGTTAGATAGGAAGAAGGGACCCACAGTTGGAAGTCCCCACGTGTATGTGGACAGACAGCTTGCAGCACAGCATGACTATGAACTGATGGCCTGTCTGCCCAGGGGAATAGCACAGCTTGAGATTCCCTCCTGGTGCTTTGGGGAGACTCGTCCCATGACAGGACACAGAGCCAAGCAATGAAAGATGGGGCTCCAGCATGGGTGCCCCTTTATTCAGAAGCAACAAGGACATGACCTGCCTTAAACCAATAGCTACAGTCAGGCCAGTGCAGGAGGAGCTAAGAGCTAGTACTTAAGCTGAGCAGGGACATTCCACTTTGTCACGGGTTCCCCTAATGGCTTCTGAATGGTGCACTCTCAAACACTTTCCTAATAGAAACACTTTTTAGGAATAGCTTTGTGGAGAATGAGCTCATGCTTCACTGTGCAGAAGTCTCTTCTGGGTCTCCTCACAAAGTGCCTGCTCTGAAATGCTCCAAAGAGGGTTGATCTCCCTTTTATATACATTCATTAATACTGCACAGCGCGTGCACATTGAGATAAAAATGATTTAATTTTAGAATATGCTGATGGGTTTAGTTTTGAGTCACTCGCCGGGTGGAAGGCAAGCTAGTCCCCAGAGGCTACCCCTCTCTAGCTTACTCCCGCCAGCCATGAGCAGTGTGAACGTAGACCAGGAGCACGCAGGGGAAGAGGGTGGAGCTTTTCTGTTTGAACCTCATGATATGTAGGGTACGGAAGGGCATCTCATTAAGGACACTGCTGTTTCTGGGTTCTCTAGGCTCAAGCATTGTGCTGGCTTTGTATGTGAGTAGAGGGCATATGGGAAGATGGTCTTCTTGATTGTTGTTGCATTATTCCTGGGATGACACAGATAAATGTTTATTCACCCGATACGCAGCCAATGACAGGCTAAAGTAGCCATGCTGCTGAAGTCCAGCTTGACAAACCAGTGGCTTTACTGACAATTCTCGAAGGAGTGTGGCGAGAGGTGGAGCAGGGGTGACTGGCTCAAAGGCACCTACATCACCAAAAGCTGCTCTAGGGTGCTGATGACCTGTGGAAGCTGCATCCCCAGAGCTCTCTGCAGAAGAGAGGTCAACAAGTCAGAGAGTTTTTTTCCATGCCCTGGGTCAGCCTGAGTCTCCACAGCTGCCTCCCCCTATCCCCGCATTTCCATAAGCTTGGGGAAGAAAGGCTTTGGGTATCTGCTCAATTCACTTCCTGAGACTTATAAGTTGCTTGCTTCTTGGGTCTTAAGAAACTTCCTTCCAGGATTCCTGAATTCTGTAAGCTTCCTTTCATAGCTTCTCTAGTCTCAAGGAGCTTCCCTCCAGGATGGAATGCTTCAAGTCAAGAAGTAACTACTTGATACCATTTCAGACTGATGTGTGTGTACAGGCTGCCAGCAGAGTTCCATGCAGAATGATGTATGCATTATGGTTGAGGTCACCAGAGCACAGCTTTTGTGTAACCTGACCCTTCAGGATAACACCAGATTGGCAACTCGAAACTGGTGCACTCTGAGAGACCGATGATTGGCTTGTCACATTTATTCTAGAACAGAACTGATCATGAGGAATATAGAGGAGGAAGACCTACAGTTGGTGGCCAGTCCGGGATTGCTAGAAGACAGCATTTTCTGATATGTCAGTATCTTGGTCAGTGCTCTATCGCTGTGAAGGGACAACTCTTATAAAGGAAAGCGTTTAATTGGGGCTTGCTCACAGGTTCATAGGTTTAGTCCAGTATCATCATGGCAGGAAGCATGGTGGCACACGGGCAGACATAGTTTTGGAGAAGGAGCTGAGAGTTCTACATCCAGATCAGCAGGCAGCAGGAAAAGACCCTGTGCCTGGCTTGAGCATTTGAAACCCCAAATCCACCCCTAGTGACACACTTCCTCCAACAATGCCCTGCCTCCTAATCCCTATTAAGTAGCACCCAGAGATCCCTAATGACCAATCAGTCAAATCTGTGAGCTTCTGTGGGCCATTTCTTGTCAAACCACCACAGTCAGAGAGTAAATTTTGTTTTCCAGTATAAACGCATGGCAACCATTTGCTATGGTGCACTGAGTTTTAAAAATTAAAACGTAGGCCCTAAGGCTAGGAAGAAGTCTCTGCCAGCTCAGTTCTTGCCCAGCAATCATGAGTCCTCATTTGAGTCTCCAGCACCCATGAAAAAAGCCAGTTATGACATCACACATCTGTAATCTCAGCACTGGCGAGGCAGAGTCTGGAGGATCCCTGGGTGCGCTGGCCAGTCTCTTTAGTGGTGACCTCCAGTTCAGTGAGAGAGTCTGTCAATAAAAATAAGGTAGAGGATTGTGATGGTTTGTATATCATTGTCCCAGGAAGTGACCTCATTAGGAGGTGTGGCCTTGTTGGAGTAGGTGTGTCAATGTGGGTGTGGGCTTAAAACCCTTACCCAGGCTGCCTGGAAGTCAGTCTTCTACTAGCGGCCTTCAGATGAAGATGTAGAACTCTCAGCTCCTTCTGTACCATGCCTGCCTGGATGCTACCATGTTTCTGCCTTGATGACAAAGGACTGAACCTCTGAGCCTGTAAGCCAACCCCAATTAAATGTTGTCTTTTATAAAACTTGCATTGGTCATGGTGTCTGTTCACAGCAGTAAAACCCTAACTAAGACAAGGATTCTCTAGAAGAACAGAACATACAGAAAGAATTTACATATTAGAGAAAGGTGGTTTTATTTTAGAATGGCTTACAGGCTATGGTCCAGCTAGTCCAACAATGGCTGTCTACCAATAAAAGGTCTAAGAACCCAGTAGTTGTTCAGTCCATGAGGCTGGATGTCTCAGTTGGTCTTTAGTATATGCCAGAGTCCTTAAGCAATCAACTCTAGTACCAGTGAAGGAATGGATTTGCCAGCCAGAGAAAGCAGGCAGAGAGAGGCAAGCTTTCCTCCTCTGTGCCCCTCATACAGGCTGCCAGCGGAAAGTGTGGCCCAGATGAAAGTTGTATTATTCCTATGTCAAATATCCAGATTAAAAGTGGGTCTTCCCACTTCAAATGATTTAATTAAGAAAAAAAAATCCCTGATAGGTGTACCCAGCCACGTGGGTTTTAGTTAATTCTAGACATAGATGACAACCAAGAATAGGCATCACAGGATGATTACAAAAGACAGACAAGTGAAGCACTGGCCCCCACATATATATGCATATAGGCACAGACAGACAGACAGACAGACAGGCAGACAGGCAGACAGACACATGCACACATACAAGAGACTTTCCAGTAAGTTCCATGTTTCCCAGATCCTTCAGTTGGTAGGCAACCAGACATCACCAAGTCTTCCAATGTGGTGAGGGGCTCACTCTCATCTCTAGGGAAATAATGTCCCCCCACCTCCCACTTTCCTATGATCTCCTTGTTTGGAAATCTCTCCCAGGGTCTCATACACAGCATGGGTTGATCCCTTCTCTATGCTGCTGGAAACATTCCAGTGAGTTCTATTAAAAAATAAATCTGTGTACAAGCCATTGAACTTGGCTGAGTCCTGAACTTGGCCTGAGTATAATGCTACTCACTTAAAGGGCAACCCTGCAGCAGAGGGGACACCCGCAGGTCCTTCAGCACCGTTAGGAGCAAGAGAGTCAAGCTTTGTAGATATACACAAGTCACTCTCTACTCTAAACCTCTGGTGTTTCATCTATAAAGTGGGACAGGGAAAGAGGAGAAGCTTATGTCTGACTTCATAAGGACCCTAAGACCATTTGTTCTTGAAGACCTTTCCAGCTCACAAAGAGATATTAACTGTCCCTCACCATGTCTGCAGGTCATTGGTCTCCCTGCCAGACAGGTGGATTAGCAGAGAGTCAGCTTGTCCCACTGCTTCAACCATGCCTCTCTCCTTGAATTTTAAAAAGGTATATAGTGAGGCTAGGTGGCCCTCCTATAGACCCAGATACTTGGGAGCCCAGCATAGGATCATTGTGGATAGCCCTGGACTTGTATTTTGATGCTAATTCCACTCCTCAGAGGGGCTGCAGATGAGGAGTTGCCTTGTGAACCTTCTCCCCATTTTAGCTTTTCAAATAAAGGCTTGAGCCAATGATTGGACAGGAGGAAGGGGGAGGAGATGAGAGTTGAGGGAGGAGAAAAGTATCGCGGGGGTGGGGGGATGGGGGGTGGGGGGAGGGGTGTGTGTGTGGGGGGTGAAGAATGGGGGATGGGGGGTGGGGAGGGGTGGGGGGAGGAGCTACAGAGAATCCAAGTTATATGGGATAATATAGATGGGAATACAGTAGTATAGTGGGAGATCTGCCCAATCTAGTCTTGTTAGCTTGTTTTGTTACTGATTGAGTTGAGATTTCTTTTACTGGGTAATTGGGTTGGAAACAAAGTAGCAGCATAGGATTATTACTAGAACCCTACAGTTCAAGACCAGCCTGGACACCATAGAGGAATCACCATTAAGAAAATAAACCAGGCTGGGGTCAAGTCTGGAGTGTTTTCAGGAATGAAGGAGCTGTCTGTCTGTGTGAATAGGAAGCAGAGGAGCCTGGGCCACACTTAGAGATGTCAGCAGATGTGTGGGGCTGTGAAATAGCCATGCTGCTTTCCAGGTCTGTCTCATTTGTTTCTCTCATGGATGAAGGTCACGTTGAAGCTCCTCCAAGCCCCATTCTGCCATTGCTACAGCCCTCTCTACCTCATTGCCATGATCTGTGAGCACAAGGCAGGTTTTGTTTTGTATGGTTGCAGGCTTCTCTCTGGAGAAGATTCCTGAGTTCTTTTACACTCAGATCCATGTGGGAGAAGACAGGTTATTACACTGGATTCATTGCTGTGGGGGTTTATTTCAGCTCCTGGATTCGGAAGGCTCACTCCATCATGGCAGAGTGTTGGGCAGAGCAAAGCAGCTCACATCATTGTCCAGGAAGCAGAGTGGAGTGTTCCCCACTCTTGTATTATTCCACACAGACCCCCCCATGGGATGGTTCTTTCTTACATTCAGTATTCTCTCCTTATTCTTCTCTGGAAATGTACATCCTCAGTCTCTTGGGTAATTCCTTTCTTTTTTTTTTTTTTTTTTTTTTTTTTTTGTTTTTGTTTTTGTTTTTGTTTTTCGAGACAGGGTTTCTCTGTGTAGCTCCGGCTGTCCTGGAACTCACTCTGTAGACCAGGCTGGCCTCGAACTCAGAAATCCGCCTGCCTCTGCCTCCCAAGTGCTGGGATTACAGGCATGCGCCACACCACCCGGCTCTTGGGTAATTCCTAAGACAGTGACCATCGGAATCACAGAGTGTTTAACTGGAAGGAAGAAATTACTGCTGGTCGCAGAAGTGACTTAGTCATGGAGCCCCAGGTACCATGGTGACACTCGGACACCACAGGTGGATTAAGCATTTGCTTGCCCCTGGTCAAGGCATAAATGTGTGTGTGTGTGTGTGTGTGTGTGTGTGTACATGTGCATATGTGGGTACTTGCACGTGGAGGCCAGAGTTAATCTCAAGTATCATTCCTCAGGTACTGTCCCCCTTTGATTTTGAAACAGTGCCTCTTACTAGCCTAGAACTCATCAAGAAGGCTAGTTTGGCTGACCAGCGCGGCCCAAAGATCCATCCTCCTGTCTCCATGTATGTCCTCAGTGCTGGGATTACATGCACGCTTCACTACACCCTGCTTTTTTTTTTTTTTTACAATGTTATGGGGTTTGAACTCAGATCCTTATGCTTGCACAGCAAGCTCTTTAATGACTTAGATGTACTTTACTGACTTCCCAGGCTTCTATGTAATTTTCCCATGATGTAATTTTTTTAAAGATTCATTTTATTTATTATATGTAAGTACACTGTAGCTGTCTTCAGACACCCCAGAAAAGGGCGTCGGATCTCATTACAGATGGTTGCGAGCCACCATGTGGTTGCTGGGATTTGAACTCAGGACCCTCAGAAGAGCAGTCAGTGTTCTTAACCACTGAGCCATCTCTCCAGCCTAGCTCAGATGTTTTCATCCACTTCAATGGTCAGTATGTGTTCATCTGTAGAATGAGGGAGTGACTTCAGAACACCAAAGGACCCTACAGCTGGGAGTATGTTCTTCACACGGATGGTGGTGCAAAGCCCTGAAGTGCCAAGGGCATGGCCACACTTGTTTCTGATTTGCAGTGTGGGGCAGCTTTGATGTCTGCTGTTTGAAATTGCAGGGGGGCGGAGCTTCTCTCAGAGAGTTTGTAGCCCAGAAGGTGCAGGCTGTGTGGGACTCCTGGGATGCTGAGGTATTTATTCAGTGTGACTTCTCAGATAGTTTTCCTGTGACATTCCACCCTTCTTGTAATCATTGTGCTGTGTGTTGTCTCTGATACTGAAGTAGATATGAATCTGTTAGGAAATTATTTTTTTTATCTTTCTCACTGTCTACTGGCAATAATATAGTCTCTAAAAATCTGGTATGTCCTAAAAGTTTTATTCACGTCAGGGAGAAAGATGCTTTCTGGTGTCTGCCAGCTTGCGTTTCATGTTTTTGGAAACTGAGCTAGGTCATTTTTAATAAATATATAAAAAGGCATCTTCTTTCAAATGGTGGACATAGTTATGACTGTAGATTTGAGTGAGTTGTGTTTGGGCAGCATTCTGCCCATGTGCACATGTGGGAGATTAATAAACACTTTTCACCATGGTTGTGCATTGTGTTGGCATTCAATACCAAGGAATGACTCTTCCTTCTCTTCCTTCTCTTCCTCCCTCTCTCTGTCATTCTTGAAATTCCCCTAAGAGGGTTGGGGAGAAGGCTCAGTTGCTAAACTATTGGCTGTACACACGTGAAGAAACATCCAATGTGAACCTCTAGGCTTCTCACGTACACATATACAGATGTGTGCATACATGCACACATACATACATGCACACACAGAGGTGGGCACACACATGTACATGTATGCACACACACACATCCCCCTCCACACACAATTGCCTGAAGAGTGTTTTGAAGGTTGTGCAAATACCGTGAACCAGAACAGCAAACTTCAAGAGCTTATCCAGACTATTTTACTCTGTCAGCAGCTTATCAAATATTGAACAGGAAATATTTCAGATGTTATCTGATTTTATGCAGTAGATATATTTTCAAAGTCAGTATTTGGGCGCATATAAAATATTTAAGTCATTGGAGTTAATTCTTTTTTATGATTTATGTGTGTGGGTGTTTCGTTTGAATGTATTTCTGTGCACCATATATGCATGCAGTGTCTTCAGAGGCCAGAAGGGGGTGTTGTATTCTCTGGAACAGGAATTATAGACAGTTAAGAGCTGCAGTTTGGGTGCTGGGAACCAGACCCAGGTCCTCTGCAAGAACAACAAGCATTCTTAACCACTGAGCCACCTCTCCTGCACCTACAATTCATCCTTCACACCCAGGGAAAGATGACACTGTGAATGTATAGAGACCTTTGTTCTAGACAATGTTTTATCTGGTGCTTACCTCAGAAGACACTTGAGGCAATTCAGTGTGAGATCAGGAAGTTGAAGCAAGGGGCCTTTTCTGGTGGGCTGAGTCTAAAATGTCCCCTCAAAGCCTCGTGTGTTCAAAACTTGCTCATTTAGCTCAAGGGACCTTTAGAAAGTTATTGAATCATGACAGCTCTGACGCACTCGATGGTTGGACTAATCTACGAATAGATTCACAATTTGGTGGCACCACTGGCAGGTTCAGGAGGCCAGGGGGCAGAGCCCTATTGGAGGAAGGGAAAAAGGAAAACTGTCCTAGAGGGGCATGTTTTATCTGAGGACCCTTCCTTCCCCTTTCCTCCTGCGTGCCAGGAAGGGAGGAGTTTTTCTTCTTGCCTTTCTGTAATGGTGTTTCTGCCTTCCCTGCAGTCTAAGGATAATGGGGCCAGTCGCGTGTGGACCTCTGACCTCCCCAACTGTGAGCCGGTGTACATCTTTCCTCCCTTAAAACACTCTTTTCTGGGGGTATTTGTTCCTGCAGCAGGAAGCTTCCTGCCTGGCCCCAGCATCACCATTTCCTGCTGAGAAACCTTTGAGCCATGCAGAATATTGACTGCATGGAATTCCAGATTCTTCTTATGGGGTAGTTCTTCTGTGAGTCCTCTCAAAGCGGGTGAGGTAATGGCATATGAGCATCCTTCTCTTGCTCTTCCATTTTCTCACAGATCTACCCACCATTTCTTCAGTCATTAGAAAAATCCCCCTGCCTCTACAGGATAATACTTACACCCATTCATAAAGTCAAGGCACACTGTATGTGAGGTGCAGTCACTCTTCTCAATCTACAAATCAGATTGGCTCCTGCGCCTTCTCCTCTTGCCTTGAGTCATCTCACAAGTGTACTACATGCCTACTGGTTTTTAATATTTCCCTAAGTATCTTGGGGTTAATTTAGATCAACAACGAGAAAACACAGACTAATCTGTAGAGCCTATAAGTAATATGACAGGATGCTCTCTTATAGGGTCCATCATAACTAGTTAGATCCAGTGTGGAAAAGGGTTGGAGGGGACATAGTTAGGTAGGGGGAGCCAGTGGGTTCTGTGAGATGACAGCTTCTTGTTTGCAGAAAACATTGTAAGGAAAGATGACAGAAAGGGATGGGTATTGGTATCTGTCTTAGGGTTTCTAATCCTGCACAAACATCATGACCAAGAAGCAAGTTGGGGAGGAAAGGGTTTATTCGGCTTATACTTCTGCACTGCTGTTCACTACGAAAGGAAGTCAGGACTCACACAGGCAGGAACCTGAAGGCAGGAGCTGATGCAGAGGTGTATGTAGAGGTGCTTCTTACTGGCTTGCTTTCCCTGGCTTGCTCAGCTTGCTTGCTTATAGAACCCAGGACTACCTGCCCAGAGATGGCACCACCCATAATGGGTTTGACCCTCCCTCCTTGATCACTAATTGAGAAAATGCCCTACAGATGGATCTCCTGGAGGCATTTCCTCCAGGGAAGCTCCTTTCTCTGTGATAACTCCAGCGTGTGTTGACACAAAACCAGCCAGTGAAGTATCTCACAGAACAACAGGGAAAGGCACTATAACAAGTCCAAGCCAGCGTCCAGTTGGCCCACTTCCAGGTTTAGGGCCCGTCCCATCCCTTTCTTCCTTCTGCTTAGTCATCTAAAGTTCAGTTCTCCATCCATGCCATGGATCAAGCTCTAGGGTCCCGTAGTCCTGCCAGCCCCCCGTTACGAGCAGAGGTGTTTAACTCTTCAGCGTTTCACTTTCTCTCTTCTTCTGTAAACTTTCTTTCTTGTGCTGGGACCAGAATTCTCATCTGTTAAAAGAGCCCAAAAGGGTCCCCAATGGAGGAGTTAGAGAAAGGGCTGAAGAAGCTTTGCAACCCCATAGGAAAAACAACTATCAACCAACCAGATCCCCCCCAACAATATCAACCAACCAGATCCCCCCCAACAATATCAATCAACCAGATCCCCCCCAACAATATCAACCAACCAGATCCCCCCAACAATATCAACCAACCAGATCCCCCCCAACAATATCAACCAACCAGATCCCCACCCCAACAATATCAACCAACCAGATCCACCCCCAACAATATCAACCAACCAGATCCACCCCCCCCAGAGCTCCCAGGGACTAGGCCACCAACCAAAGAGTACACATGACTGCATAGGTAGCAGAGGACGGTCTTGTCAGGCATCAATGGGAGAAGAGGTTCTTGGTCCTATGAAGGCTCAATAGATGCCCCTGTGTAGGAGAATTGAAAGAGGGGAGGCAGGAGTGGGTGGGTGGGTGGAGAAACACCCTCATAGAAGCAGGGGGATGGGGGATGGAATAGGGGGTTTCTGGAAGAGGGGGGAACTGGGTAAGGGGATAACACTAGAAATATAAATAAATTAAAATTAATTAATTAATTAATTAATTAAAAAGAGCCCCCAAATCAGGCATATTTTTCTTCCTCATGGAATCATGTAACAAGACAGTCAAAAGACTGGGTCAGTGGAATTAAGCTCCACTTTCCTTCCCTGCATTTTATGTTGCAAGCCTTCTAGCCTTTGGGTAGAGCCTAAGAAAGCTAGCCTGAGACCTGTTTCTTCTCTAACTAGGGACCCGATAGCAAGAACACTAATGATAACCCAATCGAGTTGAGCAGTGCACTCTCAGTATCACTGCTCTCCCTGGGCACCTGAGCATCCTCTGTTCATGCTCTCTGCAGTTCCTTTAGGTGGACCCCCTCAAGTCCTCAGATGTGATCATTTGAAGGGACTCTCAGTGTTGGGTCTAAGAACAGTAGCACTTCTCCAGTTCATGGGACTAGATGGGAGTAACATTTCTAAGTGCATGTCTGTGTTCCTGTATCTTTGAAACCCAAGCATCTTTGATCAGCAGCTCCTTCCTTTGGCTAATCCTGGAGTCACTTCTCCACAGGTGCGAGTGTCTGGGACCCGTAGATTTAGATGAGCGCTGGCCAGCACAGAATGCAATTGGACTTCTCAAGTTACTGATTATTGGGCTGCCATCTTCCTGATTGCTTGCCTCTTTATCTTTCCTTTGCACTGAGCACACGGAAATCTAAACCCATGGAAAGCTGTGTTTCGAGGGAGACGCCACCTCATCCTGGTTGCTAAGGGATTTAAGGTTGTTGGCATGGGGACCTAATCATGCTCCAAGTATCGCCACAACTTTTAGGCTTCTATATACAGAGGGTGGTGGTGTAGGCATTCCTTGATCCACTGAAAACAGGTAAGAGAGCAAGAAGGAATAAAATAGATATGTCCCGGGGTATGAGGTCTCTTCATGTGGAAAGGACTACCTTGTTTTCTATGTGCTATATCTGGATTGCTTTCAGGGAACTATTAAACACAAATCCTGGATCCTGGAGGCAATTTTGACAATTTGCTTGCTGTTGGCTTATTAGGATGTTTTAAAAAACAGGGTCATCTCCTTGGGCTTCATCACCACGAATGTGGTTTTAAGAGAGAGTGCCCTCATCCTTCACTGATGAGGGACAAGGTGTCATGTCTGTGATGTGCTTTCCAACAGTTCTGCATAAGCAAGGTCAACAGATAGATCCAGAACACACAGAAAGCTGCAGCAGTATGTTAATATTTGGTGAATCTAAGCAATAGATGCCCAACTTCCTGGCAATGGGAACACTTTCAAAACAACACCAGTCATTGGTGTAACATGGCTGAGGCGTGTCTGGGGACAGGAGGCGATATGTATCTAACTGTTATTATATCAAGATCAATAAGAAGAAAAAACCTGGGAGAATGGTGTGATTTTGTCAGGCTCTTCCTGGGAAGAAGAATGGTTATCCCATCCACCACCACCATATTGCCACATGTCGGGAGGACCTTTGTACTGCCCTCAGTCCTGTGATGAAACACCCAATGGAAGCAACTTAAGGAAGGAAGACTTCTTTTGGCTCACAATCTGAGGGTACAGTTCAGGGGGGATAGGGAGGCAGGAGTATGAGGCAGCTGGTTCCATGGCACCCACAGTCAGGAAGCATCTGGTCACATGACATCCACAGTCAGGAAGCATCTGGTCATGTGACACCCACAGACAGGAAGTAGCTGGTCACATGGCATAGTCAGGAAGCAGCTGGTCATATGGCACAGTCAGAAAGCAACTGGTCACATGGCACAGTCAGGAATCATCTGGTCACAGGGCACCCACAGACAGGTAGCAGCTGGTCACATGACACTCACAGTCAGGAAGCAGCTGGTCACATGGTACCCACAGGCAGGAAGCAGAGAGAAGTGAACGCTGGTGCTCAGCTCCCTTTCTTCTTTTTATTCAGTCTGGGACCCCAGCTCACAGATAGTGCTACCCACATTCAGGCATGCTTTCTCCTCCTGAGTCAAACCTCACAGTCTTACCTAGAGGTGCATTTTCTAGGTTCTTCTAAATGTCATCAAGCTGACAGTGAAGATGAATAATACAACTGAGCCTACAGAACCCCCTGCACCTACTTCCCTCTGGACCCTGACATGTCACTGTCCCTCAAACAGCACAGAAACACACTGTAGACTGCCTGGTTCTTTTAATGGAGGAAATCTACTTTTCTGGCAATTTACACTTCTAACCCATCTCACCAGCTGGTTTAGCTTTTCGTGCCCTGAAACACAAGAGCATGTGCAGACAGGACCTCACACCAGTCCCCACTTACCAGCCACGCTCTCCTTCGCCTCGTGTCTGTCCTTCTGGCCTTCTTCCCTCAAATAGTTTCCTTGAATACATTGTGTTGTCCTTTCTATTTTTTTAAAGATTTGTTTATTTTTATGTACATTGGTGTTCTGTCTTCATGTCTGTGTGAGGGTGCCAGATTCTCTGAAACTGGAGTTAGTTACAGACAGTTTAGATGCCATGTGGTTGCTGAGAATTGAACTCAGGTCTTCTGGAAGAGCTCTTAAGTGCTGAGCCGTCTCTCTAGCCCTGCATTGCCTTTCTTGATCTCTCCCTTTAAATATCTCCCTCTGCTTTAACAGTGTGATTTCTGCTGTCATGCCCCACCCCCACCCCACATATACTAGCTCTGGCTTATTTCACCTAACACAATGGTCTCCAGCTCCACCCATTTGCAAATGACAGAATTTTATTCTCCTGAATAAAACTCCACAACGTGTATGCAGCTGTATATATATACACTTACGTATACTGCATTATTTTTATGCATTCATCTAAGCTGGTTCCATTTCTCCGCTGCTGTGACCAGAGACTCAGTAAGCAAACGTGGGTTTATTTCTCTGCTAACTTGTGGGTCTGTTCTGAGTTTTATCAGTGAGATGGTTTCTTAGAAATGTAATTCGTGAGTCAGAGGACACGCGAGTTCATGTTCCTGGTGAGCAACTCTGACTTGACCGCTCACACTTCCCCAGCCCCTCATCTACTGGGTACAAATCGATCTTCGTTGCTCCTTCTCTCCAGCTCCTACCACCAGGAACACCAGCCTGCTATGCTCCCATTTAGCGTAGGCAGCTGAAATAGGGAGGCAAATTGTTCTCTTTCCACACACCTTATATGGAGGTAACTAAGGCGCCGAGTCCCTGAGCGATTGCCTCTCTCCAGTTTCTGTAACTATGGCATTTCTGCCCCTCCGTGACTGTGCTGATATTGTTATCATGCTTCGAGGTACATTAGGACCCTTTGCAAGAAACCCTTGCTTCACCGGGGTAGATGTCGTCTCATGCTAACTTTGCTGCTGGATCAGGCACACGGACTTGTAATCACAACTGTGGCTGAATAAATAATCATTAACTTTACGTGATGCCATCCAGCTACAGCCCGATGAGTTAGGGAAAGCTTCAGAAAGATGGGCTCACCTTGCAGTGCCTCGGGCATCTAGAGCAGTGGTGAATGGGTTTGTGGAAACAATCAGTTACATTTTTATGAGCCTTAAAAAAAAATCAGTTAGTGTTGGAGTTGAATGCTCAATGACTGTCAACAATCCACAGTCTTATCAGGGTCGATCCTGATAAGGCCAGCTCTGCCTCATTCCTGACACTGTTAAAATGCCTGTTGGGGACTCACCTTTACCCAGTACCCCAAGAGAATGCTTTCACCTACCATTATCTTTGAAACTGCTGATAGTTGACCTGTGAGACTAATTGTCTTTTTGTGTCTTATGCAAAGGTCTTGATATGCATGTGGCCCAGTCTGTCCTCACATTCAGAGTGCTCCTGAAACTGCATTTAAAAAAAATTATTTCATTGAATTATAGAAAACTCAGCACTTAATTAATACATGCAATTGGATGAGTTCCAGCAGGCGCATCTCTGAAATGGTTACTACTGTGAAAAAAGAAACAATGTCTAATCCCGCCAATAGTTTCTTTGTCTCTTGGGGGTGTCCTGTAGTGAAAGCTTTTTAACAAGAATGCTATCCTCTCTGGGCTCGTTTGGGTTCCCTTTGCACTTTTGAGCCAGATTCTCTCTCTACAGCCCAGGCTATCATGGAACTTAAAACATCCCTCCTGCAAAAGATTCTCCCTGTGGGAAAAGACTGAATCGTGCAGAGTGGCAGAGGAGAGGTCAAATCTATAGGCATATGTGAAGGGCCCCTCATTCCAGAAGCAAATACAAATTATTGCCAGGGGCAGGAAGCTCATAGAAATAGCTGTCTGGTTATGGTGAACTACACTGTTAGCACTGTGCGAGGGTTAGATGTTGCTACTGGAGCATACCTCTATCTGTGGCAATGGAAGATTAATGGCTGCCCATTCTTCGTCCTGCAAGGCATTTGGCTTTGTGCTTGGAGATTATAAAATATATAACAGGCAAAAGGTGTCACATTGGCTAGTCTTAAGTCAACATGACACAACCTAAAGTTATCTGAAAGGAGGGGAGCTTAATTGAGAAAATGCCTCCATATCATCTGGCTGAAAGGCGTTTTCTTAACTAGTTATTGATGGGGGTCGGCCATTGTGAGGGGTTCCATCTCTGGCCTGGTAGTCCTGGGTTTCACTAAGAAAGCAGAATTAACAGGTCATGGGAAGCAAGCCAGTCAGCAGCAACCTTCCATGGCTGCTGCATCAGCTCCTGTCTCCAGGTTCCAGCCTTGCTTGAGTTCCCGTCCTAACTTCCTCCAAGGATGGATTATGATCTGGAAGTATAAGCTGAACAAACCCTCTCCTCCCCAACCTGCTTGTTGGTCACTGTTTTATTGCAGCAATTGTAACCCTAAGACAGGTGAATTTTTGCAGTTCTGCTAATAATTGAAAACTCCTATCAGGAAGAGGAGGAGGTAGAAGAGGAAGAAGAGGAGGAGGAGGAGGAAGAAGAAGAAGAGGAAGAGGAAGAAGAGGAAGAAGGAGGAGAAGAGGAAGAAGGAGGAGGAGAAGAGGAAGAGGAGGAAGAAGAGGAGGAAGAAGAAGAGGAGGAAGAAGAAGAAAGGAGAGAGGGGAGGAAAGGGAGAGGGAGATACATACACAGGAGCAAGTACATGTGGGAGCCAGCAGTCAACCTCTGGTTTTCTTCACAGCTGTGCTCCTTGTTTGCTGAGCCACAGTCTTATTAATTCAGCTAGACTGGCTGGCCAGTGAGACCCAGGGACCCACCTGGCTCCACCTTTTTTATATAGGTTCTGGGGATCAAACTCAGGTCACTTATCTGACTTAGCAGAGAAGTTTACTTTGGCTTGTCTTGGTGGGGGAGCCCTGATAGCTGGAAATGGGTGATTCTAGGTCAGTATTGATGGCTGGCCAGTACGCTAGGTTTGAAGAAAAGGTGCAGCTATTTGAGCCTCTGCCCACCCACCTCCATGCCAGGCTTATTCACAGAACATGGCTGGCAGTCCACTATGTGCCTCTGGACTCTGTCTCAACAGGAAGAAAAAAGCAAAAATCCTTCAGTCAGGTGATTGGTGAGAAATGTGTCTCCTTTTTTCAAGGGACATGCTAAAGAAATAAGTATGAAGGCCAGTGATGTTTGCATGTGGTGATGTCTCAGGCTCGTAAGGAAAAATATTTTGAAATGGGGACTCAGAAAAAAATGTTTTTCCATGTTATCTCTGCACCCAGACAGGGGTTCTGTGAGTTTTACTCATTTGTCAGGACACACATCACCAGGATAGACAGACTTCATGCTTGGAATAGTCAGAAACCAGAAGCTAAAAGCCAACCCCTGGGACTAAAACACAGTCACTGTGAATATTGGAGATGGATTTTCAGAATTTCCTAAGCCTGAACTGCAGCAGGGACAGCCTAGTGCTGTGTGTATATGATACCTCTGGGCAGCTCTCCTATTTCTCTTGGCTACTTAGAGTAAGAATCGTGTGACTGTATAAACACTGTTGGGGAAGCAGTGTGTTGGGGTGGCGTGGCCACCTGTGATCAAGCTGCTCGTGTGTGTGTGTGTGTGTGTGTGTGTGTGTGTGTGTGTGTTGCTGTTCTCTGAAGCCCAGAGTCTCTTGGTCAGATTCCTTTTGTTGCTCCACAAAACCAGGGTCTGTGCTCACTTTAAACAGGTAGAACTGTTCAAAGGGCACACTGAAGAAATAAGTATGGAAGCCAGCAGCATTTGCGTGTGGCAATGTTCTGGGCTCCTAAGGAAAAATGTTTTGAAATGGGAACTCAAAAAATGTTTTTCCATGTTCCCTCTGCACCCAGACAGACATCAACCACTGACTTTCCTAATGGCCTGAATTTTTGTTTGGACTTTATAATAGAGTACAGTTTGTTTTTAAAAATACTTTTTATTGGCTTTTTTTTGTGTGTGCGAATTTCACATCATGCACCCCGAGTCCACTCATCCACCCCCCCAATTCCTCCATATCCACCCTCCACTCTTGCTGCCTCCCCTCCCCACAAAGAAAAAAAAAAGAACAAAACAAAAATCTCACCGTGGAAACTACAGCGTGGCACACTGTACATACCCTTTTGTCCAAACAGTTTTACTTGCAAATGTTCATTGCAGTGAGTCGGTCTGGTTTAAATCCTCTGGCTTCTGCTACGATATCGGCGCCAGATTCTCACCAGGACTCCTCCCAGATATACCGTTGCTGCCCTGTGTCATGGAGATCCCGCAGCTTTGGTTCTGCAGGTCTGGCCCCCCACATGCTCCAGTTCATAGATGTCGGGGTAGGCCAACTCATAGCCCTGGATCTGGGCTTGGGTGGCAGCTGAATTCCTCAGCTCACCAGCTCTCCTACGCCAGTGCCACCAGGGCCTGCTCTCCCACTTTACCCAGGCAAGGGGCAGGGCCAGCTCTCCAGAGTGCTACAGCCAGCACAGCTCAGACCCTGGGGGCAGGCTCTTCTGCACCCATGCCACCAGGGCCAGCTCCCCAGTCCTGCCCCAGCTATCTCTTCCCCTCCCTTACCTGCACGGGGATGAGGGGCAGGGCTGGGTCTTCCCCTCTCCTGCCTTCAGCCAGCGCCCTGTTACCAGAACCAGCTCCACTGTGCTGCTCGGGCAGGGCACAGGGCCCCCTCTCCCAAGTGCTGCAGCTGGCAGGGGGTGAGGCCGTCATGGAGTACAAGCTCTTTAAAAATTAAATACATCATCTGAGAGTAGACTGGAATTCATGGAGAAACCCTGTTAAAAAAGAAGGAAGGAAGAAAAGAAGAAGGAAGGAAAGGAAGGAAGGAAAAGAAGGGAGGGAGGGGAGGGGGAGAGGAGGGAAGGGAAGGGCAGAGGGGAGGGGGAGGAAAGAAGATGGGAAGGAGGATCTCTGAGGCGAACCCTTATGCCAACTCTGGCTGCTGAGCCCTTGTTGGGATGAAGAAAGAACAAGATTTATGCCTTGACTCTGGCATGCCCAGGCAGCTATGTGGTCCTCCTCAGACTCTCCTTCCCTTCTCAAAGGGACGGTGTTTATTTACACTGGTAGCTCAGGCTGTGTCCCCTTGTTTGAGAATTTGGGGTGTCTAACCCTTCAGTTTCACCAGAGAAGGCATTTTCTCTTCCCATGTTTTTGTTCCCTTTGGTCAAGTCCCAAGATAAGGGAAGGCAGTTGGCTCTGTGCAGCCATCTTGAAAACTGAAGACTTGGACCCAAATGAAAGACTTTGACCTTCAGTCTGTAAACGATGGGTAGTCACTGAAGTGTCTTCAAGGCTGGGGTAGTATGAAGAAGAATCCCAGAGTTAGTACCGGGGAGGTTTTATGAAAAGCAAGATTAAAACCTAGAGCGTGATCAGAGCCTGAAAGATAAGCTGGGAACCCGGGGAGAAAAGTGGGCATAATTGGCCCAGAATAAGGTGACGGTTATGGGGCTGCAGAGGACAGAGCAGCCGTGAGAAACACGAGGAAGGTAACGGCATCACTGTTCCGTGTGGATCTGACGAGGGGAGGAAGAGGGAGGGATTCCTTAAAGTGTAAAAGGTTCAGGGAGGAGGACTAGACAGGGCAGAGAGACAGGAGCTTGGGGGTTACAGGGTCTTAGAACTGGGAAAAGAATAAATATCCCTGCTAAGAGAGAACCCAAGAGGGCAAGAGACAGGCTGGAGAGACAAGGCCTTGCCCTGTCCTCAACTCACGCTAGGGCATCGCAGTGTGGTGACCTAGCCACAGCTCCGATTGTTCCCCCACCCCTGGGAGGAGAGAGGTGCATCTTGCCGCTCTGGCTGAAAGCATCTGTCTGACAGACAGCTGACTCCACGGAGGTGAGATGGAGGAGGGGGGTCACCTGCACCATGCAGGGGGACGCTTGAATCTTCAGGTGACAAGAAACAGACAGCGAGAGATGTCAGAGGCCGGGAGTTAGTCCTTGAAGAGTGGTGAAATTGCAGAACAGAAGGAGGAGGATCAGGTGAGAGCCAAACCCAAGAGGAAGTTCTGGGAAGGCACACCAAGAAGACATGTGCGTGTCCTGTGTTCATGTGTGTTTAGGTGCCTGCATGCATGTGTTTGCACAGACCTATGGAGGTCAGAGGGCAACCTCGGCTGTCGGTTCTCAGGAACCCTCAGCTTTTATTTGCAATAGGATCTCACACTGGCCAGGGACTTCACCAAGTAGGCTAGGCCAGTTGGCCAGTGAGCTCCAGGGATCCACCTGTCTCTGCCTTTCATCTTCATCACATACATGGGCCACCACATCCAGCTTCCAATAAAGATACTAGGAATCCAGCACAGGTCCTTGTACTTTCAAAGCAAGTGCTTTACTGACTGGTGTGCTTTATAAAGATAAAGAGAAAACTGGGATATGCTCGGTGGAAGGGGCGGTAGGGTGGTGAGAAAGTCGGGAGGGGAACAGAAGAGAGGGGGAGCAGGGGCAAGAGGAGAGAGCGAGAGAGAGGAGGGGGCGGGCAGCCCTTTTCATAGTGAGTCAGGTACACCTGGCTGTTGCCAGGTAACTGTGGGGCGGAGCCTAGACTAAATGCCAACGCTGACTGAGCCATCTCCCCAGTTCAGAAAAGAAAAAAATTGAAAGTATAGTTCAACAGCGAGATGTAGCCCAGGCTGAAAAGTCTACTTCTATCCAGTCCACAAGGTCACACACAGTCCCTGTGCAGGGATGACTCTGAGCAAACAAAACTCTTTTTCACAGAGAGACGTTGACTTTTCAACCAAACGGGACTGTGTAAGAAGAAGGCCAAGATGGCCGGGCGTGCTTAGTGTCACGCAGGGGAGGAACATAGCCAGCAGGGGGTGCTATGGAGAGTCTCAATGGAAGGAGCTTTGTGGCTGACCTGATTTCCTGTCCACTCCACTACTGGAAAGCAGTCTCCAAGCATCCTTTCTGGCAGGGATCGCCTCGTGGCCTGATTCCAGACGATGAGAACCATGTGTCAGGAGGCCCTTTCTAGACACGCAAAGAGAGCTCTGCCCCAAAGAGAAAGGGCAGTGTTTTCTGGGCCCACTTCCTTGCAGCTGAGACCCTGACTGTGCAGCACCTCCCTTCCCCCACCTGAAAATAAAGCCCCCCAGACGGGGTGGGAGACCTGGAAGGTAGAGGCCTTGCTGACATCCCTAAACAACCTTGCTAACCCAGGACCAGCATCAGTGTGCATTTTGGCCAGGCTGAGAAGGGCTGTCTGCAACTGAATTTATTTTATTCAGAGTAGTAAGAAGAAAGATTAAGATTCCTTCGCAGCCTTTCTCGTGATTCCAGTTTAAGCACAGACCAGACTCCTGTTATGGTTTCTGAACCTCCTCTCCTTCCCTGTCACTCCCCCATTGGGTTTAGAGAATGCCCCAGGGCTGAGGATGTGGCTTCCTTAGTAGAGTTCTGGCCTGGCATGCAGGCAGCCCTGGGTTCAGTCTCCAGCACCACAGTGGTGTGATTCCAGTACTAAGGAAGTGCTGGTGACAGGATTGGTTTCAGATCATCCTGGATACATAATAGGTTTGAGAACAGCCAGGGATATAGGTGACAGGGAAGCGAATGGGGGAGGAGAATGGAGAGCGATTTCACCCCTCAGAGTGCCTGGTCGCTTAGGTCAGAGGTGGGGGAACAGGAAACACCTACTGGCCTCAGTCAGCCACTACCAAGTTTTACAAGGGTGTTTGTGGAATCCACTCCTTAGGTTCATTTAAGTGCTATTTAATATCCATTCCAACTTCAAGACCTTATGAACCTTGATAAAGCGAGAGGAGTGTCCAGGAAGAGCATGATACTGTGCTGTGAAGATTATGAGAAAATATTATAGTTTAATGTCCTCCTCAGGCTCCTGCTTTGGAACACAGGGTCCCCAACTGATAGACAAGCTTTTGGAGGTTGTGGACTTCTGGGTTGAAGATAGAGCTAACAGATATGTGGCTGGGGGCAGGCCTTTGAAGGTGAGAGCCCAACCCCACTTCTGATGTGTACTGTCCGCTTCCTGTTTTAGTAAGATGTGAGGAGTCCCCAGCACATGTTCCCATGGCTGTGAGCCCCTTCATGATAGAATGACCCTCCCAGACTGTGAGCCGAGGTAGATTCCTCCTTCCTTAAGTTGTCAGACGTCTTTCAGTGACTAAGCAACTAACACAGAGTGTAGCTTTTACACTTATGTAAGCTCAAGGTCCAGTGAGATGGGTCGGTGAGAAAGGGCATTGGTTGTGGTAGCCTGAGAAACCTGACTTGGATCCCCGTAACCTGTAGTTGAAGGAGAGAACCAACTCCCAAAAGCTGTCCTTTGAACTCCACACATGCACCATAGCAAGTATGTGCTCACACTCTTATACACACACGCATGTGCACACACATGCACACATGCATCATAGCAAGTATGTGCTCATATACACATGCATACACACTCACATACCCACACAGGCATGCACCATAAAGTATGTGTTCACACATACATGTGCATATACATACTCACACACACATGCTCACATGCACCATAACAAGTATGTGCTCATACACACACATGCATGTACACATGCATCGTAGCAAATATGTGCTCATATACACACACACATGCATACACATACACACACATGTACCATAAAGTATATATTCACACTCACACATGTACACACATAAATATGCTCACACACATGCATGCACACATGTACCATAGCAAGTATGTGCTCATACTCTCTCATATACATGCATACTCACACACATGCATGCACACATACACCATAGCAAATATATGATCACACTCACACACACAGGCTCACATGCACCATAGCAAGTATGTGATCACACTCAACAGCCACAAATATCTTTTTCTCCCTCCCTTGCTTTGACATACACAAACCAATAACAGTGAAATCTTAAGATAATATCAAATGTAGCTAAACTATCCATTTCCATATAGCACTCGCTGACTGCATCACATGACCCGGATGAAGTCCACCCTCTTAGGCTGTAGAAAAGAGTTCAAGGCTTATTCCAAGTCACAGATTAGGAAATAAGGGAAACAGGACCGAGTTCCTCTGACCTTGCTGAGGCTGTGCTTGACCTTTGAGTACTAAACAAACTGCTGCCCCCAAACTTACCCTTTTTTCCATGGTAGAAATTACAAAAACATTTCAAACTACTATTTATACTATTATTATTACTTGCCTTTTGAACTGTGGAAAGGATCATGAAAAGAAGAAATATCATGAAAAAGCTCTCTCTGTTGGGGAGAAGGGCTGACTTTCCATTCCATTAGCCTGTTGTCTCCAGGGTATATCCGGAGACAAAAGGCACATTTCCATGGCATTTGCATATATGTCTAACTTGATGGCATGTTCTTGTATTCTCGTCACTTAGCTTATTCACAGATACCAAGCTGTGCCTGGTCATTGCACGTTGAAACCACTTATCATTGACTCTGGTATCTCCTTTTTTTAAAGGCAGTAGCTTGGTCTTATCTGGAGTTCCAGAAATGAATACTTTGACAGCCAGATAGTTGAAAATACTTAATGACTTTTTGTCCTGAACCACAGCTGCTACAGGAATGGGGGAGGGGGAGTGGGGAATAATAAGTATGCAAAATGGAAATCTCTCCCAATGGCCTTTTCATTGCCTCCAAGCCCAAGGAGTGGGGAGGGTTGGCAGCCCACAGCATTCAAGGAGAGAGGAAACATTACAGTTTTAAATAACAGGTCACTCCAAGAAGCTCATGGGATTCTGTGTTTGCATCCACGTACAGCACCTCAGAGATCAGTCAGTTACTGACTGAATGGGTAGAGGTAAGAACAAGCTTCTAAACTCTTGGGAACTATAGAACAGTCGTTGTGGGGGGTGGGGTAGCCTTGGCACCTGGTGGGTATCACATGGAGTCACTTTGTTTCCCAGGAGGTTGAGGGACCTGACCAGGATTGCTTAGCTGAGGGTTAGGGTAATGGCTCAGTCACTAAAGTCCTTGCCCTCCAAGCAGGAAGACCCAAGTTTGAATACCAGAGCCCAGAGGGAAAAGTCAGCATGGTGGCACCCATGTGTAATTACAGCACTAAGGAGTCAGAGATAGAGGATCCTGGGGATCAGTAACCAGCAAGCCTAACCTACTGAGTGAACCCCAAGATAGTTAAAGGCCCTGTCACCAAAACCAGGTGGCTCATGCCTGAGGAGTGCACCTGAAGTTGAACTTTGTCCTCTACATGCACACATATACATCCACACACAGTCACACATGCACGTACATGTACACACACACATACACACACAGTCACAGCTAAACACACACATGCGCACACACACATACTCTCATACATGCATGCATTTACACACATGCATGCACATACACACTCTCAAATGCACGCACACACACAGCCAAACCCACACTCATACATGTACACATTCACACATACACACACCAATAGCCAAACACACTCATACACTCACACACATACACTCACAGCCAAACACGCACACGCATATACACTTACTTTCATACATACTTTTACTCTCAAACACATGTGTGTGTGTGTGTATGTGTGTGTGTGTGTGTGTGTGCGCGCACACACACACACAACTGCTTAGTTGATGGCAGAGCTGAAACTAGCTCCACATTCTTTCTCAACTCTGGATGTTATCTGGGAGTCATCAGGGAATTTTTAAAAGTAATGACCTACTCTGCCCTGAATCTTCTGAGTTTACTGGTCAGCTGAGACCTGGATTGATGCGTCCGTCATGCTGTGTGCTGTGTCCCATTTTCCGAGTAGCATCTTACTGGGAAGAGAATACAGTCTGTCTCCTCTGTGTGGTTCCATATTCTTCCTCCTGAAGAGTCAGTCATCTCTGGGGAATGGCGACTGAACAGGCTCATCTAGTTCCACGTTGCAGCTGTGACCCTCAGCAGTGACACCCGTCCTGTCAGGGCTGCAGTTTTGTCTGTATGCGATTCACATTTGGCCCACACAGCCTCCTGGTCCCAGTGCCCCCAGCCCTCTTCATAAATGAGCAGCTGCACTGTGCCTGCCCTCTGTAGGAGCAAGTGGATCGCTCTGCCACCTTGCCGGGAGATGACGGAAGGAGACCGCTCCCTGTGGCCCTCAGGTGAGGCAGTTAGACTGCTGCCTCTGTGGTCTGCCTTTCCATCACACCCCTCCCCAACCCACCCAAGCAGCAGCTAACTCCTGTGTAGCTTTCAAGAGTTCACACTTGGAAAAGACCTCACCAATCATCTGGCCCTGTGTCCCGCTGGGCAGAACTCCTCCCAAGCTTGCTAGCAGATGGCTCTCTGCTCTGCCAGAGCCTGCTGGCAGAGGAGCGCATTTCATCCCACCGTGTTTGCTGTGCAGAAAGGCTGGCTCTCAGCCTTTCATGCTGGATTAGATCTTCCTCACGTCCCTCTTTATAAACCCCATCCCTGGGGACTCAGAGAGGCTGTTCCCTCAGGGAAGCTGGCCAGGTTGAGGTCAGTGTTTTGGGTTTGAACACACAACCTCCAGCTAGTGGTGCTGTTGGGGGAGGCTGTGGAGATGGAGGAAGTAGTTCTCTAAAGGCTGAGCCTTGAAGCTTGTAGCCCAGGCTTCCTTTCCAACTTTGAATCCTTATCCACTAGCTTATAAATCAGCAATCACAAGTCTGTCACCGTAGTCATGAGCCACTCCACTGCCATTGTGTGGGGAAATGTCTACTCACCCCAGGTAAGGCAACCAAGAACAGGCCAATGAAACAATTCCACTTAAGTTTAGGTTGGTGGACCAGTGAGGTCTGCCAGTGGTAAGTTACCAGATCATAGCTGTGGCTAGGGGTCAGTTACAGGTGCTTGTATCACTGCCACATCATGGCGCCCCGGGAAAGCTGCACCACGGACCCCACTGCACAGCACTGAACAGCTCAAACATCTAGAGAGTCTCCTCTACCCAACACCATCACTTCCTATGCAACCTCAGGGAACAGACCTGTGGGTCTTGTAACTTCCTGAAGTTCCCGAGCCCTTTGAGAGTTAGTTCTGCACTCCCTCTAACCCCGCTGAATGGAGTATTCCCGTTAAGAGAAAGTGGTCACACAAGACTACCTTCCAGACCATAATGAATTCCACCCTCAAACTCTGAACCGAAATAAATCCTTCCTCTTTTAAGTAGCTTCCTGTCATGCATTCCATCATAGCAGTAAGAAAAGTAACAAAACCAGACCAGTAAAGAGCCTCACTCGGTGTACCTCAGGAGAGGGGACATGTGGCGTACGGCTGAGGCAGGCTGTGCCATGAATTCTAAGCACCACTTTCTCTTCCCAAGCAAGGGTCCCTTGACTAGAGAGAACCCAAGTCTCTTTGTCACCAACCAGGTAGCTATGTGAGCTGAACCCATTCAGGCCCAAGGAGGAGAATGAGCCTGCTCATTCATCCACAGCGGTGCGCTGGGTCTGACAGGGGATTCAGAAATTAGCTTCCTGAAAACTATCAGCTCCCCAGTGCTGCTTCTGAAGATGCTACCTTGAATCCCAGGGGCTGTCTGCAAGGTGTCTGAGGCCGCCTTAGCTTCGGATGAGGCTGCAGAGAGGAAACGAAAGCTAGCCACAGGAGCCCCTCGAACGCTTGCACAGTTGTGGGAACCTGAGGGAAAGAGCGCTTGACTCCTCAAACCCTTTCCTTCCATTTGCCAGGCTCCACATTGTGCAGGGTGGTTGGTGACTGCCATGCTGACAAGCTTTCTCAAGCCCTTTACATTGTTCTAGAGTTTCCCCATGTTCACATCACTCTGTCCTAGATGTGGCATCCTGGACATGACTGGAAAGACTGTGTGTCTCTCTTCAGTCCTCATCCTAACAGACTTTCAGGCACTAAGTCAAAGATGGCTCTGAAGATGCTTCACAGCCCTGGCCCCACACCTCCCACGTCGGATTGTCCTGTCTTGTCTCTGCATAACAGAACCGTGTGATGGGTCTCCATCTTGCTGTGCATTGTGGGAGTGTATCACTGCGTTGCAGAACATAGGCCTTTGAGCAAGACAGCATCCCTCTCTCAGCTTGCAAGAGTCCACCATGATGGGGCTTGGTGACTGTTGATTTGATATTCTCTGAAGAAGAAGTGGTATAGAGGGTTCCTGGACCTTCCCTTGAGAGTTCAGCTGCAAGTAGCCTCAGGGACCTAAGGAAGGTACTAGAGTACATAGGTAGAGAAGGTTAATTGAGGGGGCTCCATCTATGTGACTATGGGGGAGCCATCATTTGTGCTGGGTGTAGACATTCCAGGGCAAAGACTTTAGGGCTAACTACCCTATAGTCAGAACTCCTACCCTCTCCTCTCCTCTCCTCTCCTCTCCTCTCCTCTCCTCTCCTCTCCTCTCCTCTCCTCTCCTCTCCTCTCCTCTCCTCTCCTCTCCTCTCCTCTCCTCTCCTCTCCTCTCCTCTCCTCTCCTCTCCTCTCCTCTCCTCTCCTCTCCTCTCCTCTCCCCTCCCCTCCCCTCCCCTCCCCTCCCCTCCCCTCCCCTCCCTTCCCCTCCCCTCCCCTCCCCTCCCCCCTCTCCTTCTCCTCCTCCTCCTCCTTCTTCTTTCTCTTTCTTTCTCTCTCTCTCTCTCTCTCTCTCTCTCTCTCTCTCTCTCTCTCTCTCTCTCTCTCTCTCTCAAAAGTCAAATAAACTCCCTGGTTCTCCAAGGTGAATTGTGGTGGAATTGAACCTCAGATTGTCATTTAGGCCTTCTAAGGAAAGATAAACAGGAAATGTAGTGGATTTATCTGTAGATCATTCCCTTTAAGTAATGCTGTGATGAACATTAGTTTCTGTGAACATCTGTGTAAGACTTGCTGTGTCTTGAGCTAATCTGCTAGGCTACAACATTTATTCTGGTGAAACCACAGTGAGAGGTTCCCATGCAGAGAGATCATGGTGGATCTTCTACAGAAGCTCAGAGCTGGTATGTTGGCATCTTGCCCCAAGCATTTCCCTGTGTATTTTCTACCCCAGGTCATGGCTGCCTTCATGACCCAGATCTCAGCTGTTGCAAATGAAATGGATAGTGTTGGCCTGTGAGCACAAGGGGCTGCCACCTCAGAACATAAACGGTGCAGTTTTAAGATGTGTCCCACTCTCCCATGAGCGCCAGTCTCTCACATCTGAGCCTTGTGCCAAGCAACACCATAAAAGGAGCGGTGCCTTTGGGCACAGCACTGATAAATTAATCCCTGCTCCTTGCACAGGGCTCGTAGCAAAGCAGCTGTGACTTATGTAGCAGCATAATGGCTTAGCATTTTGGAAGAGCCCACAGTGGATTTTGTGCCTGGCTGAAATCTCTCCTATGCTGATGGGGACATGGGTACAAAATGCTCAGACTCAGAGCCCTGCCTGAGTGCCAAAGTGAATGTCTACTCAGTCTCCCTCTGGCCAGAGCCTGCCTGTTGTCTGTCTGCGCGCTCTCTCTCTCTCTCTCTCTCTCTCTCTCTCTCTCTCTCTCTCTCTCTCTGTGTGTGTGTGTGTGTGTGTGTGTGTGTGTGTTTGTGTGTGATGTCTCTCTCACTTTCAGTTGAAGCAGGGCTTTTATTAGGGTTGAGGAAGCACACACATACAGCAGGCACACAGACAAAAAGAGACCATCTGCAAAGCCAACAGGGGACTTGAAGCTGAAGCCTCATCTCTTACTCTTACAGCATGCTACTGGCACCACCGAGACAGACTTCTGTGTCTTAAATGGTGTGTCACCCCTTGATAGTGAGGGGTCCCCACACTCAAATACCTCTGTACTGTAGAGAAAGGCAGGGAAGGAAGGGGCTCTCAGTAGACCATTTTCTAGGAAAGGGTAGGCCGGGAGTAAGGAGAGAACTCCAGAGGTGAACGCAGGAGCTTTTGAGTTATTCAGCCAGTCAGCAGGCTGGGCAGAGAAGGCCATGGTTTATTTCATGCTGAGGAGTAGCCGTGGCTGGTCAGTGCACCTCAGCATAGCCTATCTCTGCCAGAGGGTCAGGGACATTTTTGCTAAATGATCCTTGGAGATGAAGAAGGGAAGCACCAAGACAGTGAAGAGGGCGAAGACAAGGAGGGCTGGAGATGGCAAAGGCTTTCCATAAGAAAGCATGGATCCTCTGCTCTGTCTTAGGACTTACGTGCTGTTAATCATAGTTAGGGAGTGGGAGCTCATGAAGCCCACCCCTCCCTCTGGATCTATACGTAGTTGATGGTTGCTGGCAGAGTCATTTTCTTTAGTGGGGTAGCCACTCGTAAATGGTTCATGTGTTTGTGAATAACCCAGATGAAATTCACTGGGTAATCACAGAAGGCATTAGAGTAGAAGAAGGCAGAGGTGGGAAGAGGAAGTGGAAAAGTAGGAGTGGGGGAAGCATGGGGTGAAAGATCAATTACCCACATGCCTGAAGATATCACAGTGAAACCTGTCAGTACCTATGATGACTATGCACTAATAAATAATCTTTAACATAGAGAAGAGACACATCTCTTGGCCAATCTGTATGAGGTCCCTCGGCAGACCCAAGAGAGACCAGGGGCAGTCTCCCACTGCCACTGCATAGCCACTAACTATTCTCAACGGTGCTTGCCCCAAGAATGTCTAAGAGTTGTTTTTAAAACAACTAACTAACTTAGACAACTCTCTAAGTGGGAGAGTGAGTGGTCTCTGGCTCCTACAGGAGAGAAGCCACTGACGGCCACTCAAGAGCAGCCCAAGTCGCACGCAGCCTTCCCTTCCTAGGAACTTACCTCCTGAAGCTTTGGGCAGAGTTAGATGGGGGTCTGAGTCTCTCCTCCTGTAGCTATAATAAAATGCCCCGATAAAGGAACTTAAAGGAAAATGGGTTGCTTAGGCTCACCATCCTAGTGAGTCCATTGTAGTGGAAAAGTCCCAGTCATGGCAGCCTGAAGCAGATGGAAACAGGCTGTCCCCAGTCAGGAAGAGAGAGCTATGGCTGCTCACTGATGCTCAATTCCCCTCCTCCACGGTGCAGCCCAGAATCCCAACCAGGCAAGGGAAACACACACAGTGGGTGAGCCTTCCCACCTCCCTTGACATAATCAAGAAAACCCCCACCCATACACCCAGAGACTCACTTCCTAAGTGAATGTAGGTTTCAACCATCACAAGGGGAAATATAAACAACTTGCGAGGGAAACAAGGGACAGTCCTGGCTCTGCCTCAGCACTCTGACAAGTTCACCCTAGAGAGAAGGTACATTGTCCCCAAGAGCATCAAAGCTACCTCTCTGCTCCATGTGAAGTTTCAGTATGTCAGTTTTCCTCTTCTTGAAGTCTCTGTTTGTCTGGGAAGCTTCTGGTGGCATGACTTGACTCTCCACGTGTACGTTTTAATTTATTTTTAAGGCAGTATCTCACATAGACAAGTCTGACCTCAAATTCATTCCCTGTGTAGCTGAGGTTGTTCTCGAACTCCTGATCCTCCTGCCTCTCCTCCCCAAATGCTGGCATAACAGGTGTGGACTGCTGTGACTTCAGCCACTGCGGCTTTGCTGAAGGGTTGTGTGTATGTTTTAGAGCAACAGTGAACAATGTCTTAGTATAATTACATGCCAGATATTTATTGTTGATCCAAAAGTCACAGGGTATTTTTTTGACATTTCCCCTTTTTATTAAAAATAGATTTTTTTCTCATAAAATATATTCTGATTACAGTCTCCCCTCCCCCGCCCCAGTTTCTCCCCACCCCCACACCCCCTGTCTGGATCCACTCTCTTTCTGTCTCTCATTACAAAAGAAGGCTTCTAAGAGATGAACATAGCAAAATGTATTATCATAAGATAAAACAAAGCTCACCACATTGGAATTGGATAAAGTAAACCAACAGAAGGAAAAGGGTCCCGGGAGAAGGCACGAGAGTCAGAGACCCACTTGTTCACACACTTAGGAGTTCCCTTAAAATACCAAACTGAAAATATACTCAGAAGACACGTGTAGGCCCTGTGCTTGCAAGTCATGCCCCCAAAAATCTGAGACTAGCTAGCCTAGAGACCCAGGGTAAAACTAATTCTACTAGTTGGCTAAAAAAAAAAAAAAGTAACAATACAGTGGCTCCTAATGATAATCTGCTGTACTCAGAGATCAGTGCCTTGCTCAGCCTTCACTAGAGAAGCTTCCTTCTGCAGCCGATGAAAACAGATACAGAGACCACAGCCAGAAAACGTGCAGAGAGCGAGAGACCTTAGAACACTCAGCCCTAAATAGAATGTCTACATCAAATCCCTCAACCCAGAGCTCAGGAAGCCCCATGGAAGACGAGGTAGAAAGAGCCAGAGGGGACAGGGGACACCAGAAGAACAAGGTCCTCTGAATCAACTAAACGAGGCTCAGATGAGCTCACAGAGACGGAAGGAAAAGTTGTGTTTTATTAGGGATCCTATATGGTAACTTACGGGCTCATCAGAGACGTGTCTCAGTGGTAATTTGAGGACCTATCTTAGACACATATATATTTTTTTCTTTTTTGAAACCTATTCTGTTTTAATGACTCTAAAAGGAGCTGGGGTGATGGTTTGGTTTGTAAAGTCCTTGTCACAAGCATGAGGATCTGAGTTTGACCCCCAGAACCCAAGCGAAAAGTTGGATGTGCTGGTGCAAATGTGCAATGCCAGTGCCAGGGAGGTAACGAAGGAAGACTCTTGGGGCTCACTGGCTATCTAGCCTAGTCTACTTGGTGACCTCCAGGCCGGTGAGAAACCATGTCTCAAAACCAAGGTGGTGAGAGGGAGAAATGGCCCAGAAATTCAAAGCACAAGTTGTTCTTTGAGAGGACCAGAGTTCAGTTCCCAGCAGGTGCATCAGGCAACTCACAACTGCCTGCAACTCCAGCTCCTCTTCTGACCTTGGGCGCCAACACACATGTACAAATTTGCACCCATACAGAGAGGCATGAACTGGCACACACAAGCACAAAACAACAAAACACAAGGTGGACAGACAGCATCTGAGAAATGTCACCCAAGGTTGACCTCTGGCCTTCACATGTGCATGCGCACACGCACACGCACACGCGCACACACACACACACACACACACACACACGTGCTCCCATAGGCAATCGTGCACACATACAGTTGGCATTTCAAAAGACAATCCAGGGTCGATAGTAAGGAATTTGTGTGACGTTTGTCTTACTTCATTGGAAAAAGATTAATAATAGTAGGTGTTTGAACACTACCAGCCCCAACTACCATTCTCAGGAATGCATCCCTTTCTTGATAAACTGTCACTATTTCTAAAAAATAAAAATAATTTTTTTAGATATTTGTAAATCAATTAACTGATCAAGGAATTATCATGAATATAAAGGTAGGCTCTTGTGATGAGGAGAATATAGCCTTCAACATTGAACATCTCTGTGTGTTTCGTGCTGCGGTGACCTGGCTTTAAGGAAGATGCCTATGGGAGTTGGTGAGCCTGAAAATTTATGGGCTGAGACAGAGACAGAACCCCAGAGAAGACATTTAATACCATTCGAGCTGGCTTTTCATATGTAGAATCTCTTACAAGCAGATTTAATTTAGTCTGAGAAACACCAATCCTTGTAAGTTTTCCTTCTCCTCAGTGAGGAGAGTTGTGTGTTTATTCAGTGGCCTAAGTCAAATTTAATTGCTTTGGGGGGAGGGAGGAACCCACAAGCTCCTTCATGTTTTCATTATAAATTGTATTTTCAGTTTTGGCCCCAACGAAGGAAAGATACATTTAGATGCAAATCATAGTTTTGCCACTGAGTGGGACATTTTAGGAATATAAAATGTATTAGTGAGGCTCCTGTAAACAAAATTTTATAAGCCGAATATATTGGAATGATACATTTATTTCATACCTGAGGGAGGGGAAAGCCTAAGGTCAGGTTGTCATGGGGCTGGTTCCTCTATGACTGTGAAAACATGCTAAGGTTTGATTCCGGTTAGCCACGATGTATCCATTCTACCTCATACTGGCTCTAGATAGAGCCATTTTCTGTCACCATGATGGGAGAAGGAAGTATCCCCGGAGCCTTGAGCTTTGAAATAACCCCTCCCTTTCTTACATTGCATCTGTCCAGCATTTTGTCACAACAGTGAGAAAGGGAGTGGATGCGGGGACCGGGTTGTCCCCAGCCTCACTTTTGATGACCATTTTGGACAGGCTCATGATTGTCCTTGACCACCAGTCTTGCAGGTTTGTGCTCTAGTACACACCTCATCCCCGAGACTCTGTCAACAGGCACATTAGATGAGCCCTCTATTTTAGTACAACCTTGTCTTAGTTACACCCACACCAGCCTTATTGCTGGAGATTGCAGCATTGGGTACCAGAGGTTAGGGTGTCCGTGTGTTTTGGAGGAGAGGGACACAGCTCAACCCGTATCATAAGGTGTGTACGCTGCAGCTAAATACATTATACAGGATTGTTTCTCTCCTCCTACATTTCTCTACTGGTTTTCAGATGCCCACTGCGTGTAGCTCCCACGGACCAACAACTCTTCCATGAATTGTTTGTAGAGGGGCTGAAGAAATGGCTGGCTCAGTGGGTCTCTGTCATACACAAGGGCAGAGGGTTCCACACAGTGGCCACATATGCTGTCATAGCAGGCGGCTCCTGGGCCTGGCAGCCAGGGTGCCTCCGAATCCTAATGCCAGTTTACTGCTTTGGCCTTTCACTTTCCTGTCTTCTCCCCAGGGCCCTTCCTGCATGCCTGTGGTCACCTCCTGCCTCATCCTAGGTACCCTGTACTCGTTTAACAGCAAGAGGAAGATTATCTGCTTGAAGTCTTTCTGAGTAACTCCCCTGCCTCTTCAAAGAGAATCAGACACTTAAAGGCCACCAGTAATTAATCAGTGGATATAGATTGCATACAATATAGACCGTGCACAATATAGACTGTTTACAATATAGACTGTACACAATATAGACTGCACATAATATAGACTGCATACAATACAGTTTGCACATAATATAGACTGCACACATTGTAGACTGCCCAAATACACACTGCATACAATATACACCACAGGCACACAAATACACACTGCACACAATATACACCGCAGGCACACAATATACACTGCACACAATATACACTGCATGCACACAATATACACTGCATGCACACAATATACACTGCATGCACACAATATACACTGCATGCACACAATATACACTGCATACACACAATATACACTGGACACCATACAAACTGTACACAATATACAATGTACACAGTATATATTGCATACAATATACACTGCACAAAATATATATACTGCACATAATACAGACTGAGCACAATATACACTGCACACAAAGGAATTAAGCAGTGGATTATATAGACTGCATACAAAGGACTCTGGCTCTCCTTACCAGCTCTAACACAAGCCTGGAAGAGCAATCTCCTAGGACACATGAGTCTGTTTCTCTCTTACTCAAGGTGTTGCTCAGGTCCAGGCAGTTTAGGGTGGGGAGGTGGGATGGATGCTGTACCTTCTGGGGACAGGCTACTTTCTTCTGTGTCTTTAGACCAGATGCCTGCTCTATACCTGGTCATACACATCCCCTCTGGTGAGAAGTGACTGGGACAGGGATTCCCTTCTCTCTGCAGTGGCCCAGGATAGCATACAGGACCCTGTCCAGTGGCTTTTATGTATCTTCCTAGATACATTCTCTGTAGGGAACCTTGGGAACTTCACTCTCACAGGAGAGTTTGCTGCATGTTGGTACACATAGGGTCTGCTGGCAAAAAAAAATATTAGGACAAGGGGGTATACTGGTGACCTCTGCCACAGCCAGCCTTGCAGTGACACCTGTGCCAGCATGGAGCCACCCTGCTCCTAGTCGCGCTGTCTCTGCACCCCCAGCTCTGACACCTCATGAAAGCTTATAAAGAAACTAGTTGGTGATAGCCCCATAGTGTGGAGTTCAGAATGTGGCTCCTGCCAGCAATGGAGACTGTTCAGTGAAAAGGTCAAGCTTGTGAGCATCCGTGCTAGGGTGCCATGCTACAAATCCTCCCTCGGCCTTCCCGGGTCCAAATGGGTTATTGAAATATTCAGGTCAATAATATCTGATCATTAAGCAGTACGGTAATAAAGCACGTTTCTGGAGGCATAGAAGATCAGCAAATGATAGCTTGTTAGTGTTTTCTGGTGGGGTATAGTCAGGACTGAGTCCCAGGTCTCCCACAAACAGCTCAGACACCCTCCTGTGTTTCTGTCCCTCCCTATCCATCTCCCCTGAAGATATAGACAATGCTGGAAACAACCTCACTGGTGATCCTTTGAAGGAGTAAATAGGATCAATCCTGCACAGCATTTAGGACAGAGGCTGGTCCATGTGCGGCCCATAGAGAGTGGTTATCATCATTATCATAATTACAACAGGCTCATAGGAGAGGTCAATGTAGACAACAGAGGTGTTTTTCCTGTTTCTCTGTTTGAACATATCACTGGGGCGAGTGGCTGACTGAGGGAGGCTTTGAGGTGAATATACGCATTACGTAATTCTATTGTCCGTCAAGCCTAATGGTTGGTTGTGACTGCCTTACTTTAGAGAGGAAGAAAGTAAGATCCAGACAGCAGGGATACTGAACCATGTTTCTCTGTGGCAGAGCTGCCAATGCCTGTGGATGAGCCCTGAGTGAAAGTCACCAGAGCCAACAGCTCCTGGATCCCTCCTCTGTCACCCTAGTCCTCCTTAGACTATAGGATGACCAGGATAGCTGTGTCTCTGTGCCCTCACCGGCCGCCTTTCATTGTCCCTAGCAATGAGTGCTCCTCAAGGCAAAGAGATACTGCTGATGGTAACTCAGAGGCCACATCTGCCGCCACATTCATCATCAGATGCATGTGACTCCTGTGCCCCCTGCAGAGCCTAGAACAATCTGGCTTGGTTGTATAATCTATAGTCCCTGAGAGTCACAGCTTATAAATCAGAGCCTGGGGCTTGAGGTCACACTAAGATCTCTGGCTAAGGACAGATGCAGTAAACTGAGGATGAGAAGGGGGGTTGGTAGCAAGCCACCTGGGAAGTTCTGAGCCAGAGTCCCCAGAAGATCAAGCCTGTTCATGTGAGGTGTCCAGACAGCCATGCTGTCCTGAGCTTTGCTGTGTCAAGCCTGAATTACAGCAAGGAACCTTCCAGTATTCTCCCTGAAGACACCCAAGCATTTACACTTCCTCAAATGACTTTTATCTCCCTTTTGAGTGTGGGTCTCATATATCCCAGACCAGCCATGAACTTGCTTTGTAACTAAGATAACGTTGAACTTCTGACCTTCCTGTCTCTGGGATTACAGACATGTGCCACCACTCCCAGCTTTCTTTGGGGTGCTGTGTGTGGAACTGGAGGCTTTGTGACAGCTGGGCATATGCTTATGTGCTTGCAGCTGGGCTGCATCCCCAGTCCCCATCATCGGCATTAGTATATATATCAAACAGCCCACCCAGCCATCTGAGTTTCTTCAGAGGTCACGCTCTTATTCCTCCTGAAACAGATAAATTTACAACATGGATTCAGCTGTTTACACGGTATAAACTATACCTTTGTTTTTCTGAGATTATCATGCCCAAGGGAGACACCACACCATACAAGGAAGTATCGGGAGTCACGTCTTACTTTACATAGCAAGACTTGAAGACCAGAAAGGCTTAGTGAACAGAAAGTACCATGGAAGGCTAGAGTGATTGAGAAGGCCAGTTGTCCACAAGGTGAGCCACGCAGCCATTACAGGCTCTGTGTGTGTGTGTGTGTGTGTGTGTGTGTGTGTGTGTGTAGAGAAGAGAGACATGTGGCTGTCCAGACCCATTCCCAGAGTCTGCTCTGTGATCTAACTCTGTGCCTTGACTGTAGGAGTGGCTTGAAACCTCGTGGCTGTGAAGCAACCTAGAGAGTGTCCACAGACCGGAAGCTAGGGAGGTGTTTTGATGTCCCAGATACCTGGCAGTGGCTGGAGGCAGCCGTTCTTGCCATGACAGAATAGCAGCACTGCCCCCTAGGCTTCTACGCCTGTACTCTGGTGTGTTAGGTACTGATTGTTCTCATTGCTGTGACCAAATACGTGACAAGAAGTGAGTTAAGGAAAGAAAGAGGGTTTTGGCTCATAGTTGGAGGTTAAGAGTCTATCATGGAGTAGGGAGAGCAGGACAGTAGGAGCTTTAGGCAACTGGTCACATGACATCCACAATCAAGAAAGCTGAGCCCTGGTGCTCTGCATGCCTTCTCCATTGTATTCAGCCTGGGACTCCAGCCCCTGGCTGAACTCAGGGTGAGTCTTCCCTCTGCCATTCGCACAATCCAGAAACTCCCTCACAGACCTGTTCAGAGACTGTGAGGCGAGTCTAGATTCCATCACATCGATAATCAATATTAACCATCACATGAACATCTTGTGAACTAGTCTTAGCCTGTAACCATGGTGGCATATTTGTCTCTGAGAAGCTAAAGTGACACTTGCCATCTGGAATATCAGCACTTAGGTAGAGGCAGAGGCAAGGAGATAACAAGTCTGAAGCCAGCCTGGGATGTCTAGTGAGACCACCATGTCCGAACACTGACCGAGCATTTGGTCCTCCTCAGTGGTGGCCTACTGTGCATCTATTCTTATTCCCACTTACTTAAGTGTATTTGGAATGCTCAGTGCTGTTTCATGGCACAGCTGATGCTAAATTTTAAAGAGAAGTTATCACCCAGATGTGAAAAGCTAACGTTTTGGCAATGGATCTGACATAGGCCTATAGCCAACACCAGCATCAGGAGACCTTTCCAGGGGCATCCTTGTCAAGGGTAAAGAGGCAGAAGCGGTCTGCATCACTGAGTGAGAGGAACTCTGGCATGTTTCTTGAGTCTGTCCCATACCTGGTAATTTTCCTCTCCTAGGTTTGTGCTCTGCTGCAAGGGCACATGCCATTAGACGTCAAGGGCTCATTTTGCTTACTCCCTCAGAGGGCTGAGCCAGCTCCCCACCACCATGTGACTGACTATGGTATCACCATATAGAGCTTTGTTCTTGGAGAGGAAGAGCCACGGGTTTTGGCTATTACGGCTTGCTAGCTGGTCCCCAAGCACATGGCCAGGCACATGCTCTGGCCTCAGCTGGTAGAAGAGGGATGCTGTTGTGTTTTCTTTCTTCCAAGTCTGCAATAAGGAAATGCCTGAGGTCTGAGGCCCTAATGTATACAGAGAGCCACACTAAACATGTATTCCAAGTACTATTCTGAGAAATGACACAGTTACCCTTAGCATCCCGATGGTTCATTTCCTTGTCGGTTTTGTTGGGTTTAGAATCACCATGGATCACTGCTGGGTGTGTCTAATGTTTCCAGAAAGGTTTAACCAGAGAGGGAAGAGTCCAAATGTGGAAGGCACCATCCTATAGGCCCAGGTCCTAGGCTGAATACAAAGGACGAAGGCTCAACACCAGACTAGCTCTCTCCTTCCTTGGAGATGTGATGTAAGCAGAAGCTCAAGCTGTGGCCGCCATGCCTTATCTGCCATGACGGCCTGCGCCTCCTGAAGGGAGACAAAAGAAACCCTCTTCATTAAGTCGTTTTCTTGGGCCACCGCAACTAGGACAGGCCTTGATACAGCATCCATGAAACACTTGACTGCCTGCGATATGGGTCCAGCCTGAAGTCTGTCCTGGGACCAAGGCCTTCCACAGTGGGTCAGCTCCCTGCTGTTAAATCATCCACTGCTCTGCAGGCTCCGCTGAGGTTGTAGGTGCAGACACAAGTTTTGTGAAATTGAAAACCAGGAGTTCTAGGGGAAAATGCATATGTCAAGCCGGGGTGTTTGAGACGGGTCTGTGGACAAGTTTTATCTGACATTGGTAGCCTAAAACAGGAAGTCAGCAAGCAGAACCTTCCACGGTTGCTGCCTACCATCAACCACTGTTCAATAAAGTCAACAGGGCCTTTGCGTTACAGGATTGGTGCAAGGCCATTGCACTGATTGCTGAGGTTTTAAGGATGAGCTTTCTGAGTGGCTTCTTAGGTCATCTTCTGAAGGGATTATGTATCCAGCAGAATGGTCTCTTCAGGGAACTCAGCTGTTTCCTAATGCAGTCCCAGGAGTTTAGGCAACACACAGATGTCGATTCTATAAACAACAGCTTCCTAGACCTCTATAGTGCCTAGGCTGCAGCTGTCTGGGGCGACTATCGGGGGCAACCCTCCCGAGTGCACTTCATGGGTACCTTTACGTCACAGAGCTCAGCCCTGAGGACTTGCCCCTGCGTCACTCAGGGTGTTTATCAACTGCCATTTCTGTTTACTTTGTCCCGGAAGTAGGAAAAGACTGTTTTTGTATGGCTATAAAGAGACAAATGGGGTGTGTGTGTGTGTGTGTGTGTGTGTGTGTTACAATCAGGGTAAAGAGTGTGGAGAATGGTCTAGAGAAATTTAGTGTCAATCTTTTCTGGCCTCCTCTGTTCTTCCACCAAATTCCTAGCCTCTCAGACTCAGTTTCCCCACCTACAGAAGAGAATCAATTCTAGATTGGGGGGGGGAGGACAGAGACAGGGAGAGAGACAGAGAGACACAGAGACACTGAGACAGAGAGAGACAGAGGAGAGAGAAACAGAGGAGAGACAGAGATAGACACAGAGACAGAGAGAGGAAAGAGAGAGACAGAGGAGAGAAAAACAGAGCACACACACACACACACACACACACACACACAGAGAGAGAGAGAGAGAGAGAGAGAGAGAGAGAGAGAGAGAAAGAGAGAGAGAGAGAGAGAGAGAGAGAGAATGTATGCATGTGTAGGTCAGAGGGCAACCTTCAGATACCCATCCTCATCCTTCTGCCTTGTCTGAGACAGGATGCCTTTGAGAATACATGAGCCTAGTCTCTATCCCTCCAGCTTCCGGTGACTCTGTGTCTGCCCCCTATTCCTTCATAGGGATCTTCTGGGATTCCAGATGCCTGTGCTTTCCCATGGGTTCTGGGGACCCAAATTCATTTCCTCGGATTTGTATAACAAGTCCTTTACCCTCAAAGTCATCTCTCCAGCCCAACAATTGGAAACCTTTCATGACCACTGTGACGTCTAGTAGTCTTGGTTGTCAACTTGACCAGCCTCTTCCAGCATCCAGCATGAACTTAAGACCAGCAGCTTTCTGTGAGTCCTCCAGGACTTTAGTACAGACTGAGACTACTCCAGCCTCAGGGACTGAACACCTACCAGATCCTCAGCCGTTCCACTGTGAGACAGTCATTGTCGAACTACCTAGAACACGTCCTGTCAGCCAGTGTAGTAATTCCCCCTTTGATGTATATATTCATTTTACAAGTTATGTTTCTTTAGAAAACCCTGACTAATACATCTCACCATCGTACATGATTTTTAAAAAGCAATTTGAGTTTCAAAGCCCACAAGAATGGTCAAAGCAAGCCCAGCGTGATTGTTCCTGTCCTGTAGGGCAGGACAAGATGAAGCTAAAGGACACTTCGTCCTCACAGTTGGCAGCCTTTCTTGGTTTCTTGACCTAGACAAAGGACAGCAGAGGGCTCGATCCTCTCAGGAGCAATGACAAAAGCCTCCTTCATTTATCTTGCAGAGACATTACCAAGGTGGGCAGATGTTACACAGCTGTACTCCTGGACTTCCTGCTGTGGGGAGTGGGGAGGGATTGGGTTTAATAACTTCAGTTGTCTGCTGTGGAGAGATGAGGTGTGACGTGGAGCTGTCTCTTGTACAATGGTGTCCTGTTCTGGTGTGTGGCAGGCAAGGGGACTGGTGACGTTCTGATCTCTGTGAACTTCAGGTGATTGGTGGAGGCTGAGATGATTCTGGGCTGTGATCATCCTGGCTGCAGAGATGGTGGGACTGGTGTGTTTGAGCTCTGGTTTCACACATTCTGTTAGGTCCTACAGTAACCATATGTTTCTAGAAAGGAAGTCCATTATGGTAAGGGAAGGTGTTGGCAACAGGTAGCCAGATCAGGAAGCAAACTGGGAGTGGGTGGAGGCTATAAGCCCTCGAAGCCTTGTCCTGCTGACTTGCTTTCCCCAGCAAGGCTCAGCATCCTAAAACGTCCATATCCCTCACAAACAGCTCTACAAGATGAAGACCAAGTGTTCAAATACCTGAGTCTATGGAGCACATTTCTGACTCATCAGAATATAAATACTTTTCCACTGGAAATACTTAAAGTATCAATAGTTAGTTTAAGACTTCATGACATGCAAAGAGATATTCTAAAGTTAAAAATATCCTTTGTGCACTTGAAATTTTTACAAGCACCTCCCTTAAAAAATTTAAAATGGCTAATTGTTCTTACTAACAGACTCCTCTTCTTTTGGGGTTTATTCCTTCCTGAGGTTTTACTGTGAATTTTTCTCCCTTTGCCAGTGTCTTGCCGTTGTAGCAGATGCTTTGGATGAATGGCACAGGAAGTGGATAATGAAGAACATGTACAGGCCCCACGTTTTGGTTAACTTTGTCTTGTGAAGACAAAACCACAGGTCTCAAGCACCTAGAGAAGGTGCCAAGAATTCAGCAACTGGCCTAGTTTCATTTCGGTTCCTTTGATCAAATACCCTGATTTAAAACAAAAACAAAAATAAAAAACAAAGAAAAAAACAAAAAAACAAAAAAACAAAAAAACAAAACAAAAAAAACCCAACAACAACAACAACAACAAAAAACAACATAGGGAAGAAAAGTTTAATTTTATCTCACAATTCCAGATTTTATATATATATATATATATTTCATCATAGCTGATTCAGTCGAGGCAGCAGGAAGTTAAGACATCTAGTCACATCACATCTCAGTCAAGAGCAGAGATTAATGTGTACACACCTGTGCTCAGGGCCTCCTCCACACACTTACACAACTCAGGATCCCTTCCTAGGGAATGGTGCCACCCACAGTGGGCTGGCTTTTCCCATATTAATTAACATCAAGACAATCCTTCACAGACATGCTCACTGGACACCTTGAGTTACACATGAGTTACTCATAAAGACTCTCCAAGTGATTCTAAGTTGTGTTCAGTGAACCATTATAACCAACTGCCATCTTAACCAAAATAAAAATTACTGCCAGTTCTTGCTCTCCAAGTAGGCAAACCGTATATAAATGCCACAAATGTGAAATGAGTCAATATAGAGCCACTGCCCCAGGAGGGACTCAGGGTTCGGTCCTTGTGAACTTCTGTGATAGCATTCTTGCAAATCCATCATATAACCTCCTTTTATGTCAGCTTCTGTTCAAAGGCCTTATTTCATAGACACTGCTGACTAACACATTAAAGTCCACATGAATCCACTTATCCTCTATACTTTAGCCTCATAAATAAAGCCAGTGTGTGAGGTCATGCTTAGGTCATGTGACTGGTGAATGGAATTGCTCTGTTCTCTGGAAGAGATTCCCAGGCATGTGTCACTGGGTCTCACAATAGGTGAATGTTTAATTTTATGAGTTGGTTAGTCAACCAGGCAGCATGGTGCTAGGGATCATGCCAGCCCTGTGCCTCACACACCAGGGAAGCACACAATCACCAAGACATATCACCTGCTCAATATATATTTTAACGTTGCTCCTGTCCACCAGTCCAACTTTCAAATGTGAAATATTACCATAGCCGTGACCCAACCCAGAAGGAGGAAAGGTATATGCGGGGCTCATGGTTTCATGATTTCAGTTCATAGTTGCTTGATCCTGTGATGGTTGCCTGCAGGAGCACAGTGCCTCACAGCAGAAGCACTGCAAAGAATACCTGCTCACCTCACAGCCATCAGAAGAGAGCGAGAGGAAAAGCCAGTACAACAGTTTCCCACTCAAGGGCACGCCCCAATATACTGACATCCTCATTGGGTTTGTTTTAGGGTTTTCCAGAGGAAGTGGACCAATGGGGTAAATGCATCTTACAAAGGGGATTTGTTAGGTTGGCTTACACACTGCAGTGTGGACAGCTCAATAATGGCCCCAGGCCTACCAGAGAGGCTGAAAAGTCAATAAATACCCAGTCCACAAAGCTGGACCAAACTGTTGCCAAAAGCTTGGAGAGTCCCTGGAGAAGCAATGCTCTTCGGTCAACATTGGAAGGCTGAAGAAGCAGAGCTCTGTTGTCAGCAAAGGAGGACATTGGCAGTGGCACCCTGGCTCTCCCTGTGGGCCTCTGTGTCTGGGATGCTGTCTGTGGGAGAGTGCTGCCCGTGCTGGTAGGATCTTCCCTCTTAGTCAGCCATTCCTGGAAATGCCCTACAGAACAACCAGAGACATTTCTGTTAGTTGATTCCAGAGCCAATCTACCTGACAGTCAAGACTAACCATCCTGGGACCCCTACACTAAAGCTTCCTCCACCTCCCAAAATACCCCAGCATGCCATAGCTGGTGATCCAGAGCCTCCAACACCTATGTCAACACCTAATGGGGCATTTTCTACCTAAACTGTAACAGAAAGGGAGATTCTGGCAGCTGCCTACATTGCTAGAGAGTTTTTAACTGTATGCAGGGCCATAAGAAGATAGAGTGACGGGGGCTTGGGTATCAGGGGACACTAATGCTGACCCACAACCCAAAGGAGATGACATGGAGCAAGTGTATTATTTACGCTCTCCTTGCTGTGACCTGATACCCAACAAGAAGCAATTTAAGAGAAGAAAGGTGTACTCTGGGTTATGGTCGGTTTTGGTGGAGGAAGTCATGTTGGCAGGAGTGTGAAGTATCTGGCCACTTTGTGTCCTAGGCAGGACGCAGAGAAGATGGCCTCCGGTGGTCAGCTTGCTTTCTTCCATGTATGCAGACTAGGAATTGTTAGCCCCAACAGGAGCACCATCCACAGTGAGCATAGGTCTTCCCTTCTTAAGCAACTCTAGATCCAGGCAAGCTGAAAATCCATATTAATCCTCACAGAGTATGTGTGTGTGTGTGTGTGTGTGTGTGTGTGTGTGTGTGTGTGTGTGGTGAGTATACTGTGTGTGTGGTGAGTATACTGTGTGTGTGTGTGTGTGTCTGTGTTTCTGTGAGTCTGGGAGTCCTGCAGCCCTCCAGGTGACCATACAGTATGCCAATTCTTGCTGAATTTCTATGTGTTGTCCTTAGTGAGGACATACATCAACAATAGTAAAGAAACCAGAGTCTCATGTTCCTCTCAGATATCAAATACCTGAAATCTCTTAACCCTCAGAAAACACACTTCACAGTGTTCAAGACTTGTAACTTGAGGATGGAGGATGTGATAAAGGTCTGCTCGCAGCAGAACAAGGAGCATCTTTGCCTCCTCAATGTAACCCTCTGTGAGTGGCTTAGCGAGCGCTTCCCTACACCTGGAATGGCATTCATCAATAGCATCCTGCATGCAAACTTAATCGTGAAAATACTGAGCCACTTCTCAAGACATCTACAACCTGCTTCTATTTATTCAGTTCGCCTACACACATGTAACAAGCCCCAGGTGTGTAAAACCCAAAAAGCCATGTCTGCAATAGCTCTTTGGTGGTTGTTGTTGTTGTTGCTGTTGTCGTTGTTGTTTAACTTTTTTATTGTTGCTGCTGCTGCTATTGTTGTTCAGCTTTTAAAACAAAAGACTTTTACATGTGTTTTTCCTACATGGTACATGTGCATCATGCATGTGCTATAAATCGAACCTTGATCCTCTGCAAGAACAGCCAGTGCTTTTCACCACCGAGCCATCCTATACCCTGGTCTTTAGCTTTTATTTTTACCTTTACTGACAGGGTTGTTCTGATGACCCTTCCTTATCCGTCATTTGCATGTGGATCACTGGCTTCCTACATCCCTTGCTAGCAGAAGCAGCCAGTGGATTCCTTTAGAAGCTGGTTCATATGCACTGAGCCTGTGGTAAGAAGAATGCTAGCCTAGTAGGTATTCCATTTCCAACATACCTAGAATTCCAGTAGTAAGAGGGCATTAGGAGGAGACCTTATAGTTCAAGGTCACCTTCTACTACATAGCAAGGTCAAAGCTGACCAGGGGATATGCAAGATCCTGTAACACACACACACACACACACACACACATACACACACACATGCACACACTCACACACTCACACACACACATTCACATACACTCATACACTCACTCACACATACACTCTCACACACATACACTCTCACACACATACAGCACCACAATTTAAATATAGATTCTTCTTACAAGTCAAAACAAGAAGAATTGATGCTGTGTCCTCAGACATGGAGCCTCACTCTCTGAAAAAGACAATTTTTTTTGTTTTGTTTTGTTTCGAGACAGGGTTTCTCTGTGTAGCCCTGGCTGTCGTGGAACTCACTTTGTAGACCAGGCTGGACTCGAACTCAGAAATCCGCCTGCCTCTGCCTCCCAAGTGCTGGGATTACAGGCGTGCGCCACCACCACCCGGCTTGAAAAAACAATTCTGCCTAAACCTTGACCCGAGAATTTAAGGAGAGCCCACCACACAGGACAAGGCTTGCGTGGTTCTGGGTGGATCCTTTTGTAGTCTTGAGTTAAATGTTACAAAAACTGCGTACGCAGTTTTCGTTTCTGCCTCCTCCCCATCTTGCTTTCCTTGGCTGTAAATTTAGAGATGCCGAAGAAGGGGTCAAATCTTCATTCCTTTAAATATATAGCATAGGGATATAACCATTAAACATAATCCATCTTTGGTTCTGGGACCCTCGTGAGACCATTCAGATTTTCCTCCTTCCTGCCCTGATTACTGCCCCCTGATAGGTCACTGCAGCTAACGGGAGAGCTCCTCCAGGCTGCCAGTCAGAGAGCAGCCTCCTTCAGTCATGCCAGGGTGTGTTATTGAGACTTTTTAATGCCCATGTTGGATGAGTCAGTCATTGGGCTAAAATTATGAATCAAAGGCAGAGAACATTGGGGCGCAGCTGCCTTCCCTCCCAGTGGGATTCCAGCTCAGAGCTGCTCCCTGGGGAAGTCCTGTGCCCGCCTCAGAAGGACACAGGGGATCTCACCAACACACCCAAGGCCTTTGTCTTTAGTAGAACAGAGAGGCTGAGACTGAAGGCTGTGGAGGCAGGGGGTGGTGAGGTCTCTGTGCTGGCTTCCCACAGCCACCATAGGCAGCTCACAGAAGTCTAAAGGGCAGGGACAATGAGGGCACTGCCTTCGCAGGATTATTAGAGGTGAAAACGAGCTAATGCTCTAAAGTGCCTGGAACAATGTAGCTCTTGCTCTTTCATCTTGCTCTTAATAAACTGGTTTTCTCTTTATCACAATAAAACATGGGTCTTTATAAATAGAGTTCTTTTCCCCCCTCCTTCCCTCTCATTCCCTCCCTCTCTCTCTGTCTGCCTCTATCCCTCCCTCCCTTTTCTGTCTCTGTCTCCCTCTGTCTCTCTTCCTCCTCTCTGTCTGTCTCTACCCCCATCCCCATTCCTCTTTGTCATAAAGATTTAATATGAGTATTTTTCTAGTATTTGAAATGTTCTAATCTTTTCTTTGGACGTTTCATACACATCTACAATGTGCTTTGATCACATCTGTCCCTTCCTAAGCTCCCCATGGATTCTCCTCACAATTTATCCTCGCGGTTTCATGTCCACTTCTTTTTATAGCCATGAAGTCTCAGTTTGTGATGCTCATATATTCATGGGTTTTGGACCATCCACTGGATCCCAAGGTGGCAGAAGAGAATTAAATGCTGAGAGATGTCCTCTGACCTGCACACGTGTGCCACGTCATGTGTGCCTACATACACATAGATGATTGATTGATAGATGCTAGATAGATAGATCAACCTCTGTGTGCCTGCACACACATAGATAAATGATTGATTAATGATAGATAGATAGATAGATAGATGATAGATAGATAGATAGATAGATAGATAGATAGATGGATGATAGATCAACCTCTGTGTGCCTGCACACACATAGATGGTTGATTAATGATAGATAGATAGATAGATGATAGATAGATAGATAGATAGATAGATAGATAGATAGATAGAGGTGGATGATAGATCTACCTCTGTGTGGCTGCACACACATAGATAGGTGAGGGGTGATAATAGATCCAAATCTATACCTATATCTATAGACAGCTAGATAACTAGATACTTAACTAAATAAACAGATTATCTCCTTTGGGCTGGCAATATGGCTCGGAGGATAAAGATGGCGGCTGCCAAGACTGAGGTCCTGAGTTCTACTACAAACCTACATGGTGGAAGAGAAGTAACTACCACCAATCGCCCTCCAACTTCCCCATGAATGCTGTGGAACATGTGTGTGCATGTGTGCACACACCACCACAACAAAGAGACAGATAAATGAACATCATTTTTAAAATGACAAAAGAACAAACAAAACACCCAGATCATTCTTCATCTGAATCTGAGCAAAATGGAGCCTCAGCAGCTCATTCAACACAGAAACCTTCTGCTGACTGGGGGTATGGGGGGTGAAACTGAAAAGCGAATTTTATTATTTGTTAGGAGCAAAGATGAGTTGCATGCCCACCTGTGTATAATATATCACAGGGCTGGGTGACTGCGAGTGTGACCTACAGCCAGGTCACAGCAATCAAGACCTTACAGCCAGGTCTGTGGATCATGTTGTTTCAGTTGAGCAAATCAAGACCAAGAAATGATGGTGATGCATTGCTCTAACATTAGTGACAGCAGAAGACTGAGACAAGAAAAGGCTGCACCAGTGTAATAAGGACAGCCCGTGGGTGTAATGGTGATATTTTATAATGTTCATATATGTCTACAGAAAATGTATAAGTTCATTAGCTTGTATAGACTTTGGGGCTGGTTAGTTTGGGTGTGTGATCTTTTTACTTATTTGCAAGTCTTTATAGTCAAGTTTATAAAAACAAATTTTAAGTGAATTGAAAAGGTAAGTACCGCTTGTTCTTTACGTAGCTCTCTCGTTCTTTAAAATACTTGTTGCTTGACAGTTTTGGAATGGGCATACTATCCCTTCATCATATAAGAGACACACCAGGCCTGTGTACTCAGATTTCACCTTTAGTGTTAGAGGTTATGTATTTAGAAGACAACAACAGCACAGCCCGTGGATTTAAATCCAAGGATTTGAACTAACCTCTCACCTGTTCTCAGATCTTGGCTGTATTACTTCTGGAGATAGAACATGAAAACATTGATGTTTTTGGGTTGTGGGGCAGGGTCTCATTACATAGTCTTAAGTTGGCTAGTAATTCCCAATCCTCCTGCCTCAGCCTCCCAAGTGTTGGAATCATGGGCGTATGACACCACACCTTACTTTGCATTGTATTTTCTCTTTGCTTAACCTATTTGGACTAAGTCGTACTCTGGAGCTGGGGTAATGCAGTGATACTGGCCAAAGATGAGCAAGTTTAGGATTATCATAGTCCATAGTCAGTGACAACGTGCTACTCACCACACATGTGCACACATGCATGTGCACACACATATACACACACACACACAAATGTACACAAACACACAAATGTACACTCACACATATCATATACACATGAGTACATACCCACACATACATATACCACACACATACATGTACTACATATACACACAAATATGCACTCACACATAAACACACACATACTATACATACTACACATGCACACACATATATACTACACACACACACACAAAATGTATACTCATACATACCACACATATTCACACCACACAAGCATACATATACACACTTCACACACCACACACATTTACACTCACAGATGCACATATGCACACACTCAAATGTATACTCATACATACCGCATGCACACAAGTACATACATATACTCATATATACTACATACATATATACTACATACATACACAAATATATACTCACACATATCACACATTCCACACACACATATACTACACACATAAACACACATGTATACTCACACATACCACAGACACACTTATACCACACAAGCATACATACATATACATATACTACACACACACACACACACACACACACACACACACACCACAAACAACTATGACAGGTGACAGATGTTCTGATGAGTGGAGTTAGAGTTCTTTGTGTATATGTGCCAAAATATCATGTTGTACACCTTCAGTACACAAAATTTGTGGTAATTATGCCCCAGTAAAGCTGAAATAAACTATACAGTCATCAAAAAATACTCACAAAATATGAACTGGGTTTAATTAAATGCCTGGAGGAACAGCAACTGTTTAATAACAGCATCCATGACTGAGTGTGGGGGATGGGAAGGAGAGGAGGAGATTGGAGGTAGAGATTAGTGTGGGGGAGGAGATGGGGGGCAGGAATGGGGGTGGGGATGAGGGTGAAGATGGGAACAGGAATGGGAAGTGGGGATGAGGGTGGGGATGGGGACAGGAATGGGGGTAGGGTTGAGGGTGGAGGAGGGTGGGGATGAAGATGGGGATGAGGATGGAGATTTGGAGGACAGGAGGTTTGTCATGGAGATGAGGATGGAGAGGGGAATGGGGCTTGAAACAGGGATGGCAGCCTGTCCCTAATAATGTCTGTATTCTAGTGGTTTGCAAAACAAGATTCTAGAACTTTCCAGTGCCCTCCTTCTTCCACAACTTCTTGTGAACCTTCTGAGACAGCAGCCCAACTTGGGTAATGAGCCTCTACTGGCTCGGTCAGCAAAAGTTCCCTTCCTTCTGAAGAACAGGAGTGTAGGGCACACCTGTGATCCACTTGATCTTGAGGCTGGAAGACACAGGCTTCTGATCCTGATCCTGAGGAATAGGAGCCATGAAAAGCTCATGCCAAGGCAAGGTGGCATGCCCCTTTAATCCAAGGAGACAGAGGCAAGCAGGTCTCTAAGTTCAAGGCCAGTCTGGGACAGAGCAGGTTCCAGGAAAGGAGAAGCTTAGGTTCAGGCATTGTGGTGCACACATTTAATCTGGGCCATATCTTCTGCTGGAGGCCCAGATAAGAACAATGGGAAAAGGAAGGTTTTGATTTTCTTCTCCTGCTTGCCCTTACTTACCAGCACATCTCTTGGAACCTACTTCTTCAGAATTCCATCTTATGCAGAAGACCAGCTGAAACACCCAGCCCTGTGGGACCGAGCAACTGCTAGAGTCTTGCACTTCCCATTCACAGCTGCCCATGGTTGGGTTAAGTTGGACTACAGAGTCTAAGTCATTCCAATAAATCCTCTTAATAAAGAGATATCCCGTGACTGTGGCTCTAGACAGCCCTGACGGATACGCCATCCATCAGTCTGTGCATGCCGCAGTTCCCACGGGCCTTCATCTCTCTGGGCGCTGTAGTGGGTCTGTGATTCAGAGATGTCTTGGAAGCAAAGCCTGTGGGGTAGGACCCGGGAGACAAGACAGGAGTTTGAGGGCTCAGTCCGGCTCCTGAGAATCACCTGACACACTTTTCTCTACAGCTCACCAGCATGCTCTTGTCTGTATGCTCTTGACCTGCCTGAAGCTCGCCTGATGTTTCATCCACTGTTCATTCCAGGAGTTCTTCTCAAAGCCTACACCCAGCTTCAAATGAGAGAAGAGACAGTCCAAAGGTAGTAGCTGTTCATGTCACTTACCACAGAGACTGAGAATCAACATGGAAACAAACTATTGGGCACGTCCTAGAGGCATTTGTAGATTCTCTTTTAAGGCCCATCACGAAAGCAAGTATCGCCATTCATTCCATGGACTGGGGTCCTGGACTAAAGAGAAGAAGAAAGTAAGCCAAGGATCAGTGTTCATCTCTCTGACTGCGGGTGCAATGTGACCAGTTGCCTAAGACTCCTGCCTCTATGCCTTCCCGCCATCATGGGCCACGCCCCAAAACTATGAGCAGAGACAAATCCTGCCCTTCTTAGGTTACTTTTGTCAGGGGTTGGTCACCGCAACACAAAAAGTAACCAAGACAGTCACCAGATGCAGCATGGACACCCAGCAAGCCCATTTTCCAACTCGGTGGCATACTCCGCTCCCCCTTGGAAGAGGAGCACTGAGTTAGAACCAGCCCTCGTCCCTCCTTAACTTTGTGAGAAGCTTGCTCGGAAGGTTTGACGCCCTCATTAGGAACCGCAGATTTCCTCATAAAAAATAAATCAAAATTCTCTTTAAAATCTGAAAGAGATCCTGCAACGAGTTTTCCTGGGGCCAGCAGCCCTTCGTAGGTTGCCACAGAGGGTTTTTCGAGGGGCTTTCTACACTGCCACCCTCATTTTACACACGAGGAACTGTCGGGCAACTCAGTCAGTGATGCATCAAACAGATGCACAGTCACAGGGCAGAGCCACTGACCTTCCTCTGGCCGTGCACAGCCATCTCTGTCCTCAGCCCCAGAGAGCCTTTAAAAGTTTGAGACTCTCCATCTGTTCCCAACTCAGCCGATACCTGGGGGATGGTTAATGTTCTAGAAGCCATGGCTCCTAATTGTCCCTCTCAGGAAGTGCCTTATGAGTCAGCGCTCAACCTGTGAGAGCTTGCAGAAATGAATCAGAGTGAGGCATTAGGAGTGTTTTCATTGTGTGAAAAGGCTGTCAGTTGCTTGGTTACCAGAGTGGAAAAAATACAAAGTAATTGTACTTCTGCATGGCCTTAGAGGAAGGGGACTTAATTGTCCCCAGGATGTCTGAGAAGTGGGGTCAAGGGCCAAGTTCCTGACAGATGTCTTGCTCCATTAGTGGCACCTGTGTACACACTGGAGAGACAGGACAGTGAGAAAGGCTTCAGCCATAGGATTAGACTTCTGGTGAGCCTCTGCTGCAGACCAGGCCTGCTGTGCAATGCATGATCTTTGAAACTCAATAGGAACAGTTTGGAGTATACTGTGTGTGTGTGTGTGTGTGTGTGTGTGTGTGTGTGTGTGTGTGTACATGCTCATGCCAGTGCTTGTGGGAGTATGCAGGCATGTGTGTGTGCCTGTGTGGAGTGTCCGTGTGTGTGCATGCTAGTGTATGCAAGTGTGCATGCATCCCTGTGCAGGCTTATGTGAGTGCATATGCAACGTGATTGTGTGAGTGCATGGGCGTGTATGTGTGCCCATGCATGCATGTGCACGTGTACATATACATGTTCATGAATGTGTGTGTGCTTGTGGGAGTATGTGGACATATGTGTGTGTGCCTGTGGGTGAGTGTATGTATGTATGTGTGTGTGTGTGTTTGTGTGTATGTGTGTGTGTATACATATATGTGGAAGCCAGAGGTTGACCTCAGATGTTTTCCTTTGTTGCTTTCTAACCTGTTTTCTAAGACAGGGTCTCCCATTGAGCCTGGATGAGAGATCTAGCTAGGCTGAGTTTCTCTTTCCTATCTCTCTCTTCCCTGAACTAAGATTACAGACATATATCACACCCAGCCTTTTACCTGGGAGCTGGGGATCCTCACACTTTCATGGCAAGCACTTTGCTGACTGAGAGACTTCCTCAGTCCCAGAGACAGAGCTCTTTACAGGTGAAGTCACTCAGGCTGAGGAAAAATACCCAAGATCACAGTGGCTACCAGGGAGCCCAGAGTGAGGATTTCTGCCGAGCTAGGAGTATGATGAAGTGCAGGCTGTGAACATGGCCCCATCGGCTTCTCCCCAGTGTGTGTCCGTGTCACTTCAGCCTCTTGGACACACGGTAGTCCGTGTTCCAAAATGCCAGGGAACCAGCATTTGGTGGTGGCCCAGCATGATGTGCTGAGGACTTACTCATGACAAGCCGTTTTGGTTCTGGTGAGGGATAAAGGTCCCTCACCCTTTGTCCTGTGTCCACAGCACGGTCAATGCCCTGGGGAGGCTGAAACAAGCCTGTTTATTATTTGTTTGTCTGTTCATTTAGAGACAAGAAAACTGTTGCTCAGGCTCGGTCTTGAATGCCCGATCCTCTTCTAACGTTCTGGGATTACAGGCTTATGCCACCACCATGATGTCAGGCTGGTGGAACTAAAGTGGTACTTAATGGAAGTTGAGCAAGTGAGTCAGAGCCATGTTAACTCAACCACTAACCCCTGGTGAGTCTGGAAAAGGTGATTTCGTGCCTCAGGCTCCTCACCTTGAGACAGAAAGCTTTAGTTCTGGTGGTGGTTGTGGGTGCTCAGATGGAGCCTGGTCAGATGGAGCCTCCTGGGGCGCCCTCCTTGTGCTAGGCATGTGCTTTCCCTGAGCTCCACCCGGGTAAATGGAAGGTTTGCTTTACATGCTTAAACAATCGGTGTGCATGCATCCCCCATGGACAGTGCAGGGCCATACAGAATACAATGACTCCAACTGTCCCCATCTGTCTCCCTCCGCCAACCCCGTTCTGTCCCCCTATGGCTTTCTATGTTCCTCTTTCCAAGCATAAAAAAAAGTCACTGAAAAAAGAAAAACCTTTAAGAATTTAAAATTTCATCTTAACCTAATACGTAGAAAACAGATGTCAGAGACAGCCTCCTTGGTTTGGGTCCCCCACTTCCTGTGCGTATTTTAACAAGTTAATCTCTACGGACCTGAGTGTCCTGTGTGTGAAGGCAGGAAGATGTGCCTCTGGAGTCTAGTGTGTGTGAGTGCCAATGCCGCACAAGCTCACAGCTCATTGCAACTGGGATTGTCATCCCACTAACAACTGTCATGGGAGACGTGGGTGAGACCGTCCGAGAACAAATGAATACAGAAGATGAGGTGGCTCACTCTCGTGACCTTAGAACTCAGGACTCTGGGACAGGGGGATCAGACATTCAGGTTATCCTCTGCTACCTTGTGATACTGAGGCTAGCCTGGGCTACCTGAGTCTGACTAAACATTTTACACACACACACACACACACACACACACACACACACACGGATCAAATGCTGGCACATGTGTTTTCCTCTGGGACATACAGTATGACTCAGACATCTGGAGACTCCTGGAAAGGTTTACTTTAATGTTCCCAACAGAGATAGAATGGCCAAGGGTAACAAGAACTGAGACTGTCTGAGAGTGACATTCTAGCTGAGGAAGACCCCATCGAGATTGGGATCCTGAGCCTGGAGGCACTAACGCCTGCGCAGAGAGTACGTGCTGGTTTTAAATCAATTGCTGAGTTTGACCAGCCCAAGCTTGTTACCTGACTGCCGTCTTTGATAGGAGAGCTGTGGTGGAGCCCACAGGCCAGGCTATCACCATCTGAATCACCTTTAGTACTTTCTCGTGCTCAGAAAACTGGGGCTTTACTCGAACAAACCTCCTCCATGTTCCACTGACAAAAGGAATATAAAAGTCCCCACTTGTCCTGAGGACATAGGCCATATCTAACACCACACAGCAGGCCCCCTCTGCTCACCAGTACAAGAGACAGAGACAGAGAGACAGAGACAGAGGGAGAGGGAGAGGGAGAGGGAGAGGGAGAGGGAGAGGGAGAGGGAGAGGGAGAGGGAGAGGGAGAGGGAGAGGGAGAGGGAGAGGGAGAGGGAGAGGGAGAGGGAAATTGATTCCTAATTCCTAGCTCTAGCAAGCCAGTAGATAAACGTGTAAATTCAAATAGGAAAGACTGAGCTGAGAGTAATACTCAGAGGCCAAAGAACATAGGGGGAAACTGAGGCCCATGTAGACTGGAAGGGAAAGCTGTTGTCTGCAGTGTACTTCCAGGAGTGATTTTTTAAAAGATTTATTTATTATATGTAAGTACACTGTAGCTATCTTCAGACACACCAGAAGAAGGCATCAGATCTTGTTACGAATGGTCATAAGCCACCGTGTGGTTGCTGGGATTTGAACTCAGGACCTTTGGAAGAGCAGTCAGTGCTCTTAACCACTGAACCATCTCTCCAGCCCCTGTTTTTGCTTTTTCTTTTCTCCATTTTCCTTCACAGCACTAGGGGGAATGCACAGCCCCACGCATGCAGGAAAGCCTTCTACCACTGCCCTGTGCCTCCAGCTCTTTTTTTTCTTTTTCCTTTGAGACAGAGTCTCCAAAAGTAGCCCAAGCTATCCTGGAACTCACTCTATAACCCAGGCAGGCCTTATTGCCATCCCCCTGCCTCAGCTTCCTGAGTAACTGGGATGACAGGCCTGGGCCACCATACATCATAATCTGTAGCTCGGCGTGTGAGCACATGCACACACTGTTCGTGGTTCCTTTGCTTTTGATTAAGCCCTCCCAGCCCAGACGATGCTGGAAGAGTGCAGGGTTGATTCCAACAGCATCTGACTTCACTTGGTGTTCACAGATATGCCCGACTGCAGACCTGAGAAAAGGAAAAACAGTGACAGAGACAAGGAGAGCCCTGATGACTCAAGTCTCAGAGCTGTAGCTGATCGCCTCACCGGCCAGACAAAACTGAGCTGACCGACCGACTCGATCCCTTCTCCCCATGCGATCAGCCACCTTGAGAGAAGACAGAGATCTTTAGGGTGCACTTCATCTGTCTTCCCTGACTTACAGCTCTCTGAATAAAGAGTGATTTTAAAACTTCAGTGCCTGGCTCTGCGCATCAGCCTGTCAATGACCTGCAATGGCGCGTTGTGTTCTGTCCTGACTAATGAGGTGGAGACCTCTTCACAAACCAGTCGCCCAGTTCTACTTTCTTGGACCCTGCGTGTATTCAGATCTGACTTCTTGCCCATCTTGATACTTGTACCCTCGCCATAAACTCTCTCTTAATAGAACAGAGTTGGCCCTGTTTACTTTTGTACCATAGCCCGGCCCCTTCATCTGCCCCCCCCACGCCCCCATGTTTCTTTACTTCCATCTGATTTTGAGAAACAGAATTTCCCAAGCAGGGATGGGAAACTGTTAATGTGTTCGTGTTTGCTTCCAGTGTGCTTTCATTATAGCATCCTGCATAGGTAAACATGGCCATCGATACTCTTGCTTTTTTTTTTTTTTTTTTTTTACAGTTCCACAGCCTCTGCCATAAACACCCACTCAGGAGTTACTTTGTACCCTGGTATTTTAATTTTGTCTCTGTTTCACACAGTTTTGTAATCACTGCATAGCATATAGCCCTGCTTCAGCGAGGTGTGCATTCCTGTAGACCTGGGTCCTGTGAGTACAGTACTCATTCACTGCTCAGACCGTTCTCCAGGCCTGTGTGTTTGGGGACACAGTGCTCCCTCACATATGCTACAGATAAAATACCACCTAATTACAGCTCCTGTATCCTCTTCCACCAGTCTGTGAAGTTCTGTGGAAAGTCACGTTTGACTTTCTCCTGGGATTCGACACTTAATGAGTATGATGCCTGACACACAGATCAGACACTTGAGGTCATTTGTTGAGGTGGGCGTGGCTGACTCTTCCAAAGCTTTGCCTGACCAGGGCAGTGATTTCTCACTTAGGAAAGGATGGTTCCGAGACAATCAATCAGACCCGACTGTAGGTCAGCCATGTCAGAAGGACTTCGTGTGCTGGTGACACTGTACGTCTGCACAGGGCTAGCCTGGCGGATGTGTCGGGTTGCTTGCTTGTTGCTTAGGCCTAGCTCAGTTTTAGGGATTACAAATTACACATTTTATTTCATTTTAACAAATTTAAAGAGCCCATGTGTGGCCTGGGGCTGGCAGGCAGTTGCAGAGACAAAATTCACATCTGATGTCTGGAGATGTGGGAGGTGGTGACGCGTCCATATTAAACAGGGGACTTCAGTGTGATATTTTCACACACGTGAGCTGTAGACTTTATTTAGATTTACTCTCAATTTTTCTCCCTTGTCTCACTATGGTCTCTATTTTGCTCCTTTCTACTTTCATGTCTTCTTCTTTTTTTCTTTAAAAACAAAAACAAAAACAAAAAAACAACATATTCTACCTGGAGAGAAAAATCAGTGTTTGTCTCTCAAAATCTGGCTTTCTTTCTCTTTGTAAATCTTTTCTTACTTTCTTTTTTTATTTTTATTTTTTGTTTTTTTTTGTTTTTTGTTGTTTTGTTTTTTGTTTTTTGTTTTTTTGTTTTTGAGACAGGGTTTCTCTGTGTAGCCCTGGCTGTCCTGGAACTCACTCTATAGACCAGGCTGGCCTCGAACTCAGAAATCTGCCTGCCTCTTCCTCCCAAATGCTGGGATTACAGGCATGCGCCACCACTGCTCAGCCATTTTTATTTCTTCTCTAGTTCATTCTGTCTGCACATGGTGTTATTCCATTCTTTGCAGCTAGATAGAGTGCCACTGTGAGTACACATCACATTTCCTTTGTCCATTAATCTGAGAAGAGTACCCAGGTTGATTTCGTAGTCGAAGTCTCTCACAGTGGCCATTCTGATTCCCATGAATGGTGTTGGAGTCGCCCAGCTGCTGGGTGGGCAGGCTCATGCTGTTCTCTTCATGAGGATGCTGATGGGCTTGGATAATAGAATCATGCCAAGCCCTCAGCACAGTGCTCTTAACAGGCGTATCTACTGTTACTTCATGGTAGGATTCAATATCTCACTAAACATTACAGTACCGGCCTCGAGTCTGTGGGGAAGACACACACAGGGCAATGGGCATGCCCAACAGCTCTGTCTGGACTCAGGCTGGAAGACATCACCGCTTCTACTCTCATTCCTGTCCATCAGATGGCTGACAGCGAGTCCCAAATGACAGCTGTTCATGGCAGTTGTGCTGGCCGATGGTGAGCCCCAGGACATCAGCTGCCCATGGCAGGTGTTCTGAGCTTGCTTTCTCTCTGATCATCCTTTCAAGGACTTCTGGACCAGTTATGTTCCCTATGTCCAGATCCTATGTCCTCCTGCCTGCCCCTCTGGCCAGAGAGCAGACAAGACTAGTTTCTACAAAGCATAGCTAAACGGTGTTCCTCTGTGGCCCTGCATCTTCTATGCCATGCATGTGCATGTGCGTGTACATGTGCGTGTGTGTGTGTGTGTGTGTGTGTGTGTGCATGTGTGCGTGTGTATGTGTGTGTATGTTCATGCCTGTGTGTGTCTTGGATGAGTATTTGTTTATGTGCACACACGCATGTGACCATGTATGTACTAATCCATTTTATTTATCCAAACAAGAGTCTCTCCTACCTAGGGCTCACCAGTTTAGCCAGCCAGCAAGCGACAGGGACCTGCCTGTCCCCATTTCCCCAGCACTGGATTATAAGCACACATCTGGATGCCTGTCTTTTACATGGATGCTGGGTGTCAGGCTCACACCCCTGTACCAGGTAGCAAACCCTGATCCCCCTGAGCCACCTCCTCAAGGCGAGTCTCTTAGAAGTCAAAGCCTCACTTCATCTCAGTCCTGTCTTCCACGGAGGAGGTGTCTCCAGGTTTGCCTCCCCTCTCCCCCAGGGGTCTTCTTGTCTTGTTCTCTCTGCTCCCTCGCCACCATGCCCTCAGATCTCTATGTGATCTGCCCTTGCTCTGCCTGCTGTTTGCCACACCTCTACTTCTGGTTGTAGAAACCACCTCTCCCGTCTCCCCTGCCTTCAGAGTCTACCACTCAGAACCCGCAGAAGGCTGCTCTGCTGTGCAAGTGGCTGAGCCTCTGTGCTCCTGACTGTGTGCGAATCTGCCTTCACCATTTCATTCTTGCCTGACAGGACACCTCACAGAAACAATTTAAAGGAGGAAGGGTTCCTTTAAGCTCACGGTTCTGGGGATACAGCTCATCATGACGGGAAGGCACAGAAGAGGGGCCCAGAGGGTAGCCAGGACTCATGGACAGAGCAGAACAGAGCTGTAACCCCAAGGTCTGCCCTCCGGGTCACCCACTCCCTCCAGCTGGCCCCACCTCCTGGAAGCTCCACAAAACAGCGCCACCATCTGGAGATCATGTGTTCAAACACATGAGCCTGGGAAGGACATTTTATATTCAAACCATGGTGCTATCCATGTCTGTCTGTGTGGACTCTTAGTTTTTTTATTTGTAGGCAGTCCCCATCTAGACTTTAAAGCTCAAGAGGTCAACAGTTGGTTCTTTCTGTGCCTACTTTCACCAAACCAAACACCAGAGATTTGAAAGATTTGTCAAATCAAGTGAAGAGATTCACCAAAACACTTCACACCAGGGGTATGAGTTCCATTTTAGAGCTGAAGAGACCCCTTTAGAGTGAAGGGGAGCCCCCTCTAGAGCAGTTACGAGCCTCTGATAGAGTGGACATGAACCCTCCTTCAATAGAATGAGCCCCCTTTCAGAGCAGAGTGCTTTCCTAACGAGAATAATCCATAAACTCTCACAAAGCCTCAATTTTCCCAGTGAAGCCCCGCGTCTCTAACAATACTGAAAACTCCAGTGTAATCACAAGCACGGGATATCTGAATATTTGCCAGAGACAAGCTCCATCAAGCGAGCCCTGGGGGTTCTGCTCAGCTAACTCGGAGAGTGTTTGCTGACTGTTGGAGACAGCAGCTCCCATTCACACCCGCAGTGAGGAACAGCTTGTCTTTCCTAGTTCAGTGTCCTCTGTGTGCTGGGGCTGTGCCCAGTGCAGAAACTAAGGGTGAGAGCCAGCACTGTCATTTACTTGGATGTTGCTTTAGATTTGGGTAGTGTTGGGTACTGCTGGAAAACGGTTTTTTGTTTGCTCGCTGTTGTTCTTTTGCTTTTGTTGTTGTTTTAAAGACAGTCTCACTATGTAGTTGAAGTCAGAAGTCATTGTGCATTATAGACTAGCCTCAAACTTTTAGTGATCCCCCTGCCTCTCAGGTGCTAGGACTGAAGACCTGTTAGTTCCCAAATGTAGACAATGACAGGAGGTGGATTGCCTATCCATACAAGCTCTCTAACATGTATGTGTGTGTGTATTAGTGTATGTGTGTATGTAGTGTGTGTACTTGTGTATGTGGGTGTGTAATTATGTATGTGTGTACATGTGTACATGGGTGTGTAGTTGTGTGTGTTTACATGTGTATGTGGGTATGTACTTTTGTGTGTGAATATACACATGTATGTGGGTGTATATTTTTGTATATATGTGCACATGTATGTGGGTGTAGTTTTATATGTGTGCTTGTGTATGTGGATATGTACTTTTTGTGTGTGTACCTGAGTGTGTGTATACATATGTATGTATATGTGTAGTTTTGTGTGTATGTATGTGTGTGAAGTTGTGTGTGTATACATGTGTTTATGGGTGTGTAGTTCTGTGTTTGCACATGTGTATGTGTATATAGTTGTCTATGTATACATGTGTATGTGGGTGTGTACTTTTGTGTGTTAGTACATGTGTATATGGGTTTATAGTTGTGGGTGTAGACATGTGTATGTAGGTATAAAGTTGTATGTGTGTGTACATGTGTGAGTATAGGTATACACTTTTGTGTGTGTACATGTGTACATATACATGCATATGTGGGTGTATACTTTTTTGTATGTATACATGTGTGTATACATGTGTATGTGGGTGTGTAGTTGTATGTATATTCATGTGTATGTGTGTATACTTTTGTGTGTGTGTACATGTGTGTATGGGTGTGTAGTTGTGTGTGTATACATGTATATGTGGCTGTGTAGTTATGTGTACACGAATGGGCACCTGTGCATGGAGGCTAGAGGTGAACCTCTGGTGTCTTCTTAGGATTCTGTCTACCTAGTTTTTGGAGACAGTCTCTTACTCTTATGCAGAGCACACTGATCCAGCTAAGCTGGCCAGCAGGATAACTCCAGCGACCTCCTCTGTCCCTACTTTCTGGGTGCTAGGATGACAAATATGGACGATCATGTTCAGCTTTCTGTTTTGGTTCTAGAGTTCCATTCCAGGTCTTTGCGTGCACAGCAAGTGCTTTGCTGACTGAGCCATGCCTTGGACACACTGATGACTGTGCCCTGTGGTGGGTGACACAGAATTATTGGGAAAAGCATGCTGATATCCCTGGCATCTGCGCCATCACTGTGAGCTATTGATCTCTGGATTAAAGTACAAAAGCAACTGTGGAGTGTGACCAAAGATGGTAACGGAACAGAAGGCAAGCAAGATCTGACTTTGCTGCAAACGCAAATGTTAGAGCCCAGCTGCTTTGGGTTTGTCTCGTGGAAACGTGAGTTAGCACATTATCAAGCTTGTAAGGCTGGAATGTTTGACCTTTGCCAGAGCTCCTGGGTGTGGCGTCACCATTCTAATAGCATTAGTCATGCTAGCTCTGATTTCCCTGGCTACTGTGTCCTTAATGGTGCCAGGGGTCCATGACTGATACACTTGACTGAGACAGTGACATTCCTCTGGAGACTCAGACTTTATTTTATGAAGAGACGAAGAAGAAAAACTTGTCATAAGCCAGGAGGTAGGTACACACAGAAAACCCAGTCCTTGACGATATTGGCATCTCCAAGTGTTAAGGGTGAGGAAGATCTCGGTCAGAAAGACCTGACTTCAGTCCCAGCATCCACATAAAGACTGGTGTGGTACACACACTGGTCATCCCAGCTCTGGAGGAGCCGAGACAGGAGGGAACAGGACTCACTGGCCAACCAAATGATCATACTTGGCCTGTCCTAGATCTTAGTGAGAGAGCCTGCCTCAAAATGTAAGATGGCTCATTCATGAGGAAGGACACACAAGGGTGGACACACACACACACACACACACACACACACACACACAAGTGTTAGGGTTTGGATCAGAACTTCCCCTCAGAAGTTCCTGTGGTGAAGGCTTGGTCAAGCAGGTGATGTGGCCCAGAGGCAGTGGAAACATTTGGAGATGGAACCTAGGTGTAGTAGATCAGTGAGATGTGCCCTTGAACTATTGGAGTGCCACAGTTTCATCTCTCCCTCTCTCTCTTCCCTCTCCCCTCCCTGTCACGACCTGAGCAGCTGTCCTTTGGTAAAGCTTTTATACTGTAATGTTCTGCTTTCACAGGCTTGAGAACCAAGCGTGCCAAATACTGTGATCCAAAACAAAACTTCTCCAGTAAGTCGCTCGCGTCAAGTCTTTTGTTGCAGTAACAGGAAGTGACTAACACAGAAATAGATCCTAAACCAAAAGTGTGACTGATAGGCAGGGTCTGGAGTTGGCTGCAAGGTGAGTGTACAAAGTCCTAACCTATTCAGTGACTTTGTCATGACTTCTGACATGTGAAGGTCTTAAGTTAGAGCGTGAACATTCCTCTTGATCTACTATGGACAGCCATTAATGCAGATGGTGTCCTTCTCTATAAGATACTGAACAAACAGGGTGTATGGAACACATGCTGGAGCATGTGAATATGGCACAGTACTTGCTGTTCATCTGCTCCTGTAACAAATACTGTAGATTGGGTTTTCAGTGTTGAGTGGGTGATATTATGAATGGCCACCATAACTGGCCAGGCATGGTGATGAGAGTTTTCACTTATTCTGGGGTCTACAAGACTCTGAATGCTTTGCTTCAGTTTCCCTCTGGGCCTCGATGCAACTCTGATGGGTAGATGGAGGGGTACGGGAAGTGCTGTTATCATATCTCAACTGAAGAAAATGAAAGCTACATGTAGAGGTTCTCAGGAGTGTTACCAATATTTCCGCTGTTGGGAATAATCTGTTGCTTGGGGATTCTTTCCGATTCAGTGAAAAGAGTTTTAAAAGAAAAAAGAAGTGCACAGTGATTGTATACGCTACATACTGTATGTGCCCTTCAGCTCCCCAGAGCTGGCCTCTTGGTCCACCATCTTGAAGGTAGTAACTGGTGTCATCATCAAAATGTCCTTTCTGAAGGCTTGGTGGCAGTGTTTGAAGGACTTGTCAACTTGAATAACCGCCATGTTTGTACTCACCAAATCTCCCTGGGGCTGAACTGTGTTCCTGGCCCATAGGACTCGAATCCTGGCACATGGTTATAGATGGTGTTCTAATTCTCTTTCTGTTGTTGAGGTAAAACACTGACCAAAAGCAAGTCAACAGGGGAAAGGATCTGCTTCAGCTCGTATTTCCAGGTCATTGAGGGAAGTCAGGGCAGAAACAAGGAAGGAACCTAAAGACAGGAATCTTGTAGGTTGCTGCTTGCTGGCTTGCTCACTGGCTCACATGAAGGCTCATTCTTAGCCAACTTCCTTACACAGCTGAGGACCACCTCCCCAGAGAAGGTGCCACCCACAATGGGCTGATCACCCTCCATCCATCGATCAAGACAACCCCTTCAACTCTATCCATAGGCCGAACTGATCTAAGTAATTTCTCCACGGAAATTCTCTTCTTGGATTACTTCTGGTGGGTCAAGTTGACAGTTACAGCTAAACACTGCTAGATATGATGACATCGAGAGCTACCACTTCTTTAAGACAGGTGGTAACATGAGATCAGCCCAAAGCTAGGAGGATATACAAATAATGTTTAGATAATAATAACAAGACCATTATAAGAATGAAAACAAAACTGAGAGATGTTGACTTAGTTAGGGTTTTACTGCTATGAACAGACACCATGACCAAGGCAAATTTTATAAAGGACAACATTTAATTGGGACTGGCTTACAGGTTCAGAGGTTCAGTCCATTATCATCAAGGCAAGAACATGGCAGCATCCAGGCAGGCATGGTACAGGAGTTGAGATTTCTACATCTTTATCTGAAGGCTGCTAGCAGAACACTGGCTTCCAGGCAGCTAGGACAATGGTATTAAAGCCCATGCCCATAGTGACACACCTACTTCAATAAGGTCACACCTACTCCAACAAGGCCACACCCACTACACAGCCACACCCACCACTACAAGGCCACACCTAGCACAAGGTCATACCTCCAAATAGTGCCATTCCCAGGGCATATTCAAACCATCACAGATGTAAACAGGTAACAAAGCAAAATCAGCATGACAGTCAATGAGATAATGTCAGTGTCACCAGTGGCTAGGAGAGTGTGGGACTAAAGTCCAATCAAGTGACTACACACCTGTTTGACTGTCAAAGAATCTAGGGGCAGAAGGTGTGTGTGTGAGTAAGCATTAGCAGCACAGCCAGGATGAAGAAAGAGGGCTCACGTGCTACTCATAGGTGAGGTTGCTGAAGGATTGAGGCGACAGGCTTTGGGCGACCATGTCAGAAGACAGAACCTGAGAACACTGGGGCAGTACTTGCCCTGCTTCCAAGCAACTTTGCTTCTGATGTCTGTCCCTGCCACAGCCCGCTGAGGATTCACATGGCCATGACAAGCAAGAGTGTTCTGTGACAGCAATGACACAGAGACAGCTGAATCCCATCAGCAGAAAGACAAAAGAGAAAGAAGTGAAGGCTGCTCATGGTGAACACCTAAGCCGCCCTCCTAAGGAGCTAGTAAAATCCGTGTCTGTGTGCTTTACAAAACAAACACATCTCGAAACTGCTGCCGTTAAAAATCAAGTTGTGAGGGCTGCAGAGATGGGTCGGTGGATAAGCGTGGTGGTTGTACTCGAGTAGGGGACCCAAGTCCTAGTCTCCAACCCCCACCTGAAAGGCCAGGGGGTTTCATGTACCTATAACTACAGTGTTGTAGGAGGTGGAGACAGGAGGACTACCAGGATTTGCTGGCTGCCAGCCTGCTTCAAGTTCAGGGGAGATCTTGTCTTGGGGGACCAAGAGGGTGGGTGATACAGCAGGATACTAGGCATCCTCCTCTGGCTTCCGAACACATGTGTACATACACCGCTTCCATAGACCACACACCACGCACAAATAAAATAAATCAAGTTTTACAGTGAGTCTCAATACTACGGATTGTTATTATGTGTGTAAAACACCCAAGGCAGTGTAATAAGTGCCATATGCTTCCTAAAATGTATATAAGGTTATTTGTTGGAGGTGGAGAAGAACAGCCAAATTATCATCATGTAATTAAGGATGACAGATGGCAGAAGAGTTGTGAATGTAGAAGGAAACACATTGTGGTGCTCTGAACTTGGGAAATGATACATTCTGATTTTCATGACTGCGATACCTGTGATATAGTAGAAGCACACCTTCTACTATAACGTACTTTGAAATGCACCCAAAAATAAAATGGATTGATAAATGATAGAAAGATGGATAAAAAAATAGAAATGAGATAAAGGCAATACAGCAACATGTTAAGTATAGGATCTGATAGAGAATGTCCATGAAGTCAGCATGCAACTCTTTTCAGCTTTTGTTCATTTAAAAATGTCCATCATATTGTAATGTGTAAATCCTTGTTAGTGCATGTCTGCACAGTGGACTGCTATTCAAGAAGGATATTCTTTCAACTATTGAACACTGTTGATAGATATGGATTATGCAATAATTTGTGATAGCTGAACTCGGCAAATTGATCCCTAGGAGAAGAAAACCTCAAAGGAAGAATTCTCTCCATTAGATTGACCAGTGGTTCTATCTGTGAGGCATTTTCTTGATTACTAATTGCTATGAGGAGTGCCCCGTCCACTGTGAGCGGTGCTGAGCAAGCCAGTGTGTGCTGGCTGGTTTTGCATGTCAACTTGCCCTAAGCTGGAGTCATCACAGAGAAAGGAGCCTCCCTTGAGGAAATGCCTCCATGAGATCCAGCTGTGGGGCATTTTCTCAATTAGTGATCAAGGGTGAGAGGGCCTACCCCATTGTAGGTGGTGGCATCCCTGGGCTGGTAGTCCTGAGTTCTATAAGAGAGCAGGCTGAGCAAGCCAGGGGAAGCAAGCCAGTAAGGAACATCCTCCTGTGGGCCTCTGCATCAACTCCTGCTACCTGTCCTGTATGAGTTCCTGTCCTGACTTCCTTTGGTGATGAACAGCAACATGACAGTGTAAACTGAATAAACCCTTTCCTCCCCAACTTGCTTCTTGATCATGATGTTTGTGCAGAAATAGAAACCACGACTAAGACAGGGAGCAAGCCAGTAAGTAGCATTTCTCTGTGATCTCTGTTTCAACTCTTGTCTCCAAGTTCCTGCTTTGAGTTCTCTCAGTGATGAATTGTGACCTGTAAGATGTAAGACATAACAAACCCTTTCCTCCCCGGGTTGCTTTTGTCCACACAGAGGAAAGTTAGGACCATGACAAAACAAGAAATTAATTTTGAAATTAAAAACTTCTTCTAGAGGAATCTCAGAGAAGTAAAGGAGGGAGAGGGAGAGAAAGACCTCTTCATATGCTAAATGTTTTCCTAACCAAATTTGCTAAAATTCTAAGAGCTTCCATTTCTTGGTACAAAGGCAGGAGCTTCTCAGAAGCCAGGCACTGCTCTGGGAAGCTCACCTTTCCTGCCCTGGCTCATGAGTCAGTCATGACAAGTCACGATAATTCCACCTCTTGCTTATTTTCAAGTGGATTTTCTCCCTGCTAAAGGCCCCAAGACACCCTTTCACAGCAAATTCACAGGTTCTGGATGGAAATTAATTAATCATAGTAGCAATAATCCTTAGATAAAAAAGACTACTTAAGAGCACTCCAAGGGCAAAGTCCTAAGCAAGACATTAAGTATTTTCTTAGCTTCGATTCCAAGAATTGAATGAGAAAAGTAAAACAGAACAAAACCAAACCAAACCATGGAAGTCTTTAAACAACATTTTAAAGATCACTTTGTGTTACCTGTTGCTTCCTTGAGTTCTGAATAGAGCACACGTAATACACGTTCCTTTGTGGGATGCACAGATTGCACCCAGCCCTTTCTAGAAAGGAGTCCACCGTGGGTATCACTTGTTTTGGTAATATGAAAAACTTCGGCTTGAAGCCTGGGGAGATGGTTCAGTGGGCAAAGTGCTTGCCACACAGATAGATACAAAGAGTGCCATTCCCTAGAACTCACAGGAAAAGCCACACAGGACAGTTTGGGCTTAGAATCCTGGGCAGAGCCAGCCAGCCTATTCTGTGAACTCCAGGCCAATGAGAAACCTGTCCCAAAAATCAAGGTAAGCAGATGGCTCTTGGGTAATGATTCCCAAGGTTAAAACTTCCAGTTTCTCTATGCATGCAAGCATGCACACAAAACACACACACACACACACACACACACACACACACACACACACACACAGAGACAGAGACAGAGAGACAGAGAGAGCTATATGCATATGTATACCCACAAAACACCCACATACAGATAGAGAAAGAAATAACAGTTTAATGATTGAACAGTTTTCAGAGCGTAAAGCCCTTATCTATCCTACTGTCCCAACCTGACCCCCACCTATCACATCCTTGGTGGACCGGCTCTACCTAGTCCAGAGAACATTCGACTCTGCCAGAACCAAATCTGTAAGCCAATGATCTACTGCAGCCAAATCTAATAGAGACCTTCTGGCAGGACAGCCCCTGCTGATTTGAGGGTGCTTAGCTCCGAGTTACCACCCAGCACTGTCTGCTGTGCCTTCAAATCACAGGATGAAACTCATCCACATTAAAGAGGACAATCCACTTCACTCTGATTTGAATCACATCTACAGCTTCTGCACTGTCTGAGCAAGTACTTGGGCCCCAGAGCCCAGCCAGGTAATCAGACAAAATCACCCATCCCAATCCCTCCCTCCCTAGACAGTTTCAGACCTAGGGTCTATGGTCAGCATGTGATTAGAGACGGATAGGAGGCTGGGGAGTGACTTACGTGGGGAAGTGTTTGCCTCGTGAAAACAAATACCTGATTTCAATTCTTAGAACTCATATTAAAAAGCCAGATATGGTGGCAGGTACATATAAGCCCAGCACTGGGGAGGCAGAAACAGGGGGACTCTTGGGGTTTGCTGGCCAGACAGACTGCTCTATGTGGTGAGCTCCAAGCTGGTGAGAGATAAATGCTATTTAAGGAACAACACCTGAGGCCTAGGGTTATCTTCTGTCTTCTACACCCATGGACATACATATACACACACCTCTTCACACACGTGTACCCGTACCCACACATGGACACACTCACTCAGACGCCAAGCCTCAGAAAATGCATGTTCCTAACATGTTCAGCATCAAGTCACCTGTGGGCTGACTGGTCCCCTCCAGGGCCTGTGGACTTGTCACATAGTCTGCAGTTTGTTGTCCCCAAAATGTCCAGCCGTAACATACACACTCAGTATGGCAATCTTGAGCCAGGATGCCAGGGCTGAGGAGAGAATGTAACAGTATCTACCGAGAAGCCACACTCGAATGCTCTTATACACCATCTTACCCGTGTGCCCCCCCAGTTGGGGGTGGGTGGGTGACCCCATCCTCATCACCTCAGGGATTTCAAACTCTGTTGGAGTTTTGGTCATGACCCACTCTTAGTGTTTCAGCTTCTCCTTTGTCATTCGTTGGCCTCCAAAGATTTCTTGTTCTTCTGAGGTTCTTATGCATTGACCCGTGGGCGGCTTCCCTGGCATTCTGTCTTTCCATCTCCAGCATAACAGAACAGCTGTGCGTGTTGAGAAACCTAGCTCAGCCAGGGCACGGGCCGGCAGTTGTAAAGTCCTGATGCTTCTTGAAAGCAAAGCTGAATGAGGGACGGCTCGGCAGCTAAGAGCACCTTTTGCTCTTGCAGAAGACCGAGTCTGGAGTTCAGTCCCTAGCACCCATACCTGGATGCTCACCTCTGCTTAGAACTCCAGCTCCGGGGGACCAGATGCCCTCTTCTGGCTTCCTCAGACAGTGCACATGCATTGGCTATACCCACACAGACATATTTGGGAGGTAGAGGCAAGCAGAGTTCTGAGTTCAAAGCCAGCCTGGTCTACAGAGTGAGTTCCAGGACAGCCAGGGCTACACAGAGAAACCCCCAAAACAAACAAAAAACCAAACAAACAAAATTCTCAAGCATGAATCCTCAACTGAAAGAGAATGCTGACTTCATTAACTTCTCTCTTTCCCCTCCTCTTCTCCCCTGTCCTTCCCTTCCCTCTCTTTTCCTCTCCTCTCCTTCCCTGTCCGTTCCTGCTATCTTTTCACCCTTCCTTGTCTTCTCCTCTCCCTCCCTGTCCTTCCTTTCTCCCCGGGGAGCTCAGATCTCCTGGCTCCTAACTGTGTTAGCAAGAGCCTGCGTGTGTTCTTTTTTCCATCAATCTCAGGTCCTTGGCGGAGAAGATCATAATTAGCAAGGATCCTTTCGGCGCTGTGGAACTTTCCTGTGAATTGTTCTCCTGCTTTTAACTAGAATAAGAACCCAAGATCACAGGCTGAGAAATGACACCAGAAGCTGAATGTGGAACCCCAGCAGGCCTTTCTCTGCAATTGTCAAACTTAACTCACCCACACTGATCCTTGGCTTGTCCTTGCACCGAACAAAGGCATTTCAACCTTCATTCTTTGAAGGTCCATTTAGCAAACGGCTGCAGAGCCCTGAGTGGTTGCTGTGGGATCCTAGAGACAAGAGAATGATATGGCAAATGAGTTGCTGGTTCTCGGAAGGCATGCGGAGGCGTAGCCATGGAGACGTCGGATTTTGCAAAGAACTTGCATCCAGTGTCTTTTGGTAGGAAGTTTCTTGAGAGTAGGGGTCCTCCTCTGCAGTGTGTCCTGAAAGGCAGGATGTCCTTGCAAATAGGGTTCCATCAAGGAGACAGATCTGGTGACTTTAGGGGACGTTACTCCACTCAGAGTACATCAGAATGTAGGCGTGATGGAGTCCCCACTGATGCTGGAAACCACGAGAGCGTGTGGCCCCAAAGGATGAGTATATGAGCAGGGAGGTTCAGAAGGAGGCTGGCAGCCGGAGCCAAGGAAGATTTGGCTGTTGGAGTCTGAACAGAGCCCTCAGCCTCCAGACACGCTCACCCAATGTGACTGACACTGGCTGGTTCCATACTGACCCTTCTGCAAGATGAAAATATGCAAGAACTATCCCAAGGCCTGACCAATTGGCTTTCTTAAGTGGCTAGTGACTACTAACCTTATATTTTCCATTCATCAAAGACAGGCCTGTAACCATTAATCATGGCCATCACCAGCCAGGCCAACAGGAGGGATACTTGCAGCTCAGTATAGGCATAGGAGGTTGACTTTAGCTTTTGACATCCAAGGTTGTTATAATTATGGGGCAATGCTCTAGGGCTTTGTGACAGGGGTTTGCCCTCCCACATATCCTATGTAAACTTTTATGCTTACTTAAATCTGTAACACCATGAGACTACTTATAATCTTCATTTTTGTGAGCTTTCTGTTTACCAAGGGAAAGAATCGTTTTGAAGACTGGATCTAGAGGTACACACTGTAGCATCCTTGCATTCATACAATCCTACAAGTGCACAGTGCCCAGTTTCCTCCACACAGATCACTGGGCTGCAGGCTGTGTTGGTCACCTTCCAGGACTGACAAAATGCCTGGTGTACACATTGAAGGGGGAAGGGGTACCTGTCTCACAATTGGGGTAGTTTCACTGGATAGTAGGCAGGGACATTGGGAATCTCATTCCTCCATTAATGAGTTCACCCATTCATGTGTGACAAGGCGTTTGGCTACTTTAGGAGGGTTGTCACTATTCCTGCCATTTACTCATGCTCCATTGAATTTCTTCACTGTGACAGTCACAGCACTGGGCAGAAATTGCATCCTGCCAACACACTCCACAGACCTTCATGATACTCTGTTTTCATTAAACAGTCAGGGTCCACTGCTCAGCACAAGTTCTAAGATGGCTACTAGACAAGGCGCTGGGCAGAAAACCATGGCCCGGGGAATCAGACCTGGTAGGGAAAGACCAGCGTGGCCCCAGACACACCCTGTTGCCCGCAGGATGGCAGAGAGGAGAGTGGGGCTGTGTGGGAAGGGGTAATGCCTTCCCATGTGCCCTTAACTGCCCCCCCATGCCTGTCGCCAGAGTGCCAGCCTTCCCTCATAAGGGTCAGGGATGGTGAAGCCTGTACACAGAGAAGGCATGGCAGAGCAGAACAGAGGAGGTGACCTGCAGTCAAGACAGGTCCTCTCTCCCAGTGAGTCCACCTAGAAACATACTCACAAACACATCTAGGGAGGAACTTTATCTTCTTGCTACTCGTGATCTGTCAAGCTAAGGATCAGAGTCAGCCATTGTGGTGACCGCTTTGTTGGAAGAATTTGCTCCACCCCATACCTGTATCAGAGCCCAGGCTCCTGCACTCAGCCCACGTGTAGAAGAGGCTAGGACCAGGGAGAACTCAAGATAGGATTTGAGCTCATGCTAAAAGTCTCCATCTTAACCCTGCCTGTCTGCTTCTCTCTCTGATAATTTCTATCTTCTTATCATTTATTATACCTACCATCTATTTACAGATCATTTACATGAATTATTTATCTATACAGCGTCTATTTATCATCTCTCCACCTGGCTTAGTTTGTTTCTAGTTATGTGATAAAGACCATGATCGAAACCAACTTGATGCTTTATTTGGCTTACATAGCCTGATCACCGTTCATCACCAAGGGAAACCAAGGCAGGACCTGGAGGTAGGAACCGAGGCAGAGGACTGGGGAGCGCTCCTTACTGGCTTGCCTTTCCGTGGCTTGCTCAGCCTGCTTTCTTATGCAACAGAACCACCAGCCCCAGGGATTGCTGTGCCCACAGTAGACTGGAACCTCTTGCATCGATAGTTAGTCAAGAAAACACCTCCACAGACATGCCTGCAGCCAAATCTGATGGAGGTGTTATCTCAGTTGAGGCCCCAGACAGCTCTAGCTTGTGCCAAGTTGACAAAACATTAACCGGTACTGCATCCGTGTAATCGGATTTTAAAGAAAATGGCATTGCTATTTATACGTTATATTTACAAATACTGTGTTTACGGTTAGACATGTGCAAATACTCCCCTAACCCCGAGTCCTTTTTTAGTAAAACTCTCTGTTTTCAGATGGAAGTTGTGTCATTCATTGCAGCTCAATTGGGAGACTATGATAATGTCTGCTGTTCTAGATGAGTCCTGTGAATCTCAGATCCTACTGTGTGTGTGTGTGTGTGTGTGTGTGTGTGTGTGTGTGTGCGCGCGCGCGCGCGCGCGCTGCGATGTTCTAAATGACTTTTGTGAATCAGGTCCTACTGTGTATGTGATTTTCAGGCTGTGCTGTTCTAGATGACTCCTGTAAATCTCAGGTCCCACTATGTTTGTGCATGCCCAGGCTGGGCTGTTCAAGACAACTTCTATAAATCTCAGGTCTGTCTGTCTGTCTGTCTGTCTGTCTGTCTCTCTCTCTCTCTCTCTCTCTCTCTCTCTCTGTGTGTGTGTGTGTGTGTGTGTGTGTGCGTGTGCGTGCGCGTGCGCACACATGATACCCATGCCGTGTTTTTCTAGATGACTTCTGTGAATCTTAGGTCTCACTTTGTATGTGATACCCAGGCACAGTGTGAACACCCACAGGATTTGTCAGTCATAGCAATAGGTGCATCCTTAGGTAGATGGGTTATAAGTAGACAGACTCAACAAGAAGACTAGAAACTAATGAACAGTGTTCTCTGAGGCCACTGCTCTTACCATAGAACCCCTCAGAAGGTCTGTCTTTAACACCCTACCTTCTTGACTTGCAATTAGACTTGGTGAACAGGAGCCTTGTGTAACTTGTTTACCTTGGCCTTCACAGTGAGAGGTACGTGTGTTCCCAAGTTCCTACTCACCTTGAACTGCAGGATGTGTCTTCAAGGATCCCATTCATTAAAGACCTTGAGTGAATTATCCAAGGTTAAGGGCACACCCAAGACCCAATGGCGAGTGTCTGCATAAGAAGAGACAAGGGCACAAGGAGACAGAGAAGACCTGTAAGACAGTGGTACAAACCAAAGTGTTGACAGCTCGAGTCAGGGGCACTAGGGATTGTCCACAAAAGCAGAACCTTGAAGGGGTGTGGGCAGACCCCCCCCCCCACTGCTCCTCAGCCTCTGGTAGAACCTTCCCTGCAGATACTTAGGTTGCCTCTTGAACCAAGAAAAAAAAAATGTCTGTTGCTGTAAGCAGAGCATCTGTGGTCGTTTGTCTTATCCATGATGCCTTGCTGGAATGCTCCCTCTCCACCTGTCCACTCAGTCCCTCCTTACATCTGATTCCTTGTGGAAGGTTGTTCTTCAGTCCATTCTAACCCAACTTGCCCACATCCACTGCACAGCAATACCACTCAAATTTTATCCAAACAGAACCAGGGATTTCTGGGAAACTGTCAGCCGGTATCATTTCCTGGAAGCCATTCCTGACAGGAATCACACCAAAACAAAGCAAATCAGGAGCTGTCTGGAAGCATCCTTGTCTCCTCACAGCCCAGGAGAGGGAGACCTGGTGGTGCCTTCTAAGACCAACCACCATCCCGATGGGCGACCTGGGTGGCTCTGGCTGTGACTGCCACAGAGCTGGGCCAGCTGCCCGGCGAAGTGACTTCTTGCTTCCTGGATTCCTGGGTTCATGAATAAATATCTGTCACTGACGATCTGAGACAGTGAGCTGTAAATTGCCAGTGTATCATCGTTGAGTTTTTTGACTTGATTTAGAGAGTTTGCCAAAGAATCTCAGGAGAAACTTTGGCATGGTTCCGCAGTCTGGCAGTGCGGTACCCACTTTTTCATAGGAATCAGTGAAGTTCATTGTGTCTCAAAAGACAGACTTTATGTTTACAAGATTTAAAAAGGCTCTGCCTCCAATCATAGTAGCCAGTGTACAAAGATTGGCACTTGCCAACATAAAAAAGCAACCAAAAAATTCCACCGCTTACAATCCCAAACAATGTCTTCTCCTGGGAGAAAGGATAATTATGTCTTTTTTGATTCATTGCTAATTGAGAAATAATTTTGAGTTTTATAACCATACAAACACACCACTGAATACTTGAAAATGAGGGGTGAGAACATGAACCCTCCAAACACAATCACTTTCATTCTTCCAGACTTCACCCTCATCTGCGAGCTTTGTATAGCTCGTAGATCTTTTTCTCTGTTTTTGTTGTTTACTTTCCTTGAAGACTATTTCTGTGAAAGCGTGGCGGGTGTGCCTAGTAACAGATGAAACGCTGCCGACTAACTGGCTATGAAGAGCCATCACCATCCACACTGTCTCGCCCACCTCTTGTCTCCTGGCTATTTTGGTTGACAGTGTTTCTTGTAATTACTTCCTTAACTCTAAACAGCATACTTACGGCTATTTATTTTTATTACAATTTATTGTTAGCATGCCAAAATTACAAAACTACACTATAGCAGCCATGAAGTCCTATTAATCACTAATATACCGCTGTGCTGTGCATGCATATGTACATATGTGTGCAAGCATGTGTATGTGTTCATGTGCATTCATGTGTGTTGATGCACACAAACTTACCTGTGCATGTGCAGCTGGGAAGGTCAGAGGTCAACTTCATATATCTTTGTCCATCAGTTTAAAACATATTTTTGGAGACAAGGTCTCCCACTAAACCCAGAGCTTGCCTGTCTTGCCAGAGACCCTCCAGGATCCATCTGTCTCCACCCCTCAGCACTGGAGTTACAGGCAGTGTGTCTCCCACCACACCCAGATCTTATTGGGGGTGCTAGGAATCTAAACTCAGTTCTTCACTTTATCCACTGAGTCATCTTCCCAGCTCTCTCTTACTTTAGTAATGTTGCTGACGCCTATGGGGTCCCATTCCCACTCTCAAGTCCCTCCCCCACCCAGGGACCTCACACTCACATTTGTCTTTCCAGTGGGTGCACTTAGAAAAGCAGTTCACAATCATTTTTTTGTCTAAAACCCCTTCTTGTTCCCTTAAAATCAAAGAATCACATGTATATTGTGATTATCAATATTTACAATAAAGACTGGGGTGTTTTAGATGGTTGTCGGCGTGCTCTCCACAGTAAAAGAAGGTCACCATTGTGTAACATGGAAAATGTCTTCCATCTCTGTCTTGCTAGAAGGCAGCTGGGTTCTCTGATCTGTGTGTCCCTCCTGCAGTTGTGATGTTACATGTCATGTAGCCATTTCATAGCTCATGAGAAAGAGAAACAACAAACAAACAAAGACAGAAACAAAGAAAGAAACAAAGATAGAAACAAAGATGAAAACAAAGAAACAAGGGAAAAGAGAAAAACCCTTGGTGCTACTACTGTAGCAGTTACTTCAGGAACACCTTAGAGGAGAAAGGTTGGCTTTGGCGTGGTGAGATCCAGAGAAAGCTGTGATAGAGAACCTCAGTTTCCACAGGTGGGAACAAGGGGCAGAGGGTGTTCAAAATTCCAGCAAGAAGCAATCAGGGAGGCTAGCACCAGGCTAGCTAGCACCAGATCATGGAAAGAACCTTCAAAGGACCTTTAAGGACCCACCTCCTCTAGTGAGGCCCCCAACATTTAAAAATAGTGCCCCCAGCCGGGGAACAAGCACTCAGAAGATGACCCTGCACAGGAGGTTTCAGATTCAAACCTTTCCATTATGAAAATCCCTCTGGCCTCGCAAAACATTCTAAAAGTCTCGGGGGCATATTAGTTGCTGTCTTGTTGCTACAACACAACACCTGACAAGAGGAAGGAAGGTTTTATTCTGGTGCACCGTTTGAGGATGTGGTCAGTCAGTCCATCATGGTGGGGAAGGCATGGTGTCAGGAGAGTGAGGCAGCTGGTCACGTCACATCCGCTGTCAGGAAGCAGGAAGAGATGAATCCTGCTCAGCTTGATTTCTCTTTTCTATTCAGTCCAGAACCCCAGCCCGTAGCATGGTGTTGCCTGCATTCATGGTGACTCTTCTCACTTCAGTTAACTCAATAGGAACCCCTCATAGGCATGCTCAGTATTTTGTTTCCATGGTGATGCTAAAGCCTGTCAAGTTGACAATCACAATTAACCATCACTGAGACCCGTTGAGATTTATGTGCCAACTAGTGCAAGCAATGCGTCAGTACTCAGGCACAATTAAGTGATTTTAAATTAGCTTACTGGTTTTCAGAGCACATTATGTAGCTGAGTTATTCTGTGCATGTCACCATGAACGTCTTCTCAGGGTTGTTTCTGTGTCTTGTGAACTTTTAACATTTCAAGTTATTTTTACTCTTATCTGCCAGTTAATTATACAACTACACCTTTCCTAATCTTCTTAAATAAATATTTAGATTTTTGTTTAGGTTTTTACTCTTCCTAAGAAAGTTGTAAAGAATAATTTTCTTTCTGTGAGGTTCTGTTGTGAGGGTGGGTAGGATACTGACCTTTGAGAGGAGCTGCCCGGCTTTAACTGTCAACACAATGGGCAATCACCTAGAGTCTCAAAGAAGGACTATTTAGATCAGGTTGGCCTATGGTGAATTTGTCTTGTTTTTTGTAACTGACATGGAAAGAACCAGCCCTCTGTGACACCATTCCCTAGTTATGAGACCTGGACTGTGTAGGAGTAGGGAAAGTTAGCTGAGTACTCAGCACGCATTCATCTCTCTCTCTGTAGATATGAGGCAGAGAACAACCAAAGGCTTCTGTTAGAGTCTAGAGAAGAGAGAGAAAGCAGTAGACTGAACATGGCTGGTAGACTGGACCTGGCCATGAGAGAAGCGGGAATATAGCAGAGGGACAGAGAGGAAGGCGGGGTGGGGGAAAGTAAGAGGTGAAGACAATATTAAAAGGTTGTGACAGGAAGGTTGAGAACCACTGGCCTAGGATAAACAGAGAAGACCAGAGAGAGGCTCAGGAAACACAGGAACAGCTCCCCAAACAGCACCAAACCATGTGTGCAGTGTCATCTCAAGTTCTAAAGAGTTAGGGCAGTGTGGACAAGGCAGGGGAGTCCTAATTCCAGAGCAATCACTATGGCAAAATGAGTGTCCTTTCCACCCATGTCTTCATTTTCTACCATGCATCTGTTGATCGGTTAATGTCTCACAGCCTACACAAGAGCCACAAAATTACACCAACACCAACATTCTGCTCAACAGAAAGTATTCTTTATAACATTGGCCCATAGATATGCTGGTGTGTTTGTTTACAGGTTTGTTATTTCTTTGTTTGTTTGAGACAGGGCTTAAGCTATCCTGGAACTCACTGTGTAGCCCAGGCTGGCCTCAAACCCCAAGGCTTATACTCATAAGCTACCATACCCTGCATTTCTTGTTACAGACACATTTGTAACTGTTCAATAGTATTCCCCTCTGGGGTGGTTTGAGTAGATATGGACTCCAAAGACTCATGTGTTTGAATGGTTGGCCCATTGGGAGTGATGCTATTATGAGGTGTGGCCTTGTTGGAGTGGGTGTGGTCTTGTTGGAGTGGGTGTGGTCTTGTTGGAGTAGCTGTGTCACTGTGGGGGGCAGGCCTTGAGGTTTTATTCATGTTCAAGCAGCATCCAGTGACACAGTCTCCTTCTGATGCCTTTGGGTCAGGATGTAGAACTCTTGGCTCCTTGTCTGCCAGGACACTCATGCCTGCCATGATTAATAATGGACTGAACCTCTGAACCTGTAAGCTACCCCAAATTAATTTTTGTCCTTATAAGAGTTTCTGTGGTCATGGTGTCTCTTCACAGCAATAAAATCCTAAGGAAGACACCCTCTACTGCAGATGAAGTAGATGACTTTGTAGATCATCTTTATATTGATGGACATTTATTTTATTTCCAGTGTTTGGCTACTTTAAAGGTTCCTGTGATAAACTTTTTCTTTTGGTAGTTCTCATGCATGGTTAACCATTTCCTTAGGGTATACAGGGCAAAGCAGAGTCACAAGCAGATTTGAGTTGAAGAGAGATTGCAGATGGCACACCAACGCATACAAATCAAATTTATGCTAAAAATAAGAGTGGTATATAAAAGATCCTAGAGCCCTAACAGCTGGTATTGAGAACATTAAATATGTTTTCCAGACTGGTGCTTGGGAAATAGACGCCATCTTCTCTGGCTTTAATGGGCAATCTCCCTGCTCCCTAGGGAGGGAGGCCATGTTCCCATATGTTTGTCGGGCTCTCAACTGAGCTCTGCTCCTCTGCCCAGTGAACCGATGAGCGTCCCGTTTGCCTCCTTTCCAGCTGGTTATCCGCTGGAGGTGGATCCTCAGATGTCACCTTCCCATTAACTGCAACAAATGCCTGAGATGATTCAACTTAAAAACACAGTAGGTTCATTTAGGGGTTACTGTTCATCCTTCACTACTTTGGGGCTGCAGGAAAAGTTCATGATAGTCGGTTTGCTACACACACAAGTGTAAAAGACAGAAGAGAAGGGAGGGGAGGGGAGGAGAGGGGACAGATGGGGAGAACAGGGTCCTGATATCTCTTTTAAGGGTATGGTCCCCAATAACCAGAAGACTTCTTCCCACTAGAACCCACCACTTAAAGGCCCCACCACCTCCTTATGACACAGAGCTGTGGATAAGTCTTTGCCACACATTGAGAAGGCATCCTGGGTCTAACTGTTGCATGACATTGCTATTCACTGCAATATATTTAGTTTTTTTTAATCTGTCACCTTAGTTCTCACAAAATGACTCTCATCTCTCATCTCATGGGGTCTGCCTTAGTTAGGATTACTATTGCTGAGATCAAACACCATGACATAAAGCAACTTGGAGGAGAATCACAGTCCACTGAAGGAAGCCAAGGCAGAAACTCAAACAGGGCAGAACCTAGAGGCAGGAGCTGATGCAGAGGCCATGGAGGAGTGCTGTTTACTGACTTGCCCATCATGGCTTGTTCAGCTTGCTTTCTTATAGAACCCAGGACCACCAGCCCAGGGATGGCACCACCCACAAGGGGCTAGGCCCTTCCCCATCAAACACTCATTAAGAAAATGACCCATGGCCTTGGCAGCCATCTTCCCGTAACTCACCAAAATGACAAACACAAAGGGAAAAAGAAGAGGAACCCAGTATAAGTTCTCTAGGCCTTTTAGGAAACATGGAGTTGTTCCTTTGGCAAAATACATGTGAATCTACAAGAAGGGTGATATTGTAGACATCAAGGGAATGGCCACTGTTCAAAAAGGAATGCCCCATTAAGTGTTACCACGGCAAAACCGGAACAGTCTACAATGTCACCCAGTATGCCATGGACATCATTATAAACAATCAAGTTAAGGGTGGATTCTGGCCAGGAAGATGTGCAGACTGAGCACACCAAGCACTCGAAGAGCATAGACAGCTTCCTGGAGCGGGTGAAGGAGAACAATCAGAAGAAAAAAGAAGTCAAAGAGAAGGGCACCTGGGTTCAGCTGAAGAGCCAGCCTGCCCCACCCAGAGAAGCACACTTTGTGAGGACTAACGGAAAGGAGCCTGACCTGTTGGGTCCCATTCCATACAAATTCATGGCCTAACATACAAAGAGAAATAAAGGACCTGGACTGAAAAAAAAAAGAAAGAAAGAAAAGAAAAAGAAAAGAAAATGCAAAAGAAAAAAGAAAGAAAAGAATGGAAGGAAGGAAGGAATGAAAGGGAAAGGAAAAGGGAAAAGGAAAGAGGAAAGAAAATGTCCCATAGGATTGCCTACATCTGAATTGAGACTCCCTTCTCTCTAATGAGTCTAGCTTGTGTCAAGTTGTCATAGAACTAGCTGGAACATATTCCCAAATATTTTATGTGTGTGGGGGGAAGGAGGTTTCACACCAATTTTAAATATTGTTTTCTTTCTTTCTTCTTCCTGTCCTCCCTCCTCCTCCCCCACCTCCCTTTCCTCCTCCTCCTCCTCCTCCTCCTCCTCCTCCTCCTCCTCCTCCTCCTCCTCCTCCTCCTCCTCCTCTATATATTCCAAACAGGGGTGTTACTGTTTAGCCCCAACTAGTCTGGCACCCATTATATGATCCATGCTGGCCTTGGATTCAAAGCAGTCTCCTGCTTCTGCTCTCCGGGAGCAGAATTCCCTGAATTCTAGGATTGCATGCTACCAGCATGGCTAACTATAAGCTCCTTTTCCATTTTTAATCATGTGTGTCTGTGTGCTGTGTGTGCACATGCCATGGTGTGCATGGGAGACCAGAGGACAATGTTCACAGGTAGATTCCCACCTCCTGCCATGTGGCTCTCAGAGAAGGAACTTGGATCAGGATGAAGGGTGGTATCTTTACTAGCACTGAGCTATTTCTCTGCCCCTCGAACTGTTTGCTTAACTTCATTTTCAGAATGGCTCCTTGCAAGTATGTATAAATGCATGTGATGTAAATAAATGTATGGACAGACATGTATACATATATATGATAACATGCACGTGTCTTTTAGGCTTCAAACTTGATAAACTCAATTGTTAGTTCTAATAGCTTTTAATGGACTGCCTGGGGTTTTGCACACATAATGTCATGTGCCAGTATGTGCAAGTCTGTTAATCTCTTCTAATCTGCCTGCCTCACCACCCTTCAGAGCTTCAAACCAGTCTGAACAGTGACAGCAAGAAGAGGCACCTGGCCTTCTGCCTGGCCAGGGTGGATGACAGTCCACTAAACATGACACTTATGTGGGCTTCTGGAATCCTTATTAGGGCAGCAAAATCTGAATCCCTTCCCAGTTCATTGAGTTCTTGGTGCTAAAAGTCTGATTAATGCTTTGTTTTGTTTTATGCATCTATGGAGGCGATTGTGGGGTTTTCATCTTTTCATACATCCTTATACTCTAATCATTTAACGTAGGATGTTAAACCAACCTTGCATCCCTAGAATAAATCCACTTGACTATAGTACAGAATTACTTTTACATACATTCCTAGATTTGGTTTGCTAGTGTTTTATTGAAGAAATTTCAATCCGTTTTTGAGTTTAAGTCTGTGCCGTCCTTGTGATATCCTTGTCTAGTTTGGGTTTTAGGATGGACGCCTGTTTAATACAATGGGTGAGAAATTGTTCTTCCATTTGGGAGGGAGGTTTGCATAAAGCGGCTAATTCGTCTTCAATGTTTGGTAGACTTGATAATGAAGACATCCAGGCCTGGGTTAACTAGGTGAACAAGGGTTTTTAATATATATATATTAAATATTTTTATATATATTAAATATATTATATATTTTAATATATATATATATATAAAATTTTTCTTTACTCACTAAATCTTTTAGTCCATGTAGATCTATTCAGAAGGTCCATTTCTTCTCTAGTGGTTGGTCTCCAGGAGCTTGTGCCTTTTGAGCTGGGATGCAAACAATGCCTTTGACTGAGCTCCATGTGTACTTTCATTTTCAAGCATTAGGTACAGAGGAGGGATGATGGCCCTGTGTAGTTTCATTTTGTCTCCCTGGCACAGAGCTTTACTGCCTGTAGATCAGGGAAAGAACCGTCTGGGTGAGCGTTGTTCAAGCCTGTCATGGCCAAAGTAGAACTCCACCCAACACTGGAGGTTGGGCAGAAAACAGTCCCTAGTCCCAGGACGGGCAGAATTGAGTATGTAATGAGCAGGTGGCTTTGAGCAGCATAAGAGCCCATTGTGTCAGTTTCTTTTACTGTGAAGACAAAACGCCAGAGAGAGGACACTGTCCCATGGTGGAGGTCACAGCTGCAGATACACGCAGCTGAGACTCCATACATCAGGAGAGCATGGGTTATAACACATAAGGAGCCGGGCATGGTGGCGCACGCCTGCAATCCCAGCACTTGGGAGGCAGAGGCAGGCGGATTTCTGAGTTCGAGGCCAGCCTGGTCTACAGAGTGAGTTCCAGGACAGCCAGGACTACACAGAGAAACCCTGTCTCGAAAACAAAAACAAAAACAAAAAACAAAAAACACATAAGGACTTACCTCGCTTCTACCTCTCTGTGATGAGAAGATATTTCCTGGGGATACACAGCACATTCTTCACCCCGGATAGAAAGCCCATGGCAGATCCAACTGTGAATACCACGAGAGGCCAACCTGGTGAGCCAATGAGTTTTATTGGGGTCACTTACAGGAGAAGAAATGACTCACAGACTGCTGCATCACCGAAGCCCACCCCAGCACAGGTGACAGACAGCTCACAGAAGCTGGGGACCTGGAGCCTGCTGGCGGCTAAGCAGGATGGAAGACTCCTTTCTAAGTCCTGTTAGTCTCTCTAAAGCCCACCACCCACATTGGGCAGGAGATCTTTTGAGAAATTTTTGTTAAGTTACTGCTGTATGTGAATAAGGCTGGGGCCTTGGATGCTTAAATGTATGTGCAATAATTCTTGCAGTGCAAATCTTGCTAAAGCACATGCTTTTCTGCTCTGAGGTCTCATTCCAATCTGTTGACATTCGTTGTTGATGCTGTTTGCTCTACCACCCTTCAATAAGGCGTGAGATCTCCACAGGGTCCGCTGTGCTTTCTCTGCCTATGAGCCCGACAGACACGGGCCTTCAGGTCTTTGAAGCCCTTGGTTTGGATTTAGAAATGCCTCGTGTTTTCCTGGCTCTGAAGCCATCCCCTGTCCACTGCTGCTACACATACACATTCCCTGCTAACAGTTGCAGCTTGCCATCACACAGTATATACCCCCACGGACTCAAAATTAAAATGAAACTGTTTTTTGTTTGAGATGGGGGTCTTGTGTAGCCTAAGCAGGCCCCAGCTCCCTAGGTGGCCAAAGATGACCTTGAACTCCTGATTCCCTTGCCCCTACCTCCAAAGTGCTGGGATTACCAACATGCACACACCAGTTCTAACGTGGTGATGCTGAGGCTTCACGAAGGGCTCTGTGCATGCTAATAAAGCACTCTACCTACATCCCCAGCACAGGTACAGCTTTCACTAGAACTCTGTAAACACTGGCCAGGACTTCCTGAACAGTGGTCTGGGGTATTGCTGGAACATGACCTCTACACATCTCATTTCTCCTTATGCATCCCAAAGGATTCTTCTCCTATCATCCTTCTGGGCATGGTCAGAAGCCTTGCTTAAACGGATACACTAGAAGTGACTTAGGGCAAGGTTTGAACCAAGGCTTCAGAGAGCTCCTGCTCTCCCTCTCCCAGCCTCTAAAACCTTGAGCAGAATCTTGGGGCATCTTTCTGAAGGATGAGAGATCTTGTGGGGAAGAGAAGTAAACTCACAGCTGGCAACTGCCACACAGTGATGGAGAAGGCTTAGAGCAGGCATGCCCAACTAGTGTGCCTTGTGTAGCCCAGGATATCTGTGAACAAGGCCCAACACAAAATAGCAAACTTACTTAGACATTTCGACTTTGTGGTAACTTCATACAGTGATTCTTGGAACATGAACTTGGAAGATGTTGCAGTGCCATACATAATATACACAGTATGTTTTGTCAAGTTGCTGGGCAAAGGTTAAACATCCCTGCTTCAGGACATCCTGCCCCTGAGCTTCTGGACAGCTATAGCCACATGGGTCTACGCAGGTGAGGCCTTTAGAAGAACCACCCAACAGAGTCCCGCCCACATTGCTCCCCATCAGGTGATGGGGCATAAAGCATTGCATCTCAGTCTGTAACTCTGAGGGACTCATTACCCAACAACCATGATGTATCATCTATGTATCGCATATGTATTATACAACAACCACAATCCTATGAGAGTAACTCACAGGAGGGAAGATTTGCTTTGGCTCATGGTTTCAGAGGGTTCGGTCCAGAACTGACTGGACATAACATCATGGTGGTGGGAGGGTGTGGTAGAGGCGGTCCTTTATCTTGTGGGGTAAGGAAGCAGAGATCAAGGAAGGCACTGGGACCATGCACGGCCTTCATCTGCACAGGGCCCCAGAAGACTATTCCTCCTACCAAGGCCATCTTCCAGCACTCCTGAGACCTCCCAGACAGCACCTCCCGTTGGATAAACAAGATTTCAACAAACGAGTTTGTAGGGAAACTTTCATTTTCAAAGCATAAGAGAAGTCTACGATGAGGCGTCAACCACCCGGCATAAAGAGGCCTGCAGGAACTTTGAAATGTCTGTGTGGCAGGGTATTTTGTTCACTCTCCAATCCTTGGCTTTGTTCTGGGTCACGGAGAGGATTCTAATTAAGTGATAGTTATTCTCATTACCAAATCTTCAGGCTCTCCTAGAGAAGCTACATACTTAAAGATAATTAACAGCCTGGTTGGGAGGCTGATGAGTTTACCCAGATCGGGAGACTCTGCCTGCTAAGAATTGCCAGAAATGGTGAGGAATCTCTGGATACACAAGGGGATCCCTGCAAAGAGAGGACCCAGCATGGAACACTAAAGAACACAGAATATTCGGAAGCCACAAACATCCTCCGGTCTATGGTTATAGTGTAGAGCTCTCTCCTGAAACCTGGGTACCAAAATACTTCAAAAGCCTCAATGGACAGATACAGCCAAGGATGTGCAAAGTACTAATCTGGCTGGAGTAGCCACGCTCCTCCTCACGCCTGGTCTGCCACAGCAAAGGCTATCTTTAGCCTTCATAGAAGCCCCATTATAGTCATAACAGCTCTCCTAATATCAAAGTCTGCACAAGCAGGACTCTAATGGAACTGGGGTTAAAGTGCTGTAGAAACACACGGTCCAGCAGTCTGATCCCCCAGGAAGGTCAGCAAAGGATGTCAGGCTGCCTTTCATGCACTTCACTCTTGCTCTTCACCCTCTAAACTGCAGCTTCAGCAGCTCTTGTGACAAGGTCTCCTCACAGCTAAGCCAGTGTCAGGTTGGACTCTTGGTAGTCAAAGAGAGTGCTAGAGGAGGCACCAATTCCTCAGCTCACTTCATGCAGCTAGGCTGGGATGAGCATAGTCTAGAGATTTCCCCTAGGCCAAAGAGGTGAGGTGACACCTCAGAGCTGAAGGCTAGGGCAGGAAGATTTTGGAGAGGAGATTGCACAGACCTTGAATTCTTGGTTCTTACTGAGATGGAAATAAATCCAGGTCAACCAGAGCTGGGGCAGGCAGCCTGTGGCATTCGGAACAATCTCTGCCCCATCCTGAGCCAGCATTCTGGTCCAAACTGATAGCACTAAAAACAGGACCTTGCCAACAGGCCTCCAGTGGCAGTTACCTTCCATGGCTTCTAAGGATGTCTCAACACCTCTCAGGCATGCCCCTTATCCTTGCTAGCACTGGAAACGGTCTGAAGCACTGGGTGCACAGCCCCATCTTTCCCTTCAGTTTCTTCCTTTCTTCCACAGGGTGGAGGTTCAGCCCCATTTCTAACAATGCCATGCTCAGCCTTCCCTGACTCTTTGCATGGCAGTCTGGGGCTGCCAGGCACTGCTGCATCCTGACTGTGGGCCCTGCACCCTGGGAGGACAACTGCCTTCTCACTCCTATGAATAGAGTCCATACTGCCTCATTCTTAGACCTTCCAGATGCAGCTCTTCCTCTGTCACCTTCAGGAGGACCTGGCTCAGGTCCTGGGAAACAATGTGGAGCACACCATGTGGGAGCACCACCCAACTGGTAGGCTCAAGTCTCCCTCCGACATTGACTGTTTATTCATAGATCATGACCCAAGGTCAGCATCGTCCTAAGGACAGGATGGCTTCTCCTGCATCTCTTAAAAGGCTCTTCATGCAACTGGACTGTGCCCCAGTTGGCCCCACGGGCTGCCTGCCAGTGACTCTAGCAATGGAAGTAGGAAGGATCCTCTTTATGACTTTATTTACTAGCAGCCTTGGTGTGATTTATGTTTTCTCTTCCCTGAGAAATGCATGTGTATGATAAACACATAGTGGGTTTTCTAGTTTATAGTTATGTGACTCAATGTAAAGAAATATTGGCTTGCCCTAGGCAGGGAAGGCACAAATGGACCTCTGAAAGGATTTCATCTAGGTCCAGCTTGATGAAGCAGTGACCTTATCTATCTGTCTGTCTGGTTGTCTACCTATCTCTATGTCTTAGTTGGGGGTTTTACTGCTGTGAACAGACACCATGACCAAGGCAACTCTTATAAGGACAGCTTTTAATTGGGGCTGGCTTACAGGTTCAGAGGTGCAGTCTATTATCATCAAGGCAGAAACATGGCAAAGTCGAGGCAGATATGGGGCTGGAGGAGCTTCGAGTCCTACCTCTTGTTCCACAGGCAGCTAGGAGCAGCTAGGACAAGGGTCTCAAAGCCCAAGCCCACAGTGACATACCTCAACAAGGTCAAACTTCCAAAGAGTGACACTCCTGGACCAACCATATTCAAACCATTCTGTCTGTCTTTCTGTCTTTCTATCTATCTATCTATCTATCTATCTATCTATCTATCTATCTATGGGTATATGATGTGTGTGTGTATTTATGCATGTGTGTGCATGTAGAGGCCAGAAGTCAATACCAGGTGTCACCCACTTGTTTAATGAGACAGGATCTCAACAGTGACCCAGACCTCACCAGGTTGACTGGCCACAAGTTCCAGATTATCTGCTTATCTCTGCCTCCTTGGCACTAGGAATACAAGTATGATCCACTACACCTAATGTCTTTAAAGACATGGATTCTGGGGAGGGAATTCATACCTTCATGTTTGCAAGGCAAATTCTTTACCCACTGTGGTGTTTTGAGTAGGAATGACTGTAGTAGGCTTGTGTGTGTGAATGCTTGGCCCATAGAGAGTAGCACTATTAGGAGTTGTGGTATTGTAGGGTGGGCGTGGTCTTTAGGAGGAAGTATGTCACTGTGGGGGCGGGCTTTGATGTCTCATATGCTTGAGCTACTTCCAGTGTGGTACATAGTCTCTCCTTCTGCCTGTGGGTCAAGATGTAGATCTCTCAGCTCCTTCTCAACACCATGTCTGCCTGCATGCTGTCATGCTTCTCACCATGATGAAAATGAACTAAACATCTAAAATGGCAAGCCCGCCCAGTTAATTTTTTATAGAAGTTGCTGTGGTCATGGTGTCTTTTCACAGCAATAGAAACCCTAAGGCATCAACTTAACAATCCCCCTTCTTGAGCCAGTGAGCTTACTGGGGATAGTCACTTGAGAATGGGTGACCCACAGGTGGCTTGTGATAAGTATCATCCCCTGGCCAACTGTTTAAACTTAGTAAATCTCAGGGACTAGCTGAGGGGATAACTCACAAAGAGTGTCTGCTGCACAAGTGTGAGGGCATGAGTTCAAATCCCCAGTACCTATGTAACAAGCCAGGTCCAAGCATGCGTATCTGTAATCCCAGCACTGTGTGCCAGGGCAGAAACAGGATGATCACTGGAGCTTTCTGGCCTCCAGCCTAACTTCAGGTTCGTGAGAGACTCTGCCTCAGAGGACTAAGATGCTGAGTGATCCTGCAGGACACCTGCCGTTCTTCTCAATCCTTTCCACACATGTGGACTTGTGCAGCCACCCACCCTTACATATACGTTAAATAAATATTTTAAATAGATCTTTAAAAGTAAGCAACAGCAAAATCTTCAGAATGGAGAGCTTCTGAGAATCTCCTGATATTCTTGAGTCTCATGCATGTCTTCAGGTCAGAGAAGGAAGCCTGGCTGCTCACCAGGATCTCTCTCCTATGGGTCAGCACAGCTCCTTGGCATCACCATAGTCACATCCATGCCCAGACAAGAGGGAAGAGCTGCACCGGGTGTCTCTGGAACCTGGACAGTGACCCTCAGTCGTACGAGGTGAGAACTTTGCCGTGGACACACAGCCACAGCATCACAGGTTGGAAGTCCGTTTGTCGAGCATCTGCCCTGCTTTCCAGTCCCTCCTCCTGTTTTTAAGCTTGGCAGATGTGGTTGGCAAGGCTGTGCTGTGACACTCCATCACGGGCAAATATAGCCGGATGCTGGGAGTGTCCTCAATTGTTTTTCCTTTTATTTTCTAAATAGTTTCCATTTGGTCAGTCTCACCTTGAGCATTATGCAGCCCATAGAATTATTCCAAAGATGGACGTTTATGAGCATCTTTCTCTGCCTCCCACGTGTGTAGAACAAGTCTGTTTCCTGGTAATATCATAATCCACATCTCCTCCCTCCCCACTCTGGACACACACACACACACACACACACACACACACACACAAACACAGGCACATGTGCATCCATGCATGCACACACACACATATACACACACACATAAACACACAGGCACATGTGCATCCATGCATACACATACACACACACACACACACACACACACACACAAACACAGGCACATGTGCATCCACGCATGCACACACACACATATATACACACACATAAACACACAGGCACATGTGCATCCATACACACACACACACACACACACACACACACACACTTTTTTCCTATGTTGCTGCATGATCCATTGGTTCGCTTCTGTAACTTCATGTCATGGCTCCCTAAAATTAGCATTTCTCTCAGAGTCTAGATTGGTGTGGTTTTCCCAGGAGACCCCCAAGAGGTAGAGTACCCTGGAACACCCCACTCCATGTCTTGCTTGTGAGGATACGAAGCAGGTGCGATGGTGTTTCTGGCTTCAGAGACCTGGCAGACTCTTGTGACCAGAGAGTAAGAGCTGAACAGTAAGGGACTCTCAGAACAACTGTCACACGGAAACCTGCATTGGACAGCACCTGACAAGTCCCTGTCTGTCCCTCCTGCTGCAGCCCCTGAGTACAGATGCTCGGTCCTTTTGTAGAGTGGCCTGGAACTTGCAGTTCTCCAACCTCAGCATCCCCTGTTCCAAGTTGCATGTGTGCACCAGCTGTTCTTCTGTCAAATCCAGACTCTTCCCTGCCTTGCCAATTCTGATGCCATTAATGAGACAGAGTGGGCCAGTTTACCAGGTTCCCACCCTGAGGATGGCAATAGATAGATAGTATTTGGGGACTACTTAATCAACATTTCACTTTATATTCTCCTATTAACACAGGCTTTGACTGAATAGGTAAAGCTTTGAGGGTGGATGGTAGAGTTCTTTAAACCAGAATGGTTGCAGTAACATGGCCTGGCACAAATGGAAGGAAGCTATAGTATGGCCAGACACTAAACCATAAATGACTCAAAACTATATCTTTGCAATTTTTAAAACTCAATTGCATAAAATACATCCACTGCTTCTCCTGAACTCTGCCTTTCCTGCTGCTAATCTGAGCAGATATTAATTTGTAGCTGTGGACCACTTCAAAAGTTATTAGCTAGCTCCTAAGTTATGGGAGTTAAAGGGACCATCCATAATCTATAAAGTGTTATTCCATTTCACAGGACATAATTTATAGTCCTGGGCTAACAAACAAATTGCATGAGGGCACAGCCATTTAAATCTCCGTGAAAATGTTTGTTCCCAGGAAAAACTGACCTTAGGGGCAGATTTATGCACAGGACAGTAACAGAAGCTCAGCTGCAGTGGATCAGTACAGTCTCTAGACAAATCAGATTGTCTTAATAGCAATCAATTATTTTGAATTTTTCCTGTGCAGTGCCTGCATTTATTTGTCACTGAAGAAGGTCGCCACTCATGCAAGGATTTTGCTTTGGCTGCACGCCGCCTTCTGTCTTCAGATACAAGCTATGACTCTGCTGGTATTGCAATGCCGAAGTCACTCAATAAACATTTTCTGACTATCCACCAGACACGGATGTCATTAGGAGCGTGAGGGGCAGCCAGCATGCATGTGAAGAACGAGGAACATGCAGTATACTAGACAACAGTGGGGAAGACAGAGAAAGGGGAGCTAGGCCACACTGTAACTAAACAGCGCATGACTGGATACTTTATAAAGAGCAGGTTATTTGTTTTCCTGAATATTTTTAAGATAGGAGATAGGGAAAGAAAAAGAAAGAAAAGAAAGGGAGAAGAAGGAGGAGGAAGAGGAAGAGGATAAAGAGGAGGAGGGAGTCCCAGGCCTCAGACAGGAGCCAGTGAAACTGGAAGGACAGTGGTGGACAAGTGTGGGGGGCGGAGCTTTTGTGATCACATGGTTCTGGGCCAGCTGCCGTCTCCTTGATTGGTTGCCTCTGTAAGGTCCTGCAAGGTGGTTCAACACCAGTATCACTATAGGAACCTCTCAGGTCTCATCTTCTCAAAGGGAAGAATTCAGTGAGAAACACAGTTTAAGCAGAAATTGATTTAGAAAAACAAACATTCCAAAGAGAGATGGCTCCAGAGGCAGGAAGCAGCCTAGTAGATTCTGCATTGTGAACTTTAAAAATAAAAAGTACAAATATTTGTGACGTAGGTGATATATTCTTGGGTTAAGGATAGCCTTCCTTCCAGCACAATCATAGTGGTCCAGAAATTCCCTAGAAGGTGTTTCTTCCCACAGTCCTCTAGAAAATCCCACATGGGTTAGGGAACAGAACAAAGCAAGTGACATTCCAGTGACATCAGGACTTTGGAGGACACAAATTCTGTTAGTGAATGTATGTGGCTAAGTCCCTGGTGCCTTGGTTTCTGAACTAAGGGGAACGGCCTAACTGCAGCACCGAAGATCCATATCAGACTGCAGGAGACAAGGAACCCAGATGCATCTGCAGTGTTCCTCCCTCACCTCCCACTCCTCTACCTGCTATCATTATGACTTGAGGGAAGAATCCAACTTCAAACATAATTATCCTTGGTGGGGGCAGAGAAGATTGGCAGCTAACTGTGGCTGTGTTGGCCACGGCCATACCACTTTGTAAATTTTCTCCGTTTTGGTTGAAGTTGTGCCGATTACCAAAACTATGGTAGTGCTAGACAACACTGGGTAACAGAGAAAGGAGAGCTAGGCTACATTGTAGCTAAAGTGTATGACTGGATACTTTATAAAGAGCAGGTTATTTGTTTACCTGAATGTTTTTGAGGTAAGTGAAACTAAAATGATTTGTTTCTCTAGATTCCTGCTCAGCTTGTTCTAACCCACAGTAACAACCCAGCCACTAGAGATGCTTGTCCATCACCTGCCTCAAGCACTCAAGGGCACTCCTATAAACAGCGGATTTCCTAAAGGGAACTGTTCAGCCCTCTCCCCCTGTAACCATCTTGGCCTAAAAGGAGCCAGGGCTCTCTGAGTTGGCCATTCTGCACATTTTCCTCTGACTTAAACCTGTGCTATGGTCAAACCGCTCATGTCCTTTCTTCTCACGAACCTTGCAGTAAAAATGTCTCCCCAGTACTCCTCTTGTCCTTGGGACCCAAGGCTAGTGCAGGTTCATGACGATGACTGGGTAGCAGGTTGGTGTCCTGCTTTTAGTCACCTTGTGGTCCCAACTGAGAAGAGTCAGTGCCTTCTTGACAAAGGTGACTTCTAAGCACCCACTTGGCCCTGTTAGTCCAAAGCTGCTCTCAAGTCCCACAGAGACAGCCCCCTTGATAGGATAGACACACAATCAATGGTCTTCATCTGCTTTGTCCTCAGCTTCCCTTACCCTCTGACCTTCCTTCAGCTCTGCTGCAGCTGGTCCTCTGGCTTCTCACCCTCACGCTTCCCTCATTTCTTCTCACCTTACTGACTCTGCCTCCCACCTCTGAATAGTCCAACCCTTGGGAGGGAAAGGATCTAAGGACTCCTCCATTACTCAGCATCCTGTAAGGTGAGAGAGAAGGCAGCTGAAGAGATCCACATGCCTCCTCCTCCTCTCATCCTAGGTGAACACAGACAGGTGAAGTCAGGCTGAGACACACATACTGTCATCTCTGAGGTACCTATGCTTGCTGTTCTTTGGAGCCCCTGGTTTAAGCAAAACAAGACTGCCAGTTCCCAGAGTCATTTTTTGTAGGGAGGCTCAGATGTAGAGTCAGGCCATGATTTTCTTATTCAGGATCTGAGGTCATATCAGTCATTTTTCTCAGGACTATGGCAAAAAAATATCTGCCAAGAGCAATTGGAGGAAGAAGTTTGTGTTTGCTCACAGTTCTAAAGGATATGGTATCACAGAGTCAGGAGCATGAAGCGGCTGATCAAATTGCATGTGTAGTCAGGAAGCAAAGAGATATTGATGCGGTGTGCAGCTTGTTCAAGATCCCAGCCCACGGAGTAGCTGCCCACACTCAGTGGATGCTGGACACTGCACAGACCCCAACACAGAACTACACACACAGGGTTTCAGCAGCATCTGCATGCTTTCTGTGGCCTCACTGCTTCTGCGCCCAACTGCTTCTAAGATTTCCAGTCATTTCTTGTGAATGGCTGAATAAGCTCTGGACTTCTTCCTAGAAGTTCTTGTTCACATTAGAGTTTGTTCTGAGCCCTGTGTTCTTGAAATTGCAGTAGCTGCCCTTGTGAGCTTCCTGTAGACCTACCAGCTTGAGTGGGAACAGCATCGTGAGGCAATGAGAGGTTAAGTAGCTTCCAGGTACAAACAACTTTGAAAATAAATGACCGTTACTCTATTGAGGCTTTTTCTATAACTGTTGGTCATAGATGGTAATGAAGAACAGATTTTTAAAAACATGTGGGAGGTAGAGGGAGCAAGTGGTTCACAAATAGCTTCTGTTTTGGTGACATTTTATGGACCTATGTGGGAGGGTTGACTACTGCATCCCGTTCAAATGTGTGTGAGTTACAAAATAAATAAGAGGCATAAATAAAATACCACCCGTAATCAATGTTTCCCAAGGCAGCTCCTACTGTACAAAGCAACATATTTCCAAAGCTTGAATCCAACCAATGCTTTCAGCCTACAGTATAAGTTCTACCCAGGGTATCTAATGCCCAGGCTTTAGTGTGCAACTCCTTTAGAAATCTCTCATTTCAAGGACATAAAAGTCATAAACTTTAAACCCCTGTCAAAGGCATCTCACCCACTTGCTTTGGAAAGTCTGTGGTTTGTTTATTAAGAAGTTGTTGGTAACATGACATCTTGATCCTGAAGAGAAGGCATCTGTGATGGTTACTCTTGATTGTCGACTTGATAGGATTTAGGATCACTGGAAAACAGTTGATGGCTGTGTCATGGTGGATTTTCTAATTAGGTTAATCGATGTGGAACACTCTACACTGAATGTAGATGGTACTATTCCATGTGCTAGTATCCTGGACTGAGTAAAACGAAGAAAGCAAGCTGAGCACAAGTAGCTCTCCCATTCATTACTCGCTGCTGCCTGACAGTGGATACAAAGTAACCAGCTGCCTCTCGCTCCTGTCATCCTGCCTTCCCTGCCATGATGGACTGTATTACTTCAAACTGTAAGCCAAGTAAGCACTTCCTTCCTTTAGTTGTTCTCAGGCATTTTGTAACAGCAATGAAATAAGTAACTAACACATTGTACATATGTGCTGTGGGGCTCCTGTAGGTTCAATTTGATTCTCATCACTCTGAGGAATTTAGGACATTGTGTAATTCTGAGCAAGGACAAGCACAAATTCTGCTCCTGAACTGAGTAGTTACTTGGGTGTGATTGGTGCTTGACACAGCTATTAAGGCTGCCAAGTTATAACAATAGACTCATCAATCCCAAATAGTTACTTGTCCATAATTCTGTGTATTGTCACCAAAAACAGTATAGACCCTTGGGGCTAGGAGGCATTTGGTTCATTTTTAATCACCCCTTCCATCACACTACTTTCACCCAACACTTGATAGAGTTATTGGGGAAATCGATGGATGAATAGATGATGGATGGATGGATGATGGATAGATGACTGGATGAATGGATGATGGATGGATGGATAACTAGATGGATGGGTGGGTAGAGGGTAGAAGGATGGGTGATGAATTGATAGGTAGATGACTAGATGGATGAGTGGGTGGGTGGACGGATGGATGCATGGATAGATGATGGGTGATGGATGGATGGACACACTTCTTGCTAGTAGACTGTACATGTATAATTCAGAACTTGGTTCCCTCCCCTGCCATCCACATCTTCTTAATGTCAGGTGCTGACCTAGCATTGCTGGTTATAGTTTGGCTATGAAGTGCCCCTTGCACCAGACTCATGCTGAAGAAGACTTTGTCTCTGGCTGATGATGCCACTGAGAGTGGAGTGGATCATGAGGGCTGGGTCTTCATCAATCGATTAGTCTGTTTGTAAGCTGAATGAGCCTCAAGAGTGGGAACTGGGGGGGGGCAGGAAGTCACTGAGGATGGAACTCCTAGGAGTTTATCTTTATCCTCAAACTCCTCCTTTCTCGTCTCTTTCTTTTGTTTCCCTCCCCTCCTCCCTTCCTCTTTCTGACTGCCTTCCTTCCTTCCTGTCTGTCTTTTTTTCTGTCTTTCTTATTCCTCCCTCCTCCCCTCCTCCTCCCCTCCTCCTCTCCTCTCATTGTCCCTTTCCTTCCTTTTTCCTTTCTCTTCTTCTCCCCCAACCCTTCCTGGCTACCCTGAGGTCAGCTGTTGCCTACCAAAGGCACCCGATGCTTAGCTTCTCCACAACCTAAAAGTGGTAGAGCCAAGTGCCCGCAGGCCTAAACCTCTAAAACTAGGAGCTGACATAGACCTTTCCTGCCTCTGAGTGGTTTTCTCAGACACTTCATCATGATGGCAAACAGTAACTAACACAACCACGGGCGTGCCATGCTCTGAGCACAGCAAGCTTTCCTTTTCGTTTGAACACAAGGTGTTTCCTGACAACTGGGGCCAAGCAAAAGGCTGAATGGGGGAGGGTGTGTGTGTCAGCAATGAGGGGTTTGAGTGTCAATCCTGGGAGTCGGGGTCTTACTCCACAGCCAGCTGGGGGTTCGTGACAAAGCAGACACTCAGCTCTGCTCAGATTAGTTCAACATGGTTGGGTCCTAGAAAACACAACTGCATCTATTCCTCCCTCAAAGGACAGAAGGCTAACATTAAAGAGAGGTGTGTTTACCGCCAGGAAAAGGGTAATTATGTGCACTCAGCCCTACAGAATCATCCAGGTACCGCAGTGGAAGCTTGATTGCCGTGATTAGTAGTTGCAGATGGCTGCTCTATCTTGGCTGGGATGTATCTACCAATAATAAGAGATCCACATGGCTGCAGATGCCTGTCCCAGATGAAGCGTGGTTAGTGGCCACTGCTGCAGAGCCTCCATATGTGGCGTGACAGCCAGGGTAGGTGATGGCAGTTAGGGAAGGTCCACATACACTCTCTAGAGAACAAAAGGGCACAGAGGAGCTATGCCAAGGCCAGGTGTCGCCGGCTCAGCAGCCTTCCCCTGGCAGCAAGAGTGTCTGATATATTGTCAGTCAGACTAGGAAACAGATGCCCGAATACTGCTATCACTCACATCTCCCCCAGGCACAATGACTTGCCTGGCACTCGGCTCATTCCAAGCCATGGCAGAGTCCTCTTCAAGCCTGGCCTGTGAACCTGCCATAATACATTTGAACTTCCGGCAGGTGGTTGACACAGGTATAAATAAAGAACATTCTCTCCTTTTCTGCATGCCTTCCTGGTCACCAACTTCACCCTAAGACACCATCCTCATTACTGCTTCCCAGCGTGGATGTGCCATGCCCATCTAAGATGGGAGAAGGAGATTGATCCTCCTCCTGACTGGCAGTCATAAAAGACAGGACTTTCTCAGCCTTCTTCGGAGATTCCAGGAGTCCATCCTGTTGTGTCCCAGCTCAGCCCTCTGTGAATATGGATGAGAGTCTTCTCGAGCTGGTGGTGTGTCTGTGAGATGCAAGTAACCTGCTCTGTGCCCCAATTCTATATTCTGTAGAGGGCAGGGATTCAGGAGGTCCTTCTTACTTACAGAGCAGCAAAAGACTTCCTGGCATCAAGTGCTCCCAACCCACATCTCTTAAGTTTGTAGAGATATTCCCAAGACCCCTGAACTTAGACCGTGGGCCTTCCATGCTCTTATTCCCATGATTCCATGGGAAACAGTTTGTGGAGCCTTTCAAAGTATTAAAGAACTCAAATAACTGTTCTCTTAGAGACCTGTAATAATTTCCCAGTTGTCTGCAAGGTTCCATATGCCTGTTCTGTTCTTTCCCACCCATTCCCACAGTCCAGGACTGCCTTGGTGATGGAATGCAGACTCCTCTCTGTCTCTGGGCCCTGGCATGCATGTCTTTCTGCACAGATATCACAGGCATATGAATTTACCCCATCTGGAAGTCTATAGAGAATGTGAGAAGATTGAATCTCTGTGGCAGAGGATAATTAGGGGGAACTTCTTGAATATGAGACAAAGAAACCCCTGCTAGAAAAAGCAGTATATAACACACCTGTGTGATAGGCAGGGTCATGCTGGCCTGCCCAGCAGCTGAATAGTGGACAATAAATGCTGATGGTAAAGGGAATAAAGAGAGGGCCTTGTTGGCTGTGCAGGCCTCTGGTGGTTTCAGGAGGCCAAAGAAGCATGTCAAAGGTCTCTCTGGCACGGGCAGAAAGGGAACAGGGAGGGAGGGAGGGAGGGAAGGCACGGTATGGCCTGGGGCGGTCAAACCTTGTTGCAAGGACATAGGAAGGAGCAATGGTATCTGGGAAGCAAATTCAGTAGCAGGAAAGAGGTCATTTGTCTCCTGACAAGGCGGCCTGAGTCTCTGGGGCCCCAGAAATCAATATATGTGTATTCCTGCCATCCACATAGCAGACAGGAGGTGGTGACACACAGTAGGATGGAAAGGGAAGGAGAGGGGATGAAGTGTGCTGGAAGATGGTCCAACCTTCACACTCAGGTCTCCGAAACCAGGAGTGACTCCTTCTAAAGACAGCCTTCCTTTGAAGATCCTATGTATTTTTAAGTACAGGGAAAGGCAGCGTGCTATGAAGTCTGGCTCGAGGAGCCAGGGCACAAGGCAGCTGATGTATTATAGAGAAGATTCGGGCTGTCAGAGTGGCAGCATGCTGCTAGTCACTGAAGGCCTGCTAAGGCTGTGGCCTCTAAACACCCAGCCCCCTGTGTGACAGAACATGTCAGCACTCCTTCTTGTCAGGCCCCCATACAATCTTGGCGTCACTGCCAAACCCTATGCCCTGTGCTGGAGGCAAGGGGCAAGGCAGCTTATGCACACCAACTACTTGGTTATGGCTCAGCGGGACCGAGTCGTGTATGCAAACCACTCTGGAAGAGAGGTCTGCAGTGGTGGTGCTGCAGGGGTGGGTGCAGGGTGCAGTTTCATCACCCAGAGGAGATTCGCTACAAAATGTTCCTGACTAGCTAAGTCCTAAGGTCAGATGTAGTAACAACCTCTCCTTGGCTTTTTTTGTTTCCATTGTCTTTATTGTTTGCAGTATCAAGGGCACAGCTCAAGGCCTCAGGTGTGCTGAACAAGCACTCTATTGCTGAGCTACAATGTATTCCTGTTTCATCTTGCTTCATAATTGCATAAGTACTATAAGATGTGTTTACATAAGAAAGGTATCAAGTACAGGCATTGTGTCTATATGCAAATGTCCCTTTCTAACCCACTGCCCAAAACACTAATCTTTCTCAAAAGAATGGGTCTATCGGCTAACCTTTACAGTAGAGACAGAAGCAGGAGAGTTATGGGGGTGTGATGGTTTGTATATGATTGGTTCAGGGAGAAACCCTATTAGGAGGTGTGGCCTTGTTGGAGTAGGTGTGTCACTGTGGGTGTGGGCTTAAGACCTTCACCCTAGTTGCCTGGAATTTAGTCTTCCACTAGCCACCTTCAGATGAAGATGTAGAACTCTCAGCTCCTCCTGCACCATGCCTGCCTGGATACTGCCATGTTTCTGCCTTGATGACAATGGACTGAACCTCTTGAGCCTGTAAGCCAGCCCCAATTAAATGTTGTCTTTTATAAAACTTGCATTGGTTATGGTGTCAGTTCACAGCAGTGAAACCCTAACTAAGACAGGGGGCTAGTCTTATGTCAACTTGCACAAGCTAGAGTTATCTGAAAAGAACTTTAGCTGAGAAAATGTCTCCATAAGATCTAGCTGTGTGGGATTTTCTTAATTAGTGATTGATGGGGGAGGGCTGATTGATGTGGGAGGGGAGGGTCCCAGCCTCCCACCCCCACCCATTGTGGAAAGAGTCCCACCCATTGTGAGGAGGGTCCTGCCTATCCCATTGTGGGTGGTGCCATCCCTGGGCTGATGGTCCTGTGTTCTATGAGAAAGCAGGCTGAGCAAACCATGGGAAGCAAGCCAGTAAGCAGCGCCCTCCATGGCCTCTGCACCAGCTCCTGACTCCAGGTTTCTGCCCTGCTTGACTTCCTGTTCTGGCTTTCTTCAAAAATGAAGAGCCATATGGAAATGCAAGCCAAATAAACCCTTTCATTCCCAACTTACCTTTGGTCATGATGTCTCATCGCAGGAATTGTAACCGTGACTAAGAGAAGTATCAAACCTTCAGGGGCTTCCTGGGGGTATAAAACAAGTTCAAGGTTAGCCTGGATGTCTTAACAAAGCCCTGCCTCAAACTAAGAAGGAAATGTGGGTTTGAGATACAGCTCAGGGGAAGGAAGAGCACTTGCTTAGTGAGCCTGACACCCTGGGCTCAGCCTCCCATGCTGCACAGAGGCAAAGCAAGATGAACACACAGCACTGTCAACACCTTGGGTAAGGGGTTCCCGAACCATTTCTCAATACATTCACTATGCGCCGGTTTGTCCAAAACTATGTGCATCTCTTGATGTTAACTATCAATGAGATTCTGAACTATATGATAACTCCCTAATTTCACCCCTGTCTGGGGTGCTTCCATCTGTCTGAAGCTGGTGTCCACATGCCATGGGCTGACAGGTCATGTTCCCTTAAGGTTGTCTCCCTGGCTGTTGCTTAGTTGAATTTCCCAGACAACAGAAATCTCCATCTCGACCCATGCAGGCACAAGGTCTGCACTGAGCTTGCCCCAGGGTGGAACATCCTTCTATTCCTGATAGAAATGAGGCCCCTGCCCCAGGAATGCCAAGCACAACTCTCACAGCAGCCCCCACTGCCTTTGCTGCTGGGCTCAGGACAGGAACGCATGTGGGACAGAAACTGGGAGGCAGGAGCTGATGCAGAGGCCACAGAGGGGTGCCAGCTCAAACCTGGCCAGACAAAACCTGGTGCTTTCTGATCCTTGTTTTGGCAGACACAGTAATGGAGTCAGGCTATGGAGAATTACAAAATCATGTTACCAGTGTCCCCATGTCTTAAATATATAAGTAGTATATGAACATGCTTGCATCATAACAAACTCAAGTTTACATCTTCTCCATGAGCATGGAGTTGATGTAGGCTGCTGAGAATTTCAACACCTATCTCAGGCTAAAGAGATGTAGCCAGTAGGATGCTCCTGAGACTTCTGTTCTAGAATAGGCTCTCAGGGCCCAGAATTGCCCTCCTGTGAGACCTTCTGACCTCGACTCATTGCCGCTTCCTCGGCAGAAATGTTAGCACAAAGAGGGGGGAGTGGAAAGTTACTTTATGTGCATGCACATGTACACAAACACATGCACACACATGTATACATGCTCATGCACACGTGGGAACACAGAAGGTGGAGGGAGAGAGACAGAGTGAGAGACAGACAGAGAGACAGTGAGAGACGGAGAGACAGTGTGTATGTGTATGAGAGAAAGAGAGAGAGAGAGAGAGAGAGAGAGAGAATGAATATGAACATCAATCCAGCTGACAGGAAACACTGTCCTCTTACTCAGTGTGAACAGAAGCAGAAGCAGAGATGGGTCATCTAACATCTTGCTGTGTCCCCTGTTCACATGGTGACAGATTGGTCCAAATGGGCTGGGACATGCAAGAGAAACTGCAACTGTACCCGAAGGGGCTTCTGCAGCTGTGGGATATTTTTGCCAGATGTAGAGATGCTGTCCAAGAACAGACCACCCAGGAAGCCAGCTGGCTAGCAGAGCTTCTGGAAACCACCATGTACAATCGCAGTGCACACAGGTGTCAGGATTGACTCCCTGAAGGCCCAGCACAAACCATTGTCCCTGGGATCTAATGTCACGGAAGAGAGAATTCACCTTCACTCCAGGGCAGTAGGCTATTGCCCACACTTCTGCTCTGCCTGCCTCCACCGTAACTTCAATTTGGAGAGACACTTAGAAGCCTGTCATCCTGGGGAGAGCTGTGTGGCCCTTCTCTGCCCCAGGACTAGAGGGAGACCAGCCAACTTCCACATCCAGCTGCAAGTGGAAGAAACATTTGCTTTTCAAATCCCCTGGCTTTGGGACTGGCAAGGGACTGGGGTGGGGCTTCGGCCATGGAGCTGACTCTGTGCTGGTCACAATTCCTCTGACAGATCTGTGTTGGTGGAGCCAAACACTATCAGAGAGGCCATCTTGGGGGCTCCAGACAATTCCCACTTGTTTCTATAAATGTTTTAGTTAGTGGTTTCCAAGGAAACAGTGTGTGATTAATGGTTCATTTCCTGATTGGAGGTTTATCTGTTAGTGGAAAAATGATCTGACCTTGAGCCTCATGTCTGAAGGCCTTCGGTTCCAAACCCCCATCATTCATCAGAACTGCGAGTGCCATCGAGAGCAGCCAGGAGAGACTTCAAAGAGGAAGAGCCAGTATATTCTTTCTTTCCTTGCTGTGACCAGATACCTGCCAAGAGGCAGCTTAAGAGAGAAGCACTTATTTCAGCTGAGTCACGAGGGGCTCCAGCCCATAAGACAGAAAAGTCATGGCGGCAGGAACCTGAAGCTGCTGGTCACATTGCACATGCAGTCAGAAATCATAGAAATGGGTGCTGGAGCTCGGCTCCTTTTCTCCATTGCTGCTCCCCTCTCGGCATCTTCGGTAGACCCCGAGTGGTCCACAGCTGCTTTCCTTCAGCCTTGCTCACAGCCCCTCGCATGATGTGTAGCTCCCTTCTGCCCCCTCGGCATTCTTCCACAGCCCTAGACAGATGATTCAGGAGAGCTGTCTGCTTCCCTTGTCCCACAGTCACCCCTGCTGACCTCTCTGGAAACCTCTCTGCCTGCAGAAGAAGGGCCAGTTGTGATACTCTGCTGTGGGAGGGATGAAGCCAGAAAGTTGCAATTGCTCATTCTGGCTGCCTCATTGATAGCATCTCAACACTTGCTCTCATTAATCTCATCGTCTGTCTTCATCCATCCAGACCTCTCTCTCCTCTCTCTCTCTCTCTCTCTCTCTCTCTCTCTCTCTCTCTCTCTCTGTGTGTGTGTGTGTGTGTGTGTGTGTGTGTGTGTAGCTAGAGATTTTCTTATCTATCTATCTATCTCTCAAAGAAAGAGTGCTGTGTATGCCTAGTCAATGGTCAGGAAAAAGCGTTCATAGGTTGGTGAAAGCCAAGTCTGTGCTCTGAAAACACAGGCGCCAGAAAAACATTTTTGCACAGTGTCAAGGTTGATGATGAAAGTTCACTTAATTACAAATGGCAGCAGGCTGACCAACCACGAGGTTGTCATAGTGATTCTAGAGTGCAGTGATAGACAAAGGGGCTCCTGTTTGTAGAGCATCCCGTTTGCACAAAGCACTTTATGTACAACTTTATCTCAGTGAATCTTAACAACAGAGAGCCCTGGCTATCACTGTTGTACCCCATCTTTTGAGGAAGCACATGGGCTCTGGAAAGTTAGGGGATTGAAGAACATCAGTGCTGGGATTCACACTACAGCTTATACATATCTTCGTCTCCTCGCAAAGCAGTACTGACTACAGTGAGCCTCCCTGATCTGAAAGAGAAGCTTTAGGATAAGCGGGAAGACCACTCCTATAGGAATGGAGAGGAGTTGGTAGACATCATAGAGCCTGTCCACAGAACTAAGGAGCATGGTGTACTTAGCAACTGTACTCTACCACTGAGACACATATCTGGTGGATGTGACCATTTTGTATCATTTAAAGATACAAAGAGACTAGTCAGTGTCCTCAACATCCAAAGCTCTTTGCAAGAGAAATAGTAGCGACAGTGATCTTAAGTCATGTTAGAGTGTCAGCGGGGTGGTAGCAGGTGTGATGGAGAAGTCATGGCATGGTGATGGAGGTGGTAGTGGTCAGAGTGGGGTTGAAGATGATGGTGAAGGTGGGGATGGGAAGTTATGGAGGCGGGGTGGTGATACTGATAGCAGTAGGGGTGGTGATGAAGGTGGTCATAATGATGAAGTCATAGGCTGGTTGTCATGCTAGCAAGGGAGTTGATATTAGTGGTGATGGAGGTTGATAATGTAGGTAGCTTTTCACGATGGAGGTGGTGATGGTGGTAGAGGTCATGATAGAGATGGATGTCAGTTACATAGCAACAGCAATGGTCATGGAAGTAAGTCACTGCTACTATACAGCCTTTCACCTATGCCACATTTGCTGAAAAAGAAGTAATTTTGCCATGGCGGGCAGAAGTCATATCATACCCACAATGGTTGAGTCTGAGACTGTGATTAGCATGCAGAAACAGAGACCACCCAGGATGGATAGAGTCCCATGGCCTCTGGACAGCAACAAGAATCTGGCAAAGTCATAATCAGGCTGGGTCTCTTCTTCAAAAAAAGAATACCTGGAAGGAAATCTCACTAAGATATGTGGCACCTTCATCATAGCACAGAGTTGGATTGTCCTTCACAATCATCCTTAACACCAAGTGTGGACAGAGCTGATATCCAAGAGCTATTGGACAACCAAAGGAACAAGAAAGGAATGGAGGCTTAGTTTATACTGTCATAGAAAGTAAAACAGAAACACTGTAGTGTAAAACAGAAACACTGTAGCCCTTGGTGCTGATGTGAATCTATTCCCCCTAACCTGCTTCAGACACTCTTAATTTGTTCCCAGCACAGAGTATAATGTTAACAGTAGCAGAAAGATCTTGGGGCATCAACTAGCTTAAATAACAGTAACTTTAGGTAATGTCAACACCAAATATATTCTTAATAATTGCCAGAAACCTTAATTTCTTTCTGTGAACTTAAATTTTGTTATGTGGGGATGTGTCATGGCACTACACACAAGCAGATGTCAGAAGACAACATCTGGAAATCAGTTCTCTACTTTCACCAAGACAGTCTCTCATTTCTGCACTCCTGGGTAGCTGGCTCACAAGTTTCCAAGATCCCTGTCTCTACTTTGAATCTTACTGCAGGAGTTCTGGGATTACAGATATGAGCCACTACATATCTGGCTTTCTTCTGTTCCAGGGATTGAACTCTGGTTGTCAGATTTATGTAGATAGTACTTCCAATTACTCGGCTATCTCACTGGCCTCAGATGCTTAATTCAAGGTGTTTTAAAAATTGTAGCAAAATCAACACTCTAAAGATGATAAAGACAGTGAATCCAGGAAATTCACTATCCTATGCTTTCCTTAAGTGGCTGTCCTGAGCAGAATGGAACCTTCATGCCAGGAATTGGACCTTATTGGTCCTTTGATTTCTTTCTCCAGCATCTCCAGGAAGATGGCTGGGACTCTTCTGTCTTCTCTATAATCACAGTTCTTGTGAGAACAAGGTTGTATCTCACCTATGAAGCCTCTCAGTGTCTGTCTGTCTGTTTCTTATTATTCAAGTGATGCCTTTATGTAAAGTCCACTGTAAAAGGGCTGAGGGGTAGCATCAAGAAGGCTTCTCTTGTGGACATGTAATCAAGAGAGGTTGAGCTGGACCTGTGGTGCAGCTGTTGGAGTGCTTCCTGCTGCACACAAAGCCCTGGCTTTGACTCCCAGAACTGCATAAAATGGGCACGATGGCACACACTTGTAACCCTAGCTCTTGAGAAGCAGGGGCAAAGGTCATCCTCATCTGTGGTGAGTTCCAGGCCAACCTGGTCTACATGAGATACTGTCTCAAAAAGCAAAATAAAATCAGAAGTGTTTGGCTGAGTCATCCTTTAGAATCCCACAGAGACTTGAGTCAATTCTTCTGCTTCCTGAGGAAACGCACAGAATCCACCCTAAACCTGTTTGTTGTTATTATGGCTCTAAACAATCCCAGAATGGCTTAGCCATCTAGGTTTGGAATAAATAGATTCAAAGAGTGGGCACAGATGCCCATGTGTTGTGGATTGCCCTGGTGCTGTTTGTATTTTGATGCTAATTCTGCTTCCTCAAGAGGGGCTGCCCAGATGAGTAGACCCCGTACTCAGGTGGGTCCATGTGAACCTTCTCCCCATTTTACCTGGTCAATAAAGATGGCAGAAGCCCATCACTGGGCAAAGGGTAAGGTGGGATTTCTGGGTCCCAAGAGGAAGAGGAAGAGAGAAGAGGGAGAGGGAGAGGGATGTGATCAGGCGGTGGAGCTGAGAGGAAATAGATTTGTAGGTCTCAGAACTGATAGTTTGTAACTTCTGCGGGCGGGGGAGGGGGGAGGCTCGGGGATGGGGCAGAATATTCTTGGCTCAGCAGTTGTGTTTTCTGGCTGGTTTTGAAATATTAAGGCTGCCTGGTGTTTTCCATTCCTAGTGACTCTGGTGGGCAGGAGAAACGGCACAGCCTCGGGGCGGACATTAGAGATTTGGTGAAGCTAGCCCCGGGAGCTGGGTGAGACCACCGTGGCTGGCACCAGGCAAGGAACAAGCACGCTTTTAAAATTACACCCAACACCCATGGCTATTCAGAGGGAGGTGGAGAGAGGAAGAGGGAGCAGTAGGGTGCCCTTGTATCCATACCTAAGCCAATGCCTTCACATCTGACCTCTCCAGGGAGCCAAGCACCAGTCACCTGAGCAGGGCTCGGAGTGTACCTGCCTTCCTACAGAACATGATGGGGCAGGCAGCCCGGCAAAGCCTCGCTGTGACCTGTGACTCTTCCCGTGGTGCCTCCTTGGTGTTCTCTGGAGCTACGCTCAGTCAACTCACTCAGCATACTCCTCATTTCAACCACCAGGTCTCCCTGTCTCTGGAGCACAGGGTCCTTCTCCTTCCCACCAGGCCCTTTGCCCTTGCCTTTAAAGCAGGCCAGTTCCTGTGGGGGACTCAGCACTCGCTGTAATGGTCACTACTAGTCAGGTGGATTTGCCCTCCATTACATTGCGTGAAAGCAGTGTGGGTTGTGAGCTTCCTACCCCTCCTCGCTTCCGGGCACGTCCTCTTATTCAACGAGCCTGTATTATTGCGTGAATGTATCGAAGACTCATGAATCCAAGCCTGGTGGTCTAGGCTTCTCATCTCCACTACTCAGAGAGCTGCCAAAGGAAGAGTGTGAGTTCAAGAGCAGCCTGGGACAAGATGGTAAGAGTCTGATTCAGAACAAAAAGTAAGAAAAAAAAGCTGTAGAGAGGGCCTGAAGAGATGGCTCAGCGGTTAAGAGCACTTGCAGTTCTTGCCCAGTTCAATGGGTTCAGCGAACCTCATGGCAGCATACAGCATCCTTGACTCCAGTTCCAGAGGGTAAGATGACCCTTCAGGCCTCTGTGCATACCAGTCATATACACAGTGCACTTACATTCATGCAGGCAAAGCACTCATATACAAAGAGTAAAAATTAAATCCTTTTTCATAAAAGGAAAGAAGCACGCATTTTTAGTCATCGCTCTGAGTTCATACAACTTGTATCTGAGTGGCTAAGCATGGACTTGGTGCCGAGCCAGGGCTCCTTCAAGAGCTGAGTATTTCCTGAGCCCAGGAAGGCACTTGCCTCTGCTGGGTCTTTATGTACACAAAAGGATTCTTACACATCAAAGCTTGGGTTGGAAGCACTGTGTAAAATTTTAGAAAACCAAGTCTTAGCACACAATTTGTTCATATCATTGGAACAGAAAGTGCCAGGGGGTTCACCGGTCAAGCAGGAGCTATGAGGGAAATCGATTCTTCAAGAATCCACCAGCCATGGGCAAGACATTTGATTCTTGCTGTAACGATATCCAGATAAACCTGAAATAAGCCAAGCTGGTTTTCTGCCTCAGATTCAAATAGCCTGCAGCTGACAGGAGGGGACCTACTCTACCTCACTGGGAGGAAAGACATTGACCAACATGTCCTTAGCAGAAACAGATGGCGTCTGCTACACCCTTGGCAACCCTGTGGGAGATCCTGAAGGCAGAAGATGGTATTATCAGTGGTCACATAGGACAAATTTATTCTCCACCTGTCTGTGTGGGAGGAAAGGCAGAACCTTCCATTCCAGTTCCTGGGAGCTCTCCAGGAAATAGATGTTTTGCCTTGATGGATGCTGTATTCAGAGACTGACAGTTTCGCTGTTGCTATTGAGTAACTCTGACCCTAGTCAGATTTTGTTTGAAGGAAGTCTGTAGTGTATGTGTGTGTGTGTGCATGAGTGAATGTGTGTGAGTATGTGTGTATGAGTACGTATGTGTGTATGAGTGTGTATGTGTGAGAAAATGTATGTGAATGGGTGTGTGTGCATGAGTATATGTGAGTATGTGAGTGTGCATGGGCATGTGTGAGTGTGAGAATGTGTGTGTGTATGTAAGTGTGTATGTGCATGAGTGTAGTGTATATATATATATATGTGTGTGTGTATGTGTGTTTGCATTTGTGTGTCCATGAGTGTGCATGAGTGTAGGAGTATGTGTGCATGAGTATGTATATGCATGAGTGTATATGTATGAAAGTGTGTGTGTAAGTATATGTACATGCATTTGTGTATGTATATGTATGGATGCAAGTATGTGTGTATGTATTTGTGTATGTCTGTGTGTGTGGTGTGTGTGTGTTTCATGAACCTTTGGTTTGAAGGTAACAAACAAGATGAGGGAACACTCACTAAAACATTAAAACATCTGGATAAGAAAGGAGATAGAAAGTTTTCACAAAATCCCAGTCTTGTGCAAGTCCCAAGCCAGCAACATCTGCGTGGTTTGGTCTATAAACTGTGGACATTGTTTCCTCCCTAAGTCAGGCGCTGAGTGGCAGACTTGAGGTGAGACTCTAGCTGCAGTCACCCAAGCTGTGCCTGCTGCCTACCATGTCACCCCTTTAGCCTCTCAGTATGCCCTCTTTGTCCTTCTGCAGGGACAGACCCTGATCCAGAGCCAGTCCAGCTGTCAAACAGCTGTGGGCACTCCACAGGAAAGATGCCAAACCACAGCAGCCCAAGTTAAGGCCTCCGAAAATACATTTGGCCCCAAATGCACACAGATGGCCAGACAAGTTTACGTTTGCACTTGTAGCTGAAACAGAAGCCAAGCAGGGCAAAGGTGAGCCGGGAGAGAGCACAGAAGCGTTTGTCAGCCTCATCTGCCTGCCCATCGCAGCAACATTATGTAAAGTTCAGTGTCACTGTGCACAGACAAGTGCCTTAGGGGGAAAGCCATAAAAAATACACATATAAGACTCAGCTCACTACAAAAAGATGGAAGTTGGTGGGGGTGGTAAACATTTTGGATAAAGAGCCATGGGAAAGTGTGGATACCACCAGCCTTCCAGTCAATGTATGAGGAGAGAGAACTGTGCATCAGGATCAGACCCTGTCCCTAGAGAGGTGACTAACAAAGGTATAGGCTTTGCTTTGTCCCTGGCTGAGCCAAACCCCCACCCCAGCCTCCTCTGATATTATCTTGTCATCAGTATTCATTAGAAAACTAGGAGCATCTGCCTCCAATCCTAGCTTTAGTAAAGTGTCTTTTATGAATGAGGGTGCCCTTGTATTTGAAGCATAGATGCTCAGAATTGAGAGCTATTCTTGGTAGATTTTTCCTTTAATGAATATGAAGTGTCCTTCCTTGTCTTTGTTGTTGACTTTTGGTTGAAAGTCAATTTTATCCGATATTAGAGTGGCTACTCCAGCTTGTTTCCTGTGACCATTTGCTTGGAAAATTGTTTTCCAGCCTTTTACTCTGAGGTAGTGTTTGTCTTTGACACTGAGGTGCAGTTTCTTGTATGCAGCAAAATGCTAGATTCTGTTTATGTATCCGGCCTGTTAGTCTATGTCTTTTTATTGGGGAGTTAAGTCAATTGATATTAAGAGATATTAAGGAATAGTGATTGTTGCTTCCTGTTATTTTTGATGTTATTTTTATGTTTGTGTACTTATCTTCTTTGGGGTTTGTTAAAAGAAGTTTACTTTCTTGCTTTTTCTAGGGTGTAGTTTCCCTCCTTGTGTTGGCATTTTCCATTATTATCCTTTGTAGGGCTCGATTTGTGGAAAAATATTGTGTAAATTTGGTTTTTCCATCTATGGTAATTGAGAGTTTTGCTGGGTATCTGGGCTGGCATTTGTGTTCTTTTAGGGTCTGTATGAGATCTGCCCAGGATCTTCTAGCTTTCATGGTCTCTTGTGAGAAGTCTGGTATAATGCTGATAGGTCTGCCTTTATATGTTACTTGACCTTTTTCCCTTACTGCTTTTAATATTCTTTCTTTGTTTAGTGCATTTGGTGTTTTGATTATTATGTGACAGGAGGAATTTCTTTTCTGGTCCAGTCTATTTGGAGTTCTGTAGGCTTCTTGTATGTTCCAATGGGTATCTCTTTCTTTAGGTTGGGGAAGTTTTCTTCTATAATTTTGTTGAACATATTTTTTTTTCTGAGACAAGGTTTCTCTGTGTAGCCCTGGCTGTCCTGGAACTCACTCTGTAGACCAGGCTGGCCTTGAACTCAGAAATCTGCCCAAGTGCTGTGATTAAAGGCATGCGCCGCCACTGCCCATTTGTTGAAGATATTTACTGACCCTTTAAGTTGGAATTCTTTGCTCTCTTCTATACCTATAATCCTTAGGTTTGGTCTTCTCATTGTGTCCTGGATTTCCTGGATGTTTTGGGTTAGAAGCTTTTTGCATTTTGCATTTTCTTTGACTGTTGAGTCAATGTTTTCTATGGCATCTTCAGCACTTGAGATTCTCTCTTCTATCTCTTGTATCCTGTTGTTGATGTTTATATCTATGACTCCTGATTTCTTTCCTAGGTTTTCTGTCTCCAGAGTTGTCTCCTTTTGTGATTTCTTTATTGTTTCTACCTCCATTTTTAGATCCTGGATGGTTTTGTTCAGCTGCTTCATTCATTTGTGTTTTCCTGTAATTCTTTAAGGGATTTTTGTGTTTCTTCTCTAAGGGCATCTACATGTTTACCTGTGTTCTCCTGTATTTCTTTAAGGGAATTATTTATGTCCTTAAAGTACTCTATCTGCATCATGAGCTGTGATTTTAAATCCAAACCTTGCATTTCCGGTGTGTTGGGGTAACCAGGGCTCACTGTGGTGGGAGAACTGTGTTCGGATGATGCCATATCGCCTCTGTTTCTGTTGATAATGTTCTTGTGTTTGCCTTTTGTCAGCTGCTTATCTCTGGTGCTAGCTGGTCTTGCTGTCTCTGATTGTGGCTTATCCATCCTACAAGCCTCTGTATCAATACTCTTGGGAGACCAGTTCTCTCTGGAAGGAATTTAGGTATGGAGACCTGTGGTAAAGGTCAGCTCAGGTATGCAGATAAAAACCAGAAGGATCCTGTCCCCAGCTGATCCTTGGTTCCTGTGTCCTGATGGCTCTGGGCAGGTTCCTCTTGTGCCAGGAATTTGAAGAGAAGTGATGATCTTAATTGTGCAGGCAGGTGTGTAAGCACTCCTGGGAGACCACATCTCTTGTGGTGGTATTTGTGTATGTAGCTCTGTGGCCCAGGATCAGCTCTGGGTGCAGACAGAAATCAGAAGACTACTGTCCCAGGCTGCCCCTGGGTTCCTGTGTCCTCCGGGTTTTGGGTGGGTTCCTCTGAGCAGCAGGGGTGTTCCTACCTCCACTCTCAGGCCTGTCCGCACTCCTGGGAGGTTAGCTATCTCCCTGTGCCACCTGGGTATGGAGCTCTGTGGCATAGGCTGCTCCCCAGCCAGAGGCAGAAACTGGAAGGCTCCTGCCTGAGGGTTCTGGGTGTGTTCCTCTGAGCAGCAGAGGCGGTTCCAATCCTAGCTACACTTGGTTCCTGGGCTATACTCTGAAGCTCAGGGTCCCAGAGTGGATCCTGAAGAGTCTTCAAAGTAGAGGCTGGCAAGATGGCTCAGTTAGTAATGTACTTATCACACAAGCATGAGGACTTCAGTTTGATTTCCCAGAGCCCATGTGTACTGGTTTTTTAACACAGTGCTAGAACAGATCTGATCAAAGCAGCTCAAGGGAGGTAGGGGTTGTTGTGGCTCACAGTCCATCATGGTGAGGAAATCCTGGTGGCAAGATCACGAGGCAGCTAGTTAGACTGCATCTGCAGTCAGGAAGCATAGACCAATGACGCTTGCGGATACCCAGTGCCCTTTCTCCAGGATCTGAGGCAGGGAATGGCACCACCCACAGTGGGCAGGTTCTCCCACCTCAACTAATGTAATCAAGATAACCCTCATAGGCATGCTCGGAGGATCATCATCCAGGTGACTTGAGATTCTGTCACATTGACCATAAACAGTAACCGTTACATGGCAGTACACATTAACCAATTGCTTGCTGGCCAGCTAGTCTAGTCATTTGACAAGCTCCAGGCCAATGAGAGACCTGCCTTAAAAAGAAAACAAAGTGGCTGCCTCCTAAGGGGTGACACTCAGGGTGTCTTCTGCCCTACCTCCTCCCAACACACACACACACACACACACACACACACACACACACGCCCTCCTGGAAGATGGGGATTCTACAAAACAACATCATCAGTCTGGACATGACCACAGGCAGGTGTGACAAGGACAAGACAAATGTCACATCACATTTAGGGATTCCACAATAGTCCCCACAATAACTCAAACCCAGGATGTGATATGAGCCTCAGACCTCTAAGAATGATGCTCCTTCCCTGACAGCCCTCCCATTGGTAGACTTGTCTGCGGACAGACACACCCTGCCCAAGTGAGGCATCAGGATCCTTTCTGAGTAGCCTCGTCTGTTCTAGAAAGGAGTGAGACCTCCTGTCTCACTGACTTCACCTTGGCTGTTGTGTTTGGGAAATGTGACTTACGTGTTTGAGTACCTGCCTGACAAGACCATGTGCTGCCCTTCCCTCTGGATTGGAATGACGGAGGTGAAAAGCATAAACTGCCCAAGAACAAAGACAGCTAGGGTCTGGGGCTCAGTGTAACGAGCTACTGAGGAGTACGCTGTTCCTAACGCTTCGTTAAAAAAGAGAGATGCCAGAGCTGGAGCGATGGCCCAGTCAGAAGTACGAGCGTGAGGTCCTGAGTTTGGATGCCCAGCAACCACACAAAAACTGGGTCCTGCAGCTTGCTCTGTGATGCCACTGTGAAGAAAGCAAGGACAAAAGGACCTCGGGGAGGCTCACAGGCCTGCCAGCCTAGCCAATCAGTGAGAACCCTGTCTGAAAATAAGCTAGAGAGCTATTAAGGAAGACGTTGGACGTCGACCCCTGGCCAGGAATCGAACCCCAGTTGTCAGCCTTGGCAGTACACACTTCTACTCAAATGGCCATCTCGCCAGCCCCTCATTGATTTTTTTTTAAAGCTAGTGAGGTTCCTGGAGGTTCTTGTTTGAGTTCTCTAAATCTGTCTCCCCCCCCCCCCCCAGCATAGGCATAAATCTCTACGAGAGAAATTTCTGACACGGTTCCTGACTGTGGAGACACAATCATTCTGATCACTAATGGTCTGTATTACAGGTGGCAGGGGGGCCTATTAGAATCCTTAGAAGTAATACTCTACTTGTGACTGCTATTCTACTCTGACTGCCCTGCTGGGCAACCTCCCTTCCCCATGACCCCACATCCCCCACCATAGCAAGGCCACATGCCTGGCAGAGGGGGCTGCTGGGAATAATTATCTTCCTGCAAACACAGCTAGTTTTGAGAGTGAGCCAAGCCCTTGGCTGGGGAGCAGGTCAAAGACTTCCTCCATTGCCTTAGGCTGGTGAAGACCGTAGGATCCCTGCTAAGGAGAGCTTATTTCCAAATCTTATGCTAGAAGCAGAGTAAAGAGGTTTGTGTAGCAGGTTTGCTTTTCAACCCTGACGTCAGCCATCCTTTCGAGCTGCTCATTGCCAACAATTGCTTAAAAAAAACAAAACAACAAAAACCACCAGCCTCAAAGTACAAGCATCCTCCTGCCTACTGTCTGAGTGGCCAGTGGGGGTGGCCTCAGGGACCTCTAGAAGTTCAAACACAGTCTCCTCTCTGTTTTATTCTCCATTTCTCTCTGTAGCTGGGATACTTACAGATAGGCTTCTCAGAAATGCTGCATGTGCTTGCCTGTGAGCCCCCTCCTTTGCCCTTCTACAAGGCTTGGGGAGCAGCTATTCTGTGCTAGAAGGGTTTTAAGCAGCAGGGTGCAAGGCTGGGCAAGCTGAGAGTCCTGGGATGAGTGCATTGCTCTGTAGATCAGTCAGGAGATGCCGCCTGGGCCCAGAGATCGAGAGCATCTGCCACACAAGACCAGGAACAGCATCTCAGAAGGAGGTGTCTGCGCTGGTCGGTGAAGATGAACCCAGGAGCTTCGGGGGTGGGGAGGGGGGCTGGAGACAGACACACTGACAGACAGAGTGCACTGGTAGGAAAGTATGGCACCCACTCGAAAGACCACCTGGCTAAGTGAGTAGCTAGGTAGCTTGTCTTGACCATGAAAGGTGTAAACCAAGATAGGAGATGGAAGCCTTGGAGCACAGTGTTACGACAAAGGTGGAGAGGAAAGACCGTTTGTCAGAGGGAAGATGGATTGTTCCCAAATCCAGAAATGGGTAATTAGTAGGACAGTCCCTTGGGTCCCATATCCCAACTGAGAGGGGATGGGAGAGACAGATAGGAACACTTCCATATTCTGTATTTTAAGTGCACACTTGTTCTCCATTTTGGCATAAGGAACCAGCTCACACACATTATTACCAGCTCAGCACTCACACACTATTAATGATGTTTGCTTCCTGTTAACCCCTTCTACCCCAAGTGCCCCTGAAGGACTGCAAGGCTGCCCACAGCAGAAACTGGTGGATCCGCCCTTAAAGAAGTCTGTGAGCCCAGACAGCTGCAGGGGGGGCAGGGAGGGGGGAGAGGTGATAAGGACATCACAAGGCAGGGATGATGGGGTTTTGGTTTCATGCATGTAGGGTCGCAGGCTTTAAAAAATCAGAGTTTGCCCTAGCAAGCCAGGCTCAGCCACCTTCTTTTAATAAGTCAATTTTTAAAAAGGTAAATTAGTAGAGAAAAGCAGAAAAGATTTAGTCAATGTGATCACACTGGAAATAGCATCAGTCCTGGTCAAGGCGTGGCCCCCAACATCATTGCCTGGCTCTAGCCCTTCCTGCAAGTCTGTTAGGTTGTCCGTCTCTTTCCTGGTCCCCGTGGTGCTTTAACAGTCCAGACTGCCAGAGTTGGAAACATGAGTCTGTTAAGAATGTTTTTCCTCCCAAGCAAGCCAGTTGCAATACCAGGCTGCTCAGTGGGCATTTACGGACGCTAAGAAGTGGATGGATTTGCCTTTTTAAGACAAATAAATCGATGCCGATGGGGAATGAGTGCCTACATTCTTTCATACCTTCCTTTGGATCAAAATGCTGGACAAAATGTGTGACTCTTGGTCATATCCTACCCCTCCCCCCCCCAGCTGATAGGACGGTGACCCGGAAGTGCCCTTAACCACATTCCCCTTACACCCAAATTACAATACTCTGCTTCCAGATACGTGGCCTGAGAAGATAATTCTAACAAGATCTGAGCTCTCAGCACAAATCTGAGCCACCTAATGGGATGTTTTTATGATCCACTGTGGTCTGTTCCTATGACAGAAGGGCACAGTTGCTCAACACGGGAAAGTTCTTGAGTTATGTGGAGAACTTAGGCTCACTTATATAGGTAGGTTTAGCCATGTGGCGGGGGTTTAAGGCATCAGTGAGCTCCTGCTGCATGCTATCATTAGAGGAAAGAAAAAACAAATCCCAGCTCCCTCCCCCTCCTGCCCCGCCTCGCCCCCTTCCTGCCCCTCCCCCCAGGCAAGGCTAGACGTGACTTTCAGGATTAGCTCCTGTCTCCTGTTTATGCAGACCTGTTTGTGTAAAACACAGAGGGGTCCTTTGCGCCTGAAAAGCTTAGAGGAAGCCAAAGATGCAGAGTTAGCACCATGAGCCCCGTGCGCCCTCTGCTGGCTCCTGCAAGTAGTGACAAACCAGTCCTCAGGAGACCCGGATTTCAAGAGCTGCCAGCAGGACCGGAGAGGGACAGCTTCTCCAGGACTCTTATTTTGCAAACTGAAGAGATACATAGTGGGTTTTTTTTTGTCACCTGTGACAACTATAGGGCATGTAGGAAGAGGCTGACACCGCCCCGTCCTTTTTCTGTGGAACCCACATAAGCCCTTGTAGAGATCACGGGGGGGGGGGGGCAGGGGGGAGGGAACAGAGCAGCCACAACTTGGAGCAGCAAGGCCACATTTTCATAGCACCTCAGACCATGCCATGGCTGTCATGGATTAATCTGTGTCTAGTGCTATGTGTCTTTGTAATAAAGAAAGAAAGAACACCCATAGCCCGCCTCTTTCTTCCCCATGTTAATCCTATGTCAAAATTCATCCTTAAGCCAGAGTCCCAAAGAAACCTCAAACCTACAAATCCCAAACTTGGGAGTTGTGGCCAACGTTTAACTACAGCTGAGGAGTTTATAGTTGGCATTCTGTGGCTGGCTGGCTGGCGCTCATAGTCCCTCAGGGGTCCATGACCTAGGATAATTACCACGCGTAAACCCCTCAGCCCAACGACAGAATGGTGACCCAATCATCACACTCAGCCCTTGCATTGGGGCTGGGACATGGAGGGGTTGGGTAGAGCCAGCCCATCTGGAGAGGCTTCCTGCCTGCCTTTCCAGGAAATTTCCTCTGAGGGCAAAGCTCCGAAGACACTCCCAGCTGGGAGCGAGGAGCCCAAGGTCTGTGCGGTATTTTAAGAACCTTGAGAAGTGTCACCAAGCGATACGGGGGTTTCTTCTGTGCATTATTCTCTCACGGAAAAAGGAATTTTAAGAACTGATACGAAAGGGAACTCGAGGACAGCCTTTTGAAGAGGGAGGGAGGGAGGTGGGGGGAGCGCAAGTGGAGGCTGCGGGGACAGAGGGGGGAGTTACACTCTCTGAGTTCCAGCTCCCGGCAAGTTCACAGCAGGGCATCCTAAGCAACTGTGCTGAGAGTCTATGGAGCAAGAGAGGTACTCTCAGGAAGGGAGCCAGGAGGGGCAGATGAGGTGAGGCTCGGGAAGGGGGCCTGCTCCTCCTGTTTCTTTTCCTGTGTCTTGTCTGTTCCTCTCAGCCCTAGGTTGGGCTTGTCAGGTGTCTTAGTTTTCTTGCTGACAAAAGCCCCACCAAGAGCACGCTAAGGAAGAAGGGTTTCTTCTGGCTCACACTGAGGGACACCATCCATTGTGACAGAAGGGTATGGCAGCAGAGGTTTGTCCTCGTTCAAAGGACAAACAGTAGCCAGGAAGCCTCTGCTCTGCTCACCTCCTCCTTCTAGAACCCCCGCCCACGGGATGGCACCCCCACATCTGCAGGGGACCTCCCTTTCTCTGGTTAACTCAGTCTAGAAACTCTCACAGACAGCCCCAGAAGCTTGTCCCCTGGATGATTTTTTAGATCCTGTCAAGCTGACAATGTCATTAATGGAAATTTCCCCTTGTAGGAAGAAGGGCCATTGTCTCAAAAGGAGTCCCCAGAGCTAGCCCAACAGGAAAGACACTTGCTGTATACCTCTGTAAAGCGTGCTAGTGCCCACTGGGGCAGGGTATTGTCTGTCCGCCATCAGCTGGGCCGTGTGTGCTGAGGAAGCCAGCACGGTGAAATGGATAGTCCTTGTGGTGCCCAGGAGGCAGCTGGCCCAAACTCTGCATTTTCTGTTGTCCTGCTGAAGTGCGCCACCACTGCCCCGCTGAGCTTCAGTTTTAAAGGAGGGTTGTTAGTTTAAGGGAAGAGGTGCAAAAACCACTGTGTGTGTATAGCCGGGCGGTGGTGGCGCATGCCTTTAATCCCAGCACTTGGGAGGCAGAGGCAGGTGGATTTCTGAGTTCGAGGCCAGCCTGGTCTACAAAGTGAGTTCCAGGACAGCCCGAACTACACAGAAAAACCCTGTCTCGAAAAAACCAAAACAAAAAACAAAAACAAAAACAAAAACAAAACCAAACCGCTGTGTGACAGCCAGGGATCTGGCTCAGCCATGCTGCTTAGAAACCACGAGTCTCTCCTCAGATTCATGCACACTCAGCCCTGGAGGTGCTGTCCTTTGCAGAGAGAGCTACTATTATTTTCATAAGCAAAACCAGTGCGGAACAAGAGATTAACTAAGGTTTGGGGTCTGAGTGTGGAGTTGGCAAGAGGAAGTTTCATCACGCCTGTTCCCAGGCACCAGGTGGCGCTGCTGACTGCCGGTCTTCGAAGCTTGGTTTCCTCTGGTTGCTAAGCAGCGGTCGGGAGGGGCGTGGTTCTTTTGAGCCGAGGGGCTTTGTTGCTGTTTATAAAAGGAAACTTTAAAGGGCAATCCCGTCGAGTTTGTATAAATGCGGGGCTGAGATGTGAGTGGCTAATGTGCCCCACAAGTATGAGGACCTGAGTTCCAATCCCCAAAACTCCCTCCCCCCCCCCCCCCGTGTAAAAGCCAGACTCCAATCTGCAATACCAGTGTCGCCAAGGGAAATGGGAGGCAGATGGCAGATATGAGAGAACCCCTGGCCAGTCAGTTACCCATGCAACCTACCCCACATGTAGACATGTAGGTTTGCCTCTGCACAAGTTTCTCGATGTAGCATGATATATTCCCCCCACTCCGTTCTCTCTTTCTCCCTCCCTCCCTCTCCTTCCCTCCCTCTCCCGCTCTCATTACCCCTCCCCTCCCTCTCTGAGGGTTAAAAGTGTTTGATGAGTGCTTGTTCGGCAAGTCTGGGGACCTGAGTTCAAATCCCCACCCAGCAAGTAAAAGTCAAACATGTGTTGTAGCCCCAGCTTTGGAAAAAAACAGTGTTCTTCCAGTTCAATGAAAGACACCTGTCTCTAGGGGGTGGGGAATAACAACACTGGCCACCCAGCTCTGGCCTTCACATGTACACATGTGGACACACATATCTGTACATTCAGACTCAGATGTATGCAACACATGCAGGCAGTTTTGTTTTAATGGGGGTTAAACAAAAATCTCCTAGCAGCCACAATGTCAGGTAGACCGTGGGAGTGTGGGAAAGTCGCAGCAACTGTGCAAAGACTCGACCTGTGGCAACATGTACCCGATTGGTGAAAAGACCCAGAAGTGTATGGCAGCTGATGTGTATATGACAGTCTGTCTGTCAGACTCATTCTCAGACTCCTTTCCCCACCTCATGTTGACCTGAATTGAACCTGAAGCTCTGCTTCTTGCTTCCAGGAAACTGACACCCATCACTAGTCCTGGCAGAAAAAAAAATGCAGATGGTTAAATTGTGTGCCCCAGGGTAACTGAACTAGCCTGTGTCCCAAGTGGGACATAAGCAGAAGATAGCAGCTTTGCCTCCCACCAGCCAGCAGGAGGCACTGTGGGGCTCCCTCTGCCCATCTCTCTCTCTCTCTCTCTCTCTCTCTCTCTCTCTCTCTCTCTCTCTCAAAGTGCTGTTCTTTGCAGTGGCTCAGCCTATAATTCCTGGACTGCCTTGGCCAGCAGCGCTGCCCAGCCCCCTTCTATCTAAATAGAAGCTCTGTAGGCTTTGCTGTACCTTAGTTGCCCTTGAGGATATGGAAATCATAGGAGGTACAGCTTCAAAGGGGGCAGTTCTTGATCTACTTCTCAAGACCCGGGAATGCTGGGTGGGATCTTGTTCCTACAGCAGAGGGTCAGGATACTGCAGGGAGCTGCAGATCTTCCTGCTGCTACCTCCAAAGTGCTGGGTTACAGGCATGCGCCACCACACCCCTTATATGCAGTACTTGAGGATGGGACCCAGGGCTTCCTGTGTGCTATACAAGAAGCACTCGCCCTCCTGAGGGATGGCCCCACCAAACCGCTGTATCTCTCGTAGATGAAATCCAGGGACAGAATAGGCAGGCTGACGCTTGTGTTGGCTTGAGTGTAAAATGTCCCTCACAGGCTTCCTGGTCCACTGAGATATAAGAGAGCAGCCTTACCCCCCTGTTGCCCCGAGCCAAGCTGGTCTTTGCCACCTGGCCTGCCCTTTCGTGGTAGATTATCTCCCCTGAATTATGAACCAGAATAAATCTTTCTTCCCTTAAGCTCCTTGTAGGGTACTGGGTCACAGAGATAAGAAGAGTAGCTGGCATGGTACTCATAATGATAGTTTCATTGGCAAATGCGAGTTGGGATCCATTGTGCATGGGATGGAAGCAAGGTTTAATCTCTGCTCATAGAGTCCTGGAGGTCAGGGACCGTCGTGTGCTACCAGCAAGCCATGGATGTTCATGTCCTTCTGGGAATAACAGTGACAAGTCAGCTGCCATTTGTGGGGTATCTGCTGAGACCTAGGCATGTATATGATACTTTTGCACAGAACTTTGTTACATGGTGTGCATGCACTGTTCCCTCTCCCGTGCCTAGGACCACGGCACACTCACATCCCAGAAGATGAAAGGGTGTCTGTTCCCAGAGCAGTCAGGTCACCCTGCACAACTGCATCCACATTCACACAGCAGTGCAAGAGATCACACCTGTCCTGGGTCTCAGTTTGCCAATACAGGAGGAGCTTGAAGCCTGGTCCTCTTGGTCCCCTGGTCCCCTGGTCCCCTGGTCCCTTGGTCCCCTGGTCTCCTTCCCCTCTGCCAGAGTCACGGCTGTGAGAATGAAGCCCACACCCAGCTATAAACCCAGTCCCGCTTATATTCTCTACATTGATCCTTCTTAAAAATCCATAATCAGGAATCTATTACTTAACCATTTACTTGGAGTTTGCTAAATCCAAACCTCTGAAAATCTTGTTTTTACATTTTTTTAAGGTATTCTCGAGCAACGTTCTGGAGTTCTTTCTATCTGCTCAAGCAGGGGATACTGAATTTAAAAAAAAAATCATTATTTAAACTTTTTTGTTAATTTTTATGATTTTGAGACAGAATCTCACTCTGTGGCCTGAACTGGCCTTGAACTCATAGCAACTCTCCTGCTGTTAGCTTTAACCAAGCACTGGGATTATAGTGAGTCTCCATGTCAGGCTAAAAGTGGAAACTTCTGAGTTTGGACCATTATTCCTTAGTGGGGGAAAAACAATTCTTTTTCTTGATATCCTCATCAAGTGTGAGGATTTAAGATTGCTTTCTTAATGAAGAACAAGTGACAATATATTGTTGGAGAGATCCAAAGCTACCAGGTACTTAATAAAGCTTAGCAATAATGAAACATATTAACCATGGGAGCCTAATATGACTTTACTCCAACTCTAATTAACCTGGTGCATGTCAGCTAAAGCATTCTTGTGTTCCAATGGCCACCCAGGGACCTGTGCATACACAAGGTGTCCTCTTTGTCCTCCGTAAGCCAGTATGTCCCATGTTGGTGTTATGCTCAGGAGAATGAAGATAAATTTAGATATAAAGATAAATGGATGGGTTGATAATTCAGTAATAATTTGGAGATTTTGGCTTTGGAACCATCGTTCCTGCTGGAAGGACTGAATCTTTGCTATATCGTGGACCATATCTTTCATTTCTGGAGTCTCTACTCCAGCTGCACCTCCCTAGTCATTGTCGTCTCCTCTGGTTCCACCCACATCCAGGGTTAGGGGGAGGAGGACTGGGGTTGGAGGAGGGGGAGGGGGAGTGGTATGGGTAGGAGTAGGGTTAGGGTTAGGATTATGGATAGGGTTGGGGTAGGGGTAGGGTTATGGATTAGGGTTATGGGTAGGATTGGGGTAGGGTTAGGGTTACTGGTTAGGGTTTCTGGTAGGGTTAGGGTAGGCGTAGGGTTAGGGTTCAGTTTGTGGTTAGGGTTAGGGAACTCATCTCCACCTGAACCCCACTAGGAAGCATGCATCTAATCCTATCATTCAGGAGGCTGAGGCAAGACGATCATACGTTCAAGATCATCCTGACCTATATACGGGGAACTTTGCAGAACCACAGTCTGATGTCACAGCTAAGACACAGGCATCAGTAAGATCCATGGAATATATGGAGATCACCCAAGTCTATTCTATCTCTCTCTCTCTCTCTCTCTCTCTCTCTCTCTCTCTCTCTCTCTCTCTCTCTGTGTGTGTGTGTGTGTGTGTGTGTGTGTGTGTGCGCGCGCGCGCGCGCGCGCGTGCATGCCTATGCTTAAATGGTATATGTGTGCATGTGTGCCTGTGCTTGCTTGTATGTGTATATGTTTGGCTCTATATAATTTCACCACATGTAGGACCACCCCCACAGGCAGATAAAGAAGCAGTGCCTGGCCTTTCTAAAGTACAGTTACTCCCCTCTACCACCCCAGCCTTTCCTTATCCCTGGTAACCTCTAATCCGGTGTTCATTTCTATAATTTTATAATTTCAAAAATGTCACTTAAATGAGAAATTACAGTGTGCATCTTCTGGGACCGGCCTTTGTCACTCTGCACGCTCCCGGGGAGCCCATGTGCATTAACTAGCTCTTTCAGGGATGCCTATCATCTTCGTGAAGTCCTCTGTGACACCTGTTCAGTCGCCCCAGCTGTAATGAATCTCATTTTCTGTGCTCACCTATGAATCTTTAATTACTCTCTGCTTGTTGAATAGACAGGTTTGAGGTTTGCGTTGCTCTTGGGGCCTTTACAAGACACCTTTGCATATTTTACTTCATCTAATATCATGTAAATGCCCCTCTCTTGTCTCTGCACATCCTGATGAAAGGGGCAGGTGTGCCTTGTCTTGTTTCTGAAACTGCAAGTTCCTTGCTTCTCGCCCAGTGCGCCCCAGTAGCTGTGGAAGGCATAAGATCCTTTCAGACACATTTTGTGAAGAAAGCTCCTGGGGAAGGCTAGGCAACTGAATGCAAAACTATACATTCTGTGCTGTAGTTCAAGGGGCAGAATATCTGACTCTCCTGAAGAACGGTAAGTCTGTACACATGTGTATATATGTTCCCATGTGTGTGTGCTCCCATGTTTGCATGCACTGTGCAGATGCACATCTGTGCATGTGTAGAAATTATTTTCTCATTTAAGCAACATTTTTGAAGAAATAAAATTATAGAAGTGAAAACCAGATTAGAGGTTATCAGGGATAAGGAAAGGCTGGAATGGGAGCAGGAGGTTGGGGGAGGTAGCTGTACTTTTGAAAGGCCAGGCACTACTCCTGCATCTGCCTGTGGTGGTCCTACATGTGGTGAAATTATATAGAGCTAAACACATACACATGCAGGAAGTATCTGCTTCGCCTCCACCTTATTACTGTACACAGGATCCGTCTGTCATTGAGCCTGAAGCTCACAGGCTTTGCATTAGATGTCATCCTCCCTCTGGAGAACAGGCATACACCACCATTTTGGGGGAGAGGGTGTCTAGAACCCTGGAAGACTTCTTTTAAGTGAGAATATTGTGGGCTGGTAAAGGCATCCTTTGTGAATAATAACTAAGGCATTGCAAGAATCAAGAATTGACATGATAAAAAGCAAAATGCTGAAAGTACAATATCTTAGATTTTCACAGAAAAGAATGACTTGAGTGGAGATTTACATGCAAACAGAAGCGTATGCACAGACACTGCTTCTTCTTAGCATGATTCTGGAAGGCTCTGTATTGCCTAGGAATGCAATAGAAATAAAGCAAGTACTGCTTGAATATTGCATGGATGCTGCCTGTGCCCTGGACCCTACCTGCACTTCAGGGTTGGAGGTGAGGGAGGTGGCACAGAGTCAATGACATAGACTCACAGACTCCAGGAGCGAATGAGAAACATTGCTCATCTGAACACTGCCGCAAGCTCCTTTAATACCCTCCGCCCACACCCCCATTGGTCCCAAGAAAGCATCTCTTCTAAACAGCAGTTCCCGATTGGCTGGCATTGTCTGTACCAGCAATCCTTGGTCTCTCAGGTAGTCCTCAATTAGGTCCTCCTGTAGAACAAGTTTTTAGGCTGCCTGGCCCCTGGAATTTACATAGAAGTAGTCCCGCCATTCCTACTACACATGGACACATAGGAACACAAAACAACACACACACATACACACACACACACATACACACACACACACACACACACACACACACACACACCTCTGATAGCCAAAATTGTGACAGGAATCAGCCATGCACAACATCTTCAATGTGTATTCAAGATCACCCATCCATCACTCCCTTCGAGGACCTGACTTTGGGCTGGGATATTAGGACAACTCAGGGAAAAGATGATTCCCTTGAGAGATGAGTCCAAGATGTTGGGCATCTGAGTCTTCAAACCACCTATATTGCGAGTGTCTGTAAATCAGAGATGTCCATTCCTGCCCCCTTCACCCAGACCCTCTGGGCAGTCATGATGCACTGAGGAAGGCGGAAGCCGGTCTGGCAAAAGCTGCCCCTGAAAATGTGTTTAAAATGTTAGCAGAGAACAGACACCCTGTCTTTTTAGTCAACCACATGGGACTTGCTTTCCTCTGGCATTCCAGGGGATCCCAGTCTCTGAGGTAAACATGGGATGGCAGGCAGTCTTCTGTTTGTGTGAATGCTGATTGACATACCTTCAAGAGAGAGAAGCCATGGACAGACAGACCTTCAAGAGAGAGAGAGAGAACAGATGCTAAGCATGCCCTGTATTCACAGCCCTGGGGCAGCTGTGTGGGATCACAAATTCAAGGTCGGCCAGGGCTACAGAGCAAGACTCTGTCTCAAAAAAAAAAAAAAAAATCCAAGCAAACACAACTAGGGCCACTCACGGTCAACCCCCTCAGGCTTGCTCACAGCCACCTAAACTAAGTGGCAAGTGAGGCCTGAAAGGGACCCGCCTCGGAAGATAAAAGATAAATAGGTGACGGTCCCTTAGAGTCCACCAACTAAGAACTAACAGTGCCCTGCTGGTGTTATTCTAGATAAATACGTGCCAGGAAAAAAAAGGAGATGTCATGAATATCCTGGCACCTAGTCACTGGATTTCTACTGAGTGCTGAGACAATGTCACATGATCCCGAAGTCACTATGGAATGAGACAGGGAAGAACCTTGACCATCACCATATGCAGAGGAACAACCTGGAAAAAAAAATCTCACAAATGATAGTATTCTATACAAATCCATGTGTGTTAAAATCAAACAGGAAAAAAAAAAGAAGGTAGTTTGTGATGTTAGAAGCAGGACTCGGTTATCTGGAAAGTGGGGTGAAGGGGTTCACTTCTGGGTCTTCACCATGTCCTGCACCTGTTATTTCTTGGTCTGCAATATTATGCTGGAATTAACAGTTTACTACATCACATTGACACTTTCTTCTTAAGAAATGCTTAAGGTTTCTGAGCTGGCAAGATGGCTTAGCAGGTGTAGACACCCACGGCCAAATGTGAAGACTTGAGTTCAGTTCCTGGCACTGACTCCTGCAAATTGTCCTCTCATGCCCTTGCACACACTGTACCAAATTTAGTGTGCATTGATACACCCAAATGCATGCCTATATGCATACTAAATAAATGACTAAATAAATAAATAAAATGGTTAAATGCTTAAATTTTTACACTAGGTAAAACAACTAGATGCTTGCATGTTTCTGGCTCTGGGCCTTGAGAGGAACTTGACCTTAAAGCTACAAGACTGGAGGTCCTGGCAAAGCTTTAGAAGCTCCCCTGATACATAACTCACTCCTCTTCAGAAACATTGAAACCCCAATACTGTCTGGCCACAGTAGTCCTTTGGCCTGACACATTCATAGAACTTATGCACAGAATGAGTGTGTACTGCATAGCCAAGGTCAAAGGTAGACCAGTAGGCTGGAGAGGTAGCTCAGTTGGCAGAGGTTGTAAGAATCCTTAGATTTGGTCCCCAGCACTGTATGAAATGAGAGTGAGGATGCTTGCTTGTAACTGAAATTCTGGGGAGGTAAAAGCAGGGGGATCGGGAGTTCAAGGTCATCTTCCACTACTATACATAGCTTGAAGTCAATTTGGGATACTTTCTGTCAAAAATAAAGCCAAACACACCACACACACACACACACACACACACACACACACACACACACCACAACAGTAGATCAGATAGACAAGGAGGATTAGAGTCAAGGTCAATGCTAAGCTATGAGGAGGTAGAAGGTGAAGTCTCTGCATGAGATAACCCAGTACCTGGGTCTAAGCCCAGAGTTGTAGAGAAGAAAGACTGGGTACCCCTTAATATCAATGTCAGGGCAGCTCAGACACCACCCAGAACTGAGCAAATTTAGTGGTCTGTTCACCCAGTATCAACTTTGTCTTGACTGGGGTGAGGAGACTGGAGGGGACAGCTTTGAATAGACCCCCAAACCAGAAAGCTGTTGACAAGTTCCATGTTCTCAGATTCCAGGCATTTAGCAAGGCAGCCCAAGTTAGGCTACATCACCAGCCACATTCTATAAAGCAAATCGAGGATGAAAATACAGTTCCCTGGTGCAAACATGGTTTCTGTGTATTCTAGACTATGTATAAACTGGAGGGGTGGGGTGGAGAACAGCCTGTGTCTTCATTTTCCCTAGAAGCAGCTGAGATGGGAGACATCAAAGATCTGACTTAAACACTGAGAGCAGGAGGGGGTGAGAGCTGTCAAGTGGGCTGGGACTTACCTCTTCTAGCAAGGCAGAAGTCGTCTGTCCCTCTCCCTCTTCCCCCTCCCCTCTTTCTCCTCCCCCTTCCCATCTTGTTCATCACCTCCTTCTCCTCTTCTCTTCACCTCCTTCTCCTCTCTCCTTGTTTCTCTTTTCCTCATCTTCCTTCTCTCTCTTCCTCTGTCTGCCTCTCTCCCTCCTCAAACTATCTGCTTGTCAAAATGAACTGCTGATGAAGGGAATTTGAACGAGATGCACAAGCAGAGTGAAAACACTACACCTCTCTCTTCAGAGACAGATATTATTTTACACGATTCCTTTGTTTAAAAGCTGCTTATCGCATTTTGTCTTATAATTGGCTTTTTCCCTGATAAAGATGCTTTCAACTTTCTCCCCTTTTATATCCTTACCTGGAGAGGGGGGAGAAGAAGGAGGAGGAGGCATAAGAAGAAAAAGAAGAAGGGAGAGAGAGACAGGAAGACAGAGACAGAGATGGAAAGAGGAGGAGGAGGAGGAGGAGGAGGAGGAGGAGGAGGAGGAGGAGGAGGAGGAGGAGGAGGAAGTCCCAGAAGAGAGCTCCTTCTCCCAGGGCTCTGGAGAACTCTGCAGCAGCAACAACTTATGCTTGCTTCAGAGAAACCCCTGGTACCCGCCCCTGGCACACACATGAGTCACACCACCAGTAGGCCCAGTTCATCTTCACCCCATGCCTTTGGCTTTTATTAGCAAGCAAAACCATCCTCTTGTGTGGTCCTTTGCTCACCAACCTTCATACTTGACAGATCAGAGGAACCTGATTTACCCAAAGGGCCAGATGTCTGCCTTCGAATGCTGCTCCAACATGAGACAGAGTGTCTGTACTTCCACAAGCAGGGCATGGTCTTATGTAAGCATAGTATACCAAAACAGCTGTCAGCTTGCCCATGAGAGTAATGGTGGCAAAGTCACCAGCTCTGTGGCATTCCCCTATAAAATTACAGGAGTTTAGAGAAGACAGCAAGTCCTCCCCCCTACCCCCCACCCCCACCCCTCAGTAGAGGAAACTCAAATGATTGACAGGGAAATAAAAGTCAACTATGGTCAAGTATTTGAATATGAATGGCCTTTATAATCTACCCAAATGCAGGATATATCACATCAGGGATTTCACATCAAAATAGAAAGGACACAGATCACACAATCCTCATGGGACAGCATGGTGACAGGGGTGGGGGTGGGGGGGTTGTGGGGGGATGGGGGTGGGGGTGGGGAGGGATAAGTGCCTCCATGAGCCTTGCCAAAGAACCTTCTAGAAAATAAGCTTCGGGCAAACAAATGACCAGAGGGACATTGACACTGCTGTTGAGGGTCACAGGTCACACTTGGTGGCTCAAAGGGAAGACTTTGCAACCCTTTTCCCTAACAACGCAGACACAATCCCACTAGTTCACCCCAGTCAAAATTGCTATTGTCAAGCAAGAAGAACCAACAGTTGCTGGCAAGGATGCATGGAAGGAGACCCCAACACCTGCTTGTGAGGTGTAAACTAATCCAGTCACCAAGTAAAACTCTGAAAACTTTGAGATAGAATTACAAGATCCAGTCAAGTCATCCCTGGGGCTGTATCTATCTCCAACGGCGTCAAAGCTGTCGGACCGCAGAAATTTCTGCATACTCACATTTATTACAGTGACATTTACCATAATGAAGTCATGGAATCAGCCTAGATACCCATCAGTGATAGGAGGGATAAAGAACGAAGTGCACATAATATACATAATGGAATCCTATTCCGTCATAAAGATCAAAATCTGGTTTCCCAGAAAACAGATGGAACTGGATATCCTCTTGTTAAATTAAATTAAATAGACGTGTGGGTTTTGATGGGGGTGATAAAGGCCTTCAGATGGGACTGTTGGGGCCGGGACTGGGGAGGCAGCTGGGAAAGGACAATGGGTCCTGATCAAGGTTAAAGTTAGAATACAGTGTGATGCTTGGCGATTTCCCAGAATCCTAATCGCCAGGATTAAATGACGGGGGAAATCCACTAGGGGGCGAAATAAGCAAGCGGCCGCCGAAGCGTGGGCTCAAGGTTTCCCAGCTTACTTTGGGAAACCTTGTTTTGCTTTGGGGCAGCCTTATATGATCAAGAAACATTACTCTTAGGGTCCTCTCCGAACACACCTCTTTCTCTAAACGTCCCGGTCCTTCTTAGTCAAAACCGGCCTTCAACACCTGCAACCACAGCGCTTCCGGTGGAGGCTGAGTCAAGAGAATGAGTCCAAGGCCAGTCTGGGCTACTGATGAGAGCTTGTCTCAAAACTGAAACAAAACAAATAGCAAACAGTATCTATCTTCATTTTGTATCTTGACAAAACGTTGTGTTTTGTCAACACTTGTAAGTGTTTCTGGCGCTGTCGGGATGGTCCAGTGGGTAAAGACGTGTACTGTCAAGCCTGGAATCTGAGTTCCTTTATACGCGCACACACACACACACACACACACACACACGTAAATAAAGACGTGTAGTAAAAGAAATTCGGTTTGTGAACCATCAGTTTTCTCTCTTCTCACTGCTGGGGACCTGGGATGCCTAAGCCAGACTAATGCTTCACAAGATAGCCCAGAATGCTCACTCCAGGTGCTTAAGATGAAGCAGCTCGAACAGCATCAGGTGGGCAAGGCCTCTGCCAGATGCTCACAGACCTAGCCTGACCGGGATAACATGGAACCAAACTGAAAGAGAAAGACTTTGTAAGTGACACTCCAGCCAGTTGCCCCCAGATCTATTAAAAGCACAACGTACTAGGTGGGCAGGAGTTGTTTGCCATTAGCAAATCTGTTCACCTGGTAACAAACCCACAGCTCTCCTGGTTATCTTAGACAGGCTGGGGAGCAGCAGTAGTAGGGCCTTTGCCTGGTGTGCTCGAGACCCTGGGTTTGGGCCACTGTCCCCAATCATTGCAAGATCAAAATTTTACTGACATGTTGGAGAGGTATCTCAGATAGAGTATGCAGTAACCTGATCCGATACCCACACTACCAAAAAAAAGTAAATAGTATGTTTTCAGCCTGGCATGGTGGAATATACCTGTAATCCAGTATTCAGAGAGTCAGCCTAGGGTACATAGCAAGACCCTTTACCAACAAACAAACAAAAACAAAGCAATTGAAGGCATGCCCCAGCAGGTACATCACATGACCTTCACATGACCTTGGCATTAAACCCATCATCTGGATTCAGTCTCTCACACACACACACACACACACACACACACACACACGCTCTTCAGAGCCATGTGTTATCTGCACTGGGCTGAAACCTTTGGAAGGTGGCGCCTAGCTACAGGAAGTGAATCACCATGCCGAGGGCCCTTGAAGTTTATAGTCTCCTCGTCCAGTCCTCCCCAAGCCTGATGCACTGAGAAGTAAGCAAGCAACTAGCCACTCTATGCTCTGCTGCTGTCACCCCACAGTGCCTTCTCCTAAAGGCTCCTCTTCTGCCTCAGTCTCCCTAGCAATTCTTTTCTTTTGTTCTCTGCTGCAGTGCCCTGGAGCAGGGTTGGGGGTAGGGGCAGCTGGGGAGGTTGGGTGGGGTTGAGGTGGGAATAGGGGTGGAGGTGGGAGGGGGGAAGTGGGGGTAGGTGATTACTAAGAAGCGCAGCCAGCTTTCTCTCCCCCCCCTTCCTCTCCTCCCCAACCTCCTCCCCTTTACAAGAGTAGAAGCTAGTCTGCCTCATAAAACCTTGCCCCAATGCAAGCATAGTAGGGGCTGCAGAAGATCTGCACAGCACAGACATTTATAGGAGTCTTTCCTGTTCTGCCTCCTCCCTGTGTTCTAAGAAGCAGCTGAGAAGACCCGGCGCTTCCTTGTAGCTTTTCTGAGCTTAGTAACCACAGTGGTGGCCTCTCTGCCCACGGGTTTTAAGTGATACTTTAAAACGTTACATGTCAAGGCTTCTTGGTTCCTGTTGAACAGCTGGCAGGATGATCGGTGATCTCTCCTCTGAATAAGCCCTGGATAGGGAGGTTTGTGCAGAAGCAGGCGTCACAGGAGTGTGATTGATGCTTTTCTCAAGGGCAGCTCTCTTTGGCCGTCATGGAGAAACTAAGAAAAATATCTTCCCGGCACTCAGCAAATAGATGCTGTGACTTGGTGTGTGTTGGGGGCAGGGCAGCTATTCTGTTTCGTAATAATAAATAAAAAGTAATGATGTCTTTCTGAACAGGATCCCGATAAACAAAAACAATGAAAAGTCCCACATCTGCCATAAATGCCCAAGCTCCTGACCCACTGTGCCAAGCATTGCAGTGGTGGTGTCTTACGTAGCCTGTAGCTCAGGCTTCCTCCATCACAGTGCGAGTCTGAATTTGCACTCAGCTTTTCTCTGTTTCTGATTTTTTCTCCAATCAGCTGTTATGATTTGGATATAAATGACCCCCTACATGTTCATCCCCAGATGGTGTTGTTCCTTTGGGGAGCTGTAGAACATTTAAGACATGAGAGTCAGTGGAAAGAAGTGGAGCTGGAAAAATGGCTTACTCAGTAAAGTTCTTACCTGACAATAATGAGGATCTGAGTTTGATCACCAGAGACCATGCTAAAAAATATTATATATACATATATATTATATATTCACAAATATTTCTATAAGTATATATTTATATGATATATAATGTATGTATATAAATATGTATTTTATTATATAATATAATTTATAGAGATGTAAATATATTATATATGTGTGTGTGTATATACTCATATACATACATATATGTATACATATGGCAGTTGGACAATGATGACGCACACCTTTAATCCCAGCATTCAAGAAGTAGAGACAGGGCTGGGTGGTGGTGGCACATGCTTGTAATCCTAGCACTTGGGAGGCAGAGGCAGATGGATTTCTGAGTTCGAGGCCAGCCTGGTCTACAGAATGAGTTCCAGGGCTACACAGAGAAACCCTGTCTCGAAAAAAACAAAAAACAAAAAAAACCAAACAAACAAAACAAAAAAAACAAAAGAAGAAGAAGAAGAAGAAGAAGAAGAAGAAGAAGAAGAAGAAGAAGAAGAAGAAGAAGAAGTAGAGGCAGGCAGATCTCTGAGTTTGAGGTCAGCCTGATCTATGGAGTGAGTTCCAGGGTAGCCAGAGCTACACAAAGAAACCCTGTCTCAAAAAAGCTAAACGAAAAGCACAGCTCAGTGTTCTGCATGCATTGTAATCCCAGCACTGAGAATACAGAGACAGACAGATGGATCCCTGCAAGGGGTTGTCACTGGCCAGCCAGACTAGTCTACTTAATGAGTCTCAGAAGCAGTGGGAGACCCTGTCTCAAAGAAACAAGGTAGACGGGGCCTGGAGAATTATAGCCAGCATTGTCCTGATTCTATGTGCATGCACACAATGTACTTGCATACTCATGTGCACTCACACAGACACACACATGCACACACAGGCACACACCAAACAATTACAGAATAACTGCCTTTGTAGCATACAGGGAAGCCATCTCAAGTCCTATCCCAGCAAGAAAGAAGGTTTAATGTGCAAAGGTCAGTTGTATGAAACATTGCTGTTTTTTCCTGCCTTCCGCCATTTAGAGAGGACACACAAACACCGTCACACAGACGGAGAAGTTGGGGCCTATGGTTCTCCGAAGTGGCTGTCCTGCCGTCCAGCCCAAGTCTACCTCTTCCTTCACGTGGTGACAGTATTTCTCTGGAAGGAGCCAGATGTCGATAGTTTGCTTGTGGGGAACTTGGTTCCCGTTGTCACCCCTTAGCTTCACAGTGTCATCGTCACCCAAAAGCAGCCACTGAAGGCGAACTAAGCAAACATCCACATCTGGGCACAGATAAAACTGTCTTTTGGACTCAACAGAAGCTAGGCTTGGTCATTGTGTGCCAGCCCTGTCTCTGGTCTTTGTTTCTTAGAGGTCAAGAGCCTCTGAAGTGTCTTGCTGGGCTCCCCCATAGGAGCATGCAGTCGTGGTGCCAGGGGTTCCTGAATTTAGAAGCAGAGTGTGACCTTTAGACAACCTCCAAAGGTCTATGATGGCCTGGGATGCTCCCCCAAAAGACCCCTGCTGAACAGCTATGTCACCTGCCAGAGTCCTGCAGCTGCAGTCCCCTCTTGACCACACAGCTGTTCTCCTTCAGCATCTATAATGATGAGGAGGAAGGGGAGGTGCAGAGCTGTGTTCAGATCGTCCGGCAAGCGACCTTGCCACTCTGGCACCACACCACAGCAAAGCTCTCTGAGGAGCCATCCCAAGCTGGGCAGGGCAAGATGGCTTGCCAGAGGGTCACCATTATTTACAGCAGCGGCCATTAATGGGTCTTGGCATAAAGACCTCAGTGTCTTTGACTCTGAGGCTGACCATCTGCCAGGAAGCTGAAGGCTCTGTTCACCATGTCCTACTGTCCCAGTGGTGGGAGGGACTTCAGGCTAGGGAGGAACATTTGAGTCTCACAAGCCAATTGTGAAGCATGAAGTTACCCCCAGGGTCTCTCGGAAGCCAGAGAGAAAGGTGACTGAGACCCTTAGCTCTGCCTGCTGCGGTGGCTCGGGAAATCACCCTCTTCTCCTCTAAGCCCATGGGTTTGTCACACAAGAGAAATATGTCTCTTGCTCCCCTTGTGGCTCAGGAGAAAAGACACTGAGGCTTTTCTTGTGGTGGATAGCACATGTAGTATCCAGGATGAGATGTCTAGTACCCTGAATACATGGAACTGAACTGTGAAGACATAGGGGCTTGCATGGAATTTTTAGCAACCAGCCCAGGGAGAAAAGAGACAGGGCCGGGGACTGTAGACAGTCAACAGCATGAGCTAAGACTCCTCCACAGAGCTGGCACTGAAGACCTAGACTCTGCACCTCATCTCTGGGCTCCAGATCTGAGGATCTGGCAGAAGCCTGGCTAGGACGGGAAAGATGTCTGTTCCAGATTGTCCTCCCCAGCTCTTGTCTACTGGTGTAGACCAAGAAGGACAAATCCCTGGGTGGGAAGCCTCCTCCATCAAGTGTGCCTGAGCCAGGCAGTTCCTTGCCATGTCTATAGCTTGGAGTGCACTGGTCAGGCTTACGCTGGGAGACATGCCCAATAGGGCTGTTTTGAGTAACGCATGGTGGCATTGCCTTACATGATGGCAGAGGCCAAGAGGTCCCCACCTCTGCCCCTGGTTCCCAGGGAACCAGGAAAGCTAACTGTTTAGTTTCTAGTCTAAGTTCAAAGACAGTAGAACCAGGAGAAGATAGGTGTTTCAACTAAGTGAGTAACTTCCCCCTCCTCTACCTGTCCTGTCCAGGGTCCTTAAAGACGGGATGGTTGCCATCCACACTGGACTGTACTCAGCCCACTGCTTTAAATGCTGATCTCTCCAGAAACACCCTCACAGACACACTGGAAAATGAAGTGTCACCAGCAATCTGGGTGTCCCTGAGCTCGGGTAAGCTTATGCAAATTAACCTCCACAGTGTGGGGGCTACAGTAGTGTAGTCAGAAATGTGTGCCTTCATTCCAGGGACTCCTTCTGGTCTGGAACAGTGAGGTGGCGGAGAGGCCTAGCAGCCTGGTAGAGACAGTGATCCAACTGTGACCTCAGCTTCTGTGCCACCCCCTCTCCCCCAGGCTCTTGTATTCAATGCAGCAAGGCAGTAGACATTGCTCTCTGCCTAGGAACTTTTCTGTGTCTCTGGAGTTCTAGTCTGTGGTTTCCCTAGACGAATGGTCTGCTGAGGAGTGCGTTGCCTGTCATGGGGGCATCCTGAACCACATGACCCACAGCCCTCTGCCCATCCCATGGGGAGCTGAGACTCAGCAGCTGCTGAATTTGCCCTGGTCAGTAGATGGATACCAAGAGGGGGAGATGCATTGTTCGAGGCTGGAGACATTCAGCCTTTGGAGATCGGCTCCAGTCCCACTCTCTGAGCTTCCTACCCTGTGACAGGTGGAAAGAAAGACCTTAAAGGGCAGTCGTCCAGGGAGCCACTTGCACTAGGCACGTTCGGGGGGTGGGGGAGCTCACGTGGGTTACTATTCATTCAATCCTTGCTGCAGTCTTAGGAAACAAGCAGGTGGCCCGTCCCCATCACAGAGGGGCTGCTGAGGACCTGAGCGGCTCAGTCACCTGCTAACAGGGCGAGGAACCTGACCCTGAGCTTGATGAAGCAGATACCCAAAGAGAACTTGTTCCACTGTACCGTGTAGCCTCCAGTAAAGTAGCTGGCACAGAGGAGGGGTTCCCTGACCACGATACATGCGTTGCCGTATGTTCTTAGGGGCCATGCTGCCTGCTGACAGATACAGCCTGAGATGGCTTGTCATTCCAACCCAAGACAAACTTTCAGGATTCACTACTTCTAAACACAGAAGTGCATTCTTTCTTCCCCTCCCCCTCTTCTTCCCCTCCCCTCCCTTCTCCCATCCCCCTCCCTCCTCCCCCTCTCCTTCTCCCTCTCCCTATCTCTATCTCCGTGTGTCCTCCTGCCAGACACTGCAACTCTAAGCATGTCCTAGCTTCTAATTTCCCCCCAAAATTCAAATCCATAGGTTTAAGGTCTGTAGCTGCTTGTGATTTTAATAATAACTATTAACCTCTCAGCACGTAGAATCACCTAAGAGACAAACATTTTTGGGCATGCCTGTGAGAACATTTCTAGATTAGGTTAGCTGAGACAGGAAGACCTACCTGAATGTGGCCGAAGCCATTCTGTGGGCTGAGGTTCCAGGCTGAATAAAGAAGAGAGGTGAGCTGAGCGCCAGTATCCATCTCTCTCCGCTTCCTGACGGAGGATGCCGTGTGACCAGCTGCCTCAAGCTCCTGTCACTATGCCTTCTTGCCACAGTGGGCTAAACCCTCAAACCATGGCCCCAAACCAGCCCTTTCTCCCCTAAGTTGCTTTCATTGTGTATTTTATTACACACACACACACACACACACACACACACACTCACACACACATATACACACTCACACACACTCACACACATACACTCACACAATACACATACACTCACACACTCACACACACTCACACACTCACACACATATATGCATACACTCACACACACACATATAAACACTCACACATACACACACACTCACATACATACTCACACACACATACACTCACACACACTCACACACTCACACTCACACACATATGCATACACTCACACACACTCACACATATACACACACTCACATACATACTCACACACACACTCATTCACACACTCACATATACTCACACTCACACATACACACATACACACACACACTCACATACATACTCACACACACTCACATACACTCACACTCACACACACTCGCACATACACACATATACACATACACACACACATACTCACACATGGACAGACATGCACGTATATGGGGTGAGAAACACAGTGCTCTGGAAACGTTGAAGAGAAGACCAGGCCACCTAACCCAACCTTCAGGGATGGTCTTGGACAACAAACTCATATAGCCCAGTGAGACAATGGCTTTGCTCCTGAGTCACCCTGACACAGTCCTCCTGTGGGCAGTCAGCCTCTCAGGACCTTGGCAAGCCAAGTGGCCTTGCTGGGGGAAGCCAAGAGTACAATTAAGAAATTTAATTTGCAAACACACAGTTAGATCACTTAGAAGATTCTGCACATCCTGTAACAAACAAACCTGAGACTGGGCCCCTCACCCCACCTTTCTTTCCAGTCCACTCTAGCCAAGGGTCTCAAGAGCATCTTTTTCCTGGAGAAGTAACTGAGAGGTATTTCTGGAAGTACTCAGGCCATGCTGCAATGGAGGTAGCAGTGTGAACTGGGCCAGCCCTTCAAGGAGCCCAAAGGACATTCTAGAGGCCACGAGGCTGTGGGCCTGGCTTCTCTCCTCTGGGAAGAGCCTGAACCAGAGAAGTTTTCTCAGCTGCCTCAGGGATTCCAGAAGGAAGGTTCTTTGAAAATTGTAGTGGAGACATGAAGACAAGACATATGTTGTGATATGTTGATCTGAGAGGAGGCTACCCATCTTCAGTGTGTGTGTATGCTATATGTCTATGTCTGCCCATGTGAGCGTGTGTAAGTATGTATGGTGTATGTGTGTGTCTGCCTGTATATGTGTATGTGTGAGTGTTTATGTATGTGTGTATATACCCATGTGTATATGTGTGCATGGTATATGTCTATGTCTGCCCATGTGAGTGTGTTTAAGTATATATGGTGTATGTGTGTGTCTGCTTCTATGTGTGTGTGTGTGTGTGTGTGTGTGTGTGTGTGGTGAATGTGTGTATCTGCCCATGTGTACGTGTGTATGGTATATGTCTAGGTCTGCCCATGTGTGAGTGTATATGTGTGTGTCTGCCTGTGTGTGAGTGTATGTGTATGTGTGTGTCTATCCATGTGTATGCGTGTGGGTATGGTATATGTGTGTATATGTGGTGTATGTGTGTGTGTGTGTGTATGGTATATGTGTATGTCTACGTGTGTGTGTGTGTGTGTGTGTGTGTGTGTGGTATATGTGTATGTCTACGTGTGTGTGTGTGTGTGTGTGTGTGTGTGTGTATGGTATATGTGTGTGCCTGCCCATGTGTGTTTGTGTGTGTGTATGGTATATGTGTATGTGTGGTGTATGTGTGTGTGTGGTATATGTGTATGTCTGCCCATGTGGTGGGGTGAGGGTGTGTATGGTATATGTGTTTGTGTGTGTGTGTGTGTGTGTGTGTGTGTATAATATATGTGTATGTCTGTCCATGTTTGAGTGTGTGTGTGGTATAAGTGTGTGTCTGTGTGAGTGTGTGTGTGTGTATGGTGTATGTGTGTATATGTATGTGTGTGTGTGTGGTGTATGTATATGTCTGCCCATGTGTATGTGTGTATGATATATGTATATGTCTGCTTGTGTGAGGGTGTGAGTATGGTGTATGTGTATGTATGCCTCATTCTGTGTGTGTATGTGTGTGTGTGTGTGTGTGTGTGTGTGTGTATGGGGGAGAGAAAGGTTATGTGTAACTTGATTGCATAGTTCTCAAATGTGAACTTGGCAGATGGCAGCGTCTATTGCAATGTTGAAAGGTTTAGACGTGTGTGGGTGAGGATTATAGTCTCCGTTTTGTCCTAACATGCTGGAGGACACAATGCTTTGCAGTCACTAAGGTCTTGGGTACCGGGAACATGGGCATTTAGCAATCTGTGCTTTTAATATCACAATCCACTGTCTCATGAGATTGGCTCAGAGGGAAATTACTAAACCTGAGTAATAGTATCTATGGAAGCTGCACTCAGGCCGCTTGATACTCCTCTCAGATGGCGGCATGTGTGGATGTCACCTGCAGAGGCCACCATGAATGGACATTTCAGGGCGAGGCCTTCGGGGATGCTGGCATGCAGCAGGGCTGGCCAAGGGAGCTGAGCTTTGATTTATGTTCTGATGTTTGATGTATGTTTGTTAAGTTTTTGAATTATGTTCTGATTTTTGTAGCTGGCGCATCAAACTCACCCTGAGAAAGCAAACATGATGCCAAAGGGGTCACCTGCACTGAGATCAAACCCACTTTTGTTTGTAGAATGCCCAGCATGGATGCTTCTGTTCCCCGGGGTCACGGCTCACCTTACATCGCTTAGAGCAATAGAAGCCGTGGCTGGTGATCTGGCTCAGCAGGTAAAGGTGTTTGCTGCTAGAACTGACCACCTGAGTTCAGTCCCGGAACCCACATGATGTAAAGACCCAACTCCCACAAGCTGTCCTCAGACCTCCACACACGCAGCGTAGCACAATGTATAGAACAAGGTGGTGGCTGTAACTAAAGTCTCCAGCGAAAGGGGACTCTTGCTTCTTCTGGTTTCCTGTAATTCCTAGTTTTCCTTGGTGTGGGGAAACTTGAAACCCAGGAAGGTGGCAGCTGAGTAAAAGCCTTTCCTGCTTCTGCTTGGGGCCAAACATTCATTCAATGGAGGAATGAATGAAAGAATGCACACAGGCTCTGAAAAGACTCACATGGTTTCCTTCTTGCAAATCCCACAGTGATTAACATCATGAGTGGCAGATTCCTGCTGCCTCTAGCTGTTGTGTTCCTGGTTTGTTTGTTTGTTTGTTTTAAGCAGTTGTTTTTTTTTAAGCTGTTGTTTTTTTCCCTGCAGTGATCAGTGTAGACCACAGCAAAGGTCCAAGCCTTGCCCTAGACACTTGTTCCCAGGGGTTTGGAGGCCAGTGAGTGCTGCCCTTCCTTGCCCAGCCTTGACAGCACTCAAGGGTACACTAGAAGGTCTGGGCAGGGTCCATGCAGTTGGGCCATCTTTTCTTCTCTGTCTTACTCCATCACTAAGATGGTAGATCTCCACTGAATGAAAGCTCTGTGTAGATAATGACCAAAGAGTGTGCCCCCTGGTCTGTTGAAGCTGCCTTGTGAAGAATTTTCTCTGAAAGGCCTTGAGACTGGGCAGCCTCGTTGGAGAACAGACACCAGTTAAGGCAGTGGCTCTCCTGGATCAGAACCTGCTAGAAGGCTCATGGCAACAGACTGCTGGGTGTGTCGCTCTCCCAGAGGACCTCTGTGAAGGTAGGTCCTGAGGTTGTCATTCTGCCAAATTCCTACTGTCTGGAAGAGCGTTGCTCTCCATCCCTGTTCCCCAGCTCTCTGTAGCACTTGGGAATCACCTGGATAACACAGGCCCTACGTCCCAACAACTCAAATATTCACAGAAGCATGCTTAGGCTTCACTGTTTGATAGGTATCCCCAGACAGTGATACAGTGATAATCACAGTCAGAGACTTAGGATATGGCTCTCCAACAAGGATATGGAGCCAGCCACTCCAGGGGACATTTGACAACATTTAAGGACAATTTTGGTTGTTATAACTTAACAGAAAATGTGACTGGAGGCCATTTTATGTTTGTATTGATGGATGCATGTGCATGTGTGCATATGTATGTACATGTATGTATATGTGTATGTGTGTGAGAATGTGTGCATCTTTGTGTTTATGCACATGTGTGTATGTAGTTGTGTTTGTGTGTGTGTGCATGTGTGTGTATGAATACATGGAAGGAACACTTTCTACAAAGCAGAAGAATGTGAACATATGTTTGTGCTTATGCATGTGTTATATATGTAGGTGTGTGTGCATGTATGTATGTGTCTGTGTATATGTGTGGACACATAAAGGGAACACCCTCTACAAAAGAGAAGAATGTGAGCATATATGTCTGTGTTTATATATGTGTATATATGTAGGTGTGTGTGTGTATGTATGTATGTATGTATGTGTGTGAACACATGAAGGGAACATCCTTTGTGAATCAAAGGAATGTATGCATATGTCTATGTTTATGCATGTATGTAGGTGTGTGTGTGTGTGTGTGTGTATGTGTGTGAGTGTGTATGAATATGTGGAGGGAACACCCTCTATAAAGCAGAAGAATGTGTACATATATGTCTGTGCTTGTGTGTGTGTGTGTGTGTGTGTGTGTGTGTGTGTGTGTGGCGTGTGCATGTGCGCACATGCCTCTATGAAGCAGAGCACCATGAACTCTCGCTTGGGTCTCTCCTGCCTGGCACCACTAACAATGCTGTTGAGAGGTGATGGGAGAGGGCTGAGACCCACATCCTGCTCAGAGTCCAAGACTGATGAACACCATCCGGAGATTGGTCAGCACCTAGTATGTAAGACAGCAGGGCCATGGTGGGGCCATGTATCCATCCTCCACAAAGTCCCACATTTCCATAAGCCCCAGTGTAGCTGTCACCATGGTTACCTTCCCAATAACTTCCTCATCTGAACTCACGCAACATGCTATTGTATCCCCATCTCCAGCTAATCAAGGGTGCATTAGCAGAACCCACTTCAGAAGAATCCTTTTCATGTGAAAAGCATACTCTTTATTCTTTATTCTCTCTCTCTCTCTCTCTCTCTCTCTCTCTCTCTCTCTCTCTCTCTCTCTCTCTCTCTCTCTCCTGCCCCTCCATAATCAGAAGAAGGGAAACAATTTATTCTTAGCGTTTTTTCTCCTTCAATGCTTCCACACTTTCCTCTTGGGCACAACAAGGTTGCAGAACCATCTCTTCATCTTTTGGTTGGGTAAAGGGACTGGAACAGGAGGATTGTCCTTGGGGCAGATCTTAGGATGAAGACTTGATTTTTGGGTCCTCCGACGTTTTATTTATAATGCGAGCCCTACATCTAACGCTTAAGGAACATCATGGACAATCTTAAGAGGGAGAGAATCAAAATGTTCCTGTTAAACAGTACTAGACAAGACAGGGAAGTTGCATCCGTGAAAGCTCAATGATAGGGCTGTCCAAATAAGACCCACGTGATAACAATACTAGTTGACATGCCAATGCAGACAGGGAAAATTTTACAAGGCCTACTAGATAAGAGTGATAAACAGTCAATATCTACATAGCTATGGCCTTTGTTGTCAGTAGCTGGAGTATTTCCTTGCTGCTGTTATTTCAATTCCTACTTTTCTCTCCTTTCTATAAAGGCAAGGGATTTGCATGGTCTTCATAGTACAATGCACTGGTCCTCAAATAGAGTTGATTGTGATGGTTAGTGTTATTGGTTTGACAGAATCACCTAGGAGATGGACTCCGGGCATGTCTGTGATGGTTGTCTCGATGGTGTGCTATGGTAGGGAAGACCTGCCCACTGCGGGTGGCACCATTCCCTGGCTGGGATCCTAGACTGGATAAATGGGAAGGGGGAGCTGATCTGAGCCTGCATTCATCCCTCTCTGCTTCCTGACTGTCTTAATTGTGGTTTGACTGCTGTGAACAGACACCATGACCAAAGCAACTCTTATAAGAACATTTTATTGAGGCTGGCTTACAGACTCAGAGGTTCAGTCCATTATCATCAAAGTGGGAGCATGGCAGCATCCAGGCAGACATAGCGCAGGAGGAACTGAGAGTTCTACATCTTCATCTGAAGGCTGCTAGCAAAATACTGGCTTCCAGGCAGCTAGGATGAGGGTCTCAAAGCCCATGCCCACAGTAATACACCTACTCCAACAAGGCCACACCTACTCCAACAAGGCCATACCTACTCTAACAGGGCCATACCTTCTAATAGTGCAACTCCCTGGTCCAAGCATATACAAACCATAACACTGACTGTGGGTGTGATATGACACCTGCTTCAAGCTCCTGCCACTGTGACTTCCTCATTGTGATACACTGTAACCTCAAACCATGAGCCAACAACTTGATGGGTTGTAACCTTGAACTGTGTGCCAGAATAAATCTTTTCTCCCTTAAGTTATTTTTTATCAGAGTATTTTATAACCAGGAAAAGTAGCTAAGACATTGGTGTTTTAAGTTTTCAAACTATTTCACATATGTCCTGGCTAGTTTTGTATCAACCAATCACAGGGTAAAGTTGTCTGGGAGTAAGGAACCTCAACTGAGAGGTTCCTTACCTCCATACGATTGGGTCTGTAAGATGTTTTATTAGTGATGGTGATTAGTTAGTGGCGTGTATATGTGTCCTGACTCAAAAAAAAAAAAAAAAAAAGACAATGTGATGGTTTGTATATGCTCAGCCCAGGGAGTGGCACTATTAGGTGTGGCCCTCTTGTTGGAGTAGGTGTGCTGCTGTGGGCGTGGGCTTTAAGACCCTCATCCTAGCTGTCTGGAAGCCAGTATTCTGCGAGCAGCCTTCTGATGAAGATGTAGAACTCTCAGCTCCGCCTGCACCATGCCTGCCTGGATGCTGCCATGCTCCCACTTTGATGATAATGGACTGAACCTCTGAACCTGTAAGCCAGCCCCAATTAAAAGATGTCTGCCAGTTGCCTTGGTCATGGTGACTGTTCACAGCAGTAAAACCCTAACTAAGACATGCAAGTTGCACAAACATAAGGAGCAAGCCAGTAAGCAGCATTCCTCCATGGCCTCTGCATCAGCTCCTGCTGCCCAGTTCTTGCCCTGCTTACGTTCCTGCCTTGACCTCCCTCAATAGATTGGGACTAAGGGTATGTAAGTCAAGAAACTCTTTCCTCCACAAGTTGTTTCTGGTCATGTTTTTTTCATCACAGCAATAGTAACTATAACTAAGACAACATTGGTCTATTAATTCTATGACATAGAGAAACTTCTAAAATAGAGTGTGTCCCTAGTATACACATACTCTAAAACTACATGTGAGGGTATTTCATTCTATCTTATCACTGTCTTTTGATAACAGAGACACACATGTGAGGTGGCTCCAGGGATTCCTTCAGTGAAGTTATAATCTGATAAAATGAACCAAGAGGCTTAACACACATCCTGTCTCTGTACTGGTTTTTCTGGTGAGATTCCTAGAAAACTGCAGGTTCATGCTGTGAATAAACAAGTGCCCAGAGCAGCAGTAACTGTTAGAATTCTTGCTTCACCTCAGTCAGAGGCTTCAACAGTGTGAGGGGCCTCCTTTCTCTCTTCTTCTCTCCCCCACGCTCCTGTGGCCTTTCTGTCCTGTCTCACAATGACTGCAGCATTTATCGCTGATGGAAGAAATGCAGAGAAACAATTTCCTACGAAGCAGGAGATTTTAATCTCTCCAGCCCATAAGGCCTAGTTAGTGCTGTCTCCACATTATCCCACAAGACCTGTCGCCAACAGTGTAGCACTCTGATGTCACCAAAAGCTAGAGCAAATGGGACCAGGTTGCTGAGGACACCCCGGTTCTGGGGATAATCCGATGCTAGGGTACAACTTCTAAGGCTTGTGAACATTTGTTTCTTGGAAGGGGCTGAGGATACAGCCTTGCAAGCCACTCTGGAGAATAAGCGCAGCCACACGTGGTGGAGGGCTTACTGAAGTTGTTAGGACCAGAGCCTGGACTAATAGGTGAGGCTTGGCCACCCTTTGTTGATGAGCCACATTGGGAAGAGGAATAGAGGTCCAGAGGCTCTCTAAGCCCATCTTTGGGGACCTACCAGGAGGTTCACATTAAAATAGAGGGCAAGAAATGTGTGTAGCTGAGCGGTCTGGCCATGATGTGGCCCTGCCTATCACTAATCTGTCATTGTCTCCAGTCTGTCCTTCAAGGCAGTCTAACACGTTGTCAGCACTGGGCAAATTCTCTCCTGGCAGGTAAAAGTCCCCTCAGCCTGATACCAAGCTGGAGCCTTTCCTTAAGACTTCCTTAAAACTCATACACTCTTATACTGACACACACTCAAACATATACACACACATTCAATCGTACATGCATTCACAGACACTGAAACACATACTCTCACACACAGTCATACACACACTCACATAATCATATACTCACACAATCATACACACACTCATATGCACTCAAACACACTCATATACACATATTCACACATGCTTATACAATCATACATGCACTCACACATACTCAAACACTCACACAATCATACATGCATTCACACACACTCACATAGACTCAAATACCCTCATATACACATTCACATGCGCTCACACAATCATACACACATACAGGCACTCTCATACACACTCACATACTAATACATATACACACACACAGTGCCCAAGCCAAGTGTGGCAGCTTAGAGATCCACACCCGGTCGCCCCAGCCACCACAGTCCTGAACAGTGACGCTCCCCACAGCTGCTCAGACGCTTCTCTGATCTTGATTTGGAATCACTGACCTGAGTGGTGTAGAACTTTCCAAAGCATCAGCCTTGGCCACAGTCTAGTGTTTGCAGCAATAACACACCTGCACTGTTGTGAGACCAGCCAGGCAAACATGCAGCTGGAGACACCCACACATTTTATTCCTGAGGAGAGATCAAATGGCTCACTCCTCTCACAGACACACAACCTGTGGTCCTGATGACTTACCCACGAGTGTCCCCCAGGGCCCCCCTCACCTGCTGTAAACATAAACATGGAAAGATGTGTCACCTATAGGCTCACAACCTCTGACTCTCAGCCCCAGCAACCGAGAATAGCAGAAGGAGGAAGAGAAGATCCAGACCAGCCATCCACAGGTGTCCACACGGGCTGTCCTGACACCTGGATGAGCACCGTTGGCTCTAGTTAGAAATTATCCCCGTGAGGACTTTGGGTCTTGTCATGTGCGTTACCTGCTTAGGAATTTCTTGCAAAAGCTGAGAACATGTCTGGGAACTCGATGGACAGAAGAGCAAAGCATGAACGGCAGCTGCCAGGTCAGTGCAGCTGTGAGCCAACGTTCACATTTCTCTTCCAGAACTTTTTGTTTTACATGCTGGGCTCACACATGTTAGGTGAGTGCTGCACACACAAACACTCACCCATGCACACACATACTCACCCATGCACACACACACCCATTCACACACACAACCCATACACAATTCACCCGTGCATATACACCCATGCATACACACACTCACTCATGCACACACACACATGCACACATACACTCATGCATATATATACACACTTATGCATGCACACACATGTTCACCCATGCACACACTCACACATGCATATACACACTCACACATACATACACACATTCCCATGCACACACACTCACTCATGCTCACACATTCACACACTCATGCACACACATACTCATGCTCACACATTCACACACTCATGCACACACACACACTCATGCATGCACGCACACACATCTGCATACACAAAATGAGTCACGGCCTCTCAAATTAAAATATAAAATACATATGAAAAAAAGTGATATATAATGTTCAAAGAAATGTAAACTAAGATCACAAGAGCTACAAGCCCACACTGGCTGGAACTGTTATTCTGAGCAATGGAGATGATAACATGTGGAGAGGGTGTGGAGGAAGGAAAACTCTGTTGAAGGGAATGTAAAACAATGTAGCCACTTTGGAAACTGAAGCACTTCCCCAAAAGTCCCTGAAGAGTCGCCATATGATCAGCAGTTCTGCCTCTGGATACCCACAGAGGCATATTTGCAATCTCCATTGCTAACTCGACACACTTTTAGAATTTCCTCCATCAGATTGGCCTGTAGATAGGTCTATGGAGTATATCATCATCATCATCATCATCATTATCATCATCTTCACCACCACCATCATCATCTTGAATTAATGGAGGAGGGCTCTGTAGATGGTGTCGCCTCTGAGCAGGTGGTCTTGAGTTGTTTAAGAAAGCTAGGTGAGCATGAACCAGAGGAAGCAAGCCAGTGAGCAGCACTCCTCCAAGGCCTCTGCTTCAGTTTCTGCCTCCAGGTTCCTGCCTTAAGCTCCTTCCCCGGCTTCCCTCAGTGACTCTAAGCTGTAAGCTCAGTAAACCCGTTCCTCCCCCGGTTGCTTAAGGTCATGGTGTTTATCACAACAGTAAAGAGCAAGCTAGAATGGTCTGTCTGTGTGTTGGTACCCTCTGAACCCCATGTTCACGCTGGGTTTGGTTGGCGTTAGCACGCTGGTAGCTTCTGAAGTGGTACCTTTCACGAATCTTTTGGCCTTTGGTGTGCCTACTTTTGAAAATGGTGTTTTCAACTGGCTTGTCCATTTCTCTGTTGAGTTATCGTATTGTAAGTGCTCTTTGCATATTCTAAATACAAATTTCTTACAATGCACGTGGTTGGTGTATGTGTTCCTCTTCCTAGGGTGGCTTCTCGCTTTGGTGGTAAGATGCCTACCTTGCATAGGTCTTCTGTCCACCTTTCTAGGAAACTACTTCAGAACCACGCCCGCACCACCCTTGAGCACTTGCTCTCCATCTTTGGGAACCTCCCATTCTGCTCTAAGAGGGGCTTGGTGCAGTTGTTTCTCTGTTCGGCGTTTTGGTTTTGAGGCATTCTCTCTCTTCATACTCAAGGCTAGACTCAAACTCAGGATCTTCCCGACTCAGCTTTGAGAACCAGCTTTTGCTGGCTTTCTGTTTGTTCTTTTCTTGAGAGTTTCCCTGTTCAGCCCTAGCTGGCTTACAACTCTCTATGTACGCCTATGTACGTACGTACGCCTACGTACGTTCTATGCTGGCCCAGAACTTAGTGATCTTCTTGCTTCTGCCTCCTGGGTGTTCGGATTAGAGGTGTGTGCCAATGCGCTGGCCTCTCTGCATTCTTAAGACCACATAATTCTTTTTTCCCTAGAGATGGAATTTCCATTGAAAATACATCACTTGAAAGACATGAATGTCCTGGCTGGATCTTACCCAGAGTTTAAACTGGATGCTAAGGAGATGCCTCTTTCATTCACCCCCAGAGGAGTCTACGATTCAGCAGGCCCCAGCCCCATCGATCTGTGCTGCTCCGGGCCTGGGGTGGCTGCAGCTGCGAGGCGGCCCAGCCACTCCGGCTGCTCCTGCGCTTCTGGGGGTATATTTAGGCTGTTCCTATTTAGCGCTCCCAGAATAGCCACCGGTTTTTGTTTCTCAATCGTCCTCTAGGTTTTTGTTCCTTCCTGCTTCAGATCGAGAGTGACATGTGACATAATTGATGATTTCCAAACCCTCCCCTGTTCCAGGAGTCTGCCCTTTCAAATGACATCTAAGCCTTCGGCATGCAAACTGAATGTGATCCCCGGTGGGATCCCAGACCTCCTTGGGGTAGAGGGCTCCATGGCTAAGACAGAAGAGTCAGAGTCCCAGCATCCACTCCCAGCATGCTTTGATCGCCACTGCTTAAGTTCAGAATGAAGTTTGCTGTGAATTCTAATATATGGGGGCGAGGACCAACTTGTGCTCGCCAGCATTGTTTCTGGGGATTCAGATGTCTTTGTAATCCAAGTGCTTCCTGGCCCAAGGATGCTCACAACATAGGTTTCATCTATTTCTGGGTGCCAACCAGTCCCAGGGATAGTTGAACTGAGTCCCTTCAGCCCATTGTGTCTACTCCATGCGTGAAGCTCCTAGTGCTTTGAGGATCCTGGGTGAACTGGGTCTGCATGTCTTTCTAGAGTGGCTTCTGACCTCCTTACTTTATATACAGCTAATCCCAAATTAGACTCCTGCCGTCAGTAGAGTATCTGATATCTACTCCCTCTAAATAAGAGATCAAGGTTAAACCAAAACTCGAGCCTCTTCTGTAGGCACTAAAGGTAAATTGAGCATAGCACAAGAGCCCCCAAGGTCAGCTCCCAGATCTGAGAGGGACCTAGAGACCCGAGTGGTGGGTGCCCTGACTTTCTTTCTATTGCTGTATAAAACACTGACCCAACTCGACTAATAGAGAGAAGTGGGTTATTTTCTTTACACTTCCAGGTCACAATCCACCTTCTAAGGAAATCATAGCAGGAACCTGGAGGCAAGGGTCCTGCTTCCTGGCTTTCTTCCCCTCTAGACCACCCCTCTGTGTGCTGACCCTGAGGAAAGCACTTCCCAGATTTCACTTCAGGGATGTCAGTGTCTTACCGACCACAGCTGATCCATCCCAGGTAGCCAGCACTAGTTCTGTCAGCAAAACAAAGGTTTCACTTGAGTGGTGGATGCTTCTTTATTAGTAACAGCGGATTCTTCAGCCCCAGCACCAGACACCCAAGACAGTGCACTGGTGCATGCTGGTTTCTTTACGTTGGAAGAGTTAGGAAGGAAAAGTTGTGGATGTAGAGCGCTGTGCTTTCGATGGTGGTGAAGGGAGGGGTGGTGAACGGTTGTTTTCCTGTGTCCAGAGTCAAGAAGCAGAGAGGGACGGACACTGATGCTCAGCAATCTTTCTCCTTTTGTATGCAGCAAGAAACTTCAGGCCATGGGACGGTGCTGCCCTGAGCTAGAGGAGATCCTTCACTTCAGCTTAACATAATCTAGAGACTCCCTCAAAGACATAGCCAGAGGCTTGCCTCCCAGCTGCTCCTAGAGCCTGTCAAGGTGACAGTGTTAACTACCACAATTGAGGACTGAGCTATACGGCACCGGTGGTGATGCCCGTTTTGGGTTTTTATCTATCAAGTCAAATACATCCATCCAGGAGTGTTGATTAATGAATAGCTTGAAGGGTTCACAAAGACCCATTTGTGCGAGGGTTGTCTGAAAAGTGTTTCTAACAGTGTACTGACACCGAGGCTACAGCGTGATGTGCGGGAAGGAGCAAAATGGTGTGGCTGGGGTTGAGCCCTCCCCAGCCTGCTGGGCCTAGCATATGCCTAGCCATACTTGACATATAGGTGTCAAGTTCCTACTGACCTGAGGAGCCAGGGCACGTGAGCTCAGGACATAGGACACAGTTCACATCTGTTTAAGAGGCAAAGGCATCTGTGCTCAGGACATAGAAAATAATCCACACCTGTTTAAGGAGGCAGAGCGCCTGTGCTCAGAACACAGGACACAGTCCATACCCATCTTAAGGGCCAGGGCACCTGTGCTAGGGACACAGTTCACACCTGTCTGAGGGCCGGGTCACCTGTGTCCAGGACACAAGACATGGCTCACACACCTGTCAGAATCTGCCACAGTGGTTTTTCCGCTCATGCAAAACCCAAATGACAGCTCAGCAGGAGTGAGAAGACAGGAAAGAGAAGAGAAAGGTAGTGGTGGGGCAGAGAGAGAAGATGCTTCTAGAAGGCCAGGCTGTGAAAACCCCAGTAAAAAAGTAGTGCCATCCTAGTGGCCATAATAGCCGCCTTCTGGAGAGGGCCCTCCATGCAGAGCTCTGGGCAGATGTTCCTCTATCCTGCAGGAGGCAACCGGCTCTGTCCTCATGAGCACCTTGTGCGTCATCCTGTTTTGTTACTGGCATGCTCTGAAATGTCTGCACCAAGGAAAATAAAACATTCAAAGGTCCTGGGCCTAGGAAGATGTCTTAGTCAGTAAAGTGCTTGCCTCACAAGGATGAGGACCCAAATTCAAATCCCCAACACCCACATAAAAAGCCAGATGTAACAACACATCCCTGACATCCCAGCACCAGGGAGGCAGAGATGGGGGGATGCCTGGGACTTGCTGGCCAGCCAGCTTAGACACATCAGCAAGCTCTGGGCTTAGAGAAAGACTCTGTCTCAAAAAAATAAGGGGGAGAGCAGCTGAAAGCACTCAAAGTCAACCTCTACCTCCACACACAACAGCATGTCTGCATGTGCACCTGCACATTGTGTATGTACGTGTGAGCATGCTTGCGTGTGTGCACACACACACACACACACATGAATACACATACACAAAAGTTAAATATGGTAAACAAGAATAGACACTGACTGTGTAATAAACATATTTCTTTCTCTCTCTCTCTCTCTCTTTTTTTTTTTTTTTTTTTTTTTTTTTTTTTTGCTGGGTGGTGGTGGTGGCGGCGCACGCCTGTAATCCCAGCACTTGGGAGGCAGAGGCAGGCGGATCTCTGAGTTTGAGGCCAGCCTGGTCTACAGAGTGAGTTCCAGGACAGCCAGGGCTATACAGAGAAACCCTGTCTCGAAACAAACAAACAAACAAACAAAAAAAAAAAAAAACCAAAAAAACCCAAACCATATTTCTAAGAAGGCAGAAGGGCAACGCCTTTAAAAGCCTGACCTGAAAAGGTTTTATGTAACGATAGAAGTTGTCTCCTTTAAAAAAAGGAAAGAGGTCCCAGGCTCGCTTCACACTCCCTCCTGAGGACGTCCTTAGCTCTTGTTACCCTTACCGTGTGCTTAAAGAGCAGGTTTTTTAGAACTTTTACGCTGTTGTGAGCAGAAAGACTGCCACCACCCATTCCGGGGAGCTGAACTTCTAAAAGGAGATGACCTTCCCGTGCGGCTCGCTCCCAAGGAGAAAGCGGGTGAATCACTCACGTCTCTGCTGGTAGTAGTCAGAAAACTCAACAGTTAGGGAGATACGAGTGGTCGCTGCTTTGGATTTCTCTGGGTGGACAAGACAGATACCAACAGTATTTAGCATTACATGTTGGAGGATACTGTGTGGCCTACACATGACAGGCTCCGTGTTGAATATGAGACACATTCTGTTTTCCTTCTGGATGTTATCCTTGATTGAAAACTAATTCATCTCACCGTTCACATCCCATTCTATGAGTCGTCCTCACGTTCTTTCCCGTTTCCCTGTCGGCTGACATTTCCACTACAGAAGGAACCCAAGCGTGCATCTTTGCAAGGTATCTTTATGTCAGATTATTTTTGGTTCAAATTTTTTCAAGATGATATGATGACTTACTTTTTAGTCTTATCTTATTATTTAGGTCTATCTTATTATTTATTTGTAAGTGTGTAGGTCTATGTGTGTGTGTGTGTGTGTGCACGCACATGCATGCTGGTGTCCAAGGAATCCAGACGAGGGCATTGGATCCCCTGGAGCTGGAGTTAAACACACAGTTGTGAACTGCTAGACGTGGGTGCTGGGAACTCATGTCCTCTGGAAGTGCAGTGAGAGCCTGACTACGCAGCCATTTCTTCAGGACTGTGATAGTCAAAGGTCCATTTGACAGAGCCTAAGACCACACGGAAGAGAGTCGCAGTGAGGGACCGTCCACATGGAGGTGGCCTGAGGACGTGCCTGAGAGAGGCTGTCTTCTTGGTCACCATAGTCGAATGGGCAGAGTCATTCCTTCGCCTGGGGCCTCGGGCTGTGAAAGAGACCAAGTCGAGCACAAGCGAGCGCACAAGCGAGCGCACAAGCGAGCCCGTGTACATTCATTTCTCTGCTCCTGGCTATGGCTGTGATGTGACTAGCTGTTCGCACTTCCTCTTACCTTGATTTCCCCGTGTGGATTGTGAGCTAAAGCAAGAACGTTCAGTGGGATGGGGCGGGGAGTGCCACACCTGCAGGGATGAAGGGTCGCCTGTTATTTGGAGCAGGGAGTGGGGCTTGTATTTTGTCTCTTTGTCTTCTCTCTTCCTTCTCTCCTTTCTCTCTCCCCTCCCTCTCCCCTCTCCCTCTCACCTCCTCTCCCCCTCCCACCCCCTTTCTTCCCTCTCCCCTCTCCCTCTCCCCTCCTCTCCCCCTCCCACCCCCTCTCTTCCTTCTCCCACCTCCCTCTCTCCCCTTTCTCCCTCTGTCCCCTCTCCCATCCCCCTCTCTCTCCTACCCCTCTCCTCCTTTCTCCCCTGTCCCCCTCCCTCTCCCCCTCTTCCCTTTTCCCTTTCCCCTCCCCCCTCCCCTCTCCCTCTCCTCCCTCTCTTCCCTCTCCTCCTCTGTTCCCTCTCCCATCCCCCCTCTCTCCTACCCTTATCCCTCTCTCTCCCCTCTCCCCTCTTCCCCTCCCCATCCCCCTCTCTCCCTTCTCTTCCCCTCCATCTCTCCTCCCTGTCTCCATTCTCCCCTCCCCCTCCCCTTTCCCCTTCCCCCTCCCCTTTCTCCCCTCTCCTCCCTTCCATCTCCTCTCGAATGTCTCCCCTCTCCCCTCTCTGAGGGCTCTGTCACCAATGGGAAACAGTACCCAATGTCCGTGATCCTAAAGTCATCTGTGTAGTATGATTTATTTTGTGTGCCTGGCCCCTTAAAGGACCCCATGTCCTTCAGTGTCAGTTTCCTCTTGGAGTTCTGGGAGAGGGAGAGGATATAAAAAGCCCGCAGAGGCTGAGAGATAGGAATAGGATCCAGGTGTAGGACTGAGGAGGCTCCAGGAGACAGAATAGTGTCAGTGTCGGGTTAGTGAAGACATTTGGCGACAGCTAAGATTCGGAGAGGCTGAGCAGAGCCGGAGAAGGTATTGTTAGGAGTCGGGAGAGGGATCCAAGAAGAGCCACAGACAGCATAAGGAAAGAAAAGAAAAGAAAAGAAAAGAAAAGAAAAGAAAAGAAAAGAAAAGAAAAGAAAAGAAAAGAAAAGAAAAGAAAAGAGGGAGAGAGAGAGAGAGGGAGAGAGAGAGAGAGAGAGAGAGAGAGAGAGAGAGAGCCGAGTAGTGGTGGCACATGCCTTTAATCCCAGCACTTGGGAGGCAGAGGCAGGTGGATTTCTGAGTTTGAGGCCAGCCTGGTCTACAGAGTGAATTCCAGGATAGCCAGGGCTACACAGAGAAACCTTGTCTCAAAAACAAAAACAAAAAAACACAAAAACAAAAACAAAAAAACGAAAGAAAGAAAGAAAGGAAGGAAGGAAGGAAGGAAGGAAGGAAGGAAGAGAAAGAAAGAAAGAAAGAAAGAAAGAAAGAAAGAAAGAAAGAAAGAAAGAAAGAACGGGTACAGTTGGAGCTCATCTGGCGTTCTAGCGTAACTAGCGTGGCAGAGCTGGCGCGGGTTTTACTGGGTGTGGTCCTTTCCTTTGCTTACTGACATAAGCACAGAGTCATGGAAGGGAGGCATGACCCAAGGCTGGAAAGAATACAGCTGGGCTGTGAGGGACTACGTAAGAGCGTGGGGCCCACTTCTTGGCTCTCACTCTGAGGGGCTCTGTGTGGACCCCGGAAAACGTCCTGGGTTTCTTTAGGGGCTGTCTGGTGTGTTCGGAGAAACCTCACTGCGCATGTCTCTGCAGATGCGCAGCACGCAGCCCCTCTCAAGTCGCGCGCTTTCACCTTCCTAGCACTTCTCTGTTCTAAGATGGGTCGTTCCTTGGTTGGAGTGAGGTTCCCACTTTAGAGCTGACAGCCCAGAGGTAGCTGAGCAAGTACACAGGAAGCTCAGGAGGGCGGCCTCAACCTTCAGAGGGGCGACATCAGTGGCGAGCCCCAGAGACCCTACGTGTCTGACATTGAGCCCCCAGAGTCCTTATGGAAGGTGACACTACCAGAAGGTTCTATCCAGCTCCTCACTTGAGAACTGTCTTTTGGGGCCCAGATCTATTCCTCCTGCTTAAGCTGAGGCAAATCCAAGTTTGCTCCCCTTGACTCGCCCTTGGAAGCAAGCAACGGCGGAGGGGTGGGTTCTGGGTGGCCAAGGATCGGATGTAGGTCAGTGGTCTACAGCCTGCACAGAGGCGGCAGCCGAGGAATCTGAGTACAGGCCAGCTGTGGTCGATGAGTCACCCGGACGCTGGCATCAGCTATTTCTGAACTAAACGGCCTCTTATCTCCATCCTCACCTTGAGGGGGCCTTGGTCTTCAAACACACTTCCCTAAGATCGAGGAGGAAAGAGGCTGAGACCAAAGCAGAAGAAAGTCCTTCTGTGAGCTTTCCCTACCGTGCACCACACAGGCAGGAAAGAGTTAAAAAGAGCAGACGATTCCAGGACATTCTAGAATTTAGAGCTGTAAGAATACCATCCATTCCTCCCTCTCCTCCTCTCCCCTTCCCTCCCTTCCTCCCTCCCTCTTTCTCTCCCTTTGTCTGCCTTCTCTCCTTCTCTCCCCCTCTGTCTTCCTCCCTCTTCCCCCCTCCCCCCCCCCTTAACTTTCTTTCTGCTTCTGCAGAATGCATGCTCTGGAAACCACATATTGTGTTAGACCCTGGGCAGGACAAGGTTAACCTCCCCCTGGCATGCCCAGCAGGGAAAGAATGAAATCAAATGCCCTCAGGTGCTGGGTCTGACTGGTGTGTGTGGGCTATATCCACGACCCCCTTTAATTTCTCAGCTGCACCGGAAGAGATTTCTTAAAGACGAGAGGGCTAAGCACAGAACTGAGATTAGGACCCAGGGGTCTGGTTGATACTCTTTCCTGAGCTGATACCAACTCCCGGAAGGAGTTTGTGGAAAATTGTGTTTTCCTTTCCCTACTGGGAAAAGACGGTTCATATCTCCAGGACCTGATCTATATAAAAGATAATGTGTCAGTCTCTGTACATCTACTCTTCATGAGGGCCACCAGCTAAATTTCTCACAGGTTCCAGAGGAGGGAATCCTGTCTCCCCGGATGCCAGTCCCAAGAAAACAGCATCTCCTTGGCCCAGGCATTGCTGGTCAGTGCTGAGGACTGGCTCTGGAAGCCCCTGCATGCTAAGCAAGCGCTCTACCATTCTCCTACACCTGACATTTCTGACACCATCACTCTCAGCACAGCCCGAGTCTTTGATCATTGCTCTATCCTCCTGAGGAGCGGAGAGTTGCAGACCTGTGCCACCAGGCCCAGCTTCTAGGCAGCCCCCTCTGCTCAGTTCCAGCACACCTGGCTCTGCCCCCTAGAGGGTACCACCCAGAGTCACCCCTGAGCACGTGAAACTGGACCCTGACAAGGATTCACACCCTTGTCCAACCTCTGTCTCTGCTTGTGTTCAGTGTGACCCTGGCTCTGGATTTCAACTCAATACGGGGAGGGGGGGTGTATGAGGGGGGTGGGGGTGTTATCTCCTCACCATGGAGTGTCTGAGGGGTGGTTTGGGGGATGGAGGGACTTGGATGGATGTCCAGTTGTGACATCCAGTGATCATGCTCTATATACCCTCAACCTGGAGAGAGAAGAGTCAGTTTGTTGATCCCGATAGAGGAAGTGTGTAGGGTAATGGGGAGGGCCACAGAGCACCCACATACCTCATTTCCTTGACCTGGACCAGACTGGAAGGGACATCCTCACCCCTGGAGGAAACTCCTGCCCAGTGCTGCCCCGGGTTTCTCAGTCACACTCAGCCCCCTTTCCCTATTGGGCAGGCAATGCAGGCTCCACTCTGAACGCTTCCAAGCTCTGTCCTCCGGTTCGTCTGCTTCCTGGAGCCTCTTTAAGTGATTCTTTTTAAGTACCAGTAACCACAAAAATAATTTGTTATTCTTAACTATTTAATTCTGTGAAGGACAGTGTTGCTATTTCACAGTGAATTAATTGAAATAGTCTGCCTACCTTCCCACTCCTGAAAACCCTCCTGCATTTAATTTTTTTTTTTTTTTTAATTTCCAGCACGCTAAGTAAAAGGCTTCAAAGCACCTACTGTGGGCAATAAGTAGGCAATAAGAAAGACAAACTCGGGCTGGAGAGATGGCTCAGTGGTTAAGAGCACTGACTGCTCTTCTGAAGGTCCTGAGTTCAAATCCCAGCAACCACATGGTGGCTCACAACCATCCATGATGAGATCTGATGCCCTCTGCTGGTGTGTCTGAAGACAGCTATAGTGTACTTATATATAACAATAAATAAATCTTAAAAAAAAGAAAGAAAGACAAACTCCCAACGGGAGGGTGGCGCAATGGATAAAGCATTTGCCGTGCAAGCACGAGGACCTGAGTTCAAACCCCCAGAAGTCACATAGAGCTTGAATGCCTGCAGTCCTGGTGCTGCTACGGGGAGATGGGAGGCAGGGCGAGAAGAACACTGGGAAGCTCTCTGGACAGCTAGCCTGATACACTGAGCCAGAAAACAACAGAGATGGCACCACAGCAAGGTGAAATGTGAGGGGTAGTACTGAAAACTGTCCTCAGACTTCCAGCACACATGACATAGTGTGTGCAGTGTTCACATGCATGCACACACATACACACAGAGTGCATATACACACAAAACAAAATAAAGATAATTGATCATGATCTGCATTCGTTTTTTTGTAAAGGGCAGATAGAATAGAAGAGAGTGGCCGTCCTATAGTAGAACATTCTCATGTGGTAAAGATAGTACTTTAGGTAATACAGCATTTGTGCACACATATACATACCGTATACACGCCTTCATGCACATCTCTATGTACCTCATTACATGCACACACATTTATGTATAAAGGTTAGGATATCTAAGGTATCTCCCCAATTTTTAGTATAATGTGTGGCTCACAGAGATCCAAATTCATCCTTTTTAGTGTATAATTATTTTCTGTATGTGGGCGTTGAACCCAGAGACACAAACACAGTAGGCACGCACTCTATCCCTGGCGTTGTCCACAGCTCTTTTTTAGTTCCATTTGGGGACAGAGTCTCACTAAGTTGCCCAAGCTGACCTTGACATCTCTGTGTCTCTCAGGCATGACTTGACCTTGTGGTCTTCCTGCCTTGACTTCCACCTGCCACCATGCCTGCATAACATAGTTTTGTTTCATTTTATGTGTATGTGAATGGATGTTTTGCCCATGCATACGGTTGTGCCCATTTGTATGTCTAAGGCCCTCAAAAGCTAAGAGAGGGAGTCTGATTCCCTGGAACTGGAGTTACAGATGGTGTCAAGCCACTGTGTGGATGTTGGAAATAAAACCTGGGTCCTCTGAAAGAGTAGCTGGTGCTGTTCATCCCTGGACCGTCTCTCCAGCCCCTAGTGTAGGTTTTGGCTAAGTGCAAAGTGCATTTAGCAGTGCCTGGGAGATTATCGCATTTATAGTTTTAGAAACTTTCTTTCAGTCCTGCTACCTTTTTATAATGCAAATCTAACAGAAATACCAGGAGATAAAAGGTGGAGTTACTGTCAGGACAGCCCTGGGGTTGAATGCTTGCCTAGCACGCACACAGCCCCATTCCCACCCTCAGAACCAGGAAATCTGAGCTGACCTTCAGAGAGGACTATTACAGGTGAGGTTATAGAGATGGCTCAGTCTAGAAAGTACTTGGCTTGCAAGCCTGAGAACCAGAATTTAATCCCTAGAACCTACAATCTAAAAGTTGGAGCTGGTGACTTGTATGGGGCTAGCTTAGTCTACTTGTCTGGTCCTAGGCCATCGAGAGACCTGTCTCAAACCAACAGAACAGGTGGCCTTTGGGGAACAACAGGTGAGTCTTCTAATCTTGGTCTCTATTGTGAGCACTCACCTGAAAAAAACCTTGCACATACAGACACCAGCTCGAGCGGGGGAGGGGTGGAACCTCGTGATAGAGTCTGAGCTTCTCGTCCTCAGGAAGGAACCTGCACTGAGTTGACTGGCAGGCTCCGGGAGACCACGTCCATCAGCAAAGCCACAACTCAAGTGGCTGGCTCTCCTTAAGACGCTTCCCCATGCTTTGGTAGTCTTTAGGAAGCCTAAGCCTCATTTCATCCCTGTGGCCGGGGTTCAACACTGAAAACTCCTGCCTGTTGTTGCATTTGATCAAGACTAGACCCGAGGCTCTCAGAACTGTAACTTCATGCTGAAGATTCCCCCAAAAGGACCTTCAGATGAAATGGGCCTGAGGACCCCTGAGCAGGGCCCAGGTTAAGGACATGCCTGGTCTTCACCTCATAAAATATATCTTGATGGATATCATTACTGTACAACCTAGCTGTACTGGCTGGTTTTGCATGTCAACTTGACACAAGCTGGAGTCATCACAGAGAAAGGAACCTTCCTCAAGGAAATGCCTCCATGAGATCCATCTGTGGGACATTTTCTCAATTAGTGATCAAGGGTGGGAGGCCTGTTGTGGGTGGTGATATCCCTGGGCTGGTAGTCCTGGGTTCTATAAGAAAGCAGGCTGAGCAAGCCAGGGGAAGCAAGCCAGTAAGAAACATCCCTCCATGGCCTCTTTATCAGCTCCTGCATCCTGACCTGCTTGAGTTCCAGTCCTGACTTCCTTTAGTGATGAACAGCAATGTGGAAAGTGTAAGCTGAATAAACCCTTTCCTCCCCAACTTGCTTCTTGGTCATGATGTTTGTGCAGGAATAGAAACCCTGACTAAAGCACTAGCACATTTAATTTAACCTGTAAGCTCTTATCCAAAGAAGAGAATGGCCCTATACCATCATCAGTAGTGAGTGATCTTGGGTAGGATGTTTCCCAGAAGAGGAATGCAGAGACCACCACTAGAGGGCTCTGCCGAGACCTGGGAACCTCTTCCCTGCAGAGATGGGAAGCCCTAGCCCTGTGTCTATTCTATCCCTGTGTTTATCTTTGCCGTTCAGGAAGATGACTTGAGAGTAGCTACTTCTAGGAGCTGCTTTCTCTGGACCCCTGGGCACATGCAGGTGAGCAGCACCAGAAACAGCCAGTAGGAACTGCACTCAGAATTTTGTGGTGGTGGTACCATTCTCTGCCTGTATCCAAGCACCTGCTGCCCTTATGGAGATTATAATGATGCCATACAGTGCAATAGCAAATCTAAGACAGACTCTGAAACTCTAATAACCAATAAGATTCCAGATAGATTCCAGAAGAACCAGGGACAAGCCCTGAGGGCGGTAGTAAATGAGAGCCCGTTAGATGGAACCCTTGGAATTTAGGGGCTGCAGAAGCTGCATGCATCCGTCAGCAAGGAGGTTGGCAGGGCAACCTCGATGATGCCCTGTGAGGGTTTAATAGTAGCCAATAAACAGTACTCAGGACTGGGTGGCCATTCAAGGTGATCTTGCTGCTTTTAGCATGCACCATTAGCCAGAAACCTGTAGTCTCTAGGGGTGGGTACAGTGATACCAGCATATCACCATCTAGAACTTTCTTCTTGTTCCCCCCCGGGAGTTTGACCTCTCAAGTCTTTTCTTTTAAAAAGAAATTATTTTTATTTATGTATATATGTATTGCATGGCTGTGTGTGCAGTGTGTGTGTGTGTGTGTGTGTGTGTGTGTGCAGGTGCCAGCTGAGGACAGAAGAGGGCGTCAGGTACCTGAAATTGGAGTTAGAGGGGGTTGTGAGCCATCTTCTATGAATAGTGGGTAAGGGGTGGGGACAGCACCCAAATCCGCTCTAAGAGCGGCAAGTGTTCCTCTCAGCTAGATGGTCACTCAAGTCCTTAACTCTTTGCTATCTTCCAAGGACTTTGCATTTTCTTCCCTGAATAGAGCTGTCCTGGGGAGGGTGGGGGAAAGGGTTAGCAGAGAAAATAATCTAGCCCTCCAGAAGGGAATGCAAGTTGTGGGGGTCTCCACCCCACCTCCACCTTCACTTTCTGTAAAGCAATTCAGAGCCCCTCCTGGCGAGGCGAGGCAGAGCCAACCACCTGCGTGGATAAACTGGTGCAACACTGTCTTTACTGCTGCCAAGGGTCTCGCTAAGATTCGCTGGCCAGTGAAAGGGCTCATGGAGAACGAGGGGGCCTGGGCCGCAGTCAGGACGTTGCTGGGGCGAGGGAGAGACCGTGGGCTGCAGGGCGGGCGTCCCGGGCGGGGGCGGAGCAGGTGAGCCGGCCGGGTGGGCGTGGGGAGTGCACTTGAACGTGACGTTGGAGTTTGCAGCGAGCCGGGAGTAGGAGGCTGTGCGCGCGTGTGTGGAGCGCTGCGCGGCCAGGAGGATGTGCGCGGCGGGGCGGCCACCGCAGTGAGTCGCGGCGACAGGAGCCGGGGGAGCTGGAGGCGAGGGCCAGCAGGAGGCCGCGGGCCCGGAGAGGCGCGCCGCCCGGCCCCAGGATGTAGGCGATCGGCGGCGGCGCTCCTGCTGGCGGCCGGCTCACCATGAAGAAGCACTCGGCCAGGGTGGCCCCGCTCAGCGCCTGCAACAGTCCGGTCCTGACCCTCACCAAAGTGGAAGGTAAACGTGCGGCCGCATGGCGCTGGGGTACCCGGGCCTGAGGCGTCTGTCCCTGACCCAGAGGGACACCTGGCTGCTGGCGGGGCGGGGGCGGCAGCTTCGGGACGCTGTCCGCAGTGCAGCGTCGCTGCCGGTGGGGACCTGGAGGCTCCAGCCGCTTCCTGCCTGGGTGACATGCTATCTGCACCCAGAGCTCATACAGTGCGGTGCACCTGGTGGCTCTGCACCCCTGGGTGCCTTTTCTCACTGTCCCTAGGCTTGTGCCCGCAGGGCAGAAGAAAGCCAAGTGCTAACCATTGAGCATGCCCCCCCCCCTCTCTCTCTCTCTCTCTCACACACACACACACACACACACACACACACACACACACAGGAGTGGGTGGCCTGGGTTAGGAACATCCCTCTGGCACCCCACCCCCCCAGGAGCCCAGAAGTGAGGCCCATCTCTACTAGAAGCTAGAGGAGAGCAGTCTGGCTGATGAGAGGTGAAGAGATTGGCAGGTGAGGGGAATCCAGGCACCAGTCTGTAAACATGTTCTTACTCGGGCTGGATAGGAGAGAGAGGGGCTCTGAGAGGTCCCCCAGAAAGTGTTTCTGCACTGCATGTCTTTTCTGCAGCACGGAACCGCCCCCAGTCGGGGGATGTGAGAGAGAAGGGGCCACGGAGGAGGCTTGCGAGTTACTCAGATACAGCTGTCATTCTGCTGGCCTGAAAGAGGACCTTGCTTTTCAACAGAAAGGGTCCTCTTAGATCTCAGCTCCTCCTGCAGGAGGCAGCCGCTGAAGGAGGAACTCTTGGTAGCTAGCCCAGCGGGCTAGGGGGAGAAAGGAGCACCTGCCTAGGGTCGAAGAGCCTCCATCCAAGTCTTTGCCGACTGGAGTAGGCATGGCTCCAAAGACTGGTTTATGCCCACGCCCTGAGTCGGGCCCTCTATGGGTCTGTGGGGTCCCTGTACCCACCTGTGTGTGTTCCTGTTGGAATAAGCCCAAGAACCAATTGCTGTCAGACTAGTGGTTCTCAGCTTGTGGGCTGTGGACCCTTTGGGGTTCACATATAAGATATCCTCATATCAGATACTTACAGTATGATTCACAACAATAGGAAAATCACAGTTATGAAGTAGCAATGAAATAATCTCATGGTTGCAGGGCACCACAACACGAAGAACTGTATTAAAAGGCCACAGCATTAGGAAGGCTGAGAACTACAGCACTAGACAGAGGTTGGTAGGTGTGTGTTCCCAGCTCCACACTGGATCCATCCTGTTTCCTGCAGATAAGGACCGTGAGCTCAGAAGGATGGCAGACTGGTACAAAGCCTACAGATGCTATATGGTCATGCACGAGAAGCCATAAGATGCAGGACCCCAAAGTCGTCCCTTTATATCAGAGTGGCATCTTTTTACTTTTCTTTCTCTGTGACTGTCTCCTCCCTCCACATCCCATTCTCAAGAAAGGCTTGGTACTGATTCTCAGCATCAGAAATTAGCAAAAGTATGCGCTGTCCTAGGGATGGCAGTGTTGTGGGCCTCCTTCTGTACTCCTGTGAGTGAAGAGGGGACCCGACACTGGAGTATCCACTTGGGGGCTCCTTCACAGAAGCTAAACACTTCCATCTGTTAGGAAGGCAGCATGAGGTTGGTTCTCCAAGGCAGGAACAGGCAATAGGCACCCCTAGCCAGCTTCAGGGAGGCATGCCTGAGCGAACCATCAGCGGTGGGGCCTTTGCGTTATGATTTATAACAGTAGCAAAATTACAGTTATGAAGTAGCAATGAAATAATTTTATGGTTGCCGGCGGCTAGGCACAACATAAGGAGCTGTCTTAAAGGGTCACGGTGTTAGGAAGGTTGAGAACCACTACTCTAGACAGGCTGGGGGGGGGAGGGGCACAGAGAGACAGAGACAGAGAGAGGGGGGGGAGAGGCGGGGGGGAGGGGGGACTTGGAAATGCATTTGAAGGACACAGCAGCCGTGGGGGAGGGTCCTGGAGGTTGCCTCGGGGGATGACACTGAGAGCCCTTCCCCGTTATCTTAGTGAACAGGAGTCTTCCTTTTAAGGCAACCACCTTATCATGGTCATTTCCATGTGCATGTCTGTGACTCATGGCAAAGGTACAGAATTAAGACTGGACAGATGGAGGACTGGCTCAAAGCCCCTTGTAGAGTATGGCTTGAGTGTATCACCACCCCCCACCCCCCACCCCCCAAGCCCCACCCCCACCCCCAGGCCTCAGCTTCCTCAACTGTCAAGGAGATGAGGTACAGCCTGCCCCAACAGAGCACAGAGTCAGGAATTACAATAACGGAAATACCTGACATGTGCCCATCACACACAGTAGGTGCTTTGTGTGTGTGTGTGTGTGTGTGTGTGTGTGTGCACATGAGCACACATGTATATGGTTAATTCTCCAGTCACAGGTCCTCTCATTCTACAAACATCTTGCCTCCCTACATATCAACGGGCTGGCTGACAGGCCTACTCCTTACTCACAGGTTCACACAGAGAACCTTTCCTCTACCTGACTCTTCCCTTAACACTTTTGTTCAGTCTTGGAGTATATTTTTCTAAACTATTTACATACTGCATGTTTCTTGGGAGTTGTTGAACCATTTTGTTTTGCCTTGAATGTGCAGGGCAGAGTGGTCTCCCGTCCTGGAGCTGTCTGTGTGTGAGCGGTTGATAGGCTACAGGGGTGGGATGCAGCCAGCCAAGGGATATTTATTAGCTTGTGCAGTGTGTCATCTGAGGGAAGGCAAGAAGGCACCAGCATGTGGTACATATAAAACCAAAATAGAAAATGCAATGCTTGGTTGAACTCGGAGGCAGGAAGATGGACAGAATGACTTCATTATTCAACATTTACTTCATCTCTTTGTACTTTGTGTCCTGTAGCTGCTGAGCGAGACCCTGAAAATGGAGAACTGAACAGTGTTAGCTTCGTTAGCTTGAAGGAGACATATGAGTACATAAAATATCAGATAAGGGGCAAAAAAAAAAAACATCCAGCACAGAAGTCAAAACAAAAACAGAAAAGCTGGAAATTGAAGAGATGTTCGTGGGGAGGAAGCCTTCTGAGGATATCTCTCTGGAAAGGAGAATTTCTAAGGGGCAGGCTTCTGAGATCAGGCTTCTCTGGGAAGTCCTGGTGAGAAGGCCTGGCTGAGAGGAAGCCTTCCTGATGAGATGTTCTTCTGAGGAGGAGTCTGAGGAGGAGGTAGCTTTCTCTGAGGAGAAGGCATAGAGAAGAGGCCTTTCTGATGAGGTCTTCTAAGGAGGAGGTGGCCTTTCTAAGGAGGAGGTGGCCTTCTGGAGGAGGAAGTCCTAAGTAGGTGGCTTCTCTGAGGGGAAGGCAGGAGGAGGCAGGCTTTAAAAAAAATGACCCTCTAAAGAGGCCTTTTCAAGGAGATGCTTCTGTAAGAGGAGGTCTTCTTGAAGAAACTTCTTTCTTTAGAGGTTTTTCCGAGGAGGAAGATTCCCTGAGGAGAACCGCCTTCTGAAAGGAGACTTTCTGAGGAACAGTCTTCTTAGTGGGGGCCATTCTGAAGATTAGCCTTCCTGAAGATGAAGCCCTGTAAGGTGTGAGGTATTATCACAGAGACCAGGGGGATGTGAGAAAAATCTGTTAGGCTCAGAGGGAAGGAGAAGCTACTTCAGACAGAAGAAACAGTGTGTCTAGGCTTGGTAGGGAAGAATGAAGAGAGGTGGGGCTAGCCCTCTGGGGGAGAGTCTGGAGGCTTAAAATGTCTTCTGTCCAGGTGAAGGCTCCCATCAGCCCTCACAGGGTTCTGGGTTTCATACTCCTTTTCCTGACTTTCCTGTCAGGAGAAGATGCTGAGTATTGATGAACAGCATGTCTCTAGTAGAGCAGCAATTACTGCAATCATCTATATTCACCATCAGCTAATTCGTGGTCAATAAAATTACATTCACTGGGAATTAATAGTTGAGAACAATGCAGTGAAGTCCCCTAGGAGGGCCAACTGTCAGCATTGCAGACACAGGCAATGCTTTGATGTAACATGCATGGAGTTTAAGGCCCAACCCTCTCACTGCTGAATGAGTCAGGCTCTCAGGAGTAATTTCTCTTATATAAATCGGGGTGATATGTTTCCTTTAATAATGACTATAATAGCTTTATGCTGCAGTGGTGAGTCTTTCAGTTTGGTTTTGGTGTTTTTGCTGTTAACTATTTGAGTTTTAGTTTTTTGTTTTGTTGGTTGTGGTTTTAGATTTAGTTGTTTCATGTGGGGCTCAGGGTGTTAGGGTAGGTTCTTGGGCATGTGTGAGTGTGGATATATATATGTGTGTGTATGTGTGTGCATATGTGTATGAGGGTAAGTGTGTGAGCATATGTGTGAGTGTGTATATGTGTGTGTGCATGCATATGTACATGTATTACATGAGTGTGTGACTATGAGCATATGTATGCATATCACACATACATGCATGTATGTGTATCACACATGCATGCACACATGTGTGCATTGTGTGAATGCATGTGTGAGTGTGTATGTGCACATGTGTGTATATGTGTATGCATGAGTGTGTGTGCATGTGTAAATGTGTATATGTGTGAGTATATGCATTGCATATTTGCGTGTACATGTGTGAGTGTGTAAGCATGTGTTTGCATGTATATACATGAGTATGTATATGTGTGAGAGTGTGTATGTGTATATGTGTGTCATGCGTGCATGCACACATGTGTGCATGTGTCTGTGAGTTCATGTGTGAGTGTGTGAGCATATGTATGAGTGTGTATGTGTGTGTTAGTATGTGTGTACATGTGTATAAATGTGTGCATTGTGTGCATGAGTATGTGTGTGTGTGTGTGTGTGTGTGTGTGTGTGCATGTGTGTGTAGAACTCAAAGGCCAACCTTAAGCTTGTTTCCTCAGGTGCTCCTCGTTGGTTTTGTTTGTGCCCCTTGATTTTTGAGACAGAGTTTCTCATTTGCCTGGATCTCACTGATTGGCTGAACTGACTGGCCAGAGCACCCCAGGATCCTCCCCACTCTGAGATTACAGATGAGTCACACCACTATGCCCAGACTCATTGTTTATTTTAACCTGGGTTCTAGAACATTGAATTCAGGTCCTCGTGCTTGGGTGGTGAGCGCTTTACTTAGTGGGCAGTATCTCCCAGCTGAGTGGTTGTTTTTGTTTTTTGTCTTAGAGTTTCTATTGCTGCACAAACATCATGACCAAGAAGCAAGTTGGGGAGGAAAGGGTTAATTCAGCTTACACTTTTACACTGTTGTTCATCCCCAAAGGAAGTCAGGACTGGGACTCAAGCAGGTCAGGAAGCAGGAGCTGATGCAGAGGCCATGGAGGGATGTTTCTTACTGGCTTGCTTCCCCTGGCTTGCTCAGCTTGCTCTCTTATAGAACCCAAGACTACCAGCCCAGGGATGGCAGCACCCACAATGGGCCCTACCCCCTTGATCACTAATTGAGAAAATGCCCCACAGCTGGATCTCAAGGAGGCATTTCCTCAAGGGAGACTGCTTTCTCTGTGGCACAGGCTCCTGCCTGTGTCAAGTTGACACACGAAACCAGCCAGTACAGTTTTGCTTTGTTTGTTTGGATTTTGTTTTGAGATACAGTCCTGCTGTGTAGCCCAGGCTGGCCTGGAATTCATAATCTTCCTGTCTCGGCTTCCTTAGTGCTAAGATTGTAGATATCCACTGCTATCTCATGATGAATGGCGGCTGACCATATTACAGATTGTGACCTATGGAAGCTTGTGCTATTAGCCTAGTTCCTTCTATAAAAGACTGAACCCTGTTACATCACTCTACAAACAAGGAGTCTGAGGCTTCCAGGACTTTGTATGTGTGTGTCTGCACCTGTATGTGTGTGTGTGTGAGCACATGTATATGTGTACATGTGTGATCAAATTGTGTATGTACACATGTATGCATATGTGCATGTGTGAGCATGTGTGTATATGTGTGTGTACATGTATGTGAACGCATGTGTGCATGTGCACATGTGTGCATATGTGTATGTGCGTGAGAGAGAATTACATGAGCTTGAGGTACTTGGTAGGTGCTCAGAGAATGTGCTTACCCTGAGGCTCCCATTGTGGTGTGTGTGACTCAATGATCTGGACCCCCAACCAGGCTCCCGGGATTGGTGCCTCTGCCCCAGGGGTGTGAAGCCATCTCTGCTGCCCCCAGAGCAGGTCTGGCTGGCTGGTCCCTACCACTGAGTATATTAAACAACTGATGGGAGATTTATTTCAGCTCACAGTTCTGGAAAGTTCAGCCTGTGGCGTTTTGGCCATTTGCACTAGCACAGAGCATCATGGCTGCTGGTGTGTGCCATGGAGGACAGCTCACACCACAGCAGGTAGAAAGCAGAGACCGAGTCAGGATGTAACAAGAGATAATATACTCCGAGGTCCACCCCACAGAGATCTGCTTCTTCCACCGAGGCCCCACCTTCCAGAGTTCCCAGAAGCTCCCAAAATAGTGCTCCCAGCTGAGGAGCAGGGTTAAGCGTTCAAGACATGGGCCTGTGGGGATGCTTCGTCGTCGTCTAATCATAATACTGAACAACAAACAAAACCTCATGCTAAAATACTCAGCGATACCTCTGTAGGTCCAGTGCTTCTGAGTCAGGGTGAGTAGGTTCTTGGCAAAAGGTCTCTGAACCCAAAGATCAGCACCTGTTTGGTCAGTCCTAAGACAGAAATATCTGGGATAAGGACAATTAGATGCTGATTAAATCTATCACCTATAAAGCCCTAGAGTTTCTGAACAAGTGGGGGACGGCAGGTTTGTACCCGTGTGAGTAGACTGCCTGTCGCCGGGCTGAGAGACGGCTCAGTGAGTCAGAGCGTTTGCCATGTTAGCACACAGACATGAGTTCAAATCCCCAGAACCCATGTAAAGTGCCATGCATGGGTGTTTGCATGCCTGTACCCCCAGAGTTGCATGGAGCAAGGGGAGGAAGACCCCTGGGGCTTGTGACTTCGATCCTAACTCAATGAGAGACCCAGTGTCCGGGGATAATGTAGCAAGCGACACAGGGACATCCAGCTTCTTCCTCTGATCTCTGCATCCATGCCTGTGCAAACACACAAGCAGCTACCGCCACACCTACATGGCATAACAAACACGTAAACAAATAAATATTATCCATTGCCATCTTTGTGATTTCCGTGGAAGAAGTGTGAAACAAATGGACATGTCAGCAAGTGTGAGCTCACTTCTGCCCGAGACGGATGTGGCCCAGGGTTCGCTCCTGCCAATATCCCCTCCTCTTTGGGAAAATGACACGAGCCAACAGGACTATTTCCTACAAAGCCAGAACCTGACCTCCAGATCCTCCTCGGGACCCACCCTCTTGTCAGGCTTAGAATGATGGGTAATCACGCATGCACTTGCCCCCTCCGGCGTATGCTTGGGGTGATGTGGACGAGGATGCGGCCTTTGTCCCTGGCCGCCACCAAGGTACATAATAAGACAGCATGGCTGATGGGGGGAGCCTCATAGTCCAGGAGAGAAGGAGTTGGTGGCCACTGCTTAGGTTTACTAAGGAGTCAAGAGAGGGAGCAGAGAGGAGAAGGCAGACCCGGGGGCACCCTGGCTATTGGGCTCCGTGGGGAGACAGTATTGAAGCAGGAGTCAGGAATGAGGAAAGGGGCAGTGTGAGAGTTTGGAAAAATAAGTCAGATTAGCACAGCAGAGGTGTTCAGCCTGAATCCCAGCGTGCTTCATCCGCCACAGTGAGTGAGTGATTCTTAATAGAGAGTTAGGGCGGACTAAAATCAACCTAAGCTATCAGGTGAAGTAAGCCAGTTGACCCCTTTGTGTGTGTGTGTTTCTGTGTATCTGTGTGTGCCTCTGTGTGTGTCTGTGTCTGTATGTGTCTCTCTGTGTTTCTGTGTGTTTCTGTGTCTCTGTGTATCTATGTGTGTGTGTCTGTGTCTGTGTGTCTCTGTGTGTGTCTGTGTGTGCCTGTGAATTTGTGTATTTATGTCTGTGTGTGTGACTGTGTGTGTGTGTGTGTGTGTGTGTGTGTGTGTGTGTGTGTGCATATGATAGAAGCTATGGTGGAAAAGCTTTGAGAGTGCCTGGTTGGATGAACCTAGAAGATGACTTACATGGTGAACTGATCATCACCAAGCATGAGGAACTGCATTTGATCCATATAAAAAATGGGGCACGGAGCTATGTACCTACATTTCCAGATTGAGAGAGGCAGGAACAAGCAGATTCTGGGGCTCACTGTCCCTCAAGTAGTAAATCTGTGAATTCCATGTTCAGTGGGAAAACGTAGCTCAAGTAAAAATAACAACAACAACAACAACAACAACACAGAGAGTGGTTGAAGAAAACACCTGACCTTGACCTCTTGGCTCTACATGTACCATACACACATATGCATGCACACCCCTTATACATGCATACACAATCAAAAGAGAATGCCTGCTGGAGAGAGGCTAGTAGAGATGAGGACACACTGGGACTCTGCTCTGTGTGTGTGTGTGTGTGTGTGAGAGAGAGAGAGAGAGAGAGAGAGAGAGAGAGAGAGAGAGAGAGAGAGAAGAGAAGAGAGAAGAGAAGAGAAGAGAAGAGAAGAGAAGAGAAGAGAAGAGAAGAGAAGAGAAGAGAAGAGAAGAGAAGAGAAGAGAGAGGGGGGAGGGAGAGAGAGGATGGCGCAGTTGAGTGACATACTGCGACTGTTGCCATGAGCAACCACTGTACCCCATACAGCAGGATGAGGACAGGACAGAGGACCAATCAACCAATCAAGGTGCTGGAGATGAGCAGAGTGCTAGGAAGGGAACAGGCACCAAAGAAACCCGGAAGACTGAGCCTGAATGCATCAGAGGATGAAAAGACTTCTGGCAATAAGAGCAAATAAAGGAGGGGGGCACCTTTCTTCGAGACCAAGAAAGGGGTCAAGTTTGAGCAACTTTGAGATCTCAGCAGTGCCTACAGGGGCAGCCGGCGGGAGACAGAGGGAGAATCAGGGGTCAGGTAACAAATGGGTAAGTACACAGTTCTGACAGGCACCTTGTGTGTGAGAGACTGGCGGAGAGGAGAGATCTAAACAGCTGCACCGAGGACTAGAGAATGGGGCAGCATGGAGTCCGTAGGAAGAGAGCCAAGGGAAAGGGCCAGGGTTAGTGATACATCAGCCTCGGCCAAGAGAGGGTGTTCTGCAGAAACAGTCTTCAGTGGGTGCTGGTATACCGGCCAGATGGTGAGGGGTGAGTCTCCTGGCTCAGAATGGGGAAACAGTTGCCAACTGGGCATCGTAAGAGCCTTAGCCTGAGCAGTTTGGGGAGTTGTACTATCTTGAAGGGAAGAGTAGGGCTGATTCCTTAATAGGTGCTCAGGGCATGGAGGAGGAGGAAAGCCACCACAGGAAAGCACAGGTAGAGAGGAAGTGGAGCTGTGAGCCCCTCAGAGGGAGTCAGGAAGAGATGCTGGGCTGAGAGGCAGCAGTGTGGAGGCAGGAGGCCTCGAGACCCACCCTGGGTACTTTGATCTTTGCAACGTAGGAAGTGGAGGTTTTTTGTCCGCCTCAGATGATGGATACAGACCAAAAGCTCCAAGAGGTGGGAAAAGGTTCAGAATAGCTCTGCAGGGAGAGAGCCAAAGAGGGATTTAATTCTTAAAAGCCTTTCTGGCGAGTGAGGCTTTCTCACTGGGTAAGACATCTTGTACCTTGGGGGAAGGGCCTCAAAGATGAGGTGTCAGGACACCAACCTTCCTCTCCTACCCCTGCTGCACTCACTAATTAATATCTCAGACGTGTCACCTTGGCCTCTAGGGACCGGCTGTCTTTCCTCAGGACTAGATCTTCCATCAGCTCTTTGAGCAGGGACATTCCATGAATCCAGCAAGTGGCTGACTCATTGAGAGATTGCTGGATCAGATTAAAGGCCTTTGCCAACATAACCCGAGGTAAAGAGTAGAGCTCTGGGTGACCCAGCCGGGACAAACAGGGACTGGGGTATGTGGGCACAGGCAAGCATGGGCCCGTGTGAACTTGCCGATGTGCACTTTGGGGGGGGCAGTTTTGACCAATGGGGGTTGTAAGGCCTGCAGCAGGACTCCAGCTTGTTCCGTAGTCAGTCAGCACCAAGAAGTTAAGAGACGGAACTCTAGATAATAGGGTTACAAAAAGGGAATTGCAAACAAACCCAAAGAGAAGCTAAAACTGGGCAATGGGAGAGGTGTTATAGCTACTCAGGCCACAGGTGTGTGTGTGTGTGTGTGTGTGTGTGTGTGTGTGTGTGCGCGCGCGCGCCTATGACTCTGTGTGTCTCTCAGTGTGTGCCTGTGTGTCTATGAGTCTGTGTGTGTGCCTGCATCTCTGCATCTCTCTGTGTGTGTCTGTGTGTCTATCTCTGTGTCTGTGTCTATGTGTCTGTGCCTCTCTGTGTATCTCTCTGCATGTGTCTGTGTGTGCCCATGTCTGTGTCTGTGTATCTGTGTGCGTCTGTGTGTGTGTGTGTGTGTCTGCATGTTTCTGTGTGGCTCTTTGCATGTGTGTCTGTGCATGCGTGTGTGTCTGTGTGTATCTGCATATGTGTATATGTCTCTGTGTGTGTATATGTCTCTGTGTGTCTGTATATGTGTCTGTGTGTCAGTGTGTTTGTGCGTGTCTATGTGTCTGCATATCTGTGCGTATATGTGTCTGTATATGTATGTCTGTGTGTATGTGTGTCTATATCTCTGTGTGTGTTTGTGTGTGTGTATGTGTCTGTGTGTGTATCTGCACCTGTGTGTGTCTGTGTGTGTTTGTGTGGGTGTGGGTGCATGTGTGGGTGTGGGTGCACATGCGCGCGTGCATGTGTGTGTGTGTGTGTGTGTGTGTGTGTGTGTATAACCTCCATGCTCTGGGTAAACTGTCCTATGCCACTTCCAAGGTGCACAAGGCCTATCCTGAGCAGAAGACTGCCCTGAAAGGCCATGTTCGTACCCTAAGGCCAACCCCTCCATCCCTCACCTCCAAGCTCACTCTTGCCTCCTTGATGCTGCTGCTTCTTTTCTGTGAACGAAGGAAGCTCAGAAAACAGTTTTCAATTCAAGATAAAATGCTCAGTGGCCTGTGCCTTCAGCTGTAAGTCTGCTCTGTCCTTTTGTTTGTTTCCATCAGAAAGTCCAGCCAATCAAAACTAGAGGGCTAGAGGAGTCGCCCGACCTGGCAAGCAGCCCACACAGTCATGTGGAGTAAAGTTGGCCAGATGCCCCTTCCTGAAGGGTCCAAAGGCTGCGAGGGAAAAGTTGCTTCCTAGAGGGACAGTCCTGCGTATAATCCACCCACTTGTGAACTCACATTTGCCCTGAGAACCTGAAGCCGAAGGTTCTAGACATCATCTTCAACAGGGAAAAGCACTAGAAAATATAGGTAATGGGAGTTCACCTGGGCGCCTGAGAGGGTCGGAGGCCGCTGGAGCCGCGGCAGCGCTGAGGTGCCTGGCGCATGCGCGCAGAGACTCAGGAGTGCCCGGAGCTTGCTGGACTGGACAGGCTGTGATTAACATGAGGATTAAGACTGATCCAAGAGAGCGCACATTGTTTAGGGCAAGAACAGATACACACTCCTTCTCAGAACAGACACCAAGGCTTCCTCCAACGCATGCGCAGCCCGATTCAGAGCGTTTGCTGGGCAGCCCATTACCTTTCCGGTTGTGGAGACAAAACATGAAACGTTGGCAGCTCAAAGGAGGAAGGGTTTATTTCCGCTCATGGTTTTGGAGGTTTCAGTGCATACTTGTTAGCCTCACTGATGCTGGGCCTGGGTGAAGCAGAGCATCATGGGAGTGGAGCAATATGGAGAAGACACTGTTCAACTCACGGTAGACAGGAAGCAGGAGATGCAAGCATAGGTATAACTCTAGGACATGACCCAGTTCTCTACTTCCTTCAACCAGGCCCCGCCTTCCACAGCTCCATGCCCTCCCGATAATCCACTCAAATTTTGAATCCCTCAGTGAATCAAGCTGCAGATAGGTCCGAGGCCTCACGTTGCAACCATCTCTAGAAATGCCCTCCACAGGACACCCAGAAGTGTCCTAGGTGTCTCTCAATCCATTCAAATTGACCATTGAAATTAACCATCAATGGTTTATAACAGGAATGTGGGCTAGAAGAAAGGGCCTGAATCCAGCTCTCAGCTACCTCGGGTAGTCCTTCAGAGACACCTGTATGATCTCCTCTCTCCTCCCCTCCCCCACCTCATACCCCTAAAGTCACCTGTGATAGTTTGAGTAAGTATGGCCCTCATAGGTTCATATATTTGAATACTTGGTGTCTTAGTCAGGGTTTCTATTATTGCACAAAACATCATGACCAAGAAGCAAGTTGGGGAGGAAAGGGTTTATTCAGTTTACACTTCTATACTGCTGTTCATCACCAAAGGAAGTCAGGACTGGAACTCAAGCAGGTCAGGAAGCAGGAGCTGATGAAAAGGCCATGGAGGGATGTTTCTTATTGGCTTTCCTTCTTTCTTTCTTTTTAAAGATTTATTTATTTATTTTATGTATATGAGTACACTCTGGTTGTCTCCAGACACACCAGAAGAGGGTGTCAGATCACATTGCAGATGGTTTTGTGAGCCACCATGTGGTTGCTAGGAATTGAACTCAGGACCTTCAGAAGAGCAGTCAGTTCTCTTAACCACTGACTTGCTTTCTCTGGCCAGCTCAGCTTGTTTTCTTATAGAACCCAGGACTACCAGTCCAGAGATGGCACCACCCACAATGGGCCCTCCCCTCTTGATCACTAATTGAGAAAATGCCTTACAGCTGGATCTCATGGAGGCATTTCCTCAGGGAAGGCTCCTTTCTCTGTGATAACTCCAGCTTGTGTCAAGTTGACACACAAAATCAGCCAGTACACTTAGTCACCGGTTTAGTGGAACTGTTTGGGAAGGATCAGAGGGTGTGGCCTTGTTGGAGAAGGTGTGTCGCTGGGGGAAGACTTTTAGGTTTCAGAAGCCCACACTAGGCCCAGTCTCTGCCTGTTTCCTGCAGGTCAGGGTGAATTCTCAGCTATGGCTTCAACACCACCCCTGCCTGCTGCTATGTTCCCTACCATGATGGTCATGGACTTACCCTCTGAAACTGTAAGCAAGCCAACAGTTAAATGCTTTCTTTTAAATACTGCCCTGGTAATGCTGTCTCCTCATAGCAAATGAGCAGTAACTAAGATACTTCCCCAAGTCTTTATATTGACTACAAAGATCAGTTTCTAATATAAAACACCAATTTCATTTATATAAAGATGTCTCCCCAGAGCCCATAGTTTCTCCCATCTCTATACACGGCCTCCACTGGGGAAGTCACTTCACAGCTAAAGTTGAAATAATTCACAAGGGGAGGAGCTGTTGAGGGGAACCCTCTCCTTCTGACCTCCTGTGGTTCCCTCTCCTCCTAGAAGGGCATTAAAATAAATCCTCTGCCAGCTATGCTGGTCACCAAGTCCTGCAGAGAAACAGATCTGGGTCCTCATGAGCACAGCACGCACATGTGCCCCCTGAATTCATCAGCCCCACACACCACAAACTACAGAGCCAATTGACGGTATTGGCAGGCTGACCTGCGATGGGGCTCTCCTCCCAGCTTGCAGCAGGCTGTCTTCTTGCTGGGTTCTCACCTGGCCTTTTCCTATATGGATGGGTGGGAAGTGGGGAGCTCTCTGGTATTTATTCCTGTAAGAACACAAATACGTGGGACTGGGAAGATGGCTCAGCTGGCAAAGGTCTTGCCTTGCAAGCATGAGGACTTGGGTTCTGTTGCCAGAGCACACATAAGAAGCCAGGTGTGCAGATATGCCGGCACACAGTTATGATCTCAGCACCAGGGAGGTCGAGACAGACAGGCCATTGGAGCTGGCCTGCCAGCCACCCTAGCTGATTTGGCACACGCTAGTTAATTGAGAGACCCTGTCTCAAAAGGCAGGATCAACGATTCCACCTATAGCTGGTCACCCAGGTCTTGCCGAGTGGCAGGTCTGGGTCTGTTCTAGGTCCTCGTGAGCACAGCATACATTCTGCCTTGTGCCCCTGGAATTAATGATCCCTGTGTGGACAGACTGCAAAACCCAGCTACAGCTTTTGTCCTCACACTTATGGAGGTCGGAAGGTCACTAGGAATGACACCCCAGGTTGACCTCTGACCTCCACATATATGTGCCCTTGTACAAGAAGAACACTCATCCCATCAAGCTAGAACCTTATTCCAACTTCATTCACCTACCTTAATCTCTTCTCCAGAGGTCCTACTTCCAAGTGCAGCTACACCAGGCTTCAGGACTTCAACCTATGATTCCGAGATGCATGCTATCTCCCTACCACACTCAAATCCAAAAATATCAAATCCTAGCCCAGAGCCCCACAGACTGTCAGGCTCTTCTGTCCTTACGAGGACCTAAAGTGTCCCACATCACAGCTGTTTCCGGGTTCTCCTTGATCACAGATGCTATGATGTTGGACATGTGTGTATAGGCACTGAATCTCAGCTACTCATTGACCGGTGACTTTGAGACAGTGGCTCTCACAGCCTGCTCGGTCCTGGCTATAAAAGAGAACACTTATGGTCACATTATAATGGAGAAAGGAAGAGACAGGCATGTCCTGGCAGAGTCTGGTGTAGACATGGGGGTGTGCCACCATTTTTTCTCTTACTTCCTCTTATTCACTGCCCAGAGTAAGCATCTAACATCAGTGGTCCACGGTTTCCATTTTCTTCCTGAAGTCAAAAGCACAGCAGAGTCTCTGCCATGGAGGAACAGCTGGAGTTTGCTCTGATGTAGAGTCCAGAAATTCACACGGGTGTGTTGCTATGTACTGTGACACTAAATTCTATACCTGAAGGTCTAGGCCTATGGGTAACTTTTCATGTTTACGAGATTTGGGTGTGAAAACCTCCTTGGCTTAAAACTATTGGTTAAATGAAATTGGCTCCAGTCAATTAGTGGCGGGATTCCAGGTAGGCGGGTTAGGAGTGACCTGGTTGGAGGAGAAAGGGCCTGAGGGAAAGAGGAAGAAGGTGAGGTAGGAGGAAGCCACCACAGAATAAAAGAAGAACGTTCAGGAGAGGAGAGGGAGAGGCGCCATGGATTAGCTGAGTCATAGAAAATGTGGTCACGTGGGCTGGCCAGTTGGAACTAAGAGCAGCCCAGATGAAACATAGTAAGTAATAATTTGGGTTATCGATAGGAAGGTAGATTCTAACGGCATGGAGAGTAGCAGCCGCCCAGCTATTGTGCTGCCTAAGGCATATTGTAAATATAAAAAATGTGTGTGTCTTTCATCCAGAAACATAAATGATCTAAGGCAGGGAAGAAGCCCTGTGCCTGGGTTTTTAGTAATTTTTACAGGAATAGAGGTGGGTGTCTAGCTGAGCTGGGCGGACGTGATGGTCTGGAGGCGTTATCTAGGGGTTGCCTCTGGGCCTGATCTGCAAGTTTCCTCCTCACCCTCCCTTCATGCCACTGCTCGATCATCACAGGTAGATCCTGAGGGAACATTTAAAGAGTAAACGGGATAAGGAGACCCAAATGTATTTGAGGAGATAAGTTATACTTGTAGAGTAGGCACACAGAAAAGCTTTCTTCTAAGCCTCTCATTTATGAGACAGTTTGTTGGAAGCCTGATCAGAACTGTGTCTCTATCGGGGGATTCATCTTTGGGTTCTGTCTTTCCCTGAGGGGAAAGGAAGAGCTGGCTCAGGTCCCTGAGCAGCTTCCCACTGTGTCCTGGCTGAACAGAACGAGAGAGACTCTAGCCTTTAAGATACGGACACAGTAAACACTGCCCTCTTACATGAAGCCGTGCTCTCTTCTGGTGATGTGTCTACCCTGTACCTCAAAGTTGATGGCCAGTACAATAGCCCCAAGCTTAGTTACCTGTGAGAAACACCAAGACATAGGCACATAAGCCTAGATGTGAATGTCCACAACAGTGTTATCCATGGCAGAGCCAAACCAGAAGCAATCCCTGTACCTATCAATAGATTAATTGATAAGAAGGATGTGGTGTGTTCGTACGATGGAATACTATTCAGCCATAAAACATGCCAGCATACTAAATCAAATCTACAAATGTTTACATATCCAAAATGAGCAAATTGTGGGGACAAAAACCATATTCGTGTTTACCTAGAACTGAGAATGAGGTCAGGGTGTGACTGCAAATGGGACTTAGGATTGGGAGGTAACAGACACTTTAAATCTGTGTGGTTATGATGGCATCAATTTTATAAATCCCCTAAAAATGACTAGTGTGCACCAAAGGGGCCTGGATTTTATGCTATAGAATTAGACTTCAACAAAACCGAGAAGCTGAATGCATAGCCATGTAGCAGGAGCTGAGAGCCGTTGCCTCTCACCTGGGGAGGTGGCATCTGTTTTCTTTGTAGGAGACAGGGACCATGCCAGACCATAGCATCTTTGATTCAAGCCTTGACTCTCTTCCCCTCAGGGCTGGACCCTATCTGGAGAGTTTTCCTATCTGGAGAAGTATCCATGTTCTCTTAGATATTCACAGAGATTCATCTGATGGGAACCTTTAGAAGACACCAAATGACTTTCCGATCTCACTTTCTCATCCCAGTAGTGACTTACACTGGAGAGACATCACCTGATTCATCCTCTTCTCCAGGGAAAGTCATTGACATCTCCCAACATGAAAGGTCTTCCTTAGTGCCCAAATAGACTGCTGGCTGAGACATACCCCCAAATCATCCCTCATGGCCCAGGCTCCAGGTATTGTCTCCAGAATGATTACAATGAGGGTTTTCCTCAGAGGAGACAATACAGGATGTGTCTGCATGGGAGGAACCCTCAGCCACTGTCAGCTTAGGGTGACTCTTGAGCACTGATGTGATTATCCTATCATGCATGGAGGGAGAAGGACTTGCTCCCTTGTATACACACACACACACACACACACACACACACAACTACACATACCACACACACACATACACACACATACCACTTGCACACATACACCACACACACACACACACACACACACACACAGACCACTCACACACATACCACATACCACTACCACACACCACATACAAACACACACCACGTCACACACTACACACATACACACCACACACATCATACATACCTCACCAAACACATACAACACACACACACTCACACTCATATACACACACACAACTACACATAAACACACACACACAACTACACATACCACACACACATACACACACATATCACTCGCACACATACACCACACACACACACACACACCCCACATATACATAGACCACTCACACACATACCACAGACCACTACCACACACCACATACAAACACATACCACATCACACACTACACACATACACACCACACACACTATACATACCTCACCAAACACATACAACACACACATACCACACACACATACACACATACACCACTCGCACACATACACCACACACACACCACATATACACAGACCACTCACACACATACCATATACCACTACCACACACCACATACAAACACACACCACATCACACATACCTCACCAAACACATACAACACACACACACACACACACACACACACACACTCACACACACACAGAGCTTGCCCAGCAGTTTAGGGAAAGTAAAGACCTTTAAAAGTTTCCCAGACTTGAAGACTTGACGAGGAGTCTGAGGAGGGAGACTGCCCCACTCTCCGCAGCGCCTATCCAAACCCTGTCTGAGCATCACTTGGGCAGTTCTTTGACTATAACCCTGAACATGCCACACAGTGAGATGTATTTTTCTCCCACTGAAATGGCAGGAGGGGGTGCAGATGCCAACTACATTCATGCTCTGCTCCGCACTCATTCTTCAGCTGAGTTGGTTCCCTTTCCTGCTCTTCCTTGGTTAAGCAGGGTCGTCTGACACTTCCTCACACTGCACGACTGAACATCACAGGTGACAAATGACAGTGGATTTCAGAGCTCCTCATCTTGCTCAATGTCTTGGGGCAAATCAGTTATCCTTGATCTCCTGTAGTCTTCCATGTTGTCCATCTTGTGTGAGGCTTCAGGTTCCCTACCGTGCCCCGCTGTGATACTTCAGAAGTGCCACTTTGCACATGTGTGTTCTGTAATCCCCTGTGCACATGCATGTTCTGTAATCCAGTTTGCACATGTGTTCTGTAATCTTCTGTGCACACGCATATTCTGTAATCCAGTTTGCACATGCATGTTCTGTAATCCAGTTTGCACTTGTGTGTTCTGTAATCCACTCTGCACATGCATGTTCTATAATCCATTTTGCAATATGTGTTCTATAATCCACTGTGCACATGCATGTTCTATAATCCATTTTACTCATGTGTGTTCTATAATCCACTGTGTACATGCAAGTTCTGTAATCCATTTTGCACATGCAAGTTCTGTAATCCATTTTGCACATGTGTGTTCTGTAATCCATTGTGCACATGCAAGTTTTGTAATTGTTATTCTCAGAGTTCCTCAGGTACAGGGATGCTGCTTTGTACCTGGTCACAGACCACTCAGTGCTCTGGACTGGGCCTCAGTGCTTCTCACTGATGCCCTGTTATTTGACCAGCTAATATGGCGAGAGACAACCCCGTAGATCGGAGAAACTCCACGCTATGGTGTGTTTGGTTAAGTGCAGCATAGAAACATGATGCAGTCCCATGTCTGCCATATAGCTATGTCAATGGGTGGCAGAGGTCTGGAGAGACCCCTATGTACTATTCAGACAAAAGTCTGAGGAAATGCAGCCATGTATGGGCAGTGGCAGCTCTGATACTGTTGTGCCCACAGATTGCTCTCCCCTCCACTTCTTGGCATTTTGACACATAATAATAGACAATTTATTTTTTTATTCACAGTGGTAGAAAGTGTTAGGAGCAAGATGTATAGGAGTTGGAAAGACGACTTGGTTGGCAAGGCACTTGTCACACAAGCATTAGGACCTGAGTTCAATCCTCATGTTTAAAAAGTGGGACCTGGGGAGATGGCTCAGTGGGAGAAGTATTTGCCATGCAAATGTATGTATGGATCCCAAGGACCCACATAAAAGATGGGTGGGTATGGAACATGGGAAACAGTCAGAGCAAACTGGCTAGCCAGAATGGGTGAGCTCCAGGCTAAGTGATAGAGCCCACTTCAATATATCAAGTGGAATACAAACAAGAAAGACACACAGTGTTGGGCCTCTACATACATGCTCACATGTGCTCACATGCACACATACATACATACATACATATACATAGAACTCTAGTGCACACATGTGCACATAGCATGCACAATACACACATATACATACACACAAAAATACATACATACATTCACATATACAGGAGAACTCTCAGACACACATGTACACATAGCACACACACACATGCATGTAAAATAAAAAATATAGGCATGATAACACACACTTGTAATCCCAATAGTCAGAGTTAGGCAGATCCCTGGGCCTCACTGACCAGCCAGACTCCCATAATTGGTGAGCTCCATGCCACTGAGAGACCCTGTCTCAGAAACAAGATAGAGCCACCTCTAAGAGATGATACCCAAAGTTGACTTCCAGCCTCCACACACAGGTACACACACACACACACACACACACACACACACACAGGAGAACTCTCATCCACACATGTGCACATAGCATGCACACATACACATACATGCCCACAGAGGAGCTCTCATACATACATGTGCACATCACACACACACACACACACACACACACACACACACTTGCACAGTGAGGAAATTAACATAATCAGAATGTCAAGGCTCAGGGCAATGAAACGAGGTGGTGACCTCCTTTTCTAGTGCTCTTTATGAGCACAGGTCTGTGTTGCCCAAAGTGTGTTCCAGGGCACCCTAGTCCCCACCACAAGTGCCACATCTCTGACAAGCATGGTGACTCGCCTGGCCCATGAGTATTTCTACAACTTGTCTCTTCAGCATTCTCTAGACTCGCTCAGCTGCAGAGCCATTTAGATAGCATGCCGATGCCTATGTTACTCTTGGGGAAACACAGCTCTAACTTAGTGTTATTGTTTTTAGAGTAGATCACGCTGGGTGGTTGTTGAGTGTCTTCATTTCATTTGTTATTGGTAATGCTCCCTTGGTGAGCAGGACTTGGATAGATTACAGAGCTAGAGAGTCGCTCATCCAGAGTTAGCAGCATAGAACATGGGGTGGAGGTGGAAAGATGGGGAGCTAACACAAAGGCAGACACAGTCTCCTACACCTGTCAGCCCAGTGTTGAGGAGACGGGCAGGAGGATGCCTGGGTCTTACATGTCAGCCAGCCTCGCTGAGTCAATGAGCCCCAGGTTCAGTAAGAGATTCGGTCTGAAAACTAAGGTGGAGAATAATCTAGGAAGATACTGATGTCAACCTCCAGCTTCTGCTACATGCTCACACACATGTGCACATACACATGTGCTCACACACATGCACATATGCACACATTCAATCACACACACATGCATACACACATGTACATTTACACACATGCTCACACACATGCACAGATGCATACACGTGTATATGCACACAGTCAACCACACACATGTGCACACACAAATGCACATACACATGTGTAGATAGACACATGCACACATACATACATGCTTACACAATGTACATATGCATACACATGTACATATGCATATATGTGCACATACACACATGCACTCACAGACATGTGCATACACACATGTACACTTACACATGTGCTCACACACATCTATGTGATTTGGTGGCACTCTGTCTGTTCACCTCAACATGACTGCTTGGTCCCCTGTGTTAGCAAGCTCCCCACACCATACTGACTACCTTTCTCATTGTTGCTGGATACTGTCAAGAAGCAATTTAAGGACTGAGGATCTATTTCAGCTCTCAGTTTGGGGACACAGGCCACCACAGTGGGAAAGGTGTGGTGGCTGAGGTGTCACATTGCTCTCAACTGGCTTTCCTTTCTTTCCTCTTTCACTCAGCCCAAGACCCCAACCCATGGCATAGTGCCACCCACTCTGGGTGGGTTTCCTCCTTCATTTAACCCTCCCTGAAAACTTCTCCCCAGAGGACCCCCAGGGTGTGCCTCTGCTGTGCCCCGGGTTTCTCCAGATCCAAACATGACCACTGCACTTTGATTAATAAAAACCGTGGCTGGAGAAGCACACTAGGATCCTCAGTGAATCCCCAGAGCCTTGCTGTGAACCTGCACTTTATTCCTAAATGGATGTTGTCTTTATTTCTATCACTTTTTAAAATATGAGCTCATAGCAGAGACAAGGATACTCAGAGCGCTGGAACAGTGCAGGGCTGCAGGGGCTGGGCAAGTCTGAGAGGCAGTCAGTGGAAATTAAATCTGTCACACTTCTGCTGGAAGTGGATTCACTTTTAAGTTTTGAAAATTCACTGTAATTCAAGTCAGGAAGCACTAGTGGGAGGGCCCGAGGGAAGAGGCCAGGACTGTTCTTCTAGTCTCTCTCTCTCTCTCTCTCTCTCTCTCTCTCTCTCTCTCTCTCTCTCTCGTGCCCCTCTCCACCCTAGGGCATTTGCAGGGCCACATGGAAGCTTGACTAGGAGTCATGTCTGTGGCTTCCTTGGGATCTTCCCACTTGGAAATGTGCATGTCAGAAACCCAAGGATATCTATCCATCCCAGTTGACTTCAGATTCACTGTGCAGCCAAAGATGAGCTTCTGATCCTCCTGCCTGTAGCTCCCAAGTGCTGGTATTACCAGTGTGCACCACCACAGTTCAGTTGATGCAGAGTTGAAGATGGTACCCAGACCCATGAGCGTGCTAGGCCTGTATTCCAGCTGAGCTACATCCCAGCCCAAGCTGCATGTCACTAAAACACAAGAGAGATTGGCTTTGGCTAGCCCTGGTCTCAGTCGCCATCTTGAGTTGGGATTTGCTCCATAGAAGTATGTTTCAGAAAGTGTGTAAACTTTCATTCAGTTGAAACTGTTTAAACAACTGTTGAGATTAATCAAAATACAGAGTGTGTGTTAAACCCAGTATCTTTGGTGCCCATATCCTGCACTCCTGTTGTGACAAGGGCCTCCAGGCAAATATGTTTCTCCATTCAGCTGAGAGCTGGGGAGATGCCATGAAAGACAAACTCTACATGTCTACATCTGACCACACTCACACGGGACACCAGCTCTCTTGCCTTCTTAGGGTTTCGGAGAACATGGGCCCAGTTGTGGGCTATAGCCTGATTTCTCCAAGCAACATGGCTTTCTGTGTCTATGGTCTTTGACACAGTAGCTGCCCAGGGCTTGAGGCTGAGGGAAACCTTGAAGGTAAGGCTGGAGGCCATCTGCAGGAAGCTGGGTAGAGTGGAATGTCCATTTGGGTGTGATATGCAGAGTAAGAGGAAAATCATCTGCTTTTCAGAGCCAGGCAGCAAGAACCATCTAGACATGAAAGTTCTTCGCCTGCTCCACAAGGAATCCCTGGGCCCTGTTGCAACCCAGTAGCATGTAAACACATGTGAGCTGACATACATGAAGTGAAAAGCCAGACCTGATAGTGATTTACACATGTTATCCTAATACTGGGAACGCTGAGGCAGGGGGATCTTAGGGTCAAGACCTGCCTGAACTACAGTAAATCCGTGTGGCCAGCCTGGATAACTTAGTAAAAGGCTGCTTCGGCATTCCAAGTGATGGCGAATGCTGGGGTCATGGCTAAGTGTTAGGAACGTGCCTAGCATTGCAAGGCCCTGGGTTTGCATTCCAGCATCACAGATAAATGTCAGACTGGGGACGCAGCTCAGTTAATAGAGCATTTGCCTGGCATGTGTGAAGCCCTGGGTTCAACCACTTCTATTTCATCAACTGGATGTGGCGGCACACAGCTGTAATCCCAGAACCAGGAAGGAGCAAGTAGAGGCATTGGAAGTTCAAGGTCATCTTCAACTTCATAGCAAGTTTGGTGGTACCCTGGGCATCTCCATCTGTTATGAAAATGTTTCTCAAACTCACCATGCAGATTACCTCCTGATGTCAGGTGCATTCCAAGGATCTGGATCTGGAGCCTAAGAGTTTGTCATTCATAAAGTCCTCCAGGGTAGTGTTGAAGGATTCTTTTTTTTTTTTTTTTTTTTTTTGGTTTTTCGAGACAGGGTTTCTCTGTGTAGTCCTGGCTGTCCTGGAACTCACTCTGTAGACCAGGCTGGCCTCAAACTCAGAGATCCGCCTGCCTCAGCCTCCCAGGTGCTGGGATTAAAGGTGTGTGTCATCACCGCCCAGCCGAGTTGAAGGATTCTGATAGAGCCTCACCTGGGGACCACTCCCTGTGGTCCAGTGTCCTCTAGGTTAGGAAACCTAGCATACATCTTCTAACTGTAGCCCAGAGCATTGCCCAGCACCCCACCGCCCGCCCCCACATGATTTCCAGGGATCCAACTGTGGGTTCAGCCAGAAGTCTGAAGGCCCAGCTAACACCCCTTCTCTTCTTTAGGGGAGGAGCGCCCCCGGGAGCCCCCGGGCCCTGCAGAGGCCCAGGCGCCAGCTGGGACGGAGGCTGGCGGGAGGACAAGCCGGCACCACTGGACATGTTCTCAGGAGCGACTCAGGAAGGTCTTCTGGGGCGTGGCCGTTGTGTTCTGCGTGTGTGCCTCCTGGGCTGGCTCCACACAGCTCGCCAGGCTGACTTTCAAGACCTTCGACGCACCCTTCACCCTGACGTGGTTTGCCACCAACTGGAACTTTCTGTTCTTCCCCTTGTACTACGCAGGGCACGTGTGCAAATCCACAGAGAAGCAGTCTGTGAAGCAGAGATACAGGTAGGGACTCCTAGACCGTCGATCACTCATCTGGGGGCTGTTCCCCGAGTGCTGGGCATCTGAACTGATCCTGGAGGCCAGCGCCGGTGGGCGGTGGGAGGGACCAAGGTGAGACACCACAATAAATGCACCTGCTCTGTCCTGAGGTCAAGGTCAGAATCCTCTCTGCCTTCTGTGATAAAGCCTCCAGTCTTCACCTCCATCCCTCCACCCTAGCAGCCCGTTTCTATGCAATAAGAAACAGGCGGCATCTGCTAGAAATGGCCTTCGTAGGTCTTAGAGGCAGAGAAGCAGAACCCTCACTCTGGCAAGAGGAATGGAGCCGTGCTGAGGTCAAGGGCAGAAGCGCTGGGAACCGGGTGCTTGGGGCAGCTCACTGTCCTTAGCCTCTTTCTGATCCCCACACATGTCCTCCCTTGTGTGAATGGCAGATGGGTTTGAACATCTGACAACAGGGTAAGGTTCATAGTTAACGAACCATACCCTCCCCCAGGGAATGCTGACCCAAACCTCACCATGCAGCAGGCTCCCTGAGACCTCCCCGAGAGCCACTGGTGTGACCCACCAGGTTTCATAATATCACACCCTTAGTTGCTCTGTGTCTAACATGGGCTGTGTCCAAGGACAGACTTAATCTGTCTTGCCTGAAACACCCAAGAAAGACTGTTGCCCGGGATGATACTATTGACCCCAGAAGACTGCTTGTCATCAGTCCCTGGGGTTGAACAAAAGTTACAAGTCGTAGCTATTATGTTCCATTCTCACCACCTTCCTCCAACCATACTCATTCATCCTTTACATGGCCCCTTAAGGTTGCTATCCTAGGTGGCGCCTCTATTGCCGTGATAAAACACAGACCAAAAACAACCTAGAGAGGGAAAGGAAACAATGTATTTGTCTTAAGTGTCTTTAGCACACTCTGACCTTGAGAAAATCCAGGGCAGAAGCTCAAGGCAGGAACCTGGAGGCAGGAGCTGGTGCAGTGGCCATGGAGGGGTGCTGCTTACTGGCTTGCCTCCCAAGGCTTGCTCATCCTGATTTCTTATAACACCCAGGACCACCAGCCCATGGGATAGCACAGCCTACAGTTCACTCGCCAATCTGATGGAGGCATTTTTCTCTGTTGAGGTTCCTTCTTCCCAGATGACTTTAGCTTGTGTCAATTTGTAAAAAAAAAAAAAAAGAAAGAAAGAAAGAAAGGAAGGAAGGAAGGAAGGAAGGAAGGAAGGAAAAGGAAAGGAAAGGAAAGGAAAGGAAAGGAAAGAAAAGAAAAGAAAAGAAAAGAAAAGAAAAGGAAAGGAAAGGAAAGGAAAGGAAAGGAAGAAGAAAGAAAAAAGAAAGAGGAAGAAAGGAAGGAAGGAAGGAGAATAGTTGCCAAATCTCAGGACCACCCACTTCAGATCTTAAGCCTGTCTAAAATTGCCCCTAGAAGTCACCAGATAAGGAAGAACATCACTGGGACCTGGGAGAAAAGAAGTTGGACAATGATGGCAGTTTTTATTGGAACCAGATTTTATCTGAGTAATATGCCTGTGTCCTCACACAGCAAGAGCTGGAATCCTTTAAAAAAAACAATCTACCTGTAACACAGGACACAAATTTGAGAGGAAGGGGCTCTGATGGTGTTTGCATGGAGGCCCATAGCCAGCCTTCTGCCCTCTCAGTGTCTAGGGACAAGAACCCAGAACCTATAGTGTCTTCCATGCTGACTTAAGGCAACAGATCCTGAGCCAGCCAGAAATGGCTAGGGAGATACTTAATGCAGCAAGCACTTCTGAACAGCAGCCAAGACAGGAAGCAAATAGATTTAGGAACTGTGAGCGGGCCCAAGAAATCCCCACAGGCAAGAGGGAAATAATGTCCTGAGTCACGGAGAAAAGCAGACATCCAGGAAAGGATGCATTTGATAGTTAAGTGGCCCTGAGTGTATCAGCCTGTAATTAGGAGACAAGACAAATGTTCCCTCCGGTTCCCATCAGCCATGCACACAGAAAGAGTCCCTGAACCTCAAAGGTAGCACAGCACTGTCCCAAGCACAGGCATCAGGGACAGTCCACCTGGGGACAAGGGTGACTGCTGATACTTGAGGGGCAGGGACAGCCTAGCACACTTTAAACCATTGGGCTGAAAAACACACATGTGCTGTCAAACTCAAGGTGGTGACAAGGTCAGAGTAAGCGAGATGAAAGACCACATTGGAAAGATTACTCATATAGAGAAAAACACCAATTCCCGGGCTCCGGGTCTACCAGCTTCCTGTGCAAGCATTCAGGAAGAGTCTAGAAAGTGGGCTGGTGAGATTGCTCAGCAGGCAAAGGCATTTGCCCTAAGCCTGACAACCTGAGTTCAATCCCCAAGACTCACATGTTAGAGAAAGGAACTGACCCCTATGAGTTGTCCTCTGATATCCACTTGTATGGCATGATACACATGCACATGCCCCGCCCCACCCCCATGCTGTCTCCACACACAATAAAGAAAATGGAGACATGGGTGTCTTAGGGTTTTACTGCTGTGAACAGACACCATGAACAAGGCAACTCTTATAAGTACAACATTTAATTGGGTTTGGCTTACAGGTTCAGAGGTTCAGTCCATTAACATCAAGGCAGGAGCATGGCAGCATCCAGGCAGGCATAGTGCCGGAGGAGCTGAGAGTTCTGCATCTTCACGTGAAGGCTGCTATCAGAGTACTGGCTTCCAGGCAGCTAGGGGTGGGGTCTTAAAGTCCACGCCCACAGAATCACACCTACTCTAATAAGGCCACACCTCTAATAGTGCCATTCCCTGGGCCAAGCATATTCAAACCATCACAATGGGTTAGTGGCTAAAGGTGCTTGCTGCTCTTGCAGAGGACTGGAATTTGGTTCCTAGTCCCTGCTCTGGACAACTCTATCCAGTAACAAAACTGCCTGTAACTTCAGTTCCTGTGAATCTAGTGCCCTCTTCTGGCTTCTGTGGGTACCAGCATACATATGCACATGCACAAACACACACACACAAAGATATGAACATATACATATAAATAAAAGTAATAGTAAGAACTTTAAAGAGTTATAAAAAAGGATTCAGCTCATTACCAAGTTGTCTAAGAACAATGGGGAGGAGGGGAGACTGGAAGACAAAGACAATTTCTAGCTGAAAGACTATCCCTACTTCTAAGTGCGGTCTTTTCTAAGCATGGTAGAAGTTCTGTGGCTAGATGGGGATGCTCACGGTATCCAGTGAAGCATGAACATACCACAGAGGTGAAGGCGGGCTCTCCCTCCATAGCCAGAAGAGTCTGAGGAAGTCACCGCTATCACAGCTCAGATGGGGAGGATTTTAAACAGTCTAGGATGCACAGAGTGGGGGAAAAAAACTAAAATCACATCTTTCATCTTTGTGCTTTAATCAGAATTGATGCTAGAGGAAGCTTTAGCTGATACTGAGATGGGTCTCTTGGCAGAGAACATTAGCAGAGAACTGAGGGGACGGGAGCCAAGCAGAGACCTGTGGCCCCGAGAAAGAGGCTGGAGAGGGAAGCAGCTTCTTTGGGGATTTCAGGAAACACAAAGATTCTCACTCCTGAGCAAAAAAGCTGGAGAGGGAGGGGACCAAAGAGAAGCAGGTATATAGCACCTACTAGCATTGAGCAGAGTTAAATCACCGGGGCCTTGTGACAGGATGTCTGATTCAGTGGGTCTGGGGTGGTCTGAAAGTTGCTGTCCTGAGCCATGTTCAGGAGGCCATCTGCTGCTAGCAGGTGGCAGCATGGTGACTGTCAAAACCCTGGGGTTGCCTCTTTCAGCTGCCAGCTTTCCAAAATGCTCCCGATCCAGGGCTGGGAAGATGGCTCAGCCAGCAGCTAGAGCTTGTGTCTACAGCACCCATGTAAAAGCAAGGCAGACATGGAAACCCACATGCAACCCCAGTGTTCTAGAGGCAGAGATGGGGGATCCCTAGAGCAAGTCAGCAAGCACGGGGCTCAGTGAGAGACCATGCCTGAGCACATGAGGTGATAAAACTAAGGAAGACACCCGGTGTCCACCTCCGGTTTCCACATGCAAACTTAGACACATGTGCAACCTCATGTAAATGCTACTGGGCCTGACTAAATAGAGGGTTCAGGAGTCCTTCAGTCACATAGAACAGATGAATATTTTAATATCTGAGCTGATTCTGCTCCACACACAAGGGAAGGCTCCCTGGATGTGTTCCACTCTCAGAGCTAGGCTGTTAATAAACAGATGCTTGCACATGTCATCAGTGCCTGGAGTCTGCAGCTCAGTGCATGGCCTTGAGGAAGGGGTCTCAGTTGAGGTCTCCTCTGTGGGCTCCAGAAAACGAGGTAGCCTGCGCCTTGTGCACTGTGGAGAGCTGAGTGTCATAGCCCCATGAGGGTGTTCATTTTGGAGAAATGAGCTCCCAGCCCCTGGAGGTTTCAGACATGATGCTACAGCGTTGGCCACAAGTCTCAGCTCAGCAATAGGCGTCAGGAAATAGAAGTGGGCAAGTCATAGCCTCACTGACTTGGGATTTCTGTTCTTGCCTTGGGTCTCCCGGTGAGCCCTCTCTATCCCTGGGTGAGATGTGTTCTGGCTGAGGATTCTCTGCTTCTTACTGACAGCTGGGATGTCCCAGCAGATAGCCTGCATAGAGGAAGGGGCCCAGCCAGAACTCAAGGAAGACTTTGTAGCAGTCCCCAATTTAATAGTCAAACTGATCCTGGCTCTGGTTGTGTTTCTTGATACATGGCCCAATGTTCTGGGCCATGAAACACACACACACACACACACACACACACACACACACACACCAGTCTTTATATTTTGATATGCCTAAAACAGCTCAATGACTGGGTCACTTCCTAACCTCCACCTGGTTAATCCTTCTCCCTCCGATATTCTCGAGTTATTACTTACTAAATTCTATATTTTAACTTTGCTGCCCCAGACCCGGTCGTGTAGCCCTCTTTGGGGCCACTCCCTGTCCTAAATGGCGGCTGTGCTCTCTGTCCCACACCTTCTCAGGCATGGGGGCTCTCCTCTCCTTCTCCCAGCATGGCGGATCTCTTTCTTCCTCTCCTTTCTCTCTGTCCCTAGCCCAAGAATCCTAAAAGTCCTGTCTCTGTCCTGCCCAGCCATTGGTTGTTGGTGTCTTTATTTACCAATCAGAACCAACTGGGGGCAGAGTCCCTCAGTGTCGTATGTAAGTACAAGAGGGTTCTCATGCAATTTTGGGGACCCAAATTAACATAATATAAGCAGCATTAGCCCAAACCCATTACAAGTCTCCAGCCAATGAGCAACTGGAAGGTGCTGGTGACCATGATCCCAGGCAGCTGTGCACTGGGGAGGTGCCGCTGTGGGATGGAAGGCTGAGACATTGCTGAGGGGAGTGTGAGGGGATGCCCTCCCAGCCCCTCTGACCCTGGAACAGGAAGATGGTATCTCAGAATCTCAGACCCATGAGTGCCAGGGTCAGCAGAATCCAAAATGGAACAGATGGGGCCTTTGCAGCTTTGTCGGTGGGCCTTCCTGAAACTCCTAGCCATAGTGACCTGCTTTCAAAAGCAAACACAGCCAAGACCTCCTACCCCTGTGCAGCCACCAAATAGGAAGATGGGGAAAGAGAGAAGGGACAGAGAGGTGGTGGTGACTCTCCTCAGGTTCTGTGGTCCTAGGCTTCCAAAACCTGGCTGTTGGTCTTCCTCAGGCATAGAACAACACGAGACAAAGGCCATCCCAGATCCTGTGTCTTCAGCCTGCAAGGGCTACGTGTGTGTGTGTGCCTACCTGCACAGATTGCCGTAGGAATGGTGTCAACCTTGCAGAGGCGAATTTCAGTGTTTGCAACTAGATATTAGTTGGCCCAGTCTGGAAATGGTTCTGGGACACTGGGAAGCTGTCATCAGAGAGACTTCCCTCTCAGAGCTCAAAGTCTAGAGAAGGAGCACGAGAGGGGGTGGATAAGGGTGGTAGGAAGAAGAGGCCCAGGGGTGCACGGTCTGGGCACAGGGGTAAAGCCAAGAGGAAGTAGGGTTGGACAAACAGATGGTTTCTGGGTGCTGAGGGAGGTATGGAACATTGTAAGCAGATGGAGAGCCTGGATCCTAGGAAGCATAGGAGGTGTGTGGGTGAGAGCAGAGCCCAGGGAGCCCCTGCTCCGTGCAGAAGAGGCTCAGAGCTGGCGCGACTCCCAGAGCTACCGCAGTGACAACCAGGTTGCAGGTTTTGAAACCACTCGTGGAGAGTGTGATGGAGCCGGGCTGCAGGCCAGGTTAACTCACCAAACTCCTCCTCAGTGTCTGCCTGTCCAGGACATGTAGGCAGGTGTGGATGAGACAGATGTTGTCCTATCCCTAAAGACCTCACAGAGTGGGAATGAAGCCCACAGAGAAACAGAGTGGAGCGCGAGGGGGAGGCAGGTGACACCTGAGGCAGACAAGGCTTGTACTGTGGCTGCTAGGACAGGGCAGAGTGGGTCTTAGAGCAGGGATGGACTAGGACTCTGTTCTTTGCGTGTACACATGAGCATATTTGTGTGCGAGGGTGCGTGTGGACACGTGCAAGGAGGTTAGAGGTCAACCTCAGGCCTCACGCCTCACACGCATCAACCTTGCCTTTCCACTTTGGGACAGGCTTTCTCTCGGGTGTGGGACTCACTGGTTAGGTTAGGCTGCTGTCCAGAAGCACCAGGGAGTTTGTCTGTTCCTATGATCACACCTGGATTTTCTTGTGGATTCTGGGGATCAAACTTGGGTCCCCATGCATAAGCACGTATGGACTGAACCATCTCCCCAGAACTCCCCTGCCCCGCCCCACATCTTTAGACTCCAGAAACGAACTTCAAAGTTGAGCAGAAGACTGATAGCGTTGGAGCCATTGTTGGAAGGAGGAGTCCTGGAGCCACTTATATAGCCATTAGCAGTATATGCTTGTATTTCACATCAGAGGTGGGATGAGTGTCGGGTCCCTATGGTGGGGGAGGGACGTGTGCTAAAGTCCTGAACAGCAAGTAAGAGGGATGTAAATCTAGAGCCAGGCTCCTGCTTGGAATGCTCAGCTTTCCTTTGGGGACTCCAAAACTACCCTTGTGTTGGTGAAAATCATTTCCACTTCCGTGTTTGCTGAGTTGCATTGTGGTGAGGATAAGTCTTCTTCCCAGGTAGTCTCAGAGGAGTTTTTCCAGGCACTGTGGTGAATACAAAGGTGTAGCAGGACAGCAGGAGTCAATACCGCCCTTCACCTCCTATCTCCCTGTCTCCTCATGTGCTGTGCCCACGCTGAGTGATGGCTTCCCTCCCCTGCCCTCCCCTTGCGCACTCTGAACCCCAGGCCCACTCAGTCCGTCATTTCCATCAGCTGCTCCAAGAAACAGAGGAGCAGGGTCCTCCATAGCAGGAGGATCTGCAAGCTCCCAGTCTGAGGGGGGAACACCCACCTCCCCCTGGCTCCATCTTTCTCTACAGCACTAGATGCCAAGTGTGTGTGTGGGGGGGGGGTGTGCTTCCATTATTCATTTGTTGTAGAAATTATTTAAATTCCAGCCTGAGGTTTCTAATCCACCTTAGCTATTTAAGTTCCCAGACGAAAGACAACACACAACCTTTGTATTTACAATAAGCCTTACACAGTACAGAGCTAGACAGCTGCCTACCCTCTATGCTGTTAGAATCTATTTTCTTATCAATCACCTTGAGTTATTACTTACTATCATCTGGGCTGCTCTTAACTCCAATCAGGCCAGCCTCATGGCTATGTTCTCTTGACTCCTAACCCATGGCGACTTCTCCTTCCTCCTCTCCTCACCTTCCTCCTCCTCTTGGTTCCTCTCTAAACCCTAGCCATCGAAACCTAAACCTTACCTATGTCTCTTCTGCCCAGCTATTGGCCATTGACATCTTTATTTACTGATCAGAAATAACTTGGGGGCAGGATCACTTAGCATGTTACATGTAGACTCTCTCTGTGGGACAACCAGGTCTTGGGGGCCCACACTTTAGCATTACAATAGATATCAATAGACCAAACCTCAATGCTCACTTATTTCCTTCAAGAAGGAAAACTTCATGAGGGTATAAAGGTTTGAAAATCACTGAAGGAAACCCTGAACTCGGATATTACGCAAAATAAATAAATAAATAAATAAATAAATAAATAAATAACCAACCAAAATCAACCAACCAAACAAAAAAAACCAAAGAGTGTTATTCTGTAAAAACACCTAGCATGCTAGGGTCATTCAGACAATGGAAACAAAGACATTCAAGTCCCTTTTATAACAGAACTGCTTAATTGCTTCTGAGATAGCAACAGATTTCTAAAACTTAGGGCACATTTCAAGGGGTAACAAAAATCACTAACCAAGCCGGGCGTGGTGGCGCACGCCTGTAATCACAGCACTTGGGAGACAGAGGCAGGCGGATTTCTGAGTTCGAGGCCAGCCTGGTCTACAGAGTGAGTTCCAGGACAGCCAGGACTACACAGAAAAACCCTGTCTCAAAAAACCAAAAAAAAAAAAAAACCAAAAAAAAAATCACTAACCAAAGGTCATAAAGAATATATATACACAGGAACACAGGTGCAAAAATCAGAAGATAAGATATTGACTGGGTTTATCTATATAAAACTTCAAGGACAGCTTAGTATGGTCTTTAACTTTCCATGAACCTGTAAGCTAGTAACAAATGATGAACACTTGGCCAGATAATTGCTCCTAGTGGCTATAACAGACATTCTCTGTTATAAAACTCTTATTCAATGTATGACCTCAATTTATGTGCAAACTCATAGTGATCTTTTTACCGTATGAACACACACCCTGAAAGTTGTACAGGTGCTGCCACTGAGAACAAAGGGCAGAGGCAGGCCTCTCTTTCTCACCTTTTCCTCCCCAAGTCTTTAACCCAGAGCAGTGCAACTACTGCAGAGACAGAACAAAAGGCTTGTTTACCTAGCTTCTGGCTGTTCTCACCATGAGATGCTAAACCAGAGACTGCAGTCTCCCAACCCCAGAGGAATTCAGAGAGGCAGATTAACTGTAGAAGCAAAGTAGTTTACACCCAGGATAGATAGCAAACAGTCCATGCCCTAGTTTTTGAGTGGAGACAAAATGGGCCCTTCAAGGGTTGGTGAATCAAGTCACAAACTTCAGTGTGTTGGTGTTGCTTGTTTTCATAACTGGTTTGGACACTGATTTGGGGACTGCAATTTGTGATCCAGCTCCTGTCTGTAGCCTGGTGGTTGACAATGAAAATTACAAAGGAGCGTCCTCAGGCCCAAAGGCTACTTTAGCTAAAGCAAAATGTCACACTTATTAACACGCACACACATGCACATAGTCAACTGAGGAGCAATGTCTCTGTGTCTAGATGTGAAGCTGCAGCAGGTCCCCTGTGTCAGCAAAGAAGGAAGTGACCCTGGGTGGCTGCATGGGTGTCTGTTTTAGGGTGGTGCTTAAACTATTCAAGGATTTATTTTATAAAAACAAAACAGAAAGACTGGAGAGATGGCTGAGATTAAGAATACTGATTTTCCAGAAGACCTGAGTCCAGTTCCCAGTACTCTCATGGCAGCTAACAACTATCTATAACTCTTGTTTCAAGGAATCCAATGCCCTCTTCTGGCCTCTGTGAGCACTCCATGCACTCATTACACAGATGTATAAATAAAAAATAGTAAACTTTGAAAACAAAAGGTGAGGCATGGTCCACCTGCCCTGCTACCCCCAGGTAGATACAACATTGCACTGCTGGCTTAGCACCCAGAGTGCATTTCAGCATCTGCCCCCATACACACCTCTCTGTAAACAGCTCTGAGTTCACACTGCAATATGGCATAGGAGAATACCCCAGACAGTTCCTGGCTGTGAGTCCCTGAAGCACATTTTAGCTGCACTAGGACAAGTCAGAGCTGAGGAACAAGTTCCTGGTCTCTCCTGCTCTCCCTAAGCCAGCTGCTCTGTTATCTAGGGTCTCGGTTAATCCTTGAACAGATAACGGGGATTGGTTTAGACTTGAACAGTTTTTAACATTGTGCTTTCAAATCCTATATGTATTGGCTGCTGAGTTGTTGCCTCGGTTGCTTGAGTTTTGTCAAAAGGTCAGCCCCAGATCAGCCCCAGAACCTCTGTCTGAGTGAAGGTGTGTGCTTGGAAGAATGAAAGTGTTTATGTGACTGCCATGCTGCACTGGAGGACTTATGTCTGGGGGCAGGGAGTATATCAAGATATCCCTGGCTAAAGTAGAGACTTGTTAATGTTTTAAGAGAAGTATCAAGATCTCTGAACATTTTCAAGGTCAGTCTAGCAGGTTTGAGGCAAGGAAAGCTAGCTTTGGGGGATGGGAGTAAAATCCCCAGCACCCATGTAGACAGCTGAGTGTGGTAGGCACTTTCAATCCCAGTGCTGGGGAGGCAGAGACAGGCAGCAGGTACCAGGGGTGCTGACCAGCCAGCCTAGCTTTCCAGGTCAGTGAAGAAATCTGTCACAGAAATACACACACATGTACACACACACATACACACACATATATATACCGCAAACATACATACATACACCATACATACACATATATATACCACAAACATACATACATACACCATACATACACATATATATACCACAAACATACATACATACACCATACATACACATATATATACCACAAACATACATACATACACCATACACACACATATACCACAAACACACATACACATGCCATATACACATATACATACCACACACATACACCGCCATACACACACACATATACACACATACACATACATAGCACACCACACACATACATGCACAAACATGTACACACACACAAATATACCACAAACACACATACACACATGCACACTCACACATACACACACATATATACACCACAAACATACATACATACACCATACACACACATATATACCACAAACATACATATACACATATATCACACCACACACATACATACACATACACACACATACACATACACAGATGGGTCCCGAGAGATGGGAACCCTTTACTCCCATGGGTTTTAATGAGCTATCAGCACCATATACCAAATAATGAGGAAGATCCCTGGGTATGGCATATAAAAGATACAAAGACTCCGCACATGTGCCCTGGCTCACAGTCCATAACCAAGAGGCTGAGGTCCTGTCCAACATTACCTGCTAATAGTGAAGGATTTTTCACCTTTTCTGTTATGTTTACTCAAGAGGGTGAGCCAACTGATAGGCAAACTGAAACTTAAAGTCTCACATTTAGTATGAGGGCGTCTGCCAAGAGACTTAGAACAATCAGAAAGAGACTTGCAGAAACCTCTGATCCAGTTTGTTCCTGTTATCAAAAGCATTGTCAATGTGTTCAAAGAGAAAGTGTCAGGGCCTCTTGTTCTCCAACAGCCCTAGACTTTTCCATAAATACATCTTTAAAAAAAAAAAAGGCAGTCAAAAGCAGTCCTCCCTCATAGGAAGGAACCTGGGAGCAGTGCCTGGGCAGGATGGACTGACACACATGGGGCATGTTCTGGACACTGTGTATTAAGGAACAAGAACACAGGCTTGCCATAAGATAGATCAGAATGGAAACCAGCTGTTTTCACTTGGTACGGAAGCACAGTTGTGATGGTTTGTATGTGCTTGGCTCAGGGAGTAGCCCTGTTGGAGTGGGTGTGGCCCTGTTGGAGTAGATGTGGCTTTGTTTGAGTGGGTGTGTCATTATGGGCATGGGCTTTGAGACCCTCATTCTAGCTGCCTGGAAGCTAGTTTTCTCCCAGCAGCCTTCAGATGAAGATGTAGAACTCTCAGCTCCTCCAGCACCATGCCTGTCTGGATGCTGCCATGCTTCCTGCTTTGATGATAATGGACTGAACCTCTGAACCCATAAGCCAGCCCCAATTAAATGTTGTCCTTATAAGACTTGCCTTGGTCATGGTGTCTGTTCACAGCAGTAAAACCCCTAAGACAACAGTCAAGTCAACTCAGAGACTTCTCTATGAACAAATGTTTAGGCCAATAGCTTTGGATTGTTCCCTGGCTGGCTCATAAGTTAATTACCCACTTATTTTACTCTGTGTCCTGACACATGGCTGGTTACCTCTCCTCAGCTTATATAACTGTCTACTCCAGATTTCAGGCGAATCTCCCCATTTATTCCGTGAGTTCCACATGACTGATTACCTTCTTCTCAGTTTCATGGGTCCATCTCCTCCAGCATTCAGGACAAATCTCCCATAGGCCTGACTCTTTCCCAGAATCCCCCCCCCCTTGCGGGGGAACTTCTGCCTCCTACTTTCTGGCTCAGCTCATTGGCCATAGGCTGTTTTATTGACAGGTGAATGGTTTTACACAAGAGAGTCTCTCTACACTCAATACCTCAGCTCTTTCCTGAAAGATGGAGCCTCTTACTGCCCACTAGGAAGGGTTGCTCTTGGGATTGCCTGGCCCTGAGTGCCAAAGCTCTTCTGCACCATGTGCTTGAACTTAATAGAATAAGTGTAAAGCTTGGTCTGTGCTTGATCTAAGGGTTTCCTACTCACCTCTAGGACATGAAATATATATCCCTTAAGTCAAGCAAACCAATCCTTGTTCTTTTCTGGGTAGTAAAATGATGTTGATGATGGAGGTAATTTGATGATGATGGTGGTAATGTGGTGATGATGATGGTGATGGTGGAGATGATGATGGTGGTAATGTTGATGTTTATGTGAAACTGACTGAGTCATTCAGTTCAGAAAAGCCACGCTGCCAGTGTGAAGCACACAGTAGGGGCCATGCTGCCGGTGTGGAGCACACGGCAGGAAGGCCTGCATGGTGGTACAGTCTTATTTCATGCTACTGTCGTGGGGAAGCATTTGTAACAGAAATAAGCTTTGAAATGGACAAGCTGTGATGTGGAAGAAGCATTGGGTCCATCTCCTGCCAAGTTATCCGAGAACATCACTGAGAGACAGATGAAAGCGTGAGGTGACCCATTTGTCTAGAAAACAAGGTCCTGTCAAGCTCTTGGCATGCCTGAACCAGTCCAGGTGAAACAGGCTGTTGCCACGTACGGTGCCAGAGGGGATGTGTCCCTTGCCATATTGTCCTTCAGTGTGGCTGCTGCCTTGGCCTGCCTGTACGCTATACAGCTCTGGCTAGGCTGATGGCATTGGCTGGCCTAGGCCTCCTGGGAGAAGACACCGCAGGGGTCTCACATGGGGTGTCCCTCTTGCTACCTCACTCAGCATTTGAGCATTACCTGTGACTCACCTGCCCCTTGGATACAGAAGGCCATGGAGGTCTTGCTTGGAAAGAAGTGACACCAAGCATGACACGAGGCTGGTTCAGGGTCCCAGCCTGCAGCCTGCATATAGTGTGTGGGTAGGGTGGCCGTGAGCACACACTGAAAATGGCATGAGTGCAGATCCCAGGTTTAGGGTGCAAATCAGCTTCCCTAGAACCTGAGCTTCGATGGTGGTTACTATTGCTGGACAGTGGGTCCTTTGGTGGAGGATATAATCAATGCCAGTATTCCACAGTAAGGTGTGTGTGTGTGTGTGTGTGTGTGTGTGTGCGTGCCTGGGTGTGAGTGTGTGTGTGCACATGCTTGAATGTATGTGTGAATGTGTGACTGTGAGTTTGTATGCATGTGCACTCATGTGCGTGTGGGAGTGTGTACATGCATATTCGCATGTGTGTTTATGCATGTGTGCAGGTGCACATGTGCTTGAATGCATGTATGAGTATGTGTGAGTGCTTGTGTTGTGCATGTATGTGAGCATGTGCATGTGTGTGCACATGTACTTGAATGCATATGTGAATGTGTGTATTGTGTGCATGTATGTACATGTGTGTACATGCACTTGTGCATATATGTTCGTGTACATGTGTGCGTGCCTGTGTGCGTGCACATGCTTGAATGACTGTGTTATGTGTGCTTGTGTGTGTACATGTGTGTGTGTACATGTGCAAGTGTGTGTGTGCATGTGCAAGTGTATGTGTGCATGTGTACATGTATGGGTGAGCGTGTGTGTGAGTGTGTGTGTGTGTGAGTGTGTGTGTGTGTGTGTGTGTGTGTGTATTGTGTGTGTCAGTGGAGACTGGAGATTGACATCAGGTATCTCCTCAATTGCTCTCTACATTATGTTTTGAGTCAGGGTCTCTCACCACTGTAGTACTTGTAAAGCAGGCTGAATGGTCCCTGAGCCCCAGGGATTCGCCTGTCTGTTCCTCCCAGCACTGGGGTTATAGCTTATATCACATGCCTAGGTTTTGTTTCGCTTTGTTTTCTTGACATGGGTTTTGCAGAATCTAACTAAGGTTCCCGGGCTTGCAGGCTTTCCTGTGTGAGCTGACTCCCCTGCCTGCATGGTGTATTTATTTGGGTTATTGAGCCACAGGGCAAGAACACTTGTGTCTTCTCACTGGCTGCTTTATTATATCACTTTCCATAAAGCTTTGCTCAGTGAAGGAACTGGGAACCTATGGAAAAGACTTCTTGAATTACTAGGAATTACTATGCCCCATCTTCCGAGCAAAATCAAAGCAATTCCTGGCTATGTAGCCTGTGCCTTGGCTAGGTGCTCAGTAATTGACCTCTTGACCAATACACATTGTAAACACATTGTATCTTCCTCGAGCATCACTTAGAGCAGGTGAGGTACTCGGTAATTGACCCCTTGACCAAAACATTGTATCTTCCTCTAACATGAGCCAGAGAAGGCAAGGCACATGCAAAGCTCTCTTGAGATAGCCCCCTTTCCAGCGGCACACTCCAACTAGTCCTAAAGGGAGGGGGATGAGCCTCCTGCTCTCTCTTCATCATTCTTATCATAAAACATTTCCCATTGTGTTCTAAGAGACCCTCTCTGAACAGTTCCCAAGTCAGAACCGTGCATCCTTCTGGTGCACTGGTGCACGTTGTCTTTGTGGCCCTGCCCCCACACTGTCTAGTTGAATTGTCATGAAAGACAAGCATTATGACTGGCCAGAGCAGACTGCCTTTGCTGATGCCTGTGTACAATCTATTCTTGGGCTTCCTGGACCTTTTAAAATAGACTTTCAGTAATTACATTTACCTCCTCAGATGCTTCCTACTGCACCCAGAGAAAACAAAGACAACTTATGTACCTAATGCAACCTTGTGGACTGGGTCTTGTTCATTTCCTGCAGTTCTTTCCTAACTGCCTGATTTTATGATGCTTACATTTAACGAGTTACTCTCGATCATGTATACATTATTAATTTATTACATAAAGGAAATTAAAAGGACTAGAAAAATTAAAGGTCCCTTGTTTCAGAGATGTATCATTAGACTCTTTATGTACCAGCCTTTTACCACACACTTCTCCAGGGGAGGACAGAAGAAGAGAATTTTTTTTTTTTTTTGGTTTTTTTCGAGGCAGGGTTTCTCTGTGTAGCTCGAGCTGTCCTGGAACTCACTCTGTAGTCCAGGCTGGCCTCGAACTCAGAAATCCGCCTGCCTCTGCCTCCCAGAGTGCTGGGATTACAGGCGTGAGCCACCACCGCCCGGCTGAAGAAGAGAATTTTTAAAAACTGGTTTAAACACTTCACCAAAAAAAAAAAAAAAGGAAATTCTAGATGAGCATGAGAGTGGGGGTGTTTGTCAAATGCTGGCCAACTTTTGTGACCAGTGTGTGTGTGTGTGTGTGTGTGTGTTCATGTGTATGTATGGGTACACATATGCTCATGTCTCAGTCTGCCAGAGGTTGACACTGGATGTCTTCTTGGGTTGCATTCCATATTACTTATTGAGACAGGATGACAGGATCCCTCACTGGGGCTCATGGACTAAGTTGGACCAACAGGCTGGTGAGCTTCAGAGACCCTCATGTGTGGGATTATAGGCACATGTGACCGTGCCTGACTTTTTCTGTCTGGAATTTGAAACCAAGTCTTTATGCCTGGGAAGCCAGCTCTTTACCCACTGAGACATCTCCCCAGCCTCTAACCAGACACTGTCTGGATATTTGGTTATATTAAAGTTGAATGGAACCTGGAGTGTTTAACTCCACTGTAGGACTGTGTTGTGGTGAATGTGCTTCCTGGAACCTGGAGTGTTTAAATCCGCTGTAGGACTGTGTTGTGGTGAATGTGCTTCCTGGAACCTGGAGTGTTTAAATCCGCTGTAGGACTGTGTTGTGGTGAATGTGCTTCCTGGAACCTGGAGTGTTTAACTCCACTGCAGGGCTGTGCGGTGATGAATGTGTTTCCTGGCATGTCTTGAGCAAAGGGAACTGTTGATGTAAATTGAGGAAGCCATACCCACGTGCATTGTCAACACTCCTTTTTGGAGATGTGCAGAACATAATAATACTACCTTCCCTGATGAGGAGAAAGGGCTGGCCCCATCTAGGTTTGCTGGTCAAACCCTGGGAATCCTAAGCAAGATAGCACTGTGCCATTTGAAGGAAGTCCTCCTGAGGTTGGGGGATGGAGTGGATTGGGAGTGTCAACTGCCAAGATCCCTGAGCCCCATCTATCCCGGGAACTTGCTCCAGGGAGGGTTGCATCTTTCCTCTGAATTTAACTTAGGCCAACCATTTCTCTCCAGAGTGACTTGTATCAAAGGCCAGTTTGAATGTTAAATCCCGTGGACTCTTGTGTCGGATACTCAGTCTCCAGGCACTGTTCTTGGATTCTGTGGAAACTTTGGGAAAGCGGGACCTGGTTGGAGGAAGGGGGTCACTAAGGATCTCAGCTTGAAGATTATACTGGTTTCTAGTTCTGATCTGAGTACCGTGCTCCCTGAGCCCCCAAGATGTGTGAGCCTCTGCATGGTAAACTTCTCCTTGACAGACCAAAGTCCTTCTGAAACCACAACCTGATCGATCTCTGTTAAGTTGCCTCTGTCAGAGATGAAAAAGTTGCCGATCCCCCAGCAGGATAGGTAAGAAGTACCGGCATTTTCTAATCCCATCCCACTGCACCAGCTGCACACTCGGGATCCCGGGCTGCCAGGGTTGGTGACGGAAGAATCGGCAGAGTTACAATGTATCTGTCCATCAGCAGCATGAGTCAGAAGTAAAGTTCTGAATGAGGGAATCTGAGAGGTGGCCAGCATCACACTCGGGAACATGATCTCTGTGCTTGGAACTGAAGTCAGCCTGGAAACCCACACCCTCAAGTATGCAGTTAGACATCCTTGAGATCCTGGGTAGGGATAAAGCTGAGTCTGTAAAATGGTGTGCTTTGTAACAGTGCGAGCCTGAGGAGTTCAGATCCCCACAACTTGTATAAAAATGGGGCACAGTGATGAGCACCTGTGATCCTAGCCATGTGAGATGGGAAGTAGAGACATGTGACCCTGGAAGCTGCTGGCCTGGCCTCCTGGGGAAGTTCCAGGCCAGTAAGAGACTGACTCCATCTCAAACAAAAGATGTATGTTTTGAATGACATAAATCCAAATAGAAAGACAGAAAATAGCTACCTTTAAGCATCCAACAGAAGGATGAAACCTCTGGCCTCCATGTGCACCGTTTGTATACACACATACACATTCACATATATACACACATACATACACACACATGCATATACCTGCACACATACATACATGCACACATATACACACATGCACACATATATGCACATGCACACACACATATACACACATATTACACACATATACACATACACACATATACAATTGTACACATATACATATACACACATGTACACACATTCACATATACACATACACACATGCACACACTCACATATACACACATACACATACATACATACATATATGTACATACATACACACATGCATACATATGCATACACATACACACATGCACATACATACACACATATGCACACATATACATATGCACACACATATATACACACATGCACACACACATTCACACACATACACACATACATACATATACACACATGCACACTCACATACACACACATACATACATATACACACATGCACACACACATTCACATACACACATATATACATATATACACATGCACACATGCATACATATATACACATACACACATGCACACACATGAACATACACACACACACACACACACACACACACTGTGCTACAGTTGCCATAAGGCCTTATTCTGAATTCATACAATATTTTAAAAGAGTATCTAGACAGAAAATAGCTACCTTTAAGCATCATGAAGCTAGGGACATGGCCTGATTTACCCTCCTTTGCACCTAGCCCCATGCTCAGCTTGTGGGCTGGACAGCTTTGCAGTCATCACACTACAGTCAGAGAGGACACACTGAGAGTGTGCTGATGGGCACTCTCCAGGGCTGCGTGTAGCGAGCTCATCCTCCGTGGTCCAGCAGGGTCCAGTTCAGTCTACTGACACAACAGCTATAGCTTCTCGGGGATAAAGCAGTTTAGATGTTTGTGATTGCTACATACCTTTTAGGAATTTGTGTGGTCTGAAATTGGTAAGAGTCCAGAACAGAAATGCCCCTCTGTGCCCTGTGAGAACTAGGATCAGTCATTAGAAAGTTTTATTTCCATAACACCATGTTCAGAGCATGACATGGCCATAGCAAATATTGATCGCACAGCATCCTGTGCAGGATCAAATGTATCAGCATCCTGTCAGGAGGGGAGACCTATAGGTAAATGGTATGGAGGAGGGGCTCACGAGGCTGCAGCCCTTCCTAAGCATTTGTAGGCAATTAGGGCTGCTGAGAAGGGAGAGACTTTTACTCCCCAGTGATTGTGGCAGCTATGGGTAAGAAGCCCATGCTTCCATAAGCAACCCTAATGTGAGAGAGACAGAGAGACAGAGAACAGAGAGAGAGAGGGAGGGAGAGAGGGAGGGAAAGACAGGCTAAATGAGAAGAGAATCATCAGGTGCAGGACAGGGTGGTGAAGTGAATGAGATAAAACTGTATGTAAATACAAAATACCACAATCAGACCTATTATAAATAATTAACATATGTTAATGAAATAAATCTTTAAAAAAAAGAAAGTTTCAACTTTACATTTACAGTGGCTAGATTTTCATGGTTTCTCAAACTACATCTTCATCTTCGTGAAGAGTGGGGAATGCTTCACCAGTATGTGGGGGTTGGGGGGGATGCTAAGGTTTTGTCCATTTATGGTCTTAAAATCCTGCTCAAATTTCCACCTGCTGTGAGAGGTCTGAGACCAAACACAGGCTTGTGTCCTGAGTGCTGTTTGACAAGCTACTCTACAGTGTAAACAGCCCTTTTGACTGTATGGGGAGTGGGTGATGCCTCTAGCCTTGCCCAGGCTTGCAGGGTAGGGTGACAGACAGACAGACAGACAGACAGACAGACAGACAGGGACTAAAGTCCATCGACAGGGACGCTCCTTCAGTGTCTGCCACCTTCTTTCTCTCTCTACTGGAACTGTCCACTGAATACTTGCATGTGGCCTGCCTAGAGGCATACTTCTGCTCTTCTGGCCCAGCCAGTCAGACTATGTTCATGGTCCACAAAAGGCATGGGTCCCAGTGGTATCAGCAAAGCCTCTGTTACCTGCTTTTGGTGATTTCTCCCCTGCTTTATGTCAAGACAGACAGCAGCTTGCCTTGATTGAAAGGGAAGACACGAGTCTCATGTGTCACTGGAAGGATAGCACGTGGAGCTGTGGAGCATAGCGTTGTTGCCGCCATCTTGGAGCAAGCCATCTATTGTGATTTGTATATGCTTGGCATAGGGAGTGGCACTATTAGGAGGTGTTGCTTGTTGGAGGAAGCGTGTCACTGTGGGTGTAGACTTGGAGACCTTCCTCCTAGCTACTTGGGAGCCAGTCTTCTGTTTACCGTCAGAACAAAATGTGTAACTCTCACCTCCTTCTACACTATACCTGCCTGGACACGGTCATGCTCCCATCTTGATGATAATGGACTGAACCTTTGAGCCTGTAAGCCAGCCCCAATTAAATGTTGTCCTTTATAGGAGTTGTCTTGGTCATGGTGTCTGTTCAACAGCACTAAAACCTTAACTAAGACACCAACTGCCATCATATCTGGAGCATGCCCAGATGTGGGCAAGATGGGCCTTCCTTTGTCAGAATTGTTATAAGGTAGACTCTACTGGGGAACCACGGTTCCCCAGGGGAACTTCTTAGAGGCTGACTAGCTTGGAGCTCACATACACACACGCACGCACGCACGCACGCACGCACGCACGCACGCACGCGCGCACACACACACACACTGCATGGAGGCCAGCAGATAAAAGGGTTGATAAGTTATTCTTCAGAGGATGGAGACACGCTACAACTGGCTGGTGACAGACAGGAGAGAAGGTGTGCTTGCCCCGTGCTGACTTGCCCCCTCCACCCCATGACTCCTTATGTATGCAGTGCAAGAGAACCACAGGATTATAAGGCTACTGAGCAGTAGCCAGTTATAACCGAACTCAGGCCAAATACACATTGAGCTGCCAGGCCACCAGACATTGATAAAATGTTCACAGAAGACACAACAGCCAGCAGATGAGTGTCAGCATGGACAGGACGTCACTACAGGTGGCAATAATCATAGAGCGTATTGCTCTGGGCTCAGTGGGTGACTAGGGGGGCTCTGTCTGGAGGTTCAGAATCATGGGAAGACCAGGCTGCAGCCACAGCATAGGTCACAAAGGAGACCGCATACATCAAAGCAGCTAAAATACAGCCAGGTTCTGACCTACTGAAGTCCCCAGGGCTGGAAGTTCAGGTGTGAAGAAACAGGGACACTGGCAAAAGCTTTTCTAAAGGTCCAGGCCAAGACAAGTGCATAGGCTGTATACTAAAGGCTTAAAACAGAACAGGAATGATAGAACAGAGGGGGGTTAGAGAAGAGAGGGAATGGCAGAGAAAAGAGAGGAAAACCTGTGGGGAGGGGTGGTGTCATTTGTCAAATGGATTCCTTGGTTGTCTTTGTGGCATGTTTGAGACCAGCTTGAGGTAGATGTGACCCTGTCTCAAGAAAAGAGAGGAAAAAGAAAGAAAAGAAGAAGCAGGGGAAGGGAGGGAGGGAGAGGGAGAGAGAGAGAGAGAGACTCTTCAGACTGATTCCACAGGCTTGCTCTTTCTCCCAAGTATGATCAGACCCATCTTGGTCAGAGGCCGTGGCCAGTACACAAATCTCTTCCTGCCAGAAGTACTCTAAATGTCAGAACCCAGAAACCAAAAGCTGTTCCTTTTGCTACTTAAACAAGCAATAAGCCTTCCCACACTCCCACCAGTCCAACCTGGCAGGGCTGACTCAGAGTGACAGCCAGGGCGAGCATTCCAGACAGCCACAGCCTGAAGTGCAGGTGTGCATCCCCTTGTGTGGATGGACACTGCCGGGATCCTTCTACAACAATACGTCGTTCACAATGCTGGGCTGCTGATTAGGATGGGTGGGAAGGTGCTTCCAGCGAGTCACAGGCACTGGGGTCAGGAAGTACACGCCTATCTGTGGGATGTCACAGGTTCCTGTTCAGCTGAGAGTCACAAACCACCAGAAAGCCAGGTCCTTCAGGGAGTGTCGGGGCTGAAAACATGTGAATGGGTGCCTGGTTTTCTCCACCCTCTGCCACTTCTCTTCAGAAGGTCTTGTTCCAACTGTCTTGGGTCCATTGCCCCTGCCCAGTGACCCATGTCCCTCCTCCCGATGCGCCTACCTTTTTCTTGGTTCTTCCTCTCTCCTGTCTCGAGAGTCTCCCATTCTTCATCCTTTCAAGTGAGAAGTGGAAGTTCCCTCACCCCTCCTTCTGTAGAGACCCAGTGTGATCTAGCGTGAGCCCTCAGAGCTGGAAGGAGCCGCAACCATCTTGCCGATTGCTGCATGCCTCAGCCCGCCCGCTAAGCTTTGATAATCTCTGACCTTCCTGATAAGCTTCGTTAAATCTCTGACCTTCCTGAGGGTGGTTTCACTGTTCTCACATGAATGGAACAATGAGAAGTGATGTCGTTTGGACAAAGAAAACAGTGACTGAGTCGAAAGTGACAAATGTGGAGCCCGGAAGCATGAGGCAGGACTTGGAAGACTTTAAGGCACTGTGTTCATTACTTTTTTTTTTTTTTAATTTGGCGTGTGTTGTCAGGAAACACTGTCTACCACTGCAGGGAAGGTTCGCTCACATCTGGATGGTTCAGAAAAGCAGAGACTAGAGAGGAAACCAGCTGACTTACTGCCTTCAAACCTCCCCAGCCCTGTGCAGAGATCCACTTCCCTCAACTAGAAGTCACCTCCCAGAATTTACACATCCTCCCCAGACTTACCACTGGCCGGGAACACGGTGTTCCAACACTTCAGCCCACAGGGGCACGCCAGTCAGATCCTGACCGAGATCCTCTGGAGCCCCAGAGAGGTGGGAAATGTGTGTGGGAGAAAGAAGCCATTTATAAGCTCAAGAAAACACTTTAAATCCCTGTGCAAGCATGGTCCAAGTTTATAGAACTGTCTGAAAGAAAGCTTTAAAGCTCCTAAGATTTAGCAACGTAAAAGCATGACTACCCCCTGGGTTCACTTGTAAATGTAACTCTGTCCCAATTAAAATACCAAAAGGTTTGTTTTAAGACACAGGCAGCAATGGGAAAATACCAGAGGCAAAAATTAATGTTAGCCATACCTCCTACCTAGGGAAGCCTAGGAAAATTCCAAGTAGAATGTAGATGTTATACCTGAAATCTTCTGAATACTAGAGAGAAATATGGGAGTGGTTATATCATTAGCTTCTTATGTGGAGCAAACCTAGACACCCTCAAAGAAAAGATTAGATATAAATTAGAGTCTGTGTGAAGTCTCAGTGGGTAATGTGCTCAGGAGGGAAACCACCTCCCAAAGTTGTCTGATCTCCTCCACAGACATGATATAGTAGTACACATGTGCCCAAATCACATAGACACAGACACACTCACATTCACATAGACACACATAGACATACACACTCATACTGACACATTCACACACACTCAGACACATACACTCACACTGACACACCCACAGGCAGACACACACACTCACGCACCCACAGAAACACACAGACATATATACTCATATAGACACACATAGATACACACAGACACATAGTCATACACACTTACATAGACACACACATTCACATGACACACAATGATATACTCATACACACTGACATACCCATAGACACACACATAGACATATATACTCATATAGACACACATAGACACACACAGACACGTACAGACACATAGACATACACACTCACATAGATACACACTCACACTGACACACTCACACACACACATAGACATATATACTCACAGACACACATAGAAATACATAAGTAGACACACACAGACATATAGACACACTCACATAGACACACACTCACACTGATACACTCACACATGCTCAAACATATACACTCATACTGACACACACAGATACACGTAGACATATATATTCACATAGACACATAGAAATACACACACACAGACAGGCACACACAGACACTGACATACACATAGACACATAGACATACACACTCACATAGACATACACACTCAGACACATAGACACATGTAATACTAACTAAAATTAATTGATTTTTAAAAATAAATTAGAGTTAAAATTTTTTACACTTCTTTAAGCAGGCTGCAGAAATGGCTCAGTGGTTAAGCACACTGGCTGCTCTTCCTGGGGACCCAAACTCAACTACTGACACCCACATGGCAGCTCACAACCATCTGTATCTGCAGTCTTGGGGACACAATGCCCCCTCTTCTGGCCTCTGTAAGCACTAAACACATATGTAGTGCATAAATATACATTCAGGCAAAACTCCCATCTGATAAATAAATAACCATACACTCACAGATGAGAGTTTTATTCTGTCACTCAAACCCCAGGGTGGCATACCTTCATCTCTCTCTTCACAAAGAGCCATCTTCCAGTGCGGAGAGGGAAGAGGCACAAGCCACACTAGGAAGCTGTGTCAGATACTGTCTTGGTGGTACCACTTGAGGAAAGGTTTTCTTTTAAGCTCACAGTTTGAGGGTACAATTCACCATGGATGGGGGGGGGGAAGCAGGGCTCCAGGAGCCTGAGGCAGCTGGTTGCACAGCATCTGCAGCCGAGAGAGAGAAGGAAGAGAGAGAGAAAGAGAGAGAGAGAGAGAGAGAGAGAGAGAGAGAGAGAGAGAGAGAGAGAGAGAGAGAGAGAGAGAGAGAGAGAGAGACGAATACTGGTGGTCATCTCAGTTTTCCCTTCTGATTCAGTCTAGGACTCATCCATGGGACATCACACCACCATTTTGGGATATCACCATTTAGAGCAGGTTTGCCTACCTCAGTTGACCTGGGAGAAACTTCCTCCCAGACATGCCTAGAGATTTTTTTACACAGTGATTCTAAATCCTGTCCAGTCCATATTCAAGGTTCATCAACACAGAAGGAATCTTCTTATCGCTATTGTCTGGTGTTTTAGATTGTTTTGAGACATCATCCCAGCTGACCTCTGACTCACTACATAGCTAAAGATGACCCTGGGGTTCTCCTACCACCCTCAGGGTTTCAGATCTATGTTCATTCAATTCCACGGTGATAGTAAAGCTTGCAAACGTGGTTGTGAGAGATGCTGTGGGGGCAAAGGTGGAAGTATTCTAGAAGATCATTTCCTGGTATTGTAAAGGCTTGGAAAACAGACTCCCAACCAACAGGCATAGCACTGACTCACTGCTAAACTGGAGACTGGCTCATTAACCCACTGATAAGTACCTAACAGGAAAGGTGTCAGTGAAAGGGGAACATGGCTCATTTGTGACAAGGTGCTGTGTGTGTCAGCTAAGGCTCTGTCAGACATGAGGGAAGCATCCATCCTTCACTTCTGAGCTTGTCCTTTGATTCCGCCCTGTCCCCTTCCACAAGTAACTGAGATGCAAAGATAGTGTATCCTAGAATGTCATTACTAATTTAAAATGTCTGCTCTATGGAAGACCTTGGGAAGAGAATGAAAACCAACCTCAGTCTGGGAGAAAATGGGATAGCTGTCTGACGTTCAAAGTCCACAAAGAATTCATAAAGGTCAAGTTCAAGCAAGCCTGATGTGTGGGGATTAGGGGATCTGAAAGCGGCCTCCCCATAGAGGTGACATGGCCAGTGAGAAGATACATACACCCTCCAGCTGTGTCAGGGAACTGCAAATTAAAAGGTGAGAAACACCCCCATTTACATCTTACAACCACAAAAAGTCAAGGCACAGATGGACCGCGTGAAGATGCTCAGTCAGCATTTCCTTCATTGCTGTGGAAGTCAAGGGTATAGACACCAATGGAGGAAAGACACACAAGCACTCCTATCCACTCACTAAATGCAGAGAACCCTAACATACTTGCCAGCACCCATACCAGCCAGCTTACAGTGACCAGTAACTCCAGCTCCAGGGTCCCTGATGCCTTCTCTGACCTCCAAGGGCACCTTCTCTCACATGCATGTACCCACGCATGAACACCACACACATTCATAAATAAAAACAAATAAACCTTTTAAAATGTTTTACTCCAGGTGATAGAAAGATGGCTCAGTGGTTGCTACTCTGGCAGAGACCCTGAGTTCTGTTTCCAGCATCCTCACCGCAGTGGACAACCATCTATCTATGTCTGTAACTCCAGTTCTAGGGGATCTGATGCCCCCTTGTGGTCTACACAGGCACATGCATACATTCTGAGCATTCACCCACAGAGGTACATACATTTAAATTTTTAAATATATCTTCAAAAATTATTTGCTAAATGTGTTGGTGAATTCGCAGAATGAGCAAAAGGTAACACAAGCAACCTTGGGAGAGCAATGAGGGGACACTGTCACCTCACTGTGGTCGTGAGGTAAATGTGGGGTAGGGTAATGGGAGGACGCTGTCACCTAACCATTGTCATGAGGTCATGGGGGTTAGTGGGAAGACACTGTCACCTAACAGTGACATGAGGCTATGCTGTCTGTATAAGTTCAAAACTCTCAGACAGATACTAATGGAAAACAATGTGTTTTGTTACTTGTAAATGGGGTGGTGTCATACACTTCATTATCTTTCACCCCATATTTAATGTCTACTTGTAATGTCACCTGACTGGTGAAGCCAGGTAGCCTGTTCCACCTTGCTGGAGTGTGTGGAATAACAGGTCCTGTCAGAACTCTCACACTATTAACCATGTGTCCAGAGGAAGGTGTGTGGGACAGTGGGGGATACAGAGAGTTAAACCTACTATGTAGCCTATATAGCGACAATGGTGTAGAGTCTTGCAGATGCTAGTCACCTTGGAAGCAAGACTCCAGAAAAGCAGATAATATGGCTCAGTTGTAAGCTTGACTGCCCAGCGCACAAGAGATCCTGGGTTCAATACCCAGGACAGAGCATTAAGGTATACGTGTAATTAAGTATAATTAAGCATCAATAAGGTATATAGACTAGAAGAGGGTCAGGAAGGTCGATTCAAAGTTGTCCTTGACTTAAGTTCAAAGCCAGCTCAGGCTACATGAGACCTCATCTTACAACATAATGAAACAAAGAAGATTCTAGAGGAGCTTGTATTGGCTGCTTTTCCTGTAATTGACTAAACCTCTCACAAGGAGCAACCGAGGGAGGAGGGACTTATTTCTGCTCATGTTCAGAGAATGCATCGCAGCAGAATGCATCGCAGCAGAATGCAGCCGCAGCTGCAGGAGGGTGTTTGCTCACGTCTCAGAGCTGCAAGCAGAGAACTAGGGATGCTGGTCCTCACCTTTCTCTTTTTAGAGCAAGACCCACCCCCCCTCACATTCAGGAAGGTCTTCCCCCTCATTTAGTCCCCTCTGAAAATGCCCTCAACCCCCACCCACCACCACCAGAAAGGTGTGGCTTCCTCCTGCCCCAGATGTTTCTTAATCCACTATATTGACAACTAAAATTAACCTGACAAGTCTGACACCCACTTTTCCAGCCTTCAACTCCAAAAGGGAAATTCTAACTTTCCCTACCAGACAAGATGACCTTCTAAGTGCCCTTCCCCTAAAGACTTCACTTCCTGTTCTGTTAAATCTCCACTTCAAAAGGCATTCGAGACAGTGCTTTCTGCTTCTACCTCAATAGATACCTCCTGAGATTTCAACAAAGCCTATTGCCAGACATGCAGCAGCAGGGTAATGGCTTCCCACATCCCATTAGTTAATTGAAACCCACAATAAGAAGTAAGAGTGAAGCTGGCTTTTATGCAATCCAATCTGCAACATAGTAACTGAGCTACAGAGCTATCCAAGAAACCCCTGCCAGTGTGGGCTGGTGGAGCTGGGATCTAGGAGCTACACAGCGAAGTAGCTGGGATACCGTTGTCTAGAACAGGCTGGGAATGCATCCCTGTTAGTCAGAATGTTATAGTAGTTAATCTCTTTGTTTGGATACTGACGGTCTAAAGACAGTCACAGCTCTGATACCTCGGCATCTGCTTTATTCAGACTTCTTGTCAGAGTTGATTTTTGACATTGATTTGCAGTTTCCTGAGCTACTTCTGAAGAAAACATTGACTAAAGAAATGGATAGTGTGAGAAAGGTTTGTCGTGGGTGTTTAGCTTCTATTTTAAAAAAAAAAGTTCAAATCATTTGGAAGCATTCGCCCAACAGAGATTAGTTGGTGTTTTAATAGAGCATTGTTTTCTAATAACCACTGGGGTCCTTAGCACAGGTTCTGGGGATCAGAATGGCTTTAAGAACGTGGGGTGACTCCTCTATGGACCTGGCTAAAGGCTGATTCCAAGGCTCCATCTGCCTCTAAAACTTGATTCCTTCTGCCCTGGGGTAGCCTGGGGCTCTACACTTGGATTTCCTGCCCTGTGGGCATCCCTACTCTGTGAAATATTACAGTGAATTCAGAAAGGGATCCATTCGGTCTCACTGAGGAAAAAATAAATAGCGTAGACTAAAGGGAAGAGATTTTATATCGGAGTGCAAGAAAGAATTTGGTTGCAGCCCAGAGTCACTCAGAGCAATTGTGGCTTACCTTATAGGAGGATCCCAGAGCCTGCTGGGAAGAGGTTAGACCCTCTCTTGCCCTGCTCAGCTTTAGTGTCATTTTAACAAAGTCGTCTTTGAAGAGAAGTCAGCTGAGGAATTGCTTAGATCAGGTTTGCCTGTCTTCATGAATTGATGTGCAAGGCCCCTGTCCACTGTGGGCAGCATTAGTCCCTCCGCAGGCAATGCTGGGATGCATGAGAAAGCCAGTTAACCTGATGGCCTCTGAGCGAGCGAGCCAGCCATCCAGCAGCTTTCTCATAGCTCTGACCGTGCTTCCTCAGGTGTGAGTGAGTTCCTTCATCAGAGGGGTATGAGGCAATCTTGCTTCCCAATTCCTGAGTTCCTGCTTGACTCCCCTCTGCCAGATTCGAAGGAAAATGCATATCCTCAAACTGTGGTAGTTAGGCAAAAGGCAGCATTCCTCAGGAGCCTGTGATGCTGGTTCTCGTCTTTAAAAGGAGACATGCCCCTTATCACTGGCAGAAGGGACACATGGCGATCTGTGGTAATCAGCATGTCAGAGCACATGCTGTCTCCTCAGCTTCACAAGTACCTGTTGCACATTTCAGAGCCTATGCTGACATCCTGGCTCTCCCTCCAGCTCAGGAGTCTCCGCCCCTGGCCTCACAGCCTCCTAATAACTGTGCTATTCTCATAGCCCTCCTTTTCGCTCTCTCTGGGTCTTCTCTTTTGCCCACACTCTCTTTATCTTCATCTCTCATCCTCCCTCAGCCCTTGTCCCCTCTCTCTTTCTACTCTGCTCTTGGCTGTCTCCTGTCCAGGCCCAGTCTGTTCTGAGTCCTTCTCTGCTCTGGACTCTTCCAGATGCCTCTGGCTGCTCTCTCCCTCATATCTGCAATAAAAACCCTATCCCTTAACCAGACTGTGGAGCAGCCATGTCTCCAGTTTATATGCCCTTGAGGTAGACCACGACCTGTGCAAGTGAATAGCGGTTCCCTTGGTTTAATTGACTTTGATGAGAGAGCTTTGTCACAGTCAACAGACATTAGACCAGAGCACCAGCATTCCTCTTTTATTGAGTTTTGGAAGATTAGACTAAACTCTAGCTGAAGGATAAGGTGTCCAAGTGTGGGAGGAGGAATTCAAATAGCTGAGAATCGAGAGCAATTTGCTTGAATTTTTAGAGCTTCATCCTTGTCACTCCGTGATAAAACTCTTCTCAAAAAAATGTTTTTAAGCCGCAGGGAGGGGGCATAGCTCAGTTGATAAAGTGCTTGTCGAATATGCTTGGGGAAGGCCCCACACACACACCCCCACACCCCACATCCCCACCCCCCACACCCCCACACCCCTACCCCACACCCCACACCCCACACACCCCCACCCCACCACACCCCCACACCCCTATACTCCACCCCCTACCCCCTACCCCCCACCCCCTACCCCTCACACCCCCACACCCCACATCCCACACCCCACCCCCCACACCCCCACACCCCCTCCCACACCCCCTCCCATCCCCCACACCCCCACACCCCCTCCCACCCCCCTACCCCCCTCAGTCCCTAAAACCCTCATTAAAAATCCAGGCATGATGGTGCACACATATAACCCCAGGGCTGGGGTGGAGACAGGTTCCCTGGACAGACAGCCTCACCAAGTCTGAGGGCTAGAGACCAGTGAGAAGCCCTGTCTCAAGAAAACAAGATGGTGGTCAAGAACACTGTGGTGCCTGCTCAGCTTCCATCATAAAGATGGCTGACAGGTCTGCCTCTGTCCTTCCTCAGCCTCCATCAGTGGATAAGAGCACACCTTAGTTCTGCTTAGTTTTCTCCAGAAACTTTCAGACAAGAACAGAAGAGGAAAGTTGGAAGGACGGTTGATGTGGGAGTTTGCTCCTAAAGCTACCTGCCTTGCTCAGCACTGGCAATCAGAGTCCATTTTCATTCTCCCGGTATCCAGTTTCCCAGCATCATTTATTGAAGAGGTTGTCCTTTCTCCATTGTGTATTCTTGGACCCTTTGTTTAAAACAAAAATACTTCAGTTGGCTGTAAATGCATGTGGTTCTTTCCAATCCCTCCGCTCTGTTGGCTTGCATGTCTGTTTTTAAGCCAGAAATGCGAGGTTTTAGCTGCTGTACGGCTTTATAGCGATTGCAAACTGAAGTACTGCAGAGCCTCCAGCTTGGCTCTTGTGCTCGAGGTTGCTTCGGCTACTGAGCAACTGCTGTGGTTCTGTATAAATATTAAAAGAGGATTTTGTCCCCAGTTCTGTGAAGATTTACAAATAAGCAGTATAGAAACTAGACTAGCCATTTTGTGAATGAACACATAGCTCGCTATTCCCCAGTGAGTCAGGCTTGAGTCCCCCGCGCCTCTTGGGACAACACTCTTAGCTTTCCGCTCTGACTTTCCTCACGCTTATCCTTCAGATCCACACAACAAGATGCATATTTGAGGTGAATGGTTGAGAATAGAGCATCAGTATGGGAGCTCTAGGGTCACTCCAGCTTAGGTGATAAAAGAGTTTATTTGCCTTTAACTTATAGGCCATGCACTGAGGGAATTCAGGGCGGGAACTCCAAGGCAGCATTTCTCTAACCTGGAAACTTCCTCACAGCCAAGGATGGGCCAGGAGGAAGGCTGCTTGGTGGCTTGTGCTCACTCCTAATGTTCAGCTAGCTTTCTTCTACAGCCCACGACCACCTGCCCAGGAAATGTTGCCACCCACAGTGGTCTGGATGCTCCTACATCAGTTAACCATCAAGACCATCTGTCAGAGACATGCCCACAGGCCGCTCTGATCTGGCCCCAGCTGAGACTACCTTCTCAGGTGACTCTAGCCTGTGTCAAGCTAACAGAGCTAACCAGGACGCCAAGCACAACTTAAAAAAACAAAACAAAACAAAAAAAAACATATAAAACAATTGAAATCATAAACGATCAAAGGAACCAGAATACATCTAGCCTTAAAACTAAAAAGGATTTTAAGTGCCATTTTAGCTATCACGGGGTGATATCCAAAGGGTGTCTGCTGCTGTCAGGCCCTGCAGGTCATTTGCTTGGTGCTCTTCCGAGCCAGGGAAAGGGACGTGGCCAGTCTTGGCATTCTGGTAGTGATCCTGCCTCACCTAGAAGCTCACAACAGGGGTTTGGCTAGCTGTTCCATCCTCATGTATGTGGGCATCCAATTTCCCCAACATCCTAGGATGGGCTGTTTAAGGTACCCTCACATCCCTGTGTATATGCATAGATAAGGACATTGAAAAGAACAGAGGGACTCAACCAGCATCAGGTGGCCATGGGCAAGAACTTAAGCCTGTGTTTCAGACAAGAAACCTCTTCCTGTCCATCTATCTGCACAAGACTGGCATCTCTGTAGCCTCTGTGATTCCGGCCAAGACTGTTCCCCAGCTGGGTAAAGAGAAGGCTTTCGGTGTTCCTGTCGATCAATATTGACTTTGCACTTCCTGTCTGTCAAGCTCCTGGCTAAATGGTGGAAATGCATTCGCTACATTTCCAAGGCATTCGTTCCGTCGTGGCCTGGAACAGGTGAGAGTTATTCAGAAACGAGAAAAGAGAGGGAGAGGGGAGAGGGAGAGGGAAAGAGAAGGGTATCCTGAGAGGTGTGATTGTGGGATAGGAGAGGGCTGTCTTGTTTGATAGGAGTGTAAGGAACATTGGGAATAAATGCATAAATAAAGAGAAAGCGTGAAAGCTCCAGCCAGTTCCTGGCACGTGCTGGCACATGGGATGGTGGTGGCTGTCCTGGAAGAGTTGGTTGCACTGAATCCTCAGGCAGGGCCTGGTCCTTCTAGGAAGAAAAGAAATGACTCCGTTTCCTTCTGGCCGGTCTGTTGTTGTTCTGCCTTGTCATCCTCGGTAGGGCCTTGGCCTTTGATCTTGTCACAAGTCACACCTAAATGTGCAATGAGGTCTCTCGGTGCCTCACCCTTGGTCCATGCCAAAGCTTTCAGTGTGGCCTCCAGAAGCCATTTCTGTAATGACCTCTGGGCATCTGTCCTACTGTTGAGCTACTGGCCCCTCCTCCTCAAGTTCCGCATCTCACTCCCCAGCCCTGAGGTGGGGACACTGGAACTCCCTCTGCTGCAGTAGCGAGCCGGGGACAGTGTCTTCTAACCAGCAGCTGGGCTTGTAGTGAATAAACAACCCTTTACCTAACGACTTTTGCCTTGAGGTAAGAACTTACTCTGAACTAGCCTAGGTTGCCACAGTGCTGAACTACGCTGCATGCAGAGCAAGTTGCAGCAGGAATCATGAAGCTTTGCCTTTGAGTAACACAGATGCATGCACACACACACACACACACACACACACACACACAGACTTCAAAAAGAAAAAAAAATAATTTCAAAAAGAACTGAAAGAACTCCTAAAGGACAGAAATGTCTAAATAAACTTTTAAAGTCTTTTTTAAATTGTTGTCTAGTACAGAGTGACCTCAACATCAATACTCCACACTCCAGGGGATCGAGGATAAGGCAGGAGTCGGGGCTCAGAGCAACAGTGAGGTGGATGGAGCTGGGGCTTCTCCCCGAGAGCAGACACATCAGGCTTCACGGTGCTTGGGGCTGAATCCACAGCGAGGGGACTCGGCGTCCGTTGTTAACATTTGGGACCTTGACGTGGGGTGAGCAAGACTGGAGAATCCAGGTGGATCCAGCTTAATTATCTTTAAAAATAGAAGAAGGTAGTCAAGGAAAGATCCAGGAGAGGAAAGAGCAGAGAAGGGTGGGAGAAACCACCTGCGAGGAAGTCACGTGACTTTCCCAGGCGGCTGTAAGCCTGAGGGGCTGGAGAAAGGAACCCATTCAAGCAGTAGGCAGTCTCTGGAAGCCAGAAGCAGACCCAGCAAGGATGTGGGGACCTCAGTCCTACAAACACCAAGGATTTACATTCTATCAAGGACCTCAATAAGTAGAAAATACGTCGTTCCTCAGAGCATCACCAAATGGGCGGGGCCTGTCCACATCCAGACTAAGATGCAGCCTGATCTGTGTGGGAGTCCAGAACCAACCACAGAACCAAAGAAAAAATGGGTGCCGGTTCCCAGGCAGCGCCGGTGCTAACAGCACCAGGCAGCACCAGACAACTAGCAAGGTATTCTAAAGAGACAGACTTGGAATGGTACCAACCAAACCTATAAACGGAAATTACAGTGATTGGCACCTAAGATTCACTGAGCACATTCACATGTAAATTTAGTTAAAAAAAAAAAAGATTGTACTTGTCTGGAAAGAAAGTTCATGAAATCCAGGGAATGCTGAAGTATTTATCTAAATGCAGCTCAGAAAGCCAGGACGAAAGAAGACACATTGAGCAAACAAACTGGCCAAGATCCTTCACTGCAGAAGAATGAACGAGAGGGTCAGAGCTGGCTCTGCGGATGAAGACACTTCCACCAAGCCTTAAAACCTGGGTTTAGTCCCTGGGATCCACAGTGCAGAAGGAGAGCAATAAGTCCCCAAGATGTCCTCTGACTTTGTTGTGCACACCTACATATAGATACATGTGAACACACATGTACATGTATGTATATAAAAATGAATAGTGGAACGTCGTTTTAGTTCCTGTTCTATTGCATGTGAGGAGACATCATGACTAATGCAACTTTTAAAAGAAAACATTTAGGCTGGTGAGATGGCTCAGCAGTTAAGAGCACTGACTGCTCTTCCAGAAGTCCTGAGTTCAAATCCCAGTAACCACATGGTGGCTCACAACCATCTCTAATGAGAAACAAACTAAAAACAAAAACAAACAAACAAAAAAACCAAAAAACATTTAATCAGGGTCTTACAGTTTCAGGGTGTTACTCTGAGGCCACCATGACAGGGAGTATGGAGCCAGGTAGGCGGCTAGGCATGGCCTAGAGCAGTAGCTAAGAACTCACTTCAGATCAGTAAGTTGTAGGCAGAGAGGGGTCAGGGCTGGGGCTGACAAAGGGTTTTTGAAACCTCAAAGCCTACCCCCAGTGACACCTCTTCCAACAAGGCCACACCTTCTCCCACTAGGCCACACCTCTTCCAACAAGGCCACACCTCCTCACACTAGGCCACACCTCCTCCAACATGGCCACACCTCCTCCTACTAGGCCATACCCCCTCCAACAAGGCCACACCTCCACCAACAAGGCCACAACCTCTTAAAATAAGGCAACAATATAACAGGGTGACCACCACCTAATTCAAATATGTGAGCCTATAAGGGCCATCCTCATTCAAACCACCACAGGGGCGGGACATATGGTGGAACCAATGTGACAAGTTTATTGAAAGCCAAAAGTTGAGGTTTCAGGAGAAAATTAAATGTTCTGTTTTTGTTTTGCTGTTCTAAAGTAAGTTGTAGGATCTGGGGAAATGTTTGGTGTTTAAGAGCATGTACTACTAGAACCTGAGTTAACTTCCCAGCATCCAGTCAGGCAGCTCACAACCAACTCCAACTCCAGGTCGCCCTCTTCTGGCCTCTGCAGACATTGCACTTACATAGGCATATACACACATATCCTCATAATTAGAAATAAAAATAAAAATCTTTTTTTAAAAGATAAAGAGTATAAGTCAGCAGTACCAGTCAGCTTTAGGCTTAAGAAAAGCATAAGGGAAAAAATGTGCACTTAAATGTTAAAGATAGCTGCTTTAAAAAATATAAATACATAAAAGAAGGCATAGAGTCCATGAAAGTGTAGAAACAAAGACAAAAGGACCAGCAGAGCATATTAAAGTCACAAAGTGAGACAGAAGCCTAATGCAGATACAACAATTGACAATGTGTTCTGTTAAATCTGTCTGTTAGACACAGACACTTAAATGGTCTTATTTTAATTGTCACATGCTATTTTCAAAAGTCAAGTAAGAGTTTGTATAGACTGTAATCTTATAGGCTTGGAGTCTCTCTCGGCTAAAAGCTACAATCCCTCAAGCCATTTGCAAGGTAGGAATGCTACAACTTATGGGTATGGCGGGGCAAAGAAATGAATGGTGTGCGGTGACTGGTCTGCTCTACAGGGGTTCTGTGTGGCAGTATGACACTCTCTGGACAAAATGGCTGCTGTTCAGTGTCCCCTTTACCCTCCCCTCATGGGTGTTTGCAGAAGCCATTGCTTGCCCATGTGGCTCATGGCCCACTCAGGACCCCTGTGCTGGCCAGCCCCGCCCATCTAGGTTCTAGCCAAAGGTAGAATGATTTCTGGGTTTTCTTTTTCAGCTTTTTTTCCTTTTTTTTTTTTTTATTATTTTCTATATTCTTTGTTTACATTCCAAAGGCTTTCCCCTTTCCAGTCCCCCCCTCACCATATGTCCTATAAGTCCTCTTCCCCCCCCCATTCCCCAATCACCCCCCCTCCCCACCATTTCTCTGTTCTGGTACTCTCCTACAAAACCGGATTTAGTCTTTTCTGGACCAGGGTCCTCTAAATCCATTTTATTGGGAATCTTTTGCTTAGCTAATTGTGTCTTGAGTACTCAGAGCTTCTGGGCTCATTAATATCCACTTATCAGTGATTGCAGTTCATGTGTATTTCTTTGTGATTGGGTTGACTCACTTAGGATGATATTTTCCAGATCCAACCATTTGCCTACAAATTGCATGAACTCATTATTTTTAATTGCTGAGTAGTATTCCATTGTATAAATATAGCACATTTCTGTATCCATTCTTCCGTTGAGGGACATCTGGGTTCTTTCCAGCTTCTGGCTATTATAAATAAGGCTGCTATGAACATAGTGGAGCATGTGTCTTTATTGCATGCAAGGGAATCCTCTGGGTATATGCCCAGGAATGGTATGACAGGGTCCTCTGGAAGTGTCATGCCCAATTTTCTGAGGAACCCCCATACTGATTTCCAGAGCGGTTGTACCATCTTGCAATCCCACCAACAATGGAGGAGTTATCCTCTTTCTCCACATCCTCGCCAGCACCTGTTGTCTCTTGAGTTTTTAATCTTAGCCATTCTGACTGGTGTGAGGTGGAATCTCAGGGTTGTTTTGATTTGCATTTCCCTTATGACTAATGATGTTGAACATCTCTTAAGGTGCTTCTCAGCCATGCGAATTTCTTCTGGTGAAAATTCCTTGTTTAGCTCTGTACCCCATTTTTAATAGGGTTATTTGGTTCTTTGGGGTCTAACTTCTTGAATTCTTTGTATATATTGGATATTAGCCCTCTGTTGGATGTGGGGTTGGCGAAGATCTTTTCCTAATTTGTTGGTTGCTGTTTTGTCCTTTTGACAGTGTCTTTTGCCTTACAGAAATTTGTAATTTTAAGAGGTCCCATTTGTCAATTCTTGATCTTAGAGCATAAGCAATTGGTGTTCTGTTCAGGAACTTTCCCCTTGTGCCCATGTCCAAGAGAGCAAACCCTCTGCCTCACCCTTGGAGAACGTTCCATGTGGTGCCTCTCAAGTTCTCATGAAGATGACACTTGCCTGCTGGGACTTTTGAGGTGGGAGGCGGGTGTTACACAGCCCAGGAAAACAGGGCTGAGACACTGACCAAACACAGAACTCAGTCGACTGGGGCCAGGTCCCTGCAGCACATGGCTTCTGCCACAGGAAGAAGACACCTCAGCCACACAGTCCCTGAGCACAAGAGTTCCTGTGGCAACAGCCTGAGTGAGCACGCCTTGGAATTTTGTTGCCGAATTAAAAATTGGATAGAGTTCAAATTATAGACTTCCTAAAATAGTTGCTGGAGGCTAGCTGTGAAATTCAAGGTGTGGGGAGAACAGAGTTCCCTTAGGACATCCAGCGGCCCCTCCTGTGGGGGACTCTCTGTGGAGGCCATGTCTGCTCTGAGGAAGAGGGTCTTATCAGATGCAGGAAGCAAAGGGAGAGGCTGTCAACATGTCTGCAGAGCCATGAGCCCTTATTATTTTCAGATAGTTAGAATGTCTCTACAGTATTTGTTGCTGAGATCCTGAGGAGAATGCTAATAATTCAGACATGGACAATATCACCCATCAGAGGAGTTGTTCCTAAACCATTAGTGAACATCTGACCTTCTGTGGCTCAAGCTTGCTTCTTTCTGCAAAATAGGTGGGAGGGTTTCCCTGGGTGTTTGCTGTTGTTGAGGTCATTTCTTCCTTACCTGTGTGTGTCTGTGGTATACATGAGTGTGTTTATGTGTATCCACCTGGGTTGACAGGTGTGTAAGCAATTGTGCGTGGGTGTGGCAGCCTGAACTTGATGTTAACTTCAGGATCCTTCCCTGACCACTCTTCCACCCTATTCTTTGAAGCAGGGTCTTCCATTCAAACTCTGAGCTCCCTCAGCAATGCTAGTCTAGCGAGGCAGCTTGCTCTGGAGAATCCTCCATCTCTACCTTCTGAGGTTAGAATTACAGGGAAGTGGCCACACCCACCAACCAGCATTCACAGGAGTTCTGGGGATCTACACTGAATGAAGTTCCTGTTGCTTCCAACGTAAGCTCCATGGTTGAGCTATTCCCAGACCCATAATGGAAATAGAAAATGTGATATAAATTGAAAGTGATGCTGACTGCAGTCATATTTAACAATAAAAAAAAAAAAAAAACTACCCTAAACCAAATGCCTCATTTATCTAGGACAGGGGCTTCAGGTTCCATAAGTATCTGTCTCTATGGCCAAGGCCACTTGATTTTTAAAAAGCATGTAATTGGAGACATGCTTTATATACTAACAATCGGTTAGTTTCAGAAGGTTAGTCTGTTATCGTTGTGGCGAAAGCACAGAGCAGGGCACTGTCACAAGGTCACAGTAGCTGACAGCTTTACATCCTGATCCAAAGTCAGCAGGCAAAGAGAGCCGGGATCTGGTGTGGCCTTCTGGGACCTCAGCAGCGCCCACACCACACCTCTTCCAACAAGGCTGCACCTCCTAATCCTTCCAAACAGGGCTTCAGCTGGAGAGCCAACCATGCAGCTTTGTGAGCCGACGGGGAGATGGCCTTCTCCTTCAAACCGCCATAGTGTCATTAACAAGTCACACATATGCAAAATAATCTAAAATACTGTCCCTGTATCAACCCAATGCTGTATTCCAGGGAGTGATGACAGTTCCTCGGCTTTTAAATAACCCAGTGATGCGTGCCGTTAATTAATGTAGGCGAGGTTTGGGGGAGGAGGGGCTCAGGAGACAGCCCAGTGGGCAAAGCGCCTGCTGAATAAGCATGAGGGCCCCACTTCCATTCCCAGAGTCCACATAAAAAGCCTGGTGCGGTGGCTCAGACTGGTAATCCCAGATCCGGAGAAGCAGAGACGGGTGGATCCCTGGATCTTGGGAACGTCTATGCTTGCCAATCAGTGAGCTTCAAGTTCAGAGCAAACCTCATTCCTGAGGAACAAAGTAGAGATTGAGGAAAGCACCCAACATTGACCTCAGGCCTCCACACCCGTTCACCCTATACCTGAATGTGTGAATTTTTTTTTTAATGTGTGGGGGAAGCAGGTTGGAGATGATTGAAGAAAATCTGTTCGTATTTAAGAATTATTGGTTGCTCATCCTAATAGAGTATTCTAGAGTAGTAGTATACTTGTCAGGATACAGAGGGAAAAGAAGCGGTGGATTTAGCTCTGTGGTGGTTTGTATATGCTTGGCCCATGGAATGCCACTATTAAACGATAATAGACTGAACCTCTGAACCTGTAAGCCAGCCCCAACTAAATGTTGTCCGTATAAGAGTTGCCTTGGTCTCTTCACAGCAGTAAAACCCTAACTAAGACAGCCTCCAGTGAAGATTTATACTGAAGAGGGGAAACAGAACATAAAGGACTCCTGTATCCTAGAGTGGAGAGAATTCAACCACTATAGTCAGATAGGCTGAGAAGCTTCTAGAGCATCCTTGAAGGCTCAGGAGTCAGGGAAACTGGCAGGGAACCGGATGTGCTTTGGGCAGTTTCTTAACACCAACAACCCTTGATGGTAACTCATTTCTCAAGCGACTTCTGTTTGCCATATCCCTGTAGATTACCTGTGAGCACCTACCTGTGAGAGGAGTGGGTAGGCAGGGATAGACTCCAGCATTCCACCCCTGCGTCTGCTTCCCTCATCACTAAAGGAGTCTCCCCCTGTTGCCCTCTCTGGGTTCAGCCACAGAAGGGCCCACTGAGGCACTGTTCTCAGCCCACAAGTCTTCACCAAATCAGGAAGCACATTGGCAGCACAAAGGGAGCTCGGTGACTGGGGTAGCTGGTGTTTTAGCCTTTCTACTAGGAATCCCTCCCTGAATATATTCACTCCCAAACTGAAGCTGGCCTTGGCAGCCTCTCTTCTGGAGAGCTGGGAAGAGAGACTAGCAGGTTGCCCTGGTGATCGCTAGAGGCTACAGCTGTTAACTGAGCTCTCCTGAGGGGCATGAGGAATAAGATGGTCAGATGGAGGGTGCTCACAGGGAAGTCATTTTGATCTGTTGATTGTGATCTGTTGCTTCTGCTCTCACACAACTCCAGAATCAAGTCCTCTTACTGAGTTCTATTTTTAAAATTAATTCATTTGTTTATCATGCGCGCGCACGTGTGTGTGTGTGTGTGTGTGTGTGTGTGTGTGTGACATACATTATAGCGCATGTATAGAGGACAGAAAACAACATTCAGGAGCTGGTTGTTTGGGGGCTCCACTGTGAGTTCCAAGGATAGAACTTGGATCATCAGACTTGTTCAGCAAGGACTTTTAATGACCAAGCCAACTGGGATATTCCTCTTGTGTGTCTAGTGGTATAGGCCATTGGAAGGCAGGGATTTAGGGGGTGCTGAAACTGAGTTCATAAAGTAGTGGGAGCTAGGCAGATGTCTCAGTAAAGTGCTTTCTATACAAGAACACAGACCTGAGTATAATTTCCAGCTGCCCCATCTGTAATCCCAGAGGTGGGGAAACACAGACATATAGAACTCTGCCCTTCACTGGCCAACAAGCCTAGCCAATGGGTTAGCTCCAAGTTCAATGAGAGACACTGCCTCAAAGATAATATGGAGACTGAGCAAGAAGGACAGCCAGCATCAATTCTGGCCTTTACACACACACACACACACACACACACACACACACACACTCATGCACACATGTGCAAGCATGTACACACACGTACACACAGTCACATGCATACAGGCACACACACATAAACACATTCACTCACTAATGCATACATGTATGCACGCACACACTCACACAAACATTTGTACACACACCACATATGCACACACAAGCTCACTCATGCACATATATGCGTGTGTGTGTGTGTGTGTGTATGTACAGATCTGTGCACACAACACACACACCATATACACACACATGCACACTAACTTGCTCATGCACACACATACACACAGTCTCTCTTTCTCTCTTTCTCTCTCTCTCTCTCACACACACACACATACACATATACACACACAACACATGAATTTTAAGAAGCCCTAGGACAGTTGCTGGCCCTTTAAGAAATATCCCTAGACCTGCATTATGGGATGTGCATGGTCAAAGTCAGCCACTCAGGCTTTTCTCTTGAACTGGGATGCAGTCCAGTGGCAAATAACTCAGGATGCCAGGGATGACCTTCAAGACAGACAGTGTCACATGCTGGGAAAGAGCCTATGTTGTCAGATCCCATGAATCAACCCTGTGGAGCCTCGGGTGTGAAACTGCCTGTGGACTTTGTATCGGGATTACAGTGCATTGTGCAGAACCAGCCAACCCCTGGCTCATCCACCATGCATCAGAGCTCCTTGACAGTGACGCTGAGACTCAACTTATGCTTACTGCTGTTTTATTATTCCCAAAGCCCACACGGAGTAGGATCTGCTTCATAGCCCTGTGGAACAAGCTGCTTGGCAGAGCAAAGGATTTTGGGTGCCCCTTTGATGCTCTGGTGCCCAGATGCACATTCTATCAGTCACTGTGAATCAGAGGAAGAGCCCTGCGTGGTTCCCCAGACAACTGTTCCCACGCTGTGCAGAGGAAGAGCATCAGGGAAAAGTTCCTCAAGCCAGCAGGCAGACGGCAGTCTCTGCTGCCGGCTGGAGTGGTGTAGAGATGTGCTTGCATCTGCAAGCTGGTGATGAGGGCTGTGTGAGTCCCAGGCCTCCATGACAACAGCTCATACCTGTTAGAAGAACATAACCTAGTCCTGCAGTCACCCACTCTGCCCTTGACCTCTACCACTTCAAAATGTGGACGCATCTTACAGCACAGAGCAGGAATGGCTGTTCCATCTGCCTCCCAGCCTGCTTTCCCAGAGCCCAAATGTTCACCCACAAACCTTGGTGGGCAGGGCCCTCTGTACACAGGGTTGTCCTAGAACCTGGTGGTGTGTCTCCTGCAACCAGCTGTGGAGGAAATGAGAGTGAGCAGACTTCATTCCAAAACTGAGCTACTTGAGTCATTTACAAACCTTCGTGCCCCTGGAAGCCCCATTCACCCCCTTGCCCTGGTGCACCCCTGTCCTCCTCCATCCTGAGTAGCTGGGCTACCTTCAGTTTCAATCATGTAATGCATTGTCTAATGTCATTTCTAATGCACAGCCCGATGCTTAAAACCAGACGTGGGGGAGGGAAGCTCTGAAGGACAGTTCTCCAGACCATGTAGAAGGTTCTTTGGAGCACTGCCCAATGCAGAGACAGAGAGAAAGAGGTTTCTGACTTCCTGGGCAGATCTGAAGCCCTAGGAGTATAACCCAGTATCTCACACATTTGGGGTACACACTACCACTGAGCTACCTCTCCAGACCTCTTTTGACTTCTCATTTTGAGACAAAGTCTCACTAAACAGCCCAGGCTGGCCTTGAACTCATTCTGTAGCTCAGTAAGGCCCTGAGCTTGCAATCTCCGGTCTCAGTCTCCTCCAAATCCTGTTGCTCATTTGTCAATAAAAAAGGAGTTCCTGCTGCCCAGATTGGGACTTTGAATGTTCATGGGGGCGTTAGCTTGTGAATGCCAAAAACACCCCACCTCAGTCACCAGATGAGGGTAGCTCGGCTGTGTTCCTTACCCCCTCTAGGGCACTGAGGGACAACCAGTTCTGTGACCAGTAGTCTCAGGCTGGATTGAGCCAGAGCGTGGGTTGTAACAGGAGCCACGCTCTTGATTTTGCAGGAACTGTGGTTGCTCGCTCCCCTCAAGCAAACACTCCCAATACACAATGGACCCACACTTCATGTTTCTGCTCTATGAATTGCCTAGCATGAGCATTTGTGTAAGTCACTGCTAACTAAGAGCTGTGGGTTTCAGTGGGCTTGATGCTCTGTGGAAGGGGCTGTGTGAGAGTGCAAAATAGCGCCACAAAACCAGAGAGCACTGGGTGGTTGGTTCAATTTCAGTAAGATGTGTGGATTCTGCAATGTTGGTGCTACCCACAAAAGACAGCTAGCTGACTTCTAGAGTCCTATAAAGGGAAAAAAACTGAATAAAGAAGGTTCCAGTCAGCTTAAGACTGTAGGCCTGGGTGCCCAGACATCAAAGCTGCTGTTCACTGCTGGCTAGGGGTAGGTGTTCTGCAGTAGAAAGAGCTGTTGGTGGTAAAAATTGTGGTGCCTGGGTCTCCCTCACCACCAAGAACTTCTTCATCACTATTGTGATCCACAGTCTCAGCAGCCAGAGACCCTGCTTTGAGCTAATTTACTGCACATCAGGAACTTTGGTAATGATGTCTAAGTGAATACTGAGGATAGTGTGTGTTGTATGTGTGCATGTGTGTGTGTGTGTGTGTGTGTGTGTGTGTGAACACACAGAGACCAAAGAGGACATTGGTGCCCTATTCGATCACTCTGCCTTACTCTCTTGAGATAAGACTCTCTCACTAAACCTGAAACAAGGTAAGTTGCAGTTATCCCCCTGTCTCTACCCTTCCCTCCTCCAAATCCTGTTGCTCATTTGTCAATAAAAAAGGAGTTCCTGCTGCCCAGATTGGGACTTTGAATGTTCATGGGGGCGTTAGCTTGTGAATGCCAAAAATACCTCACCTCAGTCACCAGATGAGGGTAGCTCGGCTGTGTTCCTCACCCCATCTAGGGCACTGAGGGACAGCCAGTTCTGTGACCAGTAGTCTCAGGCTGGATTGAGCCAGAGCGTGGGCTGTAACAGGAGCCAAGCTCTTGATTTTGCAGGAACTGTGGGCTGGGCTTATAGCTGTGCAGCCATGACCAGTGTTTTACATGGGTGCTGAAATCGAAACTCAGGTTGTTGTGCTAGCAGTGAACTCTTACTCCTCCACCATCCCCTCATCCACAATAATAACTTTTTAAAGTAGTTTTATGATTTCTGTTTTAAAGATGATAAAACGGAGGTCCATACAGGAAAATGAATTTTCCCAAGATCATGCAGTTAGGAAATGAGAAGGAAACCTCTCTCTCTCTCTCTCTCTCTCTCTCTCTCTCTCTCTCTCTCTCTCTCTCTCTCTCTTTCTCTCTCTCAACTGCTGAAATGGATCAGTATACCTCTAACCCTCAAGCCCAGAGGGAAAAAGCTTCCTGCTCTCCATACTCCACAGGGCTCTTCAATAATGTGTCACCACACCGCAGAGGAGCCTACTAATAACCGTCTCAACGATCTCGACACAGCATGCCTGTTGTGAGCCTGAGCTTTTCTGCAGCTAGAGCAGTGGTTCTCCACGGGAGATCACGACCCCTTAGGTTCACATATCAGTTATCCTGCATATTATATTTTTGCATTACAATTCATAGCAGTAGCAAAATTATAGTTATGAAGTGGCAGTGATAATAATTTTATGGTTGGGGGTCACCACAACATGGGGAACTTTTATTAAAGGGTCACAGCTTTAGGAAGGTTGAGAACTACTGATCCAGGGAAATGAACCAGATCGTCAACGTCCCTGTCTACACTGGTGTTCCACTTTAGGATATGTGTGTACAAACTTTTCTGCCAATGCCAATGCTCCCAGCAGAGTAAAACTAGCCTCACATCAGCCCTAGGCTCGGCTCCTCTACCGGGTTCTGTTTACCAGAGACCTGTTCTGAGTCAAGTGCTTTCCTGGATGCTGGGAAGACTAGCTTCCCTGCATTTGGGAAGATAAGATCATTTGGAAGAGGTAACCTTGTAAATCGTCCTCAAGCTGCAGGGAGGCGTGGGGAGTGAGGCATGGGGAGTGAGGTGTGGAAGAACAGCAGCAGTCGGTTCAGGAGGAGGCTGACACCAGTCCCCTTCAGAAGATACAATGTATCAGGAGAAAGAGTCTGGAGACCCTGATGGGGCCTCAGGTGGGAGTCAGGCTATGAGACGGAAACAGTGCAATAAATACATGGTGATCTAAAGATAATGGGGCATCAGAAGGAGGAGCTTCAGCTTAAAACCTGGAAATGAACTTTATTAAGAGGCAGAATATGAGGGTATGGGGGAGAATGCCAACGTGAGAGGGATGGTACAGGGAGCCAGAGGAGCCTCATCAGAGAGCTCCCTTTAGGGACCCCCCCTCCCCCAAGCAAAATGCCCTAAGGAGCATCCTCAGAGCCAATGTCTAGAACAAAGATTGCAAGTTTTGGGGGGAGAGGAACGGTAGTGGAAAGTTTTGATTTTGTGATTTGGTTCAGTACAGCATCTGTGACAAATAACATGGGAGAGACAGGTTATGAATTGAGAGCTGTCAAGCCACAACACAAACTCCTCCTCCCTGGAAGAGTTTCAGAAGGATGAGGCCATTTGGGATTGTGGGATAAGGCCTAAAGCTGCTGGCCCTTGTTCTCTCAGAGCACCAAAGGGAAAAATCTGCAAGTGCTTGGGAACAGCCTGGTCTGTGGGGGCGCCCTGCAGGAGAGAGTTGGTAGCTTCATGAAGAAGGCAGGGAAGGAGGGTTGTCCCTTCACCTCCTGATGCCCACAGATGCACAGCCTCAGCAAATACCTGAGAAATATCTCGACTCCTAGTAAGACAGGGTGCCCCTTTCCAGGTCTTGCTGTCCCAGCTGGCCCCAGCACTGTCACACTGGGTTCCTGTAGCCAGTCATAACAGACAGATCACAAGGACAACATGTTGCTCAGTCTCCACTGAGAAAGGCCAGACAGCAACAAATATTCACCCGAGTAACAAAATAATAAGTCAGACTAAAGGCCTTGGGAACTTGTCTTAGTTACTTTTGTAGCTGTGATGACATACTATGCGGACCACAGCTTAAGGGAGAAAGGGCTTATCTTGGCTCGCAGTTTAAGTTTACAGTCCTTCATGGTGGGGAAACCACAGTGGCAGAAGCTGGTGATAACTGGCTGCATTACATCCACGGCCTAGCAGTGGAGAAAGATGGGCGCCCGAGCCCACCTTGCTGTCTCCAATTCATACAGCTGAGGATCCCAGACCAAGGAATGTCGCCACTCACCTAAGTTAACTGATTCAATGCAATACCAAAAAGCAAACCCCTCCCACCTGTTACTTCGAGGCTATTCTAGATCTTGTCAAGCTGACAATGGCACTAACTGTCAGAGAATGCACAATGGGCAAATTGAGCATGCCCCTGCTCAGTTCAGCAGTAGCTGTGGGGAGGATCCAGGAGACCTCACTGAGCAAAGCTCCCTTTGGAGCCCTGGAGAATGCTGCAGCCTTCCACTGAGACGCATCCAGTGAGCACACTGCCCAGGCCCCCCTCAAGCATCCGCCTATCCATTGCTAAGAGACGAGCTGTAACGAGGGGGAAGGGCTGCTCACACAGCTGCTTCAGAAACTGGCCAAACATGTGCAGCTCTGCTGCCCCGGCTCTCCTGCTGGTATTATCCCTGGTGTCTGAAAAATGGCCTTGGGAAAAGGACACGCTCAGCTTTGATAGCCTCCAGTTGCAGAGTTATCGGGAAAGCATTCTCTCTGATGAGCTAAGTGAACTCCAGTTCTAGTTTGCTTCCTGTTGCCATGATAAGCACGATGACCCAAAACAGCTTGGGAGGGAAGTGTTTTTTTGGCTTATACTTCCAGCTCAGAGTCCATCATACAGGGAAGACCGGGCAGGAACTCAGAATGGAAGCTGAAGCCATAGAGGAATGCTGCTTACTGGCTTGCTCCCCATAGCATGCTCAGCAGGCTTTCTTGTACAACCTAGGACCACCTGACCACACGCAGCGGGCTGGACTTTCCCACATCAACTGTTAATTAATTTTGGGATCCTTTTCCCAGATGACCCTAGCTTGTGTCAAGTCGACAGGATCTAAGCAACACAGCCTCTTTCTGCCATAGCCTTCTAGCTTGTTCTCTGCGGCCACAGTCAAAAGCAACTCGGGTGGGAAAGGACTTAATTAGATCTCACACATTCAGGGCATCTCCAAGGAAGCACGGCAGGAACTCAAGGCAGGACCCTAAGACAGAAACTGGGAAGGAAATCTTACCTGCTCGTTTAGCTTGCTTTTTGTACAGCCTAAGCCCATTGCCTGTCTGGGGATGGCTCTGCCCAGAGTGGGCTGAGCCTTTTTAAGAAAATGTCTTACAGATAGATCTAGCCACAGGCCAGTCTGCTGGAGGAAGTTCTTCAGCGGAGGTTTTCTCCTCCCGGGTGACTCTAGGTTTATATAGAGAGCTGCTATGACACACAGCAAAGCTTTCTGATGATACTCCCTGGGGAGATGTGAATAAATTTCTATTTACCCCACACAGGGCAGTGGTGGCAGACCAAAGTATCAGGTTTATAGGACTGATTTACACGGTGCAAATGAGGGGGTTACAGGAGCATAAGTGACCCCAGAATCCTGTCCCCTCTTCATCATGGATGGCAACCTCGTGGAAACTGCATTCTAGAACTTCCCTCTCAGTGAGCCTTCCACTTCCTCGTGCAAAGATCCAGGGGCTTTTGCAGTTGGAGGGAGGCAGGATGGTGTAAGTGGTGGATGCCCAGGTGGGGGTAACAAGTCTGTTAGCATTACTACAACCAGACCAACGTGACCTCGGCTCTGAACTCTGGATGAAGTAAACATTTAATTCACAGAGGGGAAGACGCCATTTGGAGGACAGCAAAAACTATAAACAACCACCTGCCGATGATCCCGGGTGCCCACCAGGCAGGAGTGTCCTACTCCTGCACGCCACAGAAGATCCTGGCTCACCAGTTATTGCACTTAGGGGTCACAGCTCATGCCCCAAGTCATGCATAACCACCCATCCTCAATGTGCCAATAAGAATGAGCCAAATTGATAATGGAAAGCAGAACACGATTAATTCAACATGACCACATTGAGAAGACAACAGAGACCCAGCAAACCCAAATCTGTCTTTGGAGTTCTTAAGTGAGATAAAGGTTTAGACAGAGGGCCAAGGAGCTGCACACCTAAGCAGTGTCAGTCAAGGTTGGCCCCGCCCACCACTGACCTACTGTCTAGGCTTCAATCGCATCCTGCGAGGTGGTCTGACAAGTTGCTAGACCTGTGTGAAATGTATTTCTGAGAGACAAGTTCCCTTCTGGATGGCACCTCTTCCTTCTTCAGCGTGATATTCCTGGGGAAATTCTCATGTCTGTGGATCCATTGTTTCGAGAGTCTCCTCCGAATATCTTCATTTCTGCCAGTCTACTTACAAGCCTGCCATTCCTATGAGGTCTGAGATCCAACGTCTTCCAGAGGAGCCGAGCTGGGATGAAGATACTGTGGCTGACGGGTTATGAGATTGCATCCTGATCAGCCCTTGCTGTAGCTCAGGAGACTGCAGTGAATTCGCTGAGGCGGAAGTGGCTAAAAAGCAAAATACAATAAAAACCCAGCGGCTCCCATCACGTGGGATCTGCTGTCTGAGAGTGAGGTGAAGGTCCCTCTGTGTGGCAGAGATGGGCTGTGTGACAGCGGGTGGGGATGCTCTCCCAAGCCACCTGTTTCATATCAGAACTAACAGCTATCACTACAGCTCATCACCAGCCTCTACAGGAGAGAAAACCCATCTTTCAGGAGAGGCTCCGATGGTCTTTCTGCTTTATAAGAGCCCCTGTGCTTGATATCACTAGATCAAATAGGCCATCACAGGCAAGGGTCCTCATGAGGTGTCAATCCCAGATGCTGGTATTGGTCCCCAGGATGGGCAGAGTGACACCAAGCATGGAGAGGCTGGTTCTATTCTTCAGTGCAGCGCCTCCTGGTCAGGTTCTGAAGGTCTGCCTGCCAGAAATCATGTGTAGGTTCAGTTAGTTCATGGGAAAGGAAGCCAAGAGCAATCGCCCTTCAAAAATGAGCTTTAGTGGGAGCTGGCAAGCTATTGCCTTGCAACTGTGGGAATCTATCACTCTGCCTTGGCATAGGAGAGCGCTGTGGGGGATGGAGTGTCATCATGTCAGAGACACGGGGGGCCGTGAAGTGGCAGGCTTCCTGTTAAAATCTGAAGGGGGGGAGGATTCAAATGAAAGAGTAAGAGAGAGCGATTCCAGATGCAGTGTGATGGGCAGCCTGAAGCCGGGAGGGAGGCAAGCATGCATGCCAACTCGAGGGTCTGTGCTCTCACACCGCAGGCGGACCCCCGCCAATGATGCTCAGGAGGAGGGCACCCCATGGTCCTCCCAGACTCTCTGGCTATCTGGTTGAGTCTCTCACCGTTCATCTCAACAGCCTTATAGCTAAGCTAGAACAACCTCAGATTTGCTAGAATGGGCTGCAAATGTCCTCAGCTTGCATCTTTGTTGGAGTGTTTGCTTGCTCACATTTTGATGGACTAAGAAACTATAAACAAAACGTATTGGGGAGGAACTTGAACAGACTTGAACAGACCTTCTTTAAAGAAAACATACAGAAAATCAGGAGATCCATGAAAGGGTTTCCATTTGTGATAGCTATTCTCCTCCACCTTTTTTTTACATTTCCGTGTATATATATACTGCGCATGCCTGTGTGTGTGTGTGTGTGTGTGTGTGTGTGTGTGTTCACATGTATGTGAGCACACCAGTATGTCCATGCATGTGGAGGCCCTGGGTTGGTGTCAGTAATACTCATGGATGGCTCTTCCACCATGTTCACTGAGCAGGGTCTTTCAATCAAGTCCAGGGCTCGCTCGCCCATATGGCTAGTCTTGCTAGCCAGCTCTCTCTGGGAGTCCCCTGTCTCCACAGGTGGGCAGCCATGTACATTTCACATGGGCACTGGGGATTCAAACATGCGTTTTAACCACTGGGCTACCTCCTAGCCAAGGTTGCTCTTGACTGACAACTAGAAAGGATCTGGGATCAACTAAGAGGAAAGCCTCTGGACTAGACTTGGGCAGGGAGGTCCTAGAAGGATTAACTGAAGAGAGGCCCTCTGCAGAGTGAGTGACACCTGCAGCTGTGCGAGGTGAAAAGCAGGACTGCTCTTGCCTGTCAGCATTTGCCCTTGTGAGAGCATCTGTCCTGTTGCTGCAGCCCTGTCCTCCTTTGCTGGCAGGGGAACCCAGTTCTTCCATCTTCCAGCATGGACGGAAGACCTATAGCTCTCCTGGAACCCACTGGGTCTCCAGAACCAGAACCAGTTTTGAGGCATGCAGCCTTGTGTGTTGAGCGATACCAGTTTCTTAGCCTTCAGTGTGAGAGAACTGTTATTAAACTCCTAGCCTATATTATGCAAGACAGTCTATTACATCCCTTTGTAATATACCCTTACCCTATCTATCAGTTCTGCTCTGCTGGAGAACCTTAACTGGGGAAAGACATGACTGATCATTGCAGTTACAAATCAAAACCACGAAGAGGAGATTGGCAAGATGACTCAGAAGTTAAGAGCACTTGTTACTCTTGCAGAGGCCCTGGGATCAGTTCCCAGCACTTGGCAGCCACGACCACCTGTAACTCCATGATCTTCAAGGGCACTGCGAGCACATGGTGCACCGACATACAGGCATACCATGTACAGACATATGCTCACACACATAAAATAAAATGTTTAAGTATCTTCTGCTAGGAGTAGTGTTGTACACATTAACCCCAGGGGAATCTCTGTGAGTTTAGGGTCAGCCTCGCCTACATAGTGAGTTCCAGGCCTGGCAAGGCTACACAGGGAGAGCTTAATAAAGAAATAAATAAACCTCCAAAAATAAAACAACAAAAAAGCAAAGATCTACAAGGATTTTATACCTAAAACAAAATACACCAAAAGCCTATAATCTTATACCCATCAGAATAGCTGTTGAAAGAAAGCACAAGACAATAAATGTTGGCATTATTTCCCACTTTTGGTGGGAATATAAATTAATACAGCCACTATGGAAAACAGGAGATTTCTCAAAAATAAAAATAGAAACTACTCTATGGTCCAGCAACCCCAATCCTGGGGAGTAGGCATTGAACTGAAATCCACATGTTGAAGATGCACTGCATTCCTGGGTTCCTGCAATGCTCTTCTCAACGGGCCAGAAACAGAAGCAGCTCCTACCCTTGAAGGGCATTGTGCTCAGTAAAGTAAGGGAACCCCAGAAGGACAAATATTACATGGCCCTAATTATGTAGAGAAACTAAAGTGGACAAGCACATGCAAACTACAGGATGGTGGTTTGCAGGAGCTGGCAGTTGTGGGAGCTAAGGACAGAAGGAGAAAAGTTAGCCAAAAGTTACAAGACTTCAAGTTCATCCAATGCACAGTACAGTACAGTCAGTGGTACTGTTTTGTTAAGAAGTTATGTCCTCTCATGTTGTGTGTGTGTGCTAGATGTCTACATAAGAATATGTCTATCTACATCTGTATCTACACAAGAGTATATATATATATGTATATATATATACATATATATATATACACACACGTGTGTGTGTGTGTGTGTGTGTGTGTGTGTGTGTGTGTATGTATGTATCTATAGGTAGGAACCCACACTCTTTCTACTATTCCAACCTATAAGTTTTCCCTACCCAGACCATGCCACTACCTACTCAGAGCCCCAAAATGTTAGCTGCTTGAACAGAGGGGACAGGTCTATGGCAGTCACACGAACACCCCCCTGAGAAGAATTACACACATTGGAAAGCAAATATTTTCACAGAAGTTATTTGAGGGCACCAGAGAGAAAGTCCAGTCAGGACTTGAACACCAAGACCCTGAGTGGAGGGAAGCATGGAGCGGGTCTCACATCTGCCGCTCTTTCCTCTTGCAGACTTTCCCAGTTCACAGAGTGGATCTGCTGAGCCAAACAGAACGCATTAGCCAAGACCATGTGACACACATTGAGAGCAGAAGACAGATCCAGAAACTTATTGATGTCCGCATGGCCGTGGGTCAAGACCCATTAAAGATCCCAGCAGGAAAGAGCCCACCTGAACCCAGCTTCTTCTTGAAGTTACCCCACAGGCACCACCTGATGCCTGAGTCATGGAGAGCTGGGGTCAGACGCAGAAAGCAAGCAGAAAGGCTCCGCCAAGTCTTTACTTTGGTAGTTTCATGCTCCTGGGGGAAAAACTGGACTTCAGACCCATCCAGCAGGAGAGATATTGGTAAGAAACCGTTGCTTTTGGTAGCAACTGTTCACTGATAGAGCTGTGAGCTAAGGGTAGAAGATATCAGAGAGGAAGAGATGTGCTTGAGCTGGTCAAAGTAGTGGCACCTTCATGCCAAAATAATAAACAAATGAAGGAGTCAATCAATCTGAAACCTAAGAAAGTAGCATCAGTTACATACATCTGTATGATTTTCATAATTAGCTTTCATCTTTTTTTTAAAAAAGCATAAACCTTGAAAGAAATGCTGGACCTGATGATCAAATAATAAGCCATGATAAAATAGGACTTAGAAGCAGAGCCAGAGATACCTTCAATTTTGGAGCTGTTACATGAAGACTATGGAGTGACTTTAACTAATTTGCTCACGTGAATACACACAAGCATGAAGACTTTCACCAAAGAACTTACAACTCTGGAAAATGATAAATGCTAGAAATGAAAAAGCACAGTGACACAGATTTAAAGTGCGGACTTACCAGCAGGTTAGACACAGCAAAAGTGAGGATTCATAAGCTGCAAAGTCACTAGACATATTCAGGCTGAACCATAGATGAGGGTGGAAATGCTAAAGAGATGCAGACATACATAGAGGGAGCTCAGGTATCACCAGAATCCCAGGAGTAAACGAGGAGAGAGAATACGCTGGCCAAGAAATACCCAAGGCTGATGAAAGACATCAGACCATGGGTTCATAGATACCCACTGTGGGGGTAAAGAACACATTGTAGCAATATACCAAAGCAAAGAACATACAAAATGCTAAAGATAAGCTAACGAAAACACAACATAGTCATCAAAAAGGGCAAAAAGGAAAATGTGTAACAGACTTTTCAACAGAAAGACTGTAAACTAGAAGAAGATACAATGTTAAATTCAAAGGGCCAAAAGCTTCTGTGAGCCTGAAATTCTGCATGAATTCCCAGTGGAGTTAGCTTTTAAGAAAAGAAGACAGGATTGAGAGATGTCTCAGTGATCAAGAGCACTTGCTGCTCTTCCAGGGCCAGAGTTGGGTTCCCAGCACCCATGTCTGGTGACTCCAGCTCCAGAAGATCCAACACCCTCTTTTGGCCTCCACAGGCACCTGTATTTACATGCACACACAAACACACAAACCAAAAAATAAATAAATAAAATAAATGTTCAAACAAGAAGACAAAACAGTGATGCTTTCAGGAAAATTGGTCCACACTGTCTTAGTTAGGGCTTCTTAGTTAGGAGTGTCTAAGTTAGGGTTTTACTGCTGTGAGTAGACACCATGACCTAGGCAACATTATATATTATTGTCTTATGAGGATAACATTTAATTGGGGCTGGCTTACAGGTTCAGAGGTTCAGTCCACTATCAAGGCAGAAGCATGGCAGCATCCAGGCAGGCATGGTGCAGGAGGAGCTGAGAGTTCTACGTCTTCATCTGAAGGCTGCTAGTAGGAGACTGACTTCCAGGCAGCTAGAATGGGGCTCTTAAAGCCCATGTCCACACTGACACACCTACCCCAACAAGGCCACACCTTCTAATAGTGCCATTCTCAGGGCTGAGCATAAACAAACTATAACAAGCAGGGATGCTTAAAGAGACTCTCCCGGAAGAAAGAATGGTCCCAGATGGAGGGTCAGTGATAATCGAACGGACCAAAATTTAACAAGGAAGCATCAGATGAAGTAGGAGTGCTATGAAGTGCTTTAATTGTCCAAGTGATAAAAATCATCATATAAGAATAGCCATACGGGTGGACTGCAGCTCAGCTTTATAAAGGAAGGATGTTCCAGTACTGTCTGTCACTTGGCTGAACTTGAAGATGTATGTGACAAACACATTCCATTTCTATAAGGTCCTAAGGTTGTTGAGTTCAGAAGCAGGTGTAGCACAGCGGTCTCTTGTCAAGGAAAGAGAGCAAGAACATTCTTGCTTCGTGGGTTCAGAGCTCAGGGCAAGAAATGAAAACGTTCTAGGAGCAACATGAGCACACATGAAATTCTTAAGCTATACTGCGCAGAAATGAGTAAGAGGGTAAAATTCACGTTGTATCATACCAATATTAAAAATTTTTAAGAAAGGAGGGGAGAGAGGTGGAGAGCCCATCTGGATACAAACATATGAGAACTGCGTAGAAAAATTAAATATCCCACAGTTGTATATATACAGTTGTATACACATTTATTAAATTAAATATTCTACTGTTGTATATATACAGTTGTATACACATTTAGCAAATTAAATATCCTACAGTTGCATACATGTTTAGTAACTGTGACTCATTTTTCATTTTTTTTTTTGATAAAGTTTCCAGTGATCTTATTCTTCAGGATCTCAAAAGTTAAGCAGAATCGCTTTATAGGTCCTGGGACTGATGAGTGCCAGGTGGTGCCTGATAGGTTATTTCTCCGCCAGTGAAATGAGCCAATTCAAGACAGATTAGATTATATTAAAAGCAGGTTTATTGCGAAGCTGTTTGCTGGCCCAAAGGATGAGGCTAGGAGAGTTACCATGGAGGGGAGGGGTCAGGGAGAAGAGAAAGAGAGATAGGGCTCAGAGAGAGGAGGAAGAGGAAGAGAAAGAAGAGGAGAAGGAGGAGGTGGTAGTGGTAGTGAAGGAGAGAACAAAATGTCTGGCTTATATAGAGAGGAGCCTCTGAGGGAAGGGCAGCAGCCCTGGGCTGGAAAGTTCAAGTTTCAGATATGCTAGGTGTGGATTAAGAAGTCCTGGGAGGGGTTGGAGGCCAGGTCTGCTTTGATAGGTAAAATATACACATCAGTCCCTTGTCCCAGGTCTGAAACCAAACTGTACAATTCACTTGTGGTGGTAACAGAGATGCAGTGCTGCTGTTAGAAACCAGTCCTGCTCCGTTGCGAATCACATTGTGGGAATCATGTCCTTCTCAGGCCTGGTGATGTGCCTGGAATGTTTGCAGACGGTAATGGAACCCTCAGTCTGTTTGTTTTGAAGTACTTTAGTCTTCCTGGACTGCAATGTGCGTGGTTACACATGGTAGACTAGATTAGGCTCTGGTGGTAGCCCGAGTGAGGACAGGGGCGTGGACCCAGACTGTGGCCGTGGGCATAAAACATTTAAGAACAATAATTGTCAGGACTTGGTGATAACTGTGATGTGAGGAAAGAAAAGGAGAAGCTAAGAGTGAATCCAAAATGGCTGGTCTGGATCAGAACGTGATCCATGCTATCACCATCTAAATGAGGTTTGCAAGAGGGAGTGTTGGGCTCTCCAGAAAGCTGGATTTAAGGTGCTGGGGTGTCCAGACACCAAACTGGCTGAAGAAACCATCTGGACTTTGGCCCCACAGAATAGGTAAAACTGTTCCCTGTTTATTCAAAGAGTAAACTGAGACTGTAGAGAGAAGCCTGGAGAAATACCTCCAGGAGGAGGGACATAGGAGGCCAGATAGAATACTGCCTCCAAAGGGCAGAAGGTACCCATGAAGCTGGAACTGAAATGTAGGGGGGAGTCTTGGGGAACAAGCTAAGCTGGAAGCCAGGAGAGCACCCTGGGAGGAACAGACTGTGATATCAGAGGCTTCCAAGTGTCCCTTGGAATCAGCGATGTGGAGGTTAGGAGTGGCTGCTCTCAGGGTCTGGTGAGCAGGGGGGTATGCGCTGGGTTAGGGCTGCCAGAGAATGACAGGAAAGGTGGGATGAGTGAGTGAGGAGGGGAGAGCAGGCTAAGGCTGACTGACGCCTGCTTTGCTGTGGGTATCTTGAGGTGGAGAGGTGTGGATGCACTGAGGTGGGAAAGCTAAGAAGGAGAGGATGATGGGAAATCACTGGAGGTCAGCACAGGCTGTGGGGCTCCACAGCCATATCTCTTACATCCGAACAGGCCCTTCATTCTCCCTGGGTCACAGCATCCGATCAGACTCTCCCTCTCTTCCTCCCCACTCCCGGCTCTCCCTGACTTCAACCATACTCCTCAGAGCTACCTAAGTGTACTCAGAGTACACTATGTCAGCTTCCACCACAGAGACCTGAATCCCTCCTCTCATGTGGTTTTAAATAATTTACATTTTCAATGAGTACATTGGCATACTTTATAAACAAAAGGGGTAGAGTAGGAGGTGCTTAGGTAAACAGTGCCTCCTGCCCTGTGCCTGCTTATACCAGGCTCACCCCTCCCTGCTTCAGAAGCCTTGTAGAGACTCTCCCTATGCTTGGTTAAATTAGCTCAGTGAAGTTCTTCTTTGTGTCTTTCTTAAATATACTGGCTTCTGTGCCACCACACCCTGCTTCCCCCAATTCCATTTCCTCCAAAATAATGATATCCCAAGATGGGGTTAAAGGTACTTTTATTATCTTGAGCATGCTGAGGTTGTCTACTGACTACTTCCCTTCACAAACAATCCCGCATTTCTCCTGCAGAAATGTTTGTCTTGTTTTGTCTTAAAAAAAAAAAAATTCTTATTTGTCTTGCTATTTTTCCAACAGCATCTCAGAAACATGGTTATTTCCCCTGATCTCGATTAGCAAGACTGCCCTGGGCTCTGCCCTTGCAGCAGATCCTCCTCGGGCATGAGCTAGCCACTCTTCTGCCTGCATTGCTGCCCCTGCCTGCTGTTGCTGCTACCCCTATCTGCTGCTGATCTGCCCCTGCCTGCTGCTGCTGCCCCTGCCTGCCCTTGCTATTGCACCTGCCTGCTGCTGCTGCACCTGCCTACCCCTGCTGCTGCACCTGCCTGCCCCTGCTGCTGCACCTGCCTGCCCCTGCTGCTGCACCTGCCTGCCCCTGCTGCTGCACCTGCCTGCCCCTGCTACTGCATCTGCCTTCCCCTGCTGCACCTGCCTGCCCCTGCTGCTGCACCTGCCTGACCCTGCTGCTACACCTGCCTGCCCCTGCTGCTGCACCTGCCTGACCCTGCTGCACCTGCCTGCCCCTGCTGCACCTGCCTGACCCTGCTGCACCTGCCTGCCCCTGCTGTACCTGCCTGACCCTGCTGCACCTGCCTGCCCCTGCTGCTGCACCTGCCTATCCCTGCTGCACCTGCCTGCCCCTGCTGCACCTGCCTGACCCTGATGCTGCACCTGCCTATCCCTGCTGCTGCACCTGCCTATCCCTGCTGCTGCACCTGCCTGACCCTGCTGCTGCACCTGCCTGCTCCTGCTGCTGCACCTGCCTGCTCCTGCTGCTGCACCTGCCTGCCACTGCTACTGCACCTGCCTGCTGCTGCTGCTGCACCTGCCTGCTGCTGCTGCTGCTGCACCTGCCTGCTCCTGCAATGTTTTCTCAATGTTGAAGGTATCTGTGGCTGTCTAGCTTCTGTTTTTGTTGTTGAGATGCCCATTCCTATTATGGTTTCCTATCCCAACGTATTTTGTTGCTTTCATTTGTTTTCTTGGGCTGTGTTCTCACTTTGTAGCCCACACAGGCCTCACACTAATGTCCCTCAAGTGCTATCACACAGACATACCCCTATCTCTGCCCCTCAAGTGTTATCACCCAGGTGTGCCCCACCATGTCTAGCTTCCCCATTGGAGGCTTTAAAAAAAAAACCACATCTTTATTTCAGAAAAATGTGTGTCTTGTGTAGTTCTCCATTGTTGCTCGGGGAGGGGGAGGGGTGACCGTGCTGTGTAGCTCCGTGTCCTCCAGTTCTCTGGGCTCTCACCCCACTTCCTTGTTATTTCCTCTACTTCATTTCACTGTTTCTTCTTCTAAATGCATCTCTGGCTTAACACCGTCGGGCTTTCTGCTGTATCTCCCGGTTTCACTTCCATTTTGTGGAAGATCATTTACATTCCAATTCTATTGATTTTTAAATGTGTTTGTCTTACATTTAGTTTCCAAGATCACTTTCGTTTTCACTTCATGTTTGATAAATACAATTTATTTCCTTATCTGCTCACCTACCTGGGTGAACCATTCCAGGTTCAGTTAAGAATCTGCGTCTTTTGTGGCACCTTTACGCTGGGCATGATTTCCGTGGCATCTTTGTATTCTGCTCATGGGCCATCTGCTGTATTGTCATATGTAGACTTGTTCTGCTTCCCACTGATGGGATGAGCCTTACCCTCCCAACTATACTATATGAGGGCTCTGGACTACTCTTGAAAATTAAATATGAAGTAACTGATTTTAAATCTTTGAGACAAGAGTTGAAACTGAAGATAATTCCCCATAAAATAAAACCAAGATAAAGAGGAAAAGGACAGAAAACAAAATAGATCAAGAAGTCGCAGCTACAACCCCAATGTTAAATTAAAAGGCACCCCAGAAAGTGGCAGGGGAAATATGCAGAAAAAAATGCAAAAGAAATGAAGGGAGTGTCTTAACTTAAAACAAATGTTTGTTTACTTTGAGACGTTTACTTCGGGGGCTGCTGGGGGCGTGGGCTGGAGAGATGGGGCAGCTGTTAGAAGCACTTGCTGCTCTCGCAAAGGACCTGAGTTCAACTCCCACCACCCACATCAGATGTCTCCAGCTCCAGAGGGAGCCAGTGCCCTCTTTTGACCTCTGTGTGCATCCATATGTGCACACTCACACACACACACACACACACACACACACACACACACACACACTTCTTATATTGCCTATATTTCATTGGTTCATGAAACACTGAACTGAATTCAGTAGTTGACGTACCCAGAACAGTTGTCACAGCCAGAGTCATAAACAAACACACCTCTGACTTGGATGGTAGGATCTGAAGGGACCTGGGTGCACTGGAAAGCCATCCTCCCGCCTGTCCCTGGTCCAGAGCATCAATGAGAGGAAGGGATGAAGGATGTTCTACACAGTTATGTGATGGATGGCCATCAGGAGACCACTCAGTGTGAGCCAAGAGGAATCTGTGGCTGAAGTGGATCTCTGCCCCCTCCCCCAGCTCACCTGGGTCCCCTTGCAGTCAGAGGCAAACACAGGTGAACCAGTGGGCATGGGTTAGTGTTCACTCTTTGGTCTTAAACTAGCACAAGGCTGACTAGCCCAACAGAGGCTAGCCAACTTGGGCTTAGTAGAACCAAGGTCTGCCAAGCTGAACTGCCCCTTTCTCAGGACATGAATCCTGAGTCCATGATGACTCTGCCAGGCCCCTTGTACTTCTAGTTCCTGTTAGGGACCCACTCAGCACCACCTTTCCAGCAGCTTGGGAAAGTCAGTCTGTCTATGCCTTCCCTTCCTCCACGTTTCCACCACTGTCAGTATTGGGAGATTTGCAAAGAGGATGTAAGCTGTCCAACTGGCCTTGAGTGGCCATGACACAGCATGAATCGTGCTTTATAACACAGACACAGACACAGACACAGACACACACACACACACACACACACACACACACACACACACATGTCTTGACCAGTGGATTTTGGACTTCTAGTACCCTGTCTTAATTACATTCACATGTTGTGTCAACCACAATCTCTGATAGGCACAGCTCAGTTCACTGTTACAGAAGGATCCAATACATCATGGTGGAGCAGGCTTGGCAAAGCCTGGGATTAAGGCGAGTCATGCCTTGATGGATCAAGAAGCAGAGAGTGTGAGGCAGGAGCCAGGAGCTGGGTGTGGCTTTCAAGACCCTCGTGACCTGCTCACACCAGTCAGTCCCGCCTTCCTCAAGGTTTCTCAGCCTCCCGAATATGACCACCGGCTGGGGAACGAACAGTGAGGACCTGCTAGAGACCTTTGAGATTTGCCGTAACACATGGTGATCCCTTATGAAGTACAGAAAATGAGTTTGTATTCACACCAGGACAAACAGGTCACACCTGTGACCTTGTTGGCGTAGTCATGAAAGTGTGTAACAGCCAGCAAGACAGACATGAAGGAAGTTGTCAACTTCCTGCAGGGGCCCATAGGGGCTTGATCAACACCACAGAGCATGAAGTGGGAGCGCTGCAACATCTCACAGCAGACGCCAGCCTTTGAGGAAGCAGGAACTAGGATGGAAGTCATGCCATCCATCACGTTGTAGCCTGTTTAGGAACTGGACGTTCTACTTGGTACTGGCGTGTTGAGAAGCCACATGGGACTCCTCGGCTCAGCACAAGTGGCAAAACTCCGTCATGTTCTTCGAATGGGAAATGCCATTCCTCCCATCCCTGCCTCTCAGGACCTCAGTTCCCTCCCAAATAATTTTTCTGTTTTTTACATGACTACTTCATAGTTCACCAGTAAACAACACAACCTGCATTTTAGATTGCTTATTAGAAAAAAAAACAAAATTAAATTTGAAGAACTATCAAATCTCCTTTGGCTCCTGGTTTTAATTTTCTTCCATTGCTGGTTTTTAATACTATGAGACTCCAGGAAGACTACTCCCCTCTTTAGCGTACTCAGTATTTGGCTAGTGATGTCTTTTCTTAAGCTCTGTAGGAATTAGTAAGGCCTGAATCTAAGTCACAGGCCAGCTGCCTTCCTTTCTGGCCAGCTGCCAAGGAACTGCACCACATCTGTGAGCCTGGACCAGGGATCTCTGGTTACAGTACTTGCTGAATCCTCCCCACCAGGGTCTTCATTCCCAGACAACCATGGCTCAGCACCTCTCTCCACAGGCTCTCTCCTTGTTTCTCATCCCCTAGGCCTCCCCTGTCCTCCTCTTTCACTGACTGTGAAAGAAAGGCAGGCTTTGCTTTTCTTACACATTTTTAAAATATCAGTGAACTCTCCTTGGAAAATCTGGAATTGTCTGAAGGATTTCTTCTGAAGTGTGTTCTGACTGGTGACATCCTGTAAGGCCCTGCTCTCCTGGATGGCCTGGCTGCTTCCGTTCTGTGTAGGCTTAGTGAAGGGGAGACACGGATGTGCACATGACAGTATAAATGTTCACATGATAGTATAAAGAAGGGAGAAGATTCGCAGGTAGTTCAAACTATTTGTATTACAGCCAGAATGTGTCCATGTGCTCAAAAACTGCTCATCCAGTGGCTGGAAAGATGCCTCAATAGTCATGAACATTGCTGCATCAGCAAAGGACCCAAGCTCAGTTCCCAGCATCCTTATAAGGCAGCTTACAGGGCTGGAGAGATGGCTCAGTGGTTAAGAGCACTGACCGCTCTTCTGAAGGTCCTGAGTTCAAATCCCAGCAACTGCTTGGTGGCTCACAACCATCCATAAAAGAGATCTGATGCCCTCTTCTGGTGTGTCTGAACAGACAGCTACAGTGTACTTATATATAATAAATAAATAAATCTTTTAAAAAGGAAGCAGAAGGAGGAGGAGGGGGCAGCTTACAACTGTGTCTAACTCCAGCTTCTAAAGATCAGACACCCTTTTCTGACCTCCATGGGCATTTGCACAAAATCCACACAGGCATGCCTACACACACACACACACACACACACACACACACACACACAGGGTCAAATAAATTTTTCTACAGAACATCTCTCTGCCTAACCACAAAGGCAAACTATCCAGTCTTATTCACCACCTCTCCCATCAAAAAAGACAAATGAAAATGCTCTAGCCCACACTAGGGTGCTCCAGCCTCTACACATTGTGACTTGATATTCTCGTCCACAATGCTCACCCTTGAAAAACCACACAGTCAAGCTGCAAAGGGAATCTCAGTGTTCAGGTTTACAACTCTATGCTGAGCCTGCAGCCCATGGGTCATGGGTCAGACGCCCCTGGCAGTGGCTTTCTTCTTCCACTTGAAAGTTACCAAACTCCTCAGTCAGTTCCTGTGGACTTGAGTCTCTGGGTCAGATAGTCCTGGCACACCTGCCGTGAAAGCCGTCGGCTCCAAGCTTGGAATAAGCAAAAGGGACAACAGTCTGTGACATCGGCCACAGAGTGGGGCAGCTCACAGCCACCTCTCACTCCAGCTCCAGGGGACCTAGCATCCCCTCTGGCCCCCGCAGGCACACGGGCACACATATGCATCGATAAATAGTAAAAATGATAGCAAGCAAGAGACCTTTCTTATGTTTTCTGATTTTTGTTTTGTTTTGTTTTCCCCCCTTTGAGGCAGGATCTCATGTAGCCCAAGTTGGCTTCAAACTTGCTATGTATTTTTTTATGGCTTTTTGTTTTTTTGTTTTTGTTTTTGTTTTGTTTTGTTTTGTTTTCGAGACAGGGTTTCTCTGTGTAGTCCTGGCTGTCCTGGAACTCACTCTGTAGACCAGGCTGGCCTCGAACTCAGAAATCTGCCTGCCTCTGCCTCCCAAGTGCTGGGAGTACAGGCGTGTGCCACCACGCCCGGCTCAAACATGCTATGTATTGAGGATGACTTTGAATCTACAATTCTCTCTCCACCTCCCAAATGCTGGAATTACAGGGTCATGCCTGCAGGGCTGGGGATGGAACCCAGGACTTCTTGCATGCTAGGCAAACACTCCACCAACTGAACCACATGCCCCCACCCTGTTAATTTCTCTTTTGCTTATTATCTGAGTAGAAGGTAAGTCATGGTCTGTGTGAACCCAAGATGATAACTCTCTCTCTCTCTCTCTCTCTCTCTCTCTCTCTCTCTCTCTCTCTCTCTCCCTCTCTCTCTCCCTCTCCCTCTCCCTCTCCCTCTCCCTCTCCCTCTCCCTCTCCCTCTCCCTCTCCCTCTCCCTCTCTCTCTCTCTCTCCCTCCCTCTCCCCTCCACCCCTGTTTTAGGGAATGCTGTCGGTTTTTTGGAGACAATGGCTTGACTTTGAAAGTGTTCTTTACCAAGGCGGCACCTTTTGGTGTCCTTTGGACTCTCACAAACTACCTATACCTACACGCAATAAAGAAGATAAACGCCACAGACGTCTCCGTCCTGTTCTGCTGCAACAAATCGTTTGTTTTCTTGCTGTCGTGGATTGTTCTCAGGGACAGATTCATGGGAGTGAGGGTAAGTTCTCGATTACCTGTCTTCCCCCTCTCCGTCATGCCGAGCAGAACCCGCCCTGTCCAGTGGCTCCCTGTGCTCCATGCAAGCATGAGCTGCTGACTGATGTTCTTCCGATTCTCAGAAGGGCGCAGTTCTTGCTATGGCTTGCAGGCCTTCTTGCTTGCTACCCACGCTAGACAAACATTTGTGAAAGCACCTTTCATCCCAGACATTTCCAAGAGCATTCCTTAAAGCTCGTGCCAAGCAGGGAATCAGCCGGGGTGTATGTGCCTGGGAGGGGCTTGCCTGAACCATATAGCCAGAAACACCAGTGCTAAGTTAGAGCTGAGAGACAGTGCAAGGCAGCGGGGTTGGGGATTTTGCTTGAAACTCTAGATCAAGGGCAAATGCGATGACATCCTTTGAATGGTCAGAATTTTCCTGGACAAAATCTCATAGTCAGTTGAAAGCTAGCCAGACTTCATGACAGTTGTGTGGGGCATGGTAAATGCAGTGCTAAGTCCCAGCGGGAACATGGAGATGCCTACCTAACCCAAGGAGAGGAAACAGGTGCCTTTGGTCAAGGACAGAATCTCGATGGCTTTCTACCTGCTCCCTCTGGTGGTCAGAGATTGCCTCTGCTGTTCCTCTCCTTGCCACACAGTAGGACAGAACACTGGCCACTCAATGGGCAGCTAATCGTCTCTTCCTTCTTGATGCTCAGCGCCAGGTGCTGGGCAGCCTCAGTCGAGCTAACCATGTTGGCAGCCATCAAGAGACAGACTCCAGGTCCTCTGCTTCTGTCCTTGCTTCACTGTCCTGAGACTAATGACATCACCTCGAGGTTGGGCTTACGCCCACCTGAGTTATACACACAGCAGTAGGGACGTGAGTCAACTGCTGGTTCATATTTTTAGCTTACAGCAGGGGGAGGGGGAGAGTTTGTTTTGAGGCTTAGCGTTAATTTTGGAATAAAAACTCACGCCCAGGGCTGCCACCCAGAAAAGCCTTCAGCAAATCAATGACCTAATACACGGCTGGAGGGACTGCAGGTGCTTCACACAGACAGACTCAGAGTTAAAGACTTGTGTGTCCTGGGGTCACTGAGCCATGGTTATGCCTTTCCAGGCTCTACCTAGGTAGGGGTCAAGGAATCAAGAGAGTCCATAGAGCTTCGGGGGGGAATGACGCAGATGTCCCAAGTAAATTTTTGTTATGGGAAAGAGACGCTTCAAGGCCAAAGGCACAGAAACAGAAAGAGAGGTGTGGGTGAGAATCAAGTTGAGCTTCTCAGCCGGCTTGCAGAACACAGCGTGGTTGAGATCTGTGCTTGTTTGCTGTCCGTGGGTAGGAGACTCTCCTTCACCCTTCTACAGGGAAACAGTCTGGCAATGTTGGCCTCCGATTAAAGTGCCCTCTACTGACCTCTGCACACTACAGGTTTGTGTTAGGCTTTCGGTACTCAGTGGGTACTGTCGGGAGAAGCTGCAGGGTGAGAGGGTGTTGTAATGTGCAGACACAGGTGCAGGCATGCTCTCCCTTTAGGAGTGCATGGCCAGTCAGTGACAGGATCAATACGTGAGCTCTGAAAGCTCATGGAATCCTTGAGACAAGAAGAGAGTCAACTGGAAGCCGCTCAAGTGCTTCTCTAGTTGCTGAGATAAAGCACCTGACAAAGGCAGCGTGAGGAAGGGAGGGTTGGCTGTGGCTCACGGTTTGAGGGCTACAGTCCCTCGCGGAGGAAAAGCCGCGGAGGCAGAATGCAGTGACCACACTACGCTTGTAGTCGGGATGTGGAGATGCGGAAGCTGGCGCTCTGCTCACATTCTCCTCAGTCCGTGGGGTGAGGCCACCCGCTCACCCTACCTTCACTAACACGGTACAGAGTCCTGCACAGACCATCCAGTGTTCCCAGGATGCCTCTAAATCCCCTCAGGCTGGCAATGATGATTAGCCATTTACCGTTATCCATTTAAATGTTAAATCAGATTTGCTATCCAATAGCTTCTGTTTAGACTCTTCTGCCTCCTGCTGTGTGCCCTGGGGCAGATTCCTTAACCTCTCTGAGTCTTCCGTACATAAAAGGTTAAGTGTCACTAAGCCGCTGGAGGAAGAGAGGATGCACTCAGGGTTGGCCTCTGAAGCTCAGCTGTCAGAGGCTGCCACTCTCGTCAACTTTGAAGGGTCTTCCGCTCTCTAGTTCCCTGGGGCTCTGTGAGCACTGCAGCCGTCTCTGCTTGGGCTCTCTCTGCTTGGACTCTGCAAGTGTTCTGGATGCCAGAACGCTTTCTCCTTAGAGATTGTATCCCGCAACCTACAAATGCCAAGAACAGCACAGAGGAAAGACCCAGGGAAGGAAGAGCTAAGGAGAAGGAGGAGGGACCGCACTTACAGGTCAGGGCATGATCTGCAGCCCTCAAAGGACAGTGGTGTGGTCCGTCCCTGCTGCTAGTGTGTCACGTGACCTGTGAAGTGTCTGCTATCACCGCCGTATGATCCCTGTTGAGAATTAAAAACCCCAAATCCAGGCCCTGTAAGGTACCTGTAGAAGATGGGAAGAGAGCTCAGTAGTTCCCAGGTGCTAACTAGGTACTGTCCCTCAGGCCTTGTCGTGACTGAGGAACCTGTCCCCAGAATAAGATCACCAGTCTGTCCAGGCTCAGTGGCCAGCCCTGGCTACAGCCTGAGACGAAGCTAAACCACCACCCTGGGCTACCCATGCCTCAGCAGTTTGGTTCTGTCAAGCTTGGAGAGGTGTCCTGCAAGCTCCGCCCCATTGGCCACCTCCCTCTCACCCCGTGAGTCTTGGGATGAGACGTTGCTTTCTTTCTTCTATCTGGAAAAACCCATGAATAGAACATTCTCTTAAGCACTTACACCTCCTTCCAAGGCCTGACAGTGTCTCCTCCCTCTATGGCCTGACAATGTCTTTCTCCTTCCATGGCCTGACAGTGTCTCCTCCCTCCATGGCCTGACAATGTCTTTCTCCCTCCATGGCCTGACAATGTCTTTCTCCCTCCATGGCCTGACAGTGTCTCCTTCCCTCCATGGCCTGACAATGTCTTTGTCCCTCCCGTAGATCGTGGCCGCCATCCTTGCCATCGCAGGCATTGTCATGATGACCTACGCCGATGGCTTCCACAGTCACTCAGTCATTGGCATAGCCCTGGTGGTGGGCTCTGCCTCCATGTCAGCTCTCTACAAGGTAAGCACGATGAACCCACCTTCCCAGCAGGCCTTGGGGCAGCAGAGCTCTGGGACTCACAGCCTGTAGCCTCAGACATTCTGGATGGTGCGTGGACTTCTAAGAAGAGTGTATATTTTTAGTATGCATCAAGAGGGCAGGGTCCACGCAGGCAGCTGAGAAAGACCGGACCCCTGGACCCATCCATGCTTGCTTGTGCCTGATGGGACATGGAGACTGGATTATGTGTATGGCTTTGTCATATAACTCTTTGGCTGTGTGATTTGGGGGGCACCAAGGACCATTCTGAGTCCATGACGGTTCAAACACTATTTGTGAAATAAATGCGCAAAAGCATCTTTGGCAAGAGCTAGGCAGAGTGGCTTATGTCTTCCATGCCATCACTCACGGAGGCAGGAGCATTGCCATAAGCTTGAGCCTTCGCCTCAGAAAAGAAAAACAAAATGTTGGCAAATGTTAGAAGTCGTTGGAAAGTACCCCCTAAGTGCCAGTCTAGAGACAACAAATGACTGTTGTGTAGCAGGGCGTCCTGCTCTTATACCAATTCAGGCTCCATGCTGTCATTTCCTAGCTCCTGTCTCTCCCTCTCCTCTCCTTTCCTCTCCCCTAGGTCCTCTCTCTCTTCCCTAGAGATGGGAGATACAAAATGTCTTCACACACACCTCCCCAGTGATCACTTCCTCTAAATAGGCTCCACCCCCAGCGATCACTTCCCCTAAATAGGCTCCACCCCCAGGTATCACTTCCTCTAGATAGGCTCCACCCACTCCCAGGGAGCTTTGCCTCTAGCTAGGCCCCTCCTCCTGAAGCTTTCATGACTTTCTCAAACAGAACTGCTTGCTGGGAACCACATGTTCAAACATACAAGCCTGCGTAGGACATGTTGCCTTTAAACCACAGCACCTGTCTAGAGGGACTACCTAGGCAGTCAGAAGCTCTTTGATCCCTTTCCCGATTGTATGCATATAAGTGGGGAACCAGGCAAAGGACTAGACAGACAGACACTTGACTGGGCTCTTTGTTCACAAAACAAGTTGGATAGGGCCCACGGACATGCCTGAGTTCAGCTTCTGGCTGCACAGTCACATCCGTCCCTCGTCTCCCAGCCCTTTGAACATCAAAAGTGATGTGCAAACAATAACATTGCAGGAGGATTAAGTCTAGTGCAATTCACTAAGCCCCGTGTCATTTATACAAAGGGAGGTAAGACGGAGCAGGCACTAGCAAAGTCTCTCAGTTTTGTTTCAGAGAAAACATCTTTGCAGGTAAAGGCCTCTTTTGGGAGTGCTGCTCACAGGTAAAGTGCTTGCCTTAGAAGGGTGAGGTCTGGAGATCAGAATCCCAGTCCTCCGTAAGTGCTAACAGCATGGCAGCCTGTCTAGGATCCCAATACACAGAAGACAGAGATGGGAGACCCTCCAAGGAGGCTGGCTAGCTAAACCAACTAGACAGGCAAGCTCTGGGTTCAAATAGAGACCCTGTCCCAATATATAACATGGAAATTAATCCAGGAAGACACAGGAGATCAATCTTTGACCCTCAGGCACACATATGTGTGCGTGTGCATGCACAGGGAGGCGGGGGTGGGGGGGAGGAGATGGGGTGTACTGGGTCAGGATCCATTTGGATGCCCCAGAGAGGCTGTGCAATCGTGGCAGACAGTTCTACACATTGTGAACATAACATTATTATAACAGCTGGTATGCAGATCCATGACTCCTGGAGACAAGGTTTGTGAGGCCAGACGCACACAGTTCAGCCTGACAGCATGTGGACTGCAACGCTCCACCAAGCTTCATCAGGGTTCGCTGACAGACAGGGAAGGTCAAACCCAGTGGAGCTATGGAGCCAACCGTGCTGGCATCCGCAGATTTCCTTATCGGTGGGGCTGGGTTCATCCTCACCTCCTACTCTCCCTGGCAGGTTCTGTTCAAGCTTCTGCTGGGCAGCGCCAAGTTCGGAGAAGCGGCCTTATTCCTGTCCATCTTGGGCGTGTTCAACATCCTCTTCATCACCTGCATCCCCGTCATCCTCTACTTCACCAAAGTGGAGTACTGGAACTCCTTCGACGACATTCCATGGGGAAACCTCTGTGGGTTTTCCATTCTCTTATTGAGTAAGTAGCAGCAGCCTGTGCAGAAGCCCCAGCAGATAGCAACAGACACAGAAGGGGAACCCCTTGCTGTCCTGAAGTTCTCACTCTTTTTCAAAGTTCTTGCAACTTCTTAAAAGAACAGTATTTAAGGTTTTTTGAAAAAAAAAATATTTTCTTGGGAGGAGGTGGCCTTAGAAGGTAGGGCTTGTAAAAAGATGTATTCATTTCGTTGTTAGTGTACAAGTGTATACTTACACTTATGAGTTTTGGCTGTACGTATGTGCACCATGTGATGGCTGTGGAGGTCTGAAGAAGATCTCAGATCCCCTAGGACTGGAGTGACAGATGGTCGTGAGCCACAATGTGGGTGCTGGAAACCAAACCCGGTGCCCTCTGTGAGAGCAGCAAGTGCTCTTAAAGCCCGAACCATCTCTTTATCCCTTATTTTAATTTTTGTGTACATGTGCATGTGTGCGAGTGAACCAGTATATGCAGGTGTCCACGGAGGCCAAAGCAGGCTCTCTGTCAGATGTCCTGGAGCTGAAGTTACCAGCAGCGGTGAGCTGTCTGATGTAGGTGCTGGGAATTGAACCTGGGTCCTCTGAGAGAACAACGGGCACTCTTAACTGTGAGCCATCTCTCCAGTCCCACTCATTGGACTTTAGGAGGGCTTTGCAGGATTGTGATCATTCTCATGGCAATTGTCATATCAGCTGTCACTGAGGCTCTGAGTAAACACAGTGGCAGTCTGGGGTTAGTTCATGTAGCACGTGTCCATGGGGCGCTGTGAAAGTATCTCTGCTTAGTGGGAATGATTAATTACCATTCTCATTAGCGTTTCACTGCTAGATAAAGGCTGCTGCTGGGGAGAAAGGTGACAGAGACACCTGCCTCGTGAGTTCATTCTAGTTTCATTTTGCTGCTGTGCTGTGACAGACACAACAGCCAAAAGCACCTTAGAGGAGGAAAGGGATTCATCTGGCTACACTTCCACGTCACAGTCTAACACGAAAGGCAATCGGCAAAAACTCACACAGGAGTGTGAAGCAGAAACCATGGAGGAGCACAGCTCGATGGCTTTTTAGCTCAGGCACTGGGTCACACTTAGCTTCTGAAGCCCAGGACTACCTGTCTAAGGATTGATGCCGCCCACAGTGGACTGAGTCCTCTCAACATCAATTAACAAGACAACCTCCCCCCCCCCCCCCGCTGACATGTCCACAGGTCAATCTGATCTTGGCAGTTCTTTAATGGAGACCTGAGAATAGGCTGTCAGGTTGAAAATTAAAGCTAAGGGCACATCACATCCCTATTCAGCCATCCAGAAACAGAACTAACCATGAAGAAGAGCAGCAGATCTTTGGTCACCTTTTTTTCCAGACCCATTCCCTCAGGTTCTGAGACTTGTTTTTGTTTTTGTTTTAAGATTTATTTTTATTTATTTACTTTTTTATGTATGTGAGTACACTGTAGCTGTCTTCAGACTCACCAGAAGAGGGCATCTGATCCCATTACAGATGGTTGTAAGCCACCATGTGGTTGCTGGGAATTGAGCTCAGGATCTCTGGAAGAGCAGTCAGTGTTCTTAACTGCTAAGTCATCTCTCCAGCCCCCTGAGACTTGTTAAAATGCTCCTTGTAACCCCAATCGTGCTCCTTCAAGAAAAAAGCTTAAGTTCATGGAATGACAAGACTCCTTGTGGTGCCTGCCTCCTGACTCTCTTAGAAACTGGGAGTCAAATGAGCCGACACAGAGGTCAAGGACAGGACAGTTATAGGTAACGCCAATCTTCAAAATTCTCTATTTCAGCATTCAATATTGTATTAAATTTTGGAATCGCTGTCACGTATCCCACGCTGATGTCTCTCGGAATTGTCCTCAGTGTACCTGTAAACGCAGGTAAGCATTTTTTCATGGATCTCTGTCTCTGTGTGTTATAAATGCACCATCTCCTTGGCTTACACACACACACACACACACACACACACACACACAAATGTACGCACCCTTTCACATAGCCACTTACATCTATTATTGCTGCAGCTGCTGCATAATGCGTGTTTAACCTCTGCAAAGAAAGAAGACACGTTTAGCATACTTGATATATAGCCCTTTGCTGTATACACGGTCTTTTCCCATGACAGGTTTGCGTTGTTGTTGTTGTTGTTAACTATTTTGCTGTACTTGGAATGGAACCAAGAGCTGCGTGCACACTAGGCAATCTCCCTACCATTGAACTATATTTCCTTTGTCCTTTTTCAGCATTCTGTTTTGAAACAGGGTCTGGCTAGCCTTGAACTCACTTCATAGCCTGGACAGTCTTTGGATTTGCAGTCCTCCTGCCCAGCCTCTAGGGTGACAGGTGTGTGCCATCAGGCCCAATTCAGCCGAGAAACTTCTATGCCCAGTTAAGCCCAGAAAGTACAAGGCTGTCTCCATCCTAACAAAGGACAAACCTAGGGCAGCCTGGAGCAGGAAATGGGTGAATTTTTTGCAAGTGACTTTCATGAGGAGAACTTGCCACATCGGGCAGTCATGTGGAAACAGGTTGGCACTCCATTGAGGCAGGAATGTTATTTCCTTCTGCCACCTGGGTGAGGGCCAGAACCCTTTGGGTATGGGAACCCACGTTGTCCCGGGGCCTTGTAGTTGGCTCCTCTCCCTGGCTGCTTTATGCTGGCTTGAGATTTCAATTTCCTCTCCAGAATTCTCTGCCTCATACCCTGGCTCCTTGCAACATTGCCTCTGGACCCCTGATTCCATTAGAGAACTGGTTTCCTGGGACCCGGTCCCATAACCTATGCACAGTAGTGTTTGGAAGCAAAGCCCCTCTTGATTTTAGACACTCTCCTGACGTCTGGCTTCCCTCCTTGACTCCCCATCCTGCCCCACAGTTCTTTATCCCTCACCAGACTCTCCCAGGTGCCTCATGGCCACAGTGTGAAGAGACCTCAGGACACTAGGCACAGCCCAACAATGCCCACCTCGTCCTAGATGTCTGGGGTTCCCATTCATCAGTCCTTTGGTCGGCGTGTCTCCTCACAATTGAAGGCTGTGCCTGCCCCTCTGGCTTCCAATTGAGAAGTAGATGAAGCAATCCATACATAAGACGGCACTTCAGAGCTAGGGGGATGGGCAGCATGGTGGCACACCCTTGTAATAGCAATACTGAGGAAGCACAAACAGGAGGCTCTCTGAGCTCATGGACCAGCTAGCCTGGCCTACTTAATGGGCTCTAAGCAAGAGAGAAACCCTGTTGCCCCCCAAAAGGTAGATGGTGCCCAAGAAACAATAGCTGAAGTGGCCCCTTATCTTCCTAACCAGAACACATATACATGATTACAGGTACCTAGAGACAGACAGACAGACAGTGGGGTACGGAAGGCACCTGAGCTCCTACACAGCTGTCAAAAGCTGTGTAAACATGATAGGCTCCTGGAAGACACTTCTCACATGGCACCCATTCAGCCCTGTGGTTTAATTTGGTGTCACATGGGGATATGGTAAAAGGCATACCCTACACTAGTTTGGCACTGAGAGTTACTTTGGCCACATCCTGCAGCTGAAGATTAGTAAGGAATATTTCGCATGGCTTAACTGCAGAAAAGAGGGCTAATCCCATGTCAAAGGCAGGAATCCAGTTCCCATCAAGAGGAGGAAGGTGAGGACCAGTGCTCTGGAACTTGGCAGAGAAGAGCAGTCACCAGCCTGCAGGGCTCATTCTGCTCAGAGGACCCTGGGTGAACCATCCCTGGCCAATGAATTAACAGCTGTCAGTGTGAAAAGCTGAAATGTTTCTGAGAGTCCACAGGAATTCTCTGGGTTTCGGGGTGCACTATTACCCTCTCATTCCTTCTCTATCTCCCTCCTAGACAAAGTGGGGAGTCAGGAAGTGGAGAGAAGTAGGAGGAGGCAGGAAGTTGGGGAAATATCAGAGCCTAGCCTTGACAGAGAGGAAAGGCAACCCCCACCAGGGTGAGCAGTGGGCAGTTGCCCTGTTAGTTAGAAGTTTGCAACCTCCAGTAGAACAGACAAGAGACGGATCTTCCCCCTGCAGCAATATTATCTCCTGGGGCAGGCAGGCTTCAGATGGGCTCAGTCTGGGTTAGCCAAGGAGAGAAGGGACATTTCCTCAAATAAGAAAGAAGGTGCCTTCAACAGTGGGGTGCTCCGAGCACCGTCGTAGCTGTTGGAAGAAGGATTGGAATTTTATGGACGGATCTCAGTCCATTTCCCAGTTATTCCTGTCACCTGACTGCTCATCAGGACAGGTCAGGTGTCTTTAGGGGAAGCCCTTGGGAAAGGGGCATCACCTGAGACTTAGAGCCTCACAGCAATTGATTGGCAGGAATAACAAGAACTCTGCAGTATAGCTGGGTTTGCTGGCACACACTGGTAACCTCAGCTCTTGGGAAGCAATGGCTTGAGGATCAGGAGTTCAAGGTCATTTGCAGCTACTTAATGAGTGCAAGGATAGCCTGGGCTATGTTGAGACTCAAGAAACAAAAACAAAGTGGGGAGAGAGATGGCTGGGTAAAGACCCTTGCCGCCATGCCTGGTAACCTGGGTTAGATTATTGGTATCTCCAAGGTGGAAGGGGAGAAATGACTCCCAAAAGTTGTTCTTTGACCACACTGTGCCCCTGATACTCACAAGATCATATGCATACATGTTGAGCAAACATACAAATAAATTAAAATACATAAACAAAGCTTCTAAAAAGAAAATTCACAAATAGTATCCTAAAAGAACTAGGTCAGGTTTGCTTATCAAAGTGCATACCCATGTAGTGAGATTAAATTATAAAATAAATGTCATGTATGACATCACAAATACTGTGAAAAGTACCAAAAATATCAATAAAAGTAATATTTTCTTTATCCTGAAACTCAAATCGCCCAGAATTAAACTCCCTGGCATGTTTAATTTACACGTGTGCTCCCAGTTACCCTTGATTTATTTTTCTCACACTCAAATTACCACTTACACGTGGGTGCCGGATTAGATTCAGATGGTGACACCCAAGCCCGGGACCTCCGAGGAGACAGGTGTTGAGAGGCTCAGGCGACCCCAGCCTGCACTAACAAGCCTCCTGCCCTATCGGATGCTCAGACCTATCACTCCATCCACAGACTGAGTAAATGGTGGTCTGTCTCCCACAGTGGTGGATCACTACACCAGTCAGATAGTCTTCAACGGGGTCCGGGTCATCGCCATCATCATTATCGGCCTGGGCTTCCTCCTCCTGCTCCTTCCAGAAGAGTGGGATGTCTGGTTGATCAAGCTGCTCACCCGACTCAAAGTGAGGAAGAAGGAGGAGACAGCAGAGAGCAGCGGGGATTTGGGCACGGGTCCCCAGAGCAGGAGCAGAAGAGCCCGCCCATCCTTCGCTCGCTGAGAAAACTCCTCTGGAACTCTGGGATGCCCCCATGGTAATGTTTTTGAGGTCTAATTCCTGAGGGAGGAACCTCAATTGGGTGAGGTGTACATACATGTACAGTTTTGGTAACTGCGGTAAGTTCTACGGTATTTATTGGCATGTCCAATTTGCTTGCACTTTTCCACGTCAGACCTTCCACTAAGGGTACCGATTCAAAACAGATGAGAAAAGAACCTCTCAGTGCTTCTTCAATGAATGTAAAGTGGGGTAAAAATGAGCCTTGTGTCGGTCTCTTCAGAGGACAGGCAAGCTGGACAAGCCAGGGCCAAGGCTCTGCCTCTTAGCAACTGAAAATGACATTGTGCACTGTGATTATTTTTCAGCTCTAGTAGGTCATATTTTGTTTTATACCAGAACTGTATACTTAATTTTAAGGAATATCAATGAACCAAAAGATAATTGTCAGTTAATTTGAGTGGGTGGGTAGATGGATGGATGGATGGATGGATATGTGGATGGATGGATGGATGGATGGATATGTGGATGGATGGATATGTGGATGGATGGATATGTGGATGGATGTGTGGATGGATGGATGGATGGATGGATGGATGGATGGATGGATGTGTGAGTGGATGGATGGATGGATGGATATGTGGATGTATGTATGTATGTGTGGGTGGATGGATGGATGGATGGATGTGTGGATAGGTAGATGGATGGATGTGTGAGTGGATGTATGTATGTGTGGATGTATGTATGTATGTATGTATGTATGTATAAACAGATGGATAAACATATAGGTGGATAGATGGTGGGTGGATAGATGGGTGGATAGGAAAGGAAGAGAGAGGCAAAGCAGAAAAGAATAATAGACATGAAGATAAACAGAGGACAGGCCTATGCTGGGTCACATGATAGAAGACAGAACTCTGACCTAGCTGGTCTGGTCTCACAAGACCGTGAGGAGAACTCAGTGCCTTCTACAGCATCTCTGTCCTATGTGAAGCGAGGTGACATTAAATGTCACTGGCGCCGTCTTATAATTTAGATGTAGAAATCTTTAGAAAAACAAACAAACAAACAAACAAACAAACACAAACTATATGTGTATATGTGTGTTCAAAAGTGACAAAGCCGGTGGCCAGTGCGTTTGGAGGGCGGTTGGCGGTGTGCGGCGTGCACAGCGGGTGCCCTGTGTGGGAGGAATGGCTGGTGGTTTTCGCCTCCAGACTGAGTCTGTAAGCCTTTTAAAGAAACTTTTAAGCACCGGGCTGTTTACTTACACAATTAAGGTCTGCCGGAGACTTCTATCTGTGATAGATCTGTACAGAGGGACTGGGCTTAGAGTTTACTATTTTTGAAGTTTACATTGTTACATATAAATGGGAACCTGATTTTGAAATGGTATCATATCCTAAAGGTGCATTCTGGAACCATGGAGTCTTTGTTTCCTGGGGGGAAGGGGTCCTCATGACCTGAACTTTTTAGCCAATTATTATTCTCAGTTTCCATTACTTGTTTGGCCAAACAGATTAATAAAATATTTGAAACAAAAAAATAAAAAGCATTGAGTGTGCTTTCGGTGCCTCCCGGTCACCACCCACTGAGGGTCCTTGTGCAGCCTGCCTAGCTGCCAGAGGGAAGGTGGTTGTTGCTATGGTGACAGACATAGAAACTGAAAGTCTGCGGGGCTGAAGGGACGGTGCAGTAGGAGACAACTCAGTGGTAAAATTCCTGCTGCACGAGCTGTGTAAACAGGTGAGCATGGCTAAAAGCACACGTGTGCACACACGCACCCCTGTAACTGCAGCACAGTAGGGGGCAAAGGCAGGAGGGTCGGTGAAGTCGTGTCTAGACAGCTGTGGCCACAAGCTGTGAGACCCATCTTGTGCAGAGCTTTGGAGGGCAGGGTTCCTAAAGACGGGATAGGAGTCGCATCACCCACGTCTCCAAGTCCAAAAGGCAGCACAGGTGGCAACGTCGTGTCCTGTCACCTCCACCTCCAAATACTTCATTTAACTCAGCCCAGCAAACAGTTCCCTCTATAAAGTTAGCTCTATACCTGCCCTACAGTAAATGTCCCATCAGCTCATTTTAAAAATCAGCTGATTTTTAAAAGACAGAACCAGGAAGATGGCGCCACTGTTAAGAGCACTGGCTGCTCTTCCAAAGAACTCAAGTTTGGGTCCCAGCATCCACAGGTCAACCCACAACTGTCTGGAACTCTAGTTCCAGGTATCTGATACCATTTTCTGGCTTCCACAGTTACCAAGTACACATGGTGTACATACAGGCATAAAGGCAAGACACCCACAAACACATTTTTTTATTTAATGATAAAAATAAAAAGGATTGAGAGCTCTTTCCTCCTGACCTTCTCAGCCCTCCCTTCTAGCCCAGGACCTCCAGTGGCCACCCCAGGCTGGCACTCTGACCAGTGGCTTACTCAGCCACCATCAGAGAGGCTTCTTCCTGCAGTAAAGGGGAACTGACACAGACCCACATCTGGACAATGTGCAGAGAGGGAGAGACTTTGGAGCACTCGGCCCTAAATCAAAGCTTTCCCCTCATGACTCAAGGATCCGTAAGGGACATGAAAAGGTTGTAAGAGCTAGGGATGGTGTATGTCTCCAAGGAAGCTGGACTGACAGACATGTGAACCCAGAGACTGGCAGCATGTACAAGGCCTGCACAAGTTAAAGCCAGCCGGGGTCCTAGCACTGAGAGGGGAGCATAGACAAAGGCTCTCAACCCTAACAAGATGCTGTCTGATACCAGCGGCCACGGGGCAGGCACCATGCTCACCAGTAATTGGCCAACACAAATCGAAGACAGTGGTAATTTTGTAAACTTTTTGTCTCATTTTGTTTTTGTTTAAAAGTCTTTTTGTCTGTTTGGTCAGTCTTTTGCTTGTATAGATAGTTTTCTGGTTTTGTGTTTTCCTTGGGTGTTTTATTTTGCGTTCCCTTTGGGGGGTGATTGCTTTTAAAAGAGACAGAGAGGGCATGAAGTTCGGGGAGTGGGGGAGTCAAAGAGCATCTGGAAGCTGTGGGGGGAGGGGGAAAGCATAATCGAAATATATGAAAAAAATTCCAATTAAAAATAAAAAGAATTGGAAGCAAACACTCCATAAGGTATCTGCACACCTACTCTCAACGAATCATTACTCATGATAACCCAAGGGTAGAAGTGAACAGGTGGGGGTGGCTGACAGGCAGAAATTTGAATGGGTGGATTTAGGTATATATGCATAAACAAAATCCGGTGTGCTCATACTGTGGTGGAGAACTATTCAACCTTAGAAATCAATACGGAAGCGCTCACACCTGCTGTAATACCTCTGTACCTGGCAGCTCTTGAGTAGTATGAAGCAAGCCTGACACAAAAAGGCAGGTGCTGTGTGACTCTATTTTGAAATCCCCGGGATGGCCAGATTCAACCAGAAAGGAAGCGGGTGTGTGGCTCGTGTGTGATCCCAACAGGCAGGAGGAGCACTGCAAATTTGAGGCCAGCCTGCTCTTGTGTAGTGAGCTCTGAGCCAGCTAGAGTATCTCAGAGTCCCTGTCTCAAAAAAAAAACAAACAAACAAAAAAAAAAAAAACAAAAAAAAACCAAAGCAATAATATCCCCTGTGGTGGTTTCAATATGCTTGGCGGTCCTGAAACTTGCTCCCTGAACTCAGAGATCTGCCGGAAAGTGGAAAGAAGAGTGTCTGTTAAGGACTGAGCAGGACTGGCGTTTAATGGTACAGTGCTTCACTTTGAAGATGAGAAGCTTCTGGAGGCGGGTGGTGGTGACAGCCACGTGGCTTAACACTTGGGACTTCATGCAGAAGAATGGCTATATGGATATATATTCTGAATTTTTAAAGATGACTACGAAATACAGGAGGTATGGCGTGGAAAGATTGAAACTCTGCTCTTTGTGGTATACCGGGGCCCTGAGTTGAAGTGAGGGTAGACAGGGAGATTTGTTTTTGCAAAGGAGATAATCCTGGGGTTTTAACCACTGGGGATACTGGGGAAAGACTATAACAGAAAAATACTATACCTGGGAAATATTTAAGGAAGCTGATGGTATAGAGGCCACCCACACTGGGGAAGGGCCTGCCCTCTGGAGGCTAGTTTAGGTAGCACCTGCAGACCAGCTCTGTTTTGGCTTCATGTGGAATCTAGAGGCCGGTCTTCTGTGTCCTCCATGATTCTGAGCTTGTGTATTTGAGATAGGTTTTTTTCCTGGCCTTGGGCCTCACTGATTGTCGAGCTCCACCTCTTGCAGGACTCCCTACCTACCTGTAAGAATGTAATATTAGAATCTAGCTTTTCTGTAGCAGCCTCCTCTTCCTTTCACACATGGGCCAAGCACCTTACAAAACAAAGTCTGTGAGTGAGTCTAGGGCTAAGAGACAATCCCTGGGCTGGGATCTCTTGCCTGGGGAGTGAGTTAGTATCAAAGCGGGTGTTGGCGTTGATTTAGTGTTTCTATTGCTGTGCTGAGAAATCATGGTTTTCAGGAGAAGGTGACTTATTTTAAGCTTACAACTCAGAATCACAAGGCAGGAACCTGGAGGCAGGATGATTAAGGATAGAATAATTTAATGGACAAATGATCGATAACTAGATAGATAATAATTGTTAAATAACTGACATAACAAATAATCATGAGGGATGAGAGATAATGGACATACAGACAAACAGACAGACATGAGCACTGTACCACGGAGCCATGTCCCTGGCCCGGTTTCTTTCTTGTGCTTGAGTTGCTATTCCAAAACAAATCCCTAACATTGCCATGGGTTCAAGCTATGCTTGTTAACTTACTCCTTTGGGAAAACCCTATTAGAGTCATTCTTTCGAGGCAACCTCTGGAAAGCCCTTCTTGGCATTCAAAATCGGTATCAGGGAAGAGCCACATATCAAGCAGTCTAACCCATCAATGCACTGAACCAGAGCTAGATTAAATAACTGCCGTGTAATCAGCCCCAGAAAGATGGGACGCAGGCAACAAGGCTTATTCTCATAGTCATTTGTCTGGAACAGTCCAGGCTATTAGGGAAAATAGCTGTATGCAATGCCTTACAAATAACGGAGTCTCAGATAGCCCGGGCTGGTTTCAAATGATTTGTAGCAGTGGAGAACTCTTTTTTTTTTCATTGTAGCATTTTTTTTATTGGATATATTCTTTATTTACATTTCATTTCCCTTTTCCTGGTTCTCCGCCCCCCAAAGGTCCCATATGCCCTTTTCCCTACCCCTGTTCCCCCATCTACCTCTTCCCACTTCCCTGTTCTGGTATTCCCCTACACTGATGCATTGAGCCTTTCCAGAACCAGGGTCCACTCCTTCCTTCTTCTCAGACATCATTTGGTATGTGGATTGTGTCTTTGGTGTTCCAAGATTCTAGGCTAATATCCACTTATCAGTGAGTGCATACCATGGGTGTTCTTTTGAGACTGGGTTACCTCACTTAGTATGATGTTCTCCAGCTCCATCCATGTCTCTAAGAATTTCATGAATTCATTGTTTCTAATGGCTGAATAGTACTCCATTGTGTATATATACCACATTTTTTGTATCCATCCTCCATTGAGGGACATCTGGGTTCTTTCCAGCTTCTGGCTATTATAAATAAGGCTGCTATGAATATAGTGGAGCGTGTATCCTTATTACATGCTAGGGAATCTTCTGGGTATATGCCCAGGAGTGGTATGGCAGGGTCCTCCGGAAGTATCATGCCCAGTTTTCTGAGGAACCACCAGACTGATTTCCAGAGTGGTTGTACCAGCTTGAAGTTTCACCAGCAGTGGAGGAATGTTCCTCTTTCTCCACATCCTCGCCAACACCTGCTGTTTCCTGAGTTTTTAATCTTAGCCATTCTGACTGGTGTGAGGTGAAATCTCAGGGTTGTTTGGATTTGCATTTCCCTAATGACTAATGATGTTGAACATTTCTTAAGGTGCTTCTCAGCCATCCGAAGTTCTTCAGGTGAAAAGTCTTTGTTTAGCTCTGTATCCCATTTTTTGATAGGGTTATTTGGTTTTCTGAGAACTCTTGAAGTCCTAAATCTTCCATTTCTGTCTCCAGAATGCTGGAATTATCGGTGTCTGTAACCTTGCTAGTTTAGTTTATATAATGCTGGAAATTGAACCTAGGACTTCATGCGCACTAGGCAAGTGCTCTACCAACTGGGCCACGTGTGAAGCCCCAACACATTTTATTTTAAGGGCCGTTTTGGTGGAGTGGAGATTCTCAGGGGCACATCTCAAGCTTTTACCTCTCTTAAATTCCTGAGCCATGCATTAAATTCCTTAGCATCCCCAATAAGTGTATCACACTAATATGTGCAAAGTTGTTCTCGATTTCCTTCAAATCTCTTATCCCTGTATCTTTCACATCTTTGAGAACACAAATCTATCTTTCTGGCCCAAAAGCTTTAGCAGTAGTAAATACGTCTTCAGAAATTTGAGTTTCTTGAGACTCGAGGTAGTGAGCACAGCCAGACATTTCTGAGCCCAGCCTGAGTGGCAGCAGGCTGCCCTCTCAATGGAGAAGAGGAGGATGGAGGAAGGAAGGGTTGTGGCAGAGAATGAGCACTTGGACCAGGCAGAGGCAAGTCGAAATGGAAGAGGAGCCACGGCTACACAGGTGTCTTTCAGTGTGCCACAGCCTTTGGCATGGATAGGAAGTGGATGGGCAGACAAATGCTGGGTCCAGATTGGTCTCCTCGAATCCTGGTTCAGGGCACTGATGCCATGTGAATCCTTCCTGAAGGGTTCCTGTTGAGGACACGGGACAAGAAGCATACTTCATAGGGAGAATGAAACTAACAAACTGTCTAAACCTCGGGTAATTAAGCTTGTGTTTCGGGAACTTTTATCAATTAAGCTGGGTCCTAAGTGCCTGCATAGCTGTAATAGGAGAGATGACTGCATGTCCCAGCTTCATTTTGGAAATGGCCACATGACCTAGTCTTCTAGGTCCTTTTTGTCTCTGGACCTGAGCAGAGATGAGAACATTTTTCTACAGGACTAGATTAGCAAAAATGTTTAATACCTGAGCAACAAACCCTGTTAGTAAACCGTAAACCACAATGTTATAATAGCGCTTAGAGACCAGGCAAAAGAAGGATATTCCCAGTCTATTCAGACTTTGTAGATACTTTGTTTCCAGTTTACAGAGACCATTTCCCCTTGGCTGATCTTATTAGTCCCTACAACAGTCTTTCAGGACACTAGCTTCGTTCTGGCTTAAAAGACAGGTTCCAGAGGGATTAATCCGTGACTCAAGAGTCACCAGGATGGAACCGAACAGAGCCAAGAAGCAAAGCATGGTGGACTGGCTCTCAACATGTTTCCCACAAATGGGGATTCCGGCCAGGTCACTTTAATTAAAGGAAGCCCAGTGTCATCCTTCTTCACCTGAAGCCAATCAGGGAAGTCCTTACTGGTAAGCAGCTCTGGATGCTTTCTGGAACTTGAGAATAGAAAGGAGTGGAGGGTGCCCAGTGAGCAGGGAATCATCCTAGCTCCCACCATCAGGGGAAGCAGGGCCCAAGGATGAATTGGAAACATAGCAGAGAAGGTTGCTCTGAGGAGGGAGTTACTGGGAATCAAAGGTATTTGCAAAACCCTGGGAATACAAGGTCACTGGCCTCAATGTGTGTCTTCATAGGAGGAGATGGGAGTGCCATGAGAGAAAAAAAAAAAAGCTTCTAGTTTGCTTTTTTTGTTTAATTTGTATTTTTGAGATTAGTTTATTAAGTATTAGGTTTCCATGGGATTTTTTCACACTTTGGTAACCACCCACTAATCTAATCCCTTCCTTCCCACACCCTGCACCAATCCCTGGTTTAACCCTTTCATCCCCAGGATCCCCTCTTCTTTCTGTTCACAGGTCTTACACTCCCTTGCTTATTTTTTAGGTTTATTTATTTTCTATGTCTGTGTTTTGCCCGTGCGTATATATGTGTAGCACCTGCACGCCTGGTGCCCTTGGAGTTAACAGATAGTTATGAACTCCTATGCAAGTGCTGGGAACTGCGCTTACTAGGTCTTCTGTAAGAACAGCAAGTATTCTTAACTGCGGAGCCAACCCTCCAACCCTTCCACTTTGTTATCATTATTGTTGTTGTTGCTGTCTTAAGACAGCATGAAAAGCTTCTCATACCCCCTGCCCCCTCCCTTTCCTTTGAATTAGCTCTCTCCTTTAACCCAATTGCTCCCATACCAGATGAAGGGACGCTGGGCAGCTTGACATGGCCAGCACGGCTCTGGCCAGCCTTGCCACTCTCCCCATTCCCTCTGCCTTGCTAGAAACCGTTAGATTATATTCCTAAAGCCAGCTACCCCCTTATTCGGCCACTTCCTCATCCTGAGGCTGACTGCCGGCATCCTGCTATCAACGTATTGAAATCCAGCAGTCAAAATCGCCCTTTGGATCCCATAATTAACATGCCCAATTAAAATTAAACACCTCATCCTAGCACAGGGTTTCCCCTTTAACCTTTATAAACTGCCATTTGCCAATGGGCCAAGTCTGTCTCCTCTCTATCCAGAGGCAGCAGCCCTTTTGTGTCCTACCCCCTCCAGGACAAATGCCCCTCACCCCCTCCGGGACAAATGCCCCTCCCCCCCAGTACAAATGCCCCTTCTCCCCTCCAGGACACATGCCCCTCCCCCCCCAGGACAAATGCCCCTTCTCTCTGATCTTCTACCTTCTGTCTTTGTCTTTTATATTCTCTGACCTTTGTCCCTCTGGGGCAAATCGATCTCCTTCTTGCTGAGAACTTGGTTTTGGGTGTCCTGAGCTGATACTGATCACTTCAAAGGTTATGTTAACTGATTACTTATGGGTGCCAAGTGAGTTAGGTAGGACCCCAGGTGAAGCTTTGGTCAGGGAAGATGATGGAATCCCATCCACTGGGTGGTGCGGAGTCCCACATCCTTCCCAGCACACACTGTTCTACCCTCATTTACATTCTGTCATTGCAGGCTGGGCTGTCCCTCCACACAGAAGATACTGTCCCCAATACCTGTTCTTTTAGCTCATCTGAGATTCAACACAACGATTTCTCACACCTACAAAATGGTATTTTCCATCACTCTCCACAGCCCCATCCTACGTAATTCTTTAATACCCTGCGGCTTAAATTATGTGAACTTATTAGTTGGCATGGTGTGTGTGTGTGTGTGTGTGTGTGTGTGTGTGTGTTGTGTGTGTGTGTTGTGTGTGTGTGTTGTGTGTGTTGTGTGTGTGTGTGTGTGTGTGTGTGTGAGAGAGAGAGAGAGAGAGAGAGAGAGAGAGAGAGAGAGAGAGAGAGAGAGATGCTTCCCCCCAACAGAATCTAAGCTTCAGCACCTTGGACAGCACCAGGCAGGTCATTGTCCATGGGTTCGAAATGAGTTAAAAACGTGAGCTCATTGAAGGATCTGGACCTAGGACATTGACTTGTTGCCTCTGTCAAAGACTGGATGGTACTAAGTGGGGTTCCATGAACATCTGCCTGTCTGCTTCTGCTTTCCTCAATCCCATTCTTCAGCCCTGGGTCTATGAGCATCAGTCCCACATCCCCTTTCCTGCTTCTGTGTCTCAGGCAAGCTACTGGAAGATGACGATGGAGAGAATCTGAGGCCTTGAGAGAAGATGTACACTAACACGCTGCCCTTCAGTTGCTGCAGTGTAAAATGTAACTAGGAAATATGCATCTTTCATTTCTCTGCAGTTAAAGGTCATTCACAGCTATGAGCTCTTTAACCAGGGGTGACTAAGCAGCCTGCGGTGAGTTTAGGTGCTCCTTAGATGAAGCTCATTCTTGCCATTAAAAATCAAGGTATTTCTTTGGTTTCCATGGAAACCTGTTCTATTGCCTAGGCGACTAAGGGCCCATGCTGGCACGCTTAGATGATTATTTTAAAAATTTCAGAACATTCAGGTCTACTTAGATAAAATATATATGTATATATATATATCATGCCTCTTAGCCACATTGAAACTGTTTTATTATTTCCCTGTGCCACATTAGAAACTTTTTATTTTTACTCCAATAAATTAAAGCAAACACGTCTCTGATGTTGTAAATTTTACAAGATCTTTATAGCAACAGTAGTGACACTAAAAGAGTTACATTTATCCATGTCAATGCAAAATAAAATAAAATAAAAAAGGAAAAAAGAAAGAAAGAATAGAAAAATCTCTTGCCTCAAAGAAGATAAGAGATACTTTATTCTGGAGCCAATTGTGAGTGACCATGGTCCAGGAAAACAGATCCAGGTTATCCTAAATACCATGTTCCAGTGTGTTAACTTTTACAGGAAGTTTTGTTCATAACAGAATAAAGAAAGCCACAAATCAAGACACTTTTCAAAGCCACTGGTGGGACCATCAAGTACATCACTTGTAGCAGGGAAACTGCAGCTATTGGTCTCAGATTCTACCCAATGGCAGTCTTTTTGGTTGGTAGAATCTGGGGATCTGTTTGTAGTTTCCAAAGGACTTGCAGAACATTCATAAGAATGTTAGGTCAGATGCTGGGTGGTGGTGGTGCAAGCCTTTAATCCCAGCACTTGGGAGGCAGAGGGAGGCGGATTTCTGAATTCGAGGCCAGCCTGGTCAACAGAGTGAGTTCCAGGACAGCCAGGGCTACACAGAGAAACCCTGTCTCGGAAAAATAAAAGAATGTTAGATCAGGCACAGAGGTGGGCAGTAAGTGGCTATTAAGGAGTCTAAAGATAGCCCAACAAAATTTTGGTTAGGCTCTGGATCTGTAGCATTCCAACCTATCTGCTCTGGCACCCTTGGAGCCTGGGTGCAGATTCAGTAATGTGTGTGGGGAGAGACACAGCTATGGAGGGCATGGCCTAAGCAGTCTCACATCTGAGTTCTAACATTTCAGCTTTCAGAACTGTGAGAAATAAATTTATAAGCTGTAATTTATGGTAGTTGTATTATTGCAGTCCAAGAAGACTACATGCCACTGTTCCATTGATTTTGTTTTAATTTTTTATTATAAAGCATTATTACTGTTACAGCATTATAAAGCATTATATATTTTATATTATAAAGCATTATATATATATATATATATATATTACAAAGCATTACTGTTACATTAAGACCACTTGTCATATACCTAGAAAAGGTAACTGCACCTGAAGAGTTACCCAGATCATCACGTCTGTGGGCAATTTGCTACTTGACAGAGGAGGGCTCAGGTCACTGTGGTCAGTGTCATCTCTAACTAGGTGGGCTGGGGGTGCTTAAGAAATGTAGTCAAGCAAACCAGAGACAAAGAGCCCTCAGAGGCTTTCCTCCATGGTATCTGCTTCAGTCCCTGCTCCCCTTGAGCTCCTCCCTGAACTCCCCTCAACAATGGATCGCAACCTGCGAGCTGATGGTGTTTACCACGGCAACAGAGAGCTGACAAGGACAGTTATGTAAGGCAATGTTTTTTGTGCAAGTGCAAAATATCATTGAGCCTGTCTCCCATCAGCTCTTTTGCCCCCTGATTTCAAATTTATTTGCAAGCTATCCATAGGTGCATATGGTTTTATGTATCTGTCAAATCCAGAGCTCAGATGAGAGAGAATGGAGAATGGGTCTTTCTGAGACTGACACAGTTCACTTAGTAGGACTGTCTCCAGTTTCATTCCCTCGCCGACAAACTGTGTAGCCTCCTTCTCTGTGGATGAAAGTGATTCTGTCCTGTGCACACACTGTCCTTATCCATTCCTTGGTGGTTGGATACATGGGTTGGCCCATACTTAGCTCTTGTAAATAGTGTGTAGTAAACACGGATGTGCGAGATCTCTGTGGTATGTTGATTCAGGAGTCTTGGGGTAAATGCTAAGAAAGAGTAGATTTGGTCATACACAAGCTCCGTGTTTGGCTTCTTTAAGTCCCACCATACTGATTTCTATTGTGCCTGCAAAAGCGTCCTCAAGTCTGCATCCTCACCTGCATGTTATTTTTCTGATTACTGCTATTCTGACTGGGAGGAGATGGGAGTCTCCTCTTACCTCGACTGCTTTGTCTCTTGCCTTCTCTGAAAACTCTGTTCATCTTCAAAGGCTCGACCCAAATGCTATTTCTTTCATAAAATAGTTACCCATCTCTCAAGTCTACCTGGTTGAACTGTCTGTAATGGTTTGTATATGCTTGGCCCAGGGAGTGCTAGGATTAGAAGGTGTGGCTTGTTGGAGTAGGTGTATCACTGTGGGCGTGGGCTTTAAGACCCTCATCCTACCTGCCTGGAAGCCAGTATTCTGCTAGCAGCCTTCAGATGAAGATGTAGAACTCTCAGCTTCTCCTGTACCATGCCTACCTCAATGCTGCCCTGCTTCTGCCCTGATGATACTGGACTAAACCTGTAAGCCATCCCCAACTAAATGTTTTTTATAGGAGTTGCCTTGGTCATGGTGTCTGTTCACAGCAGTAAAACCCTAAGATAGAAGTTGGTACCAAGGAAGTCTCAGAAATACCCATCATAGACTTTGTTCTCTGGTTATATCTTTTGAAGAACATTTTAAACAAGCGTAGCAAGTTACAAGAGAGAGAGAGAGAGAGAGAGAGAGAGAGAGAGAGAGAGAGAGAGAGAGAGAGAAAGAGAAATATAAAATATATGGTTCAAGTATTAAAGGGGCACAAAGAAGTGAAATAAAGCCCAATCCTGTGTTCTAGGAGATAGCAGATTAAGGGAGTGGAACTTTGGGGCAAGATCCTACCCAGCTAAATTTAGACCCAGGCATGGTGGTACACACCTTTAATCCCACAAGACAGGCGTGTGAATTTCTGACTTCAAAGTTTCTACAGAGCAAGTTCCAAGCTTAGGCAGTAAAGGAGATGGAAAACAGAAAGCAGGTGATAATGTAATATAACAAGAGGGCCACATTCCAGCCCCAGGAAGCAGCTGAACTCAGAAGCTTTGGTCATTTGTCTCTGACTTCACCGGAATAAAAGGGACTACTGGGACCACTGATGCTAGCTAGCTGGAGCTAAGAAAGTGGTGACTAAAAGAGACCAGTATCACTGAAGTGAAATCTGGGAAGTGTTTTCTGAGAGCACAAAGAAGTTGTGTTCCAGAGATAGACAAGGTTGACCTCGTGCTACAGCTGTACTTGGTAATGTGTAAGAGTCACCCAGGTGGTACTGGTTTTGAAGGCATGAAGGGGTCAGGAAGAGCAGCTGAGGCTTGGCACTGTGAGAGGCCATGGAAAGCCATTGATGAAGGTACAGCCTCAGTTATAGTTGATGGTCCAGGACTGAAGGGGCCATGCAGAGGATTTGAGGCTTGGTACCATAAAGAGAGCCTAAGAGAGGCTATTGGTGAAACCTTGTTGCAGAGGAAGACTCCAGTGTATTGGATATGCCGGGACCAAGGATGGCCACCAAGAACAGTAGTGGCAGTACAGTGGATCAACCTGAGCTTAGAGTGCTACAGAGGGCAGAGCTGGAGAAGTGACACCAGCCCTTTGGAGGATCCCAGAAGATTATGTGTGGATCCTAGACTTTGGAACAAGAAACTGTAACATTGAAGTTGCCTTGGAGACCCCAAGATATTCAAGATGCCTCAGCTGCAGGCTATCTGCTGAGGAAGGCTGCTAACAGGGAGTGGAACTAGCCCAGGAGAAAGAAGTTTATTGCAATCAACAAAGATGAAAAAGGAGTTGGAGATCTGAAGACTGCGTTGACATCAGCCTTGGAGATACAGAGTTTGGAGTTGCCCAGATGGTTTCCTGTCTTGCTTTAGGAATTACAGGTAAGTGACTGGATGAATCTCGGAAGAGTCTTTGAACTTTGGACTTTTAACATTGTTGAAACTGCTATAGACTATAGGGACTTTGGAAGTGGGGCTAAATGTATTTTTGCATTATGCTATGTTTAGGTCTAGCCCTCATAGACTTATGTTTGAACAAGCCTATGGGAACCAGGGAATGGAATATGATGGTTTGTATATGCTTTGTCCAGGGAGTACCAGTATTAGAATGTGTGGCTTGTTGGAGTAGATGCGTCACTGTGGGCATGGGTTTAAGACCCTTACCCTAGTGGCCTGGAAGCCAGTATTCCACTCACAACCTTCAGATAAAGATGTAGAACTCTGTTTCTTCTGCACCATGCCTGCCTTGATTCTGCCATGCTTCTACCTTGATGATACGGGACTGACTCTCTGAACCTATAAGCCAGCTGTTGGTCGCGTCTATCTCGCCAGCAAGAATGACACGAGACAATCAGGATCCTTCCACAGACGTTTATTGCGGGGTTGATTGCAGAGGCAAAAGACCCAGAAAGAAGGAATGGTGCTACTTAAATAGGCCTAGGCTAGACGTGTTTCTACCTGACTGGTACACGCCACGATGCCTCATTAGCATGCTCCGGGACTGAGCCCCGGCCCACCAAACCTCTACTCGCGCATGCGCAGTAGGGCGGGGAGTGGAGTAAACAACAGCACTGCGCTGACTCATCACAGGAAATGGGTGCCATCTTGCAATGGTGAGAGTGGCTTCCTACAGCCAGCCCCAACTAAATGCTGTTTTTTTATTGGATATATTCTATATTTATATTTCATTTCCCTTTTTCTGGTTCCCTGCCCCCCAAAGGTCCCACATGCCCTTTTCCCTCCCCGTGTTCCCCTATCCACCCTTTCCCAATTCCCTGTTCTGGTATTCCCTTACACTGATGCTTTGAGCCTTTCCAGAACCAGGGTCCACTCCTTCCGTCTTGTTGGACATCATTTGGTTTGTGGATTGTGTCTAAATGTTTTTATAGGAGTTCGCCTTGGTCATGGTGTCTGTTCACAGCAGTAAAACCCTAACTAAGACACTGTCTTTGTTGCCTGTGTTTGTGGTCTTGGCAACTTGGTCGTCCCTTGATTAACTTCCAAATGAAAGGCAGGAGCTGTTTCAATTCATTTCTTGAAGCAGTTATAGATCAAATAAATAAATACTTGAAATCCTCTCTTTTCCAAAACAATTCAAGAAAAATGAAATGGGATGAAAACTCAAGTCTTGGGTGTGTATTGACTACAAATAGAATAAGCACAAATACAATGAGAGCCTAGAGCTGACTGGTCACAGGCTTCACCACCCAAAGAGGACAGTGCTCTAGCTTCTATCCATGAGGCCACTACCATTGATACGGTGGCAAAAACGAAACGCTAAAAGGGTTGTCCTAATGTGGGCTGGCGGGACATGGTTTCGCATGTCCGGTTCTGATTGTCATTAACTGTCCTCACTCTGGAACCAAGTAATCACCTCACACATTGAGAAGCTCACGTTAACTGTGTGTTTTGTGGCTAGAAAGGAAACAGGTGGGCTAAAAAGGAATGGGCCCGTGTTGTTTGCAATAGGAATAAATAGCATGCTGGGTACTGGTGGGGGGCAGGCTGGTGGTGCGAAGCCGCAATGGAGAGACCATGAGAGGAGGGGCAGAGTGGGCAGCCTGAGCCTGCGGAGGGTGGCTGGTTCACCTGCTCACTGTGAGCAACCCTAGCGCTGGGCAGCTGTGTTTCCTGTCAGCATCTCTGTGGTGTTTTGGAAAGAGATTAACTTAGAGATACAGCTTAAGAACTTATTTTCTTTCCCACCTCAGGTCCTGAAAACCGAAAGGTCAGACATGCTGAAGGGTTCCAGAGGGTAGGGGAAAAAAAAAAAAAAACGGAGAAGATAGAAACTGCAGGGTTAAGTGTCTACCGAGCGAGTGTGGGCAGGATTGGCATTATATCCTGCATGGCTCCAGACAAACTCGGTGCTCTAGAACAGGACAGTGCTGGGGCTGTGGACTCCCTCCTGGAAGAGCTGTTCTGCTCAGAGCCGGGGCAATGGGAGGTCAGCAGCCAGGGCTGGCATCCCAGGTTTAAACCCCAGTGGAAACGGGCTAGCCTGGGAGGAGCCGTGTCTGTCTAAGATGCAGGCACAGCAGAGCGGATGTGAGATGGCATTCCCAGGCAGGATTCTGCAGGTCTGTGGTCTATCACGTCCACAGCAGGTGCCCTGAGAGGGAGGCACTGCAGGAGCAAACATGTCATAACAGTTTTTTTTCAAAGTGCCTGTGAAGGTCTAGACGTTTTTAATAAAAATATCTAATATTTAACTGAATTTCATAATTCTACATGAAATTTTATTATTCTCTTTCATTTCACAAACTGATTTTTTTCTTCGAGACAGGGTTTTTCTGTATAGCTCCGGCTGTCCTGGAACTCACTCTGTAGACCAGGCTGGCCTCGAATTCAGAAATCTGCCTGTCTCTGCCTCCCAAGTGCTGGGATTACAGGCGTGCACCACCACCGCCCGGCCACAAACTGATTTTTATTGTCCATTTTGCTTTTTATATTTTGATGATTTGTTTGAATATTTTTTCACTATAGTGTAAAAATATGAATCAAATGTTAACTTTTTCAATTTACATTTACTTCAATTTATATTTCCCAATGTATGAGTTTTAAGTACTCTGAACACATTATTTTATTATTGAATATTATTATTTTAGATTTGTGTGAAACTTTCTTTTAGCCATATGAATTTTTTTCTAAAATGAAGGGAAATATATTTTGAAGAATAAACATGTATCTCTAGATAAATTATAGCATTATTAAATATCGGTGACCCAATGACAAGACTCTTAAGGATGGCAATATTAATTTAACTCAGATAAACAACTTTGATATTTGGCAATTTTTAGTTATTAAACACTAATGCTTTCACACACGCTTTTAATGGTGCCCTATGAGCATCATTTGTCAAAATAGAAGACAGGATAGGATACACTGTGTCTCAGCATGGCTCCTAACTTCTACATACAAGCTGTAAGCAACATAAACTCTTCCAACTCCTGCCAGAACCCAGCTAGATGCTGGGCTAATTCCAAACGTTTCCAGAGTCAGTGAAATGAGATAGGTCACAGTCAACACCAAGAACAGATACCCAGGCTGACTGTGCACAGGCATGTCTGTGATCCCCACACTTAGAAGGTGGAGACTGGAGAATCGGGAGTTCAAGGCCAGCCTGCTCCACAGGCCAGTGTGGGCTGTACACAAGACTCTGTCAAAAAATAAACAGCCGGGCAGTGGTGGCGCACGCCTTTAATCCCAGCACTTGGGAGGCAGGGGCAGGTGGATTTCTGAGTTTGAGGCCAGCCTGGGCTACACAGAGAAACCCTGTCTCAAAAAAAAAAAAAAAAAAAAAGAAAAGAAAAAAAACCAAAAAACAATAAACACAAAAAAGAGACCCTCACATAAGAGTTTTTAAGGCACTGAACTCTATGTTTAAGAGCTAAAACTCAAACCAAATGACACAAAATAAGGAAAATAAAGGACTGGGGATAAAGACAGCACAGAAATGCTCCAGAAGGGTGGGTGAGTTAATGCCAAGGTAGTGAGGTTCAAGCCCAGGAATATGAATGAGGAAGGAAGCTGCCCTTCCGAAGAGCCAGCTGTGAGCTGTTAGGACCGCACCTGTCTGTTTTCCATTGTTGTGGTGGATAGAATAGAATTACCCCAGGTGAGAGATGGTGCCGGGACAGTGAGGGGTTGGTCTTACAATGGTTCACTTGAGAGAACTGCCCAGCGACTCACAAGAGCTACCTTCATCCCTCAAGAGGACAATGTACCTATCAAGTGACCTGATGGCGTTCTGCTGTGTCCATCGAGGATCCAGGGAGTTGAACCTGACTGGGCAGTAAGGGAATGAAGAAATGACAGCTGCATAGACACACACACAGACAGGGTGCTGGACTGGGTTCTCAGATGGAAAAAACTCGTGTTTATTACTGTAGCTTACAGACAGGCAGGGTCATCACTCTGATCAGCTGGGAGGCAAGCACACAGCTGGATCAAAGGGACAGGTTTAGAAAGGAAGAGTCTCTGAAGGGTCGCAGTCTTTTAAGCTGTAACTACCTGGGTGGGGAAGCTACAGTGGACATTTCCTGCACACACTGTCCACACTCCACATAGATCAGGAGGGAACACTTTGATATTCCTTCATGGGTCAGAGGCATTGTGGTCCTTGACTCAGCCAAGCCCCCAACAGCACACATTGACTTCACCTGCTCAGGGCTTCCTCTGCTCCCTCCCCCAGCCCTCCCCCTCACACCCCTCCCCCCAAGCAGCATTCTACCAAGCCCCACATCTTAAATGTCGCAGCACTTCCTAACATCACTATACAAGAGAGCAATCATTCAACACAAGAACCTTAGAGGGGCACACTCCTACCATATCCAAACTGCAACAAGTGCTAGAAATATGAGAAGTAGTAAAGCCCACAGTCAGGTGGTATGCTGTAATCAGCTGCTTTCAGTATCAGCAGATAATGTCAGACCGGCAGCATTTGTGGGTGAGTAGACAGCACAATGCAAGCTATATATATGACTAGATGAATGAATGGGTAAAAACATACACATAATAAAATGTACATGCATGCATAATTAATAGCCAGTTAGATACACAGAGACAAAAGTAGAAACAGAGAAACAACAGATGCTAGATATGAACGAATAATGGAGAGAGAGTCGATGGACGATTTAATAATAGGGGATAGATGATAGATGAAAGACAGGAGATGAAAAGACAGACCCAGCACAGACGTTTCAAAAACAAATTAGAGGAGATGTCCACTGGGAACCTGAGAAAGGAATGTTTATTTTAAGGCCCAAACCTGGTCTTTGCCTTGCCTTTCTGACAGAAATAGTAACTGAAGCTGTGAGGTTTGATCATCTCACCAAGGAAAATAAGAGGGGGAGGGGGAAAGACAGAAGGAGAGAGGGAGTAGGGAGGGGGAACCTCGCAGCTCATCTCCAGTTAACAAGAGGAAAACACCAGGACAGATGGACCCAGTGTTCAGAAGGGTGTGTAGCAACACTGGAGTCAAAGGAGTCTGCCCCATTTGTGTTCCTGAGTAGGTGTCTCTGATAACTGCTTTGAAAAAACAGAGTATAAATAAAAGTCTGTGGGCAGCGACAGAAAAACAACACCCTTGTTTTCAGTACGACTGAGTCTGTCCTGCCCTGCCCACCAGGAGTTTGGGGATCCACTCAGTTCAGACTGGGTGACTCGCAGAATTTCTTGTGACTGGAACTGCCAGCACAGCCTGCCTTCCACCCTCTCCCCTGACCTCTCTTCACTGGTTCTCCACTTCACACACTGGCCAGGAGACAGCACACCTGGCGCCTTCTTGTGGAGCTTAACCTTCTTTCACTGGCCCAGTTGTCGGCCACATTCTGATAATGTGAACATGGACTTTGCCGTTGTCCACTCGCACATCTGGATTCCTCTCTGTTGGTTGACTCTCCTGGGGGATAAGGCAGGAACCCGACTGCAGTACACTCACTCTGGCAGGATGTCTCCTCTGCTCGGCCCTATCACAGACAAGGAAGAACTGCGTGGCTGCATGAGTGGCATTTAGCACCAGCACAGAACTGCCCAAGAACAGATAAGATGGTAAACACATTAAAATTAAATAATATTTTAAATGATGGTCGTAAATATCTTCCTGTAGATCAATCCCAACAATGATAACCTCTCTTGGGCCTATACTTTTGGCCAGGACTCTCTTGGGCTGACTTTTAGCCAGAAAGAACATAAGATGGTAAACACATTAAAATTTAGTAACCAAGCTCTCTATAATGGCTATTATTATCTTTCTGTAGATCAATTCCAACAATGATCACCTCTCTTGGGCCAGTTACTCATTCTATTAAAAACTGGGCACACAATTCAAGCAGGAAAACATAAAACATGTGCATGGTTAAAAGAGTGCTTAGAAAGCAATCACGTCTAGGTCCAGAAGCAGAACCTAAGTCTTCACAGTCTCTCTGTGCCCTTCCTTATCAAATCTCTCCTTGCCCTGGAAACAGTCGTGATAATCTTTGCTGCCCTTTATGGTTTTACTACTTATGTATTTATCCTTAATACTGTAGTGGATGTGAGTATCTGCATATATTGCTGTGGTTACCAGTGGGGGTGTCAGTATCTGCATATATTGCTGTGGTTACCAGTGGGGGTGTCAGTATCTGCATATATTGCTGTGGTTACCAACGAGGATGTCTGTCAGTATTTTAATATATTGCTGTGGTTACCAGTGGGGATGTGAGTATCTGCATATATTGCTGTGGTTACCAGTGGGGGTGTCAGTATCTGCATATATTGCTGTGGTTACCAACGAGGATGTCTGTCAGTATTTTAATATATTGCTGTGGTTACCAGTGGGGATGTGAGTATCTGCATATATTGCTGTGGTTACCAGTGGGGATGTCAGTATCTGCGTATATTGCTGTCGTTACCAATAAGGATGTCTGTCAGTATCTGTATATATTGCTGTGGTTACCAGTGAGAATGTATTTGCATATATTGCTGTGGTTACAGTGAAGAAGTCTTGCCAATAGTTGCATATATTATTGTGGTAACCAGTGAGGATGTCATTATTTACAAATATTGTTGTCACCAATGAGGATGTCAGTATTTGCATATATTACTGTGGTAACCAATGAGGATGTCAGTATTTGCATATATTACTGTGGTAACCAATGAGGACATCAGTATTTGCATATTCTGCTCTTTTTTTTTTTTAACAGTGCTGCATCTGTCTTCACCTTAAAAAAAAAAAAAAAGAAAAAGAAAAAGGTTTCTATTTCTTATGGTTTGTAGGTATATCGAATGCCTGCATAGTGACTTGTCTTTTCTATCTGTTTCATGATGTTGTTTGATTTTGTGTGAATGAGTATGGCTAACAAAAATTCTTTTCAAGGCTGCATGCATGTAGTGCACCTATGCATACAAAATAATAAATTTTTAAAAATTAATTTTCAACCCCCAAATTATTTCTCATACAGGTCCACCAGAATGTTGAATAGACTTTTTTTTTTTTTTTTGGGATATTGGAAAGGCACTGAGGAACATAGGATGTATAATGTCTAACACCCTCAACAAGGACTCAGATGACACCTATAATCATGTGCATTGATCCTTCTACAGCAAAACCTCTTAGTTAGGTGATAAATATAAAGCATTATCACGTCATTTCACCCCTCTCCTTCCCCTCCCTCCTTCTGTCCCCCTCTCCCTCTCTCTTAAATCAATGAGGTCCAAAGAGTTTGGTATTTCAGAGTTTGGGAGGTTCTGTAACTAGTACAGGTTAACAGTAGCAAGAATACAGGTAGAATTGAATTAGTAAAAGTCAAGAGGAACCTCCTGGCAGAACTATCTGGAATTTGTCTGTAGAAAGATTTTCAGTGGACATTTACATTTCTTACTGGCGCCATCTCTCTGGAGACTGCACTCTGCTCACCTTGACTTGCACCCAGTTGTCTAAAAGACCCTCTGACTTTCTTGTCCTCTACAGAGCTGAACTTCACGACTGAAATTGCTAGTTGTTGATTTCCCTCAGATGTTTGTTCATTTTATTTTATTTTTTTCAAAAAACTCAACTTGGCTTTCCTTTCTCATAGTTTGATGCAGTTGTGTGTTAGTAAATTGTCTCCAGACTTGACAAAAGCAGAATTCTGTCTTGCTTTTTGCACAGTGAGTGTTGGCATGGTGGTCAGCTTCCAGTCACCAATGAATTCTTCATCATGGAATCGGGAAGTATTATACAGAAAGCTGTGGCTGTCTGTGAACACCACTGCTTTTATTTCCCATTTTATTTCATTCATGCCTGATCTTGATGTACCTATATGTGGGACATAGTCATAACTGCAGCCATAAAGATAAAAAAAGAAGATAAATCTTTAAAATATGTTTGCATTTTCAACTTATCTAAGGCTCTTGCGTCCTTTTTAATAGCCATCAAGCTCTACCTTTTTATAAACTGACATTGATAAGGTAAAGCCATCATCCCTGCTAAAGTCCTTAGATCCCTGGGGTCCATATCCCATCTATGGTGGTGTTTAGACTCACACTGCACACCCTGAAAACCTACAGAGCTGTGAACTGGTGAGGTGTGTGGTTGGCTCTCCTGGATTAGTGTAAGTCTTCCTTAGGAGGATGGCACAGGGAGCCTCCAGTACGGCCAACCTCAGCTTCACCCTCACCCTGAGTGAGCACTCTCTGGCGAATATCTCCTTCCCACCACGCACTGAGGTCGGAGCACGGTGCCAGCTCGGCATGCTGCGGGTGGACCACTCTGGGTCCCTCCCTCCTCAGCCAATCTAGGGAACCGCACGGAAGCAGAGGGCGGTACCAATCAGGCAATAGTTTCCGCCCACAGGCCACGCCCCCTGAGGCCGGAAATTACCCACCAGGGAAAGGACTCGGCCGGAAGTCCCACCCTCTCCTTTGCCGACGGCGGCCGGGATAGGTCAGTCCGCGGCGGGCACTTTCGCAGTGAGTTTCCCTGTGCGGTCAGTGGACCTGCAGGACGACACCGCCGCACGGGAACCACAGCCCGCACTGCGCTCCCACGTAAGCCGATCCCCGGGTCGCATGTCACGTGGTTCCCCGCGTGACCTCTGCAGGAATGGCAGCCCCGTCCATGAAGGAAAGGCAGGCATGCTGGGGCGCCCGCGATCTGTACTGGCGCTGCCTGGATGACAACGCGGAGGACGCAGCCCGGTGCCAGAAGCTGAGGAGCTCGTTCGAGGCCAGCTGCCCCCAGCAGTGGGTAAGTCTCGTGGGGGCTGCCACACGTCCCTGCGTGCACCCTCACCTCAGGGTAGGTTTTGAGTGACAAGGTCACAAGTCGGAAGTCACCAGTTAGTTGGTATTGGTGCAGAAATGACAACGTGCTACCAGACTCTGGAGAAGGGACAGTGCTGTGACTAATGCAGGCGTCCGTAGTGTTTCTCGCAGCTCCTCCCCTCAAGCCCCGTCATATTAAGCAGTCTGGTTCACTAGTATCAGTTCTTTGATCTCTTCACCTTGTCCTAGACTCCTATAACGACTGAGAGGTGTGGTCCAAAGACACATGTGTGTGAGAGGGTGGGGAGCAAATGGAGATTCATGGGAATGTGTTCTGAGGGAGACACTTGATTTTATTCGCTATGATTTTTATTCAGTCTTGGGAGGTGTTGCATCCAGATTTATGCAGCGGGAGCCATGCATCAGAGAGGAAAAACATTTCCCCAGGACGAGGCAGCCACTGAAGAAGGGGGTTCGAACTAAGGTCCCTTGAGAAAGATGCAGGCTTATGCTGTACAGGGACAAGAGAACCGGGGCTCTGGGTGGCTGGTGCATCCACAGGTTCAGGATGAGAAACGCCCCAAGAGGTGCTGAGTTCTGGACAAGTTGTTATCAACACTAAAATACTGCTCTCACCTCAAGGGTTAGTCTCGTTTTGTAGCCAAATATAACTGGCTAAGAATACCAAGACTGAGGTTTTCCCCAAATACCATGTGGCAGAGGTTTCATGCAGTCTTATAGAAGGGAACAAAAGAAGCCCTAAGTCAATACCATTTTCAAATACATGGGTGGAAAAATCAGGTAAGTTTGTTATAGCAAAGAAAGTTTCTGCTGTCTGAAAATACCCGTAGAAGGTATGGCCTGCCCCACCCCATTTACGTTGTGATGGAATGCCTAACTTAAGTACCTTTAAGTGTAATCGTGTCTTGGGGCATTGATTGCTGACAAATGTTACAATAATAATTTGTATTTTACAAATTGTGAGGGATAACACGCTTTTTAATCTTATATCCTTTGTATAGCACCCATTCTAGTGCAGTCAGTTCAAGATTGACTGAACAGATTTATGAATACATTGTCAAACACCACAGAGGCCATCAAACCAAAGCGACTTAAGGAAGAGGGCTTCAGATGAAGCAGTGCTGTGACAGGCTCTGTGGAGATGTATGCAAACAGTTCCTTACCCACCCTGAACTGAGGTCCTATTTCCTATGAAGTTAAAGACTGAACATCATGTTCAGAAACTGTGTTTGAAACCTACACCTGGGTTAGCAGTCAGGGCTGCTGCCTCTCTGTAAAGGTGCCTTCTGGGCAGGAGGGTGTTCCATTCTTCTAGTTGGAACTGTAAGGGACAAATCTGCCTGCTATTCTAGAGAACGGGGTTTCTCAGTGAACAAGTAGTATTCAGGCAGGGGAATGCATCAAGACATACGCTGAAGGCTTTTAACAAGAGCAGCATTTCCTAGTCTGACAGTGCACAAAGGAAGGGTCCTGCATTTGTCCTGTCTACAGTGCTGGGTCAGTATCACATCCCATGAAGAGAGGAGGCTAAGTCTTCATAATGTGTGACTCGTTAGTCATTTGTCTATCCCCCCAGATGTGTTTCTAGATAAAACAGAGCTGACAAAAATGTCAGGGCTGATAACTTATCTGATACACCGAACCTATAACCAATAATTGTCTGTAAAACTGAAACGTTCCTGACCTGTCACTAGGCTTCAGTGTGTATAAAACTGTTTCCTAAGTTCCCAGGACGTTTGGAGACTAAACAGAAACACTAGCCATGAGGGGATAGACTCATGGTTCTTCAGGCTTCTTAGAAGCTTACTAGACCCCTGACTCTGGATTCCAGAATACAAACTACAATTCTGCCTCAATACTGAGTAACATGTTACATTTAAATCTGTGCTTTTGCTTGCCTGGGCTACATAATTTGCTCTAATGTCAGGCCTTTTTGTCTCAATAGATAAAATATTTTGACAAAAGAAGAGACTACTTAAAATTCAAGGAAAAATTTGAAGCAGGAGGATTCCAGTCTTCACAGTCGACTGAAAATTCCTAAGCTCCTGGACTGTCACACAAGTGGAAATTATTCCTCTGGACTTTCAGAAATGGTTCCAAGCCAAAAGCAGCTTGAATCACAGTGCTCATCAGCTCTTGTTTTCTGTAAACAAGTTACTAAAACGGTGAAATAACAGATCTTGTCATTCAAACTGAAGGACTGCCTTAATTTAGTGAGGGATCTTAAGAAAACGCATAAAACTATTGTATATAAAAAGTTTATTATAAAAATACATGGTTTATCTTCCTTTTCCCCCCTTTGGAATAAAAGCTGCATAGTAGACAAATACAGTTGCACATAAAATAAATAAAAGCTAAGATAGGTTATTCCGTGTGCTTCTGGCAGTTAGTATTTTAATACAGAAACTACACAGTGAAGTTGGAAGAATCCTTAACTAATTGATGGGTTATAATAAAACATTTGTTCAGATATCCTCGGAGATCACAAATACCTGGGTTGCTCCCTAGTTCAGTAAGACAAAGAAGAAATAAATATGGAGATTGGGAAGGGAAAACTGGGTCTATTCCAAGATGATTAAGAAAATGCCTCAGGATGGGCTCCCAAAAGTGTAACAGTTACTCACAAACGTGGAAACAGTACTCGCAAATCACAATGTCTTGAACTTGCATCCAGAATAATAAAAAAAACTTCATGATTCTTAATAAGAAAAATGACCTTGTTTAAAAAGTGGGCAAATTGTATGAATATGTTTCAAAAGAAAATTCGACAGAAGATAAACATCTAAAAAGAGCCTCCTTATTAAATATTGGAATAACGGTAATTAATGCCATATTGACGTATCTCTAGATACCTGTTAGAATAGCTTAAAGTCTGACAATACCAAATGATGCAAATAACAAGGATGCAGAACAAGTCACTCTGGTGACGCTGTAAACTAGGAGAGTCCTCTGCAGAGGTTTTCAGTTACACACGCTGACCTTTGACCCACCAGCCCCACTCCAGGTGCCTCACCAAATGAACAAAGTAAAACCTACAGCATCACTCAGTCACTTAAAATCAGATGCCAGCGTCAGGAGATGAAGTACTATAACCCAGTGATGGATGGAATACCAATAACACAAGCAAACACCTGATGTGCTCGGCTACCTGAAAGAAGCCAGATCAATAATGTAAGTTATCTCAGACCACCGGAGCAGCATCTGGGGGAAGTGAGGGTCTGGAGATGTGGTGGTCTATGTTCAGAACACTGTTGCAGATCAAAACTTCAGGAGAAATTTGAATATTACTCAAAGGGTTCCAGGGATAAACAAGTTCCTTGCTGGATGATAATGATTACCATTGAATAATGCACTTATCTGGACAGAAAACATTCATGGGTTCCGTTCTTGGTTTCGGTAGGGGTTCACAGGAGTGGCTCAACGATGATTATAGTCCTCAGAGACAGATTTCCAACCACCATCAGAGCACAACTGTCTAGGACAAATCTCATTTAAACCTAACACAAACAATGAGGGCTCCTCTCGGGGCTTTGGAATTTCAGGAATGGACCTGAGGATAAAGAACATGATTGGAGCTGGTCCACATCTGCCACGAGTGCTCCTTCCTCGGTAGGAATACACAGGTGCCTCTCGAAGCTTTCCCTCTGCCTCAGCTGCTGCTCCAAAACAGAAGGGCGTTAGGTGCACATAAATAACAACTTTAGTTCTGCCAGCCTGACAATACTGGTCTCTAGGAAGAACATATCTTAACAATTCCATAAATGCTTAAAATATTTTAAAAGGTTAGCTAAAAAGGGGACAATATATATAATATACTTTAAGGCACACGAAAAGATTTTGGCATTGAGCTGCAAGGCTAGAGACACGAAGATAATCCCAGGACATCTCAGAACATTTCGTTAGTCCAGAAGGTTCTGAGTCACCAGCCACAGCACCATGAGAGATGGCAGGTGAGGCCCCGCCTTCAGGACAGTGGCTCTGCACACCCGAGCAGCTGCTGTCTGGTGTACTCCCAGATCAGCAGAGCCCCGCTCACGTGCACATTTAGTGAGCGGATGATGCCCTGCTGAGGAATCTCCACACACACATCCAGCTGCTGGATCAGGTTGGCTGGGATTCCCTCCCGCTCGTTTCTGCAGAAAAAAAAATAGAGCATGTATTACAGGGAAGTACCTTTTCCTTTTTTTTTTTTTGGTTTTGTTTTTTCGAGACATGGTTTCTCTCTGTATAGCCCTGGCTGTCCTGGAACTCACTCCGTAGACCAGGCTGGCCTCAAACTCAGAAATCCACCTGCCTCTGCCTCCCAAGTGCTGGGATTAAAGGCGTGCGCCACCACCGCCCGGCTTGAATGTTACTATTGAGAGATAAACCGATGATGTCAACCTGTATTCCATTAAGGGCATTACAAAGACAGGCCAATTTCGTGTTTACTAGTAAACAGCTAGGTGAGAAAAGGAAAACCAGCAGGTTCCCATACATGCCATAAGCTCATAGGAAACTGGGTAAGTCAGAAAAGAGACATAGATCAGAGAATCCACTCACCCCAGCAGCAGCAGCGACTTCTCAGGGAAGCGGTACTGGGCCAGGTCTGAACTTTGTGCGGTCTGCTCTACTCCAATGACAGTGTAGCCTTCTGCCTTTTTCTGCTGCAGATAATCCATCAGCTGGGATGGTCTCACCTTAGTGGCAGTTTGGGAAGAGCAGAATATGAAATCATTCCATTGTAAAGCGAGAGATCAGACAAAGCATTAAAACTCAACCCTGACCATCAAAGGGCATTTAAAGGGAAAGCAGGACACCAGACGGCATGAGGAAGATTCCCTCTATATCACAGCCTGCTGGGTGGCAGCTAAGGGGACTGCCACACTACTGCAGGTCACAAACTAAACCTGGAACTTGGTACCGAAGGATTACACTGAGAAGCTGGCATAAAGTTACCATGCCAAAACATCTTCACGAATACAGAATCCGATACGCGACTTCACACTCACCTCCACCAGAGGAAGCCACTGCTCTGCAGACACACTGAGATGCTGGAACTGTCTATCGCTGACACACTGGAGACTGCCAACAACAAGTACCGCGGCCCCGAACACCTCACAGGTCCTGCACAGCCCTGGACAGAATGACCCATTACTAAGACTGCCTCCAGCATGTCACAGTGTTCACACCATCCCAGCCTTTCCTCTGAAGCCTGCCTCTGTGTGTGTAGAACAGACCGTCGCAAAGGGTAGATGACTTTACCTCCTAGGTTGGCTGGCTTGTCGATGAGTGAGGCCACAACGATCAGTCTGCTAATGGACTTTCCAAGCTTGGCAGCCCGGTCCTGAAACGCAAGCTCCAGGTCTGACTCCAGAGTGCTTTGTCCCCACGGGATGATTTTTTTCTGGACATCAGCCCACTCTGGCTGGCTGTCTGCTTCACCCAAAGCAGAACCTGAGAAGAAATAATAGTACCTGCATGTAACTTAGCCTGAGTCAATTCTCTTTGCATCTGCAGATGTATTTTTAAATATAACTTAGCCTGAGTCAATTCTCTTTGCATCTGCAGATGTATTTTTAAATATTCTTGTTGTTAACACTTGTATACAGCTCTCCACTGGGCTGGACTTCCTGGAGTTTTGCTACACCGTATGATCTATCTGTGTGCAGCCAGCTGCTGTTAAAGAACACAAGCTGTTGGGGGGGGGGCAATGTCCACATCAAGCACATTGTATACCAGCAGTGAATCCCCCATCAAATGGATGAGTAGATTCAAGATGATCTGTCTAAAGACGGAACACTGAGCCATCTCCACCTTTCACAGAACTCTTCCCAGACACAATGAATTAAAACCACAGGGTGGGACTGAAGTCTACAGTTTTAAAAAATTACACATATAGATTAGGAGGTGAAGGGACATGCTTGTCATGGTGTTCATGTGAGAATTAGCTGTCCCCCATCATGTGGGTCGAACTCAGGTACTCAGGCTTGGCAGCAAGCACCCGCTGAGCCATCTCCCCCGCACTGGAGGCTGCATTTTTAATAAGCTAAGTACTGCCTGGAGACATGGAGAGCCTAAACAGCCACAATAGGGGCTGGCAGAGAGCAGCTGGAGGGGGGGGGAGGACAGCAGCAGGAGAGGAGAGGGGGAAGCCCTGACTTAGACTTTAGGGACTCTGGCTTTGCGGACACTGGCAGTCACAATGGTAGGTACAGTTAGGGAGAGCTGGGGGGTGGGGGTGGGGGTGTCAAACTGAGGAAGGAACCAGCAGAATGAGGCTGCGCTGGACACCTGGGCCACTGGCTTTCCAGGGGAGCCTGATTGTCACTGGAAGAGGGAAGGCTGTGGGGAAAGTACAGAATGCTTGCCTAACCAGACCCAGAAGGACCAGGATCCAGAGCTCTGCTGTTGTAAGCAGGCAAGAACGTGATGTCATGGTTAGCCGCCTTATGGACAGCTTACCTTTCTAGAACAAACCACAGACTTAAAAAGGAAACCACCATCGTTACAGAAAGAGGAGCTGTCTGGAAAGCGAGCATTCAGCTAAAAGTCCTGATCAGAGCCAAGCCACACGTGTGCCTGCCTTCTCTAAGTAGAGGCAGAGACCCAGGTCAGTGAATCAAAATCTTCAAGACCCCATTCTAGGACAGCAGTCGGGAGCCCTCACCGATGAAGTGGGGTAAAAGGAAGCTCCCTTACCTTGGTCCTGCTGGGACCAGTCTCCTGGACTCAGCTCACTGAGTGCAGTCCCAGATAGGTACCACTGAGACCCTGCATTGGAAGGGATGTCTGTGAAGTTGGCAAATTTATCCAGGGCGATCCACTCTTCTTCAGTGACACCCGAGAGCCGTGGGAGGGTGTAAAATATGGTCTGAAAAGAGAGTTGTAAAAGCTATTGTTTTCCTTAAAAAATAGAGGTGGGGGGGACAAAAAACAAACAAACAAAACAAAACCAGGTTTTATTAATGCTAGTGCTTCTTTCAAGCCACCCTATGCTTGCAGGCTGCCAGGCCTGCAGTACCTCTGCAAGGGTGCTTCACTCTGCCCTAGGATACTCAGAGATTCACTTAGGGACCCCCAAGAGCATGCAGGGCCTCTCCTCCAGCACTAAGTACATGTGGCTACCATGCTCTTATCAAGACCACACCATGCTTCAGTGGGCATTATTACTAAAGAGAAGCGTATACCTAAAGGCAGTGTCCTGGCCCCCAGACACTCACAGCAGATATCCAAAACCTGTATCCTGGCTCAACAGTGTCACTCACTGTATGACGCGTGGTGAGCCGTGAAGGCTTTGACAGCCTTAGCTCGTCGTGTGTAAGAAGGTGGGCAAATGGAGCCTATAAGGCCGCCTTTCTGTTCCTCCCTCTTGAACTCCCAACCATGGAAGGGCATGTGAGAGAGAAAACCCCAAGTAACAGATAACTTAAAAGTAAAATGACACCCAATGCACAAGTCTTCAAGGGCAGTTTTAAGGCAGATACGGTTTGTTTCAGGGTAGTCGTTAAGGCAAATATGGTTTGTTTCATGGTAGCCATATTTGTGCAAATTTAAACGAGTGTCATGATGGAGTGTAATGACTATTAGGTGGACTCCTAAGCCCAGCTCCAAACACTAAGGCTTGGTAACAGAGTCTGGCAGACCATGAGCTCCCCACCTCAGAGACGACACACACAACTCCCACTGTTGCTTGCTGTGCTGCCTGGTATCGCTGGGGACAAGATAACAGCTGAAAGCAAGGCTGGCAAGGGGAAAGAGAAAGGTCTCAGAGCTTGGGAGCTGCCTGGGAAAAGGTAGATGGGGTACTAGAGAGCCCTTAGGAAGGTATCGGCAGAGGGCTGTGGAGCTGCGGAGCACAGTGAAAAATCCTAGTATGTCTTATCTTGAGAAAAATGATATTGGTAGTGTGACAGAAACCTGTTCATATGTGTATAGGTGTGTATATATGTGTGTATACATATGTGTATGTATGGGTGTATATATGTGTATGTATGTGTGTATGTAGCTAGGCTCCCAATATAGACCCCCAGAGGAAAAGTCACCCGGTCAGGTGCTCTCATTTCAGAGCTAGGTAGGCAACATAATACCTACATTGGAGTTGAAAAGGGTTTAAGAATGCCTGGTGCTCTAAATTTTAAGAACTTACACTCAGATGTCATTTATTTTAACTGCAATATGTGTATGTTGATGTTTTTTAAAATTACATAAGCACTCTGGTACTTTCAGCAAAGCGGAGCACCATTTGCCATACATTTCATTACCCAGAACCTAAAAGGATCAACTGCCATTAGCAAGAGACCTTCTGTTCTCTCATTGGTCACGGGCTTCAGTACAAGAGTCTCACCTGCACACATGTTCTCTCACTCACTTCCTTTCAGAAATCTGCTCTGATTTCTGCTTAGAGTTAAATAGTCCCTTCCAAGGTTTACAAGCCAGACACTGCCAGAGAAATAGAAAGTGAGAATGACTAGCCAGTTGTCACTGCCTTGGAGCGAACCGCAAGCACATTCACAGCGTCACAGGGTCGGGGGACAGAGGATGAACCTCACCACAGCCTCCAACAGCTGGGACAGGAGAGAGCACCAGGCCTGTGGACAGCAGACAGCCTACACGCTGCACTCTCAGCTTACCTCCAGACAGTAGTCCTTCAGGGGGTGGAAGGTGGAGGAGAAGAAGAAATGGTCCTGGATGCGCTGCCAGTTCTTCCTGGCGTTCCTGAGGAGGAGGACAGGGAGGAACCAGGTCTGGAGGGGAAGTCAGTACGGTACTTAAAGAATTCTCTATCCCAGCTCATAGTCCACACTCTCCAACATTAATGAATTATGTTCTACTTCCGTCTCTGTCTGCCTGTCTCTGAGGTTGTAGTTTGAATGAGAAATGTCCCCCATAGGTTCACATATTTGAATACCTGCTCCCCAGTAGGTGATGTTTGGGGAGGTTTAGGAGGTTTATGGCCCTGCTGGAGGAAGTATATCACTGAGGGCAGGCTTTGAAAGTTCACGACCCCACCCTACTTCCAGCTCTGTCCCCTGGTATGATGTCTCAGCTTCCTCCTCCTGCTTGCTGTCAGGTGTCCTCAGCATGGTGAACACATCACCCTAGAACCATAAGCCAAGACAAACTCTTCCTTCTGTAATGTGTGTGCGTCTGTGTTTATTAGTCACTAACACAGGCTACTGGGGAGTAATCCCTGGGGCCTCATGCATGCCAGGTGAACACATTGCCCCTAAGCTCTGTCCCCAGCACGCAGTGTGTATTTTAAACTGCCACGTAGACATATTCTCACTTTGGCTGTGTTTTTTGAGACAGAGTCTCAAGTTCGTGAGGATAGCCTTGAACTCAGATATCTGAAGACAATCTTGAACGTCTCTACCTCCAAGTGCTGGGACTACAAATACATGCAACTATGACTAGTTTTTCTTCTTCTCTTCTTTAAACTAGGCATTGTGGTGCTCACCTGCAATCCCAACACTCAGTAGACAGGAGGATTGCCAGGAGAATAAAGCCAGCCTGAACTACGTAGCCAAGACACTGTATTAAAAAATCAAAGAACAGAACAACAAAGTTCCGCTTTGTTGTTCTTTGCAGAACTGAGTTCTTTGAACCCAGGCCTCGTACCCTCCAGAATGTGCTCTACCACTCAGCAAGCCCACAGAGTTTTATATTTTGAAATGGAACTCAAGGATGAACAGAGAAACTAAGTAATGCTTTCAAAATCATAAAAACAAACCCAAAAAACAAACAACAAAAAAACATGAATAAAACCCAGGTCTTTGAGTGTCAAACATAGGCATTGTTCAGTAGAACATGAAGAAGGTGGAGAACACACTTCCACTGTGTAGCCCAGGCTAGCCTCAACCTCAGTCATATAATATAGACCCAACACACCCATTACCTCTGGGGTTGAGGTTCCTGTGCCTCTGCCTGGCAGAGACCCTTCTCTCCTAGAATTTTTTTTTTTTTAATTTTATGTGAGTACACTGTAGCTGTCCTCAGACACACCAGAAGAGAGCATCAGATCCCATTACAGATGGTTGTGAGCCACCATGTGGTTACTGGGAATTGAACTCAGGACCTCTGGAAGAGCAGTCAGTGCTCTAAACCACTGAGCCATCTCTCCTAAGATTCCTAAGAATCTTGCATAGTGTGGTTTTCACTCTGAAGGCAAGCAACACAGCTAAACAGTATCCATCCACAAAACCCAAATGCACCAACTATGAGCAAGGCAAACACAGCCACCAGTTTTGAAAGGCAAAAGTCATGTGACAGAACAAGCCGTTTAGAACTGGGACCATCAGTGGGAACTGTGCAGCACTTTCAGGCTAGGAGACTTCCTATACTTTGCTCTTGAAAGAACTTTCTGCATGAGTTCCTTGTACCTCACCTTCCTCGCTGCCTATTTTTTTTTTCTTAAAGAATGACAAGAAGTACTTTAAACATTCCAAGCATCTTAACGCAAATATACTGTAGAGATATAACAGGTGTCTGCCACTTGTGCACCTGTTGCTATCCAGGTTCTGATCCCATCCATACTGCTGGTGCAAGCCCCAGCTGTGCTCAATACATTGCTCTGCGGGTTCCATCCCTGCTCACACTGCCGGTGCAACCCCTAGCTGGGTTGTTGCCTTGAGCCTGTCTTCTCTCACACTCTCCTCACTCAGAGTAAGCAGCTTCCCTCTCACTATGTGGGCTACTTTGGACATGCTTCTCACCCAAAGCCAAGGCCTACAGGTACTGGTCACTGCCACCCTAACTCTCTTTTCAGTTCTCTGAATACCTAGATACTTGCCCCATGTCCCCAGGACTGGCCAGGGACCTGCCTGCCACCAATCTCCAATTCCCAAAGCCACTTCTCTTGCCCAGAAGTCTCTTTTCACTCACCAATCCCTGCTCTTTGGAAAGTCACAGATGATGCTGGTTAAAGGACTTCCCTAAGCCACATGTATATACTGTGGTGCCCACTGTGTTCCTATCACCTACTGAAAGACCTGTGCACTGGGGTGACTGCTTGACAGTCCTCTTTACCTGACTGAGCCACATAAAGACAGGACCTCTGTCTACCTGGCCTGCTGAGGTGTGTGCCTGCCACAGAGGTCTCAAAGAGGAGTGTGCACTTAGAGAACAGAGAAAGCATAAAGCTCAGAATGCCTGATTCTCACTGACTGTGTCTCTATTTGGGACCAGGAGTTTTATTGATTAATAATAATAATAATAATAATAATAATAATAATAATAATGTTATTGTTGTTATTTTACGGACCAGGGACCTTAATCTAGGATCCAGAGGCAGAGAAAACTGCTCAGCGCTCACTAGGCAGCCGTGACCTCACCACGGAAAGCAATGCTCAACTGGGAGTGGGCAGCAGAGGGATGAGGAGCCACTCTGAGGTCAGTCTGGCTTCTTCCAGGCTGCCCGCCTGCTGTGCAGGAGCCAACTCAAGAATTTACGGGGCTCAAACGAAGGATGAGTATAAAACCCCAATCCAGCCCAGTACTGGTGACTCACACCTTTAATCCCAGCACTTGGGAGACAGAGGCAGGCAGATTGAAGCCAGCCTGATCTACAGAGCAACTTTCAGGACAGCCAAGACTACACAGAGAAACCCTGTCTCAGAAAACAAAACAAAACAACAAATAAACCAAAATCCCCCAATCTGGATTTCCTCATCAGTCGATCTATCTTAGAATCACCTGTTGCACTGGGCTGGCCCAATCCCTTCAGTGCTCTAGCATAGTGGGACAGTGACAGAGAAAAAGGGTGATGAGCCTCCTCTAGGCTCTGCTGGAAAGAACAACCGTGAGGCGTCCATCCTCACCCTGCTCCGTGCATGCTTTCTGCTTGGCTGAGGCTGCACTCGATGACTGTGGCCCAGGCCCCACACTCTTCAAACTGCAGCTCTTTATACAGGCTCCAGGCCTTCTTGAGGGCCACCAGGGCATAGAGCCGAACACTGAAGTTGTGGCTCAGACACCACTGGAGGGCAGCGGTGAGGGCTTGCTTCAGAACCAGCTTCTGTAAAGACAGAAGAAATCCACTTGAGGGGGAGGTGTGACCGCATGAGCAAGGCAGGAAGGATGGAGGACTGACGAGCTTACCAGCACTCACAACTATCTCAAGGAAAACGGTTTCAGGTGTCCCCATTCTTCTAATGGCTACAATATGTCCCCCTCTCTTACGACCTAAGTTGACATCAGTCTTCACGCTGGTGTGACATGGACATTCTGTTCTAGAAATGTGACCCCACCATATGACATGACCTAGGCTGGAAAGTCAGGAAGTGTCTATAGCAGTCCCACTTGTGGAGAACCTGAGGTACCCACCTTCCTTCATCAAGTGCTGAGCTCTTGGACGCCCCAACAGCCACTTGAGCCACTCAGAGGCAAAATTAAGAAGAAAGCATGGGGAGAGGAGGAAACAAGACAAGCAGAAGTTCAAGGTCAGTCTGGGATAAACCCACAAGGACACTTGACAGTTTAAGGTCAGGAAGAGAAGAGGGCGGGGTCTGGGAAGAGTTGGGAGAGGGGTAGATATGATCAAACGACCTTGTAAGAAATTCTTAAGTATCTAATAAAATGAGGAAGAAACACATCCTAAAGATAACTAACCATGAAACAAACAACAAAACTGTACAAATACATTCTTTTCTATTAGAAGGCCAAGTTGATAAATTCTTCTTGCAAATAATTCAAAACTCACCTTTTCTGGAATATTCTGAACAATGATGTCCAAATGTGATAAAACAGATAAAAATGTACAAATGCTTGTTTTGATTCTTTCTTCACTCTGATAGAAGATGAGATAGAAGAATCGTCATTCGGGGCTTAACTAGGAGCAGAGGCTGCTGAACCTTGGGCGGGCAGAGGAAGGAGGCAACCTCTGCCCTCTTCCCTGAAGCAGCTTGGGCTTGGCACGTGTAGGGCACAGGACTGAAAACCAGAGAGGGGGCACTCTCTGGAGCCCAAGGCAATGCAGGCAATGCCCAGAGCACAGTCAGACAGCACTGAATGGCATCACATGTACCAAGCCCCTGGGCTAGGTCCACAGGACAGGAGTGGGGACTGGGGTCAGGACACTGAGGAAGCTGGTAAAAAGAGCAAAATAAATAAAGACACGGGGCAGAGGAGGTGAGACAGTATACTGCTGTTACATGCAAGGTGACAGCCATGGGGAAGAAACGCCATCTGGAGGCCTGGCCCTTACAGATACACACGGACATCAAGACTCTGATGGTATAGAACCACCAAGAACAGAGCTGTTAGGTAGATGGCTAGGTAGGCGTTGAGCATCCTAGCAACCTTAAGCATAGACTCCAGGAAGGGTCCCAGGAGGGCAAAGAGCTCACTATGACCATCAACACTCATGTCAAATGTGATTTTCACACGTCATGAGAACAGGTGAGGTTAATACTGTCGACTGGCTGTACCTAGAGTCACTCACTGAAGGGACAAGCCTCTGGGCACAGCAGTGAGGGATGACATAATTAGGTTAACAGATAAAATGAGCTGAGCGTCACCATTCGTCCCTTCCTGCTTCCTGACTACAGATGTGATGTGACCTCACACTCCTGCCGCCATGCCTTCCCCACCATGATGGCCTGCACCCTCAAACCGTGAGCCAAGGGAACCCCGCCCCCTTCCTCAAGTTGCTTTTGTCAGGACTTTTATCAGCTCTATCAGAAGTAACTAGTACTCGTGGGAAGGGGTGAGGTGAGAGTTGGTGCCGGCCCACGTGAGATAGAACTGACGCTTCTCTGTGGCTGGGTGGCAAATGTTTCCTTCTATACCTTCTTCTGTGGTCATCTGAATATGCTTGGCCCAGGGAGTGGCACTATTTGGAGGTGTGGCCTTGTTGGAGTAGGTGTGTCACTGTGAGCGTGGGCTTTAAGACCCTCATCCTAGCTGCCTGGAAGCCAGTGTTCCACTAGCAGCCTTCAGAGGAAGATGTAGAACTCTTAGCACCTCCTGCACACGCCTGCCTGGATGCTGCCATGTTCCCACCTTGATAATGGACTGAACCTCTGAACCTGTGAGCCAGCCCCAATTAAATGTTGTCCTTATAAGAGTTGCCTTGGTGTCTGTTCACAGCAGTAAAACCCTCACTAAGAGACCCTCTATTTGGGTTGTTTGAATTTCCCCTCTAAAGCTCTTTTCAGAGGGAAAAAAGCTATTCACTCCTCACTTGCCTTATTTCTAGCACCACGCCAGGACACAGCTTGGTATTACACGGTGCCCATTTGCTTTGCTTGTTTTGTTTTGTTTTGTTTTGTTTCAGACAGTGCCAGCCCAGACTGGTCTGGAATTTCTGATTTCCCTGCCTCAGACTCCAGGGTGCTGGGATTACAGGTATGCAACACCTTGCCCAGCCTCCCTTACATCTTAATCGCCAACTTTCCCATCTTTATCTTGTTAAAATTAGAGCAAATCACAACACACTCAAAACGAACTTGGGGAATTCCTGTTGCCCAGTCGCACTCAGGATGCACAACTATAAAAACTATGATGTCAACATTACAGTCACCGAGGGACAGAAACAGGCACTGAAGGGAGGTGCACCTCCACAGTCACACCCTGTCCTAGTTCAGAATGGCGGAAGAAAATCCTTACTTACGTAAGAAAAACACTCCCAGAACTTTGGAAGAAACTCAGGGAACTTATGAAGAATCAATATAATAAGCCACTCAATAAAATATTTTATGGATGCTTGATTGTTGGTGAAGCCAGCATGGAAAACCTTATCAATAATCCTTTGTAAGAAGTTCTGAGAGAGAAAACATACATTAAGTTGTTAACACACTATAACTTTTCAGTTAAAAAACAAAAACAAAAACAAAAACCCTCCCAACTGAGGCTGGAGAGATGGCTCAGCAGTTAGAGGTGGCTCTTGCTGAAGTCCTGTGCGTACTTCCCAGAGCCCAGTCTTGTCACTCCAGTTCCAGGGGATCTGACACCTCTTCTGGCCTCTGTGGGTACTGTACACAGGCGACATGTATGTCAGAAAACACTCCTATACATAAAGTGAAATATGAGCCTGACTTTGTGCTAGAGCATTTCCTCTGAGCACCTCAGTGTTTACTCAGGCATTGATCCTATGGTGAAAGTTTTGATCATCCAGGTTTTGGCAAGAAAAGATACAGAAATCTAATAATTGCCCTAAGTTATATACTTACTTCATTTCTGTAGGTGGCACATATATGTGTAAATGTTCATATGCGCATGGACTTGTGTGCAGGTATGTGTGCACATACATATGGAGGCAGGCCAGCGGTCATCAGTGTCAGGTGCTTTCCTCAAGCACTCTTTGCCTCATTATTTAAAGATTTATTTATTTACCTCTTATTTATTTATTTAATGTATATGAGTACTCTGTAGCTGTACTGATGGTTGTGAGCCACCATGTGGTTGCTGGGATTTGAACTCAGGACCTTCGGAAGAGCAGTCAGTGCTCTTAATCACTGAGCCATCTCTCCTCCAGCCCTCTACCTTATTTTTTGATGCAGGGTCTCTCCAATTTGGATAGACTGGCTGACCAGCAAACCATAGAGCAGCCCCCAAACACACTCCACTTCCTAAGCAATGGGATGACGGTGTGCTACCAAGCTTGGATCTTTATGTGGGTACTGGGGAGTGGACTCAAGTCCTCCCACTGAGCCATCACCCCAGGGCTCAGCCTTGTGCATAAGTGGCAGCACTCAACGTGTAGTTTAGTTCACGCTTGGAGCCTCAGTTGAGGAAAGACCTCCATGAGATCCACATATAGGACATTTTCTCAATTAGTGATCAATGGGAGAGGGCCCAGCCCACTGTGGGTGGTGCCATCCCTAGGCTGGTAGTCCTGGTTCTATAAGAAGGTAGGCTGAGCAAGCCAGGGAAAGCAAGCCAGTGAGCAGTACTCCTCCACGACCTCTGCATCCGCTCCTGCCTCCTGGTTCCTCCTGCCCTGTTTAAGTTTTGTCCTGACTTCCTTTGGTGATGAACAGCCCAATAAACCCTTTCCTCCCCAGCTTGCTCTTGGTCGTGGTGTTTCTTCGCAGCAATAGAAACCCTAACTAAGACACAGAACATGAGAACTGTCACACCTGATCAAACGCAGGGAAGAGGACAAGCAGAGTCTGCCACACACGGTTCTTCACCCGGTGCTGGACGGAGTTCTCGTGGTATCGAGTCCTGGACCTGGATGCTGACTCATCCTGGAGAGACAGGGTGGGGATCAGTCAGGGTAAGCCTCCTACCCACCTGTGACTTAGAACAGTACCAGTGACAACTCCAAACCCCAAAGGTGGTACGAAGCAACATTCCACATATCTCTGTTTCTGCTCTTTTGTCCTATTTGAATTTGAATCTGCAATTTAATTCCAGTGTCACTAAGAGGGCAACAGTTCAATGCCACCTCTAGACACAAGGTGGCAGCACTGTGTCCTTCTGCATCACAGAGCTTTTCTTTCTGGCTTTCAGTAAAACCAGCCAAGCAGCCCACCTTCGCAGGGTCTGAGCCCAGGGACTCCTTTTCTACTACCAAGCCATAGCTTCCGGCTCTTCCAGGGTGACTTTTGTCACCAAGTCACTGCTGAGCCAAGAAGCCACTGAAGAATGTTATACATATTGTCCAATCCCTTTAAGATGAAAAGTCAGTCAAGCATCTTGGGCCATTTCCATCAAAGGTGGGCATGCCTCCACTTCTCAGAGGCCTTTCTAGATAAGGTTCTGCTCCTCTACTTTCAAGTCTACTCAGCCCCGAGGTAGCTAATGAAACACCACTTCCCCCACATCCAGCTTCCTCAAGGAAGGACAGGATATTTTTCCCCCTGAAAAAATACTTCCTAGGTTTTATATGCCAAAGCTGACCTTCTCCATTCACAGAACAAAGTTTGTCCTGTTTCAATACGAGTGACTAAGTATATTCCAAAGTTACATGGACACTAACCAGGTCGGACAGCAGGGCAGAAGTCTGTCCACTTAAGGAAATAAAAGAACCAGGACACAGCTCAGAGGTAGAGCAATCGCCTGGTACATACAAGGCCCGAGGTTCCATCCTCAGACTGACTGCACTCAATGCCATCCTTTCTATTTTCTCCTAGATTTATGACAATCCTTCAGACACTGTAAGTAAGGGTTATAGGTGACTTGGCAGATGATCTAACAAGCTCAGAAAAGCTGGTCATTTTTACCCTATGAGTAAGAAATTTTCATCAGTCCTACAGAAACATCAGGAACCTGATCTGAGCCTGACAGCAGTGAGTCTTAAGACAGGTAACTGTGTTGGGCTGGAGAGATGGCTCAGGGGTTAAGAGCACTGACTGCTCATCCAAGGGTCCTGAGTTCAATTTCTAGCAACCACATGGGGGCTCACAACCATCTATAGTAGGATCTGATGCCCTCCTTCTGGTATGTCTGAAGACAGCTACAATGTACTAAATAAATCTAAAAAAAAAAAGAAGACAGTAACTGTGTTGGTTAATACTGCAACTGGACATCATGTAGAGTCAGTGAAGAGAGAAAATGCTGAGTATGTCTGTGAGAGAGGCTTTAGGTTAGGTTGAGGTGGGAAGACCCACTCTAAATGCTGGCTGTGTGGTTTGATGGGCTGGGCCCTAGACTGACCAGAGGAGGCAATGAACTGGTAACTGATATTCACCTCTCTCTGCTTCCTTGATCATGGCTGCCCCAGCCTTCCTGATCATGGTGGACTGCACTTTGAAAAACAGGAGCCAACATAAAGTGTTTGAGGGATTCTGGGATCCTCTCAGGGTGCCCCTTGCTGGATATCTGCTCTTTTCATACATAGATAGGTGTGTTGCATGCAGCAGAGGAAACGCAACATATCTGCACTGGCAACCAAAGATACATAAGTGAAGGCCACAGGGCCAAGGGAACCAAACCTGAGAAGCTTAGGTAGACAGGTACTAACAAATGAAGCTTTACTCAAAACTACAGAACATCCCCATCGAACTTTCTGTGGTAAAAGGTGTTCAGAAATATTCCATGACTCCACATGTTCCTCATGGTAAAATAAAGGGCAAGTTCTAGGCCATGGGCTGCTGAAAGCAGAGTTAATTCGAAGCAGGATAAAGGTTCCTCCTTACCTTATCCAAGAGCTTGATGGCAAGATCTTCTAGAAACAACTTGTGGGACACGTCGGAGCCATCTAGCAGACACAAGAATTTGATGGCACAGATTCTCACATAATAATCGTCTCTCTTAGTGCTTAAAATGTAAAATGATAAACTATGTTAACATGTTTTAGAAATAGAAAAAATACATCCACTTTTTGTACCAAATGCCATCACAAGTACCAAGTCCTCCAATGAAACATGCTTGAATATCCTTTTGAATTGGGAAACAACAGGCAACAAACAAGTATTCTACAGAAAAGAATGAGCACAGATCCACCCAGACCTCAAGGATCTACACACACACACACACACACACACACACACACACACACACACACACACACGTTCCCAGATCTTGCCTCCTCCTATACAGTAGTTCCCATGTGCTCTGAATATCTGCCCATCCACATCAAAATTAAACCGTTGGTATTTCCACATCTCAGGTCAACTGCTCCAATCTTAATAGATATCACTTTAATGTAACGATAAGCACTTGGCAAGACCCACTTGAAAGTGAAACTCTTGACTCCTATGTTAAGCCAGCCCAGCAAATAAACAAACAAAATAATAAACTGAAAACAATTAACTGGGCTGGAGAGATGTACTAGCTATCTACAGGACTTGAGTTCAGTTTCTAGCACCCACATCTAGAAGCTCACAACCCCCTGAAACTCCAACTCCAGGGATCTAACACCCTCTCCTGGGCTCTTTAGGTGTCTGTACTCTGCACATGCACAAATACACAGATGCACATGAGTAAAAGCCTTTGAAAACAATTATAACTGCTCACATTTAAGGAAGCATGGCAGATGACTTAAAGTGCGGCTAGCCCTGGAGTGAACACTTGCTATAAATATTCACAGTAATCACCTCTTAGCCTTAACTCTAAAATCACAATAAATGACTTCACAATCTTTTTCATAATTCAGACACACATGCAGGTTTATGAAAGGAGATGAGGAAATAGGACTCAAATAAAAAGCATTTGATATGCTCCAAAAAATTTCAATTTGGGGCTGGTAAGATAGCTCACGGGGAAAAGGATTTTGACAAGCAAGCCTGGCCACCTAAGTTCCACACTCAAAACTCACATAAAGGTGGAGGGACAGAACCGGACAGACTCATCCTCTGACCTCCATGTGTGTCATGGCACAAGCCTCCCCCCCCCAACACAAACTAATAAATATATTTAAGCTCAACCAGATAAGGACCCTCATGGCCATCCCACGCTCACCAGCTACACACATTGACTAGGTATGAATTTTTCTACACTAATTATTCAATGAAAGGGTTTCGATACCACCCCCCAAAAACCTCAGAGCTTCTCATTCACTCTATTTTTATATATAATGTATTTACTTGTTAAAATGGTAACAATGAATTCTATACAATTTACAACCAAATAAAGGTTTAAAGAATAAAGTATACAGGATTGCCTCCACCCAGGGCCCCTCCCAGAAGGAGGAAGAGGGGCCTATATTATCTGAAGGCATGTCTTCACTTGAACTAGGCTACATTACGTTTTTTGAGAGCTTATTAACTTAGTAAATAGCGAAGATATAAATTATATGAGCAAAGAATATTATTTTTAACTCATTTTTAAATTTTTCTAATTTTTATTTCATGTGCATTGGTATTTTGCTTGCATGTATGTCTGTGTGAAGGTGTCGAAGCCTCTGGAACTGGAGTTACAGTTGTAAGCTGCTATGTGGGTGCTGGGCTGGGAATTGAAGATGGCTCTTAACCACTGAGCCATCTCTCCAGCACCAAAATTTCATTTTATTTTTTAAAGATTTATCTATTTATTTTATATACACACACACACACACACACACACACACACACACATATATATACACACATATATATATGTACATACACACACACACACACACACACACACACACACACACACACACACATATACTCTATCTGCATGTATACCTGCATGCCAGAAAAGGGCATCAGATCCCATTATAGATGGTTGTGAGGGAATTGAACTCAGGACCTCCAGAAGAGCAGACAGTACTTTTAACTGCTGAGCCATCTCTCCAGTTCCCTTTTAACACATTTTTGAAGGCCTGTGTTATAGTTTCGGTGGGAAATTCCCACTCAGGTTCATGTGTTGAAGCTATGTTTGCCAGGGGTTGCCCCATTATGTCGTTTTGTTGGGACCTTGGGAGGTGGGGCCTAGCTGGAGGAAGTGAGTCACTGGGGGAGGGGCGGGCCTTAAGGTTTACAGCCCTGCACTTCCCATTTCTGTTTGCTTATCGGCTCTGGATGCCGTGGCCTCAAGCCAATCCTGAAGTCATGATGGGATGTATTTCCCCAAACCTCCCTTAAGTCGCTTGTCAAACATTTAGCCACAGTAGTAGTAGTAGTAGTAGTAGTAGTAGTAGTTGTTGTTGTTATTGTCGTTAGTAGTAGTAGTAGTAGCAGCAGCAGCAGTAGTCCTAGTAATACAGCTTTTTCATTAAACTAGATATAATGAGAAAATGTTCATAACATTTATGAATAACAGAGCTGGAGAGATGGTTCACCAGTTAAGAGCACTAGGTACACTAGGTCAATTCCCAGGACCCACATGGTAGGCCACGACCTTCTGTAACTCCATTTCCAGGGAATCTGACACCCTCTTCTAAGCTCTGAGGGCACCAGGTACACTGTTATCCATGCAGGCAAAACACTCACCCATATAAAGTAAGAATAAATGAGTCTTTTTTAAAACGTTATGAACAAAGACCACCATAGAAGTTAAATCAAGTGGAATGTCTCACTTGCATCAAGGCACAGAAACAGGCTGCACTTACTTCTCAATGATGATGTTTGCTGCACAGCCTTGTCCAAGGTTTTCTATGAAGGTCTGGACATCCTGAATGAGTCTTTAAAATAGGAGGGGGGGGGGAATCAGGCTCAGCAAATTAAATCCCCAAAGTTAAACTACAGCCTGGTTGAATGCTCAACACAGATGTAACCCCACCCATGCGTGAAAGCTGATTGTGGTATTTTTACCTCTGATCCCGCCTAAACACTGTCCCAAACACACAAGCCTCCAGAACAAGTTCACTGTAATCCTTAGCACTGGAGAATGACCCCTGGGACACACCGGAAACAGCTGCTAGCCAAGACTGGCAGCAGTGGCGTATCAGAATATTGAAGACACCTGACTTTATGGAGGACTTTTCAATCATCTTGCACATAATCTGAAATGAAATGCAACACTCAGGTTCACCTTTGACCAGGTCAGTTACAAATAAAATAAACACAGCATAATAATAATTAAAATCAGCCACATAATAATGACTAAAATTAGCAGCATAATAGTTTTGCTAAAAAGTAGCACTTTCAGATGATGGATCCCAATGAAAGAGACCTTCCCAGCCTGGGATGGTCAGTCTTTACAGTCAGCGTGGCAGATTTTGAATCAATGAAGAGACAGGTGTCTCTATGTGCCTACGGGTGGGGGTGGGGGGATGGGTGGGGAGGTGTTTCCAGACATCCACTCTGAATGTGGTAGCACATTCTGCAGCCTGGGGTCTGCACTGAATAAATGGAGAAAGTGAGCTGAACACCGGCATCCATCTTCGCTTCCTGACTGATGGTGGCGCCGTGACAGCTGCCTCATGCTCCTGCTGCTCAGGATTAGACTGCGTCCTCAAGCCGTGAGGCAAGAAACCCTCTCCTTCCTTCTCATAGGAATGAGAAGAGTAACTCACAGCCTGGCTCCAAACCCTGTACATCAAATGCAAAATACATACAGCTTTCGATGTCAACCACAAAGGGTCTCAATATGGAAAGCACGACCATAAAATAAACACGCCCCAGGTTCCCCAGAAGGGCGCTTTCTGTGTGTGGCATACTGATTTGCTGAAAGGGTGAAAGAAAGTTGTGTGGTGAACTTATCAAAAAAGAGAAAAAGAAAAAAGAAAAACCCAAAACTAAACACTACTGGAATGTTTTCAAAGGAACCACAATCTCAGAATACTAATTCCTTGTGTTTTGAGAGTGTGCACTAAGTCCAGTGGCCCCGGCTGGGGCATCCATCCAGAACTCTCCACGAGAGGTATCAGCCAGAGACGCAGGAGGAGGAGGAGGCAGCCCCTCCCTGCAAAACTAGGACTTCAGTGCCCCAGAAGGTCAAGACCGCAGTCTCCTGATGTGCCCCACAGTGGGCAGAAGGGCAGAAAGGGGCAGCATGGACCATGAACAGGAAGCAGAAGCAACCAGAAACTCCAGCAGGACAGAATCCCATTGGGGCATCCCCCCAGCTGGAGGAATTGTTTGAAAATGATGGAAAGCCGAGGTCTGAGTGTTAAGTGTCCTCACAGCTCAGGTGTTCTGACTTCTTTGTCCATCTGGTGGGGATATTTTGTGAGGTGACACCTCTGAGGAGTACAGACCGGCCCTGCTTTGGTCTGCTCTCTTCCTCCTGATGCACCAACATGTCAGGAGTCACTGCCTCCCTCTCCTTCCCCACAGATGGGGCAGCCACATTGCTTCCCTGTCACGATAGACTGTAACCCCTGAAACTGTGAGCCAAAGCCAACCTCTGCTCTGGTCCTATCGGCCATCTGGTCACAGCAGCAGGGCAGATGGCCCCCAACTGAGCCTCCTGTCCCTGTCACCAGAGTTCCTCACCTCATGCAAGAATACATTCTGAAAACAAAATGCAGCAGCTCTAGTACTTGGTTATTACAGGCACACCTCTTCTCTAGTCCTACTGACCACACAAACCACCAAGAGAAAAGTTACCTCTTTTATTTTGAAGTACGCCTGGCCCTTGAGTTTTGCAGCAATGGTAAGAATCTCATCATTGAAAACAAAGTGAACGAAAGCTTTTAAATTAGGCCAGAACGTCAGCTGTGTGTCGTTCAAGGAAGATAGAATTTTCCAAGCAGCATCAAAGGATTCTATGCAGAGCGTCTCCTCGGAGGTCAGGAGCTGGCAAAGGGAGTGAAAGCACACAGTGTCAATCTCCGCAACACTGTTGCTTCTTCATGACCCGACTCAGCCTTCCCTCAGTCTCACCTTGGGAACCAGCACCTCCATGCAGCGGAACACAGGCAAGATGCAGCCGGCAGGGAGGATCGTGAGGACATCCAGCGCTGACTGCAGGGTCTGAATGGGCATCTCAACAGCAGGGAGAATGCATTCTAGCATGTCACTTTCCACAGCTGGAATAAGGGGGTGGTACTTTCTCAGCAGGAAGGAGAGGCAGACCCACTGATCATGTAGATACTGTGCAACTACTTTCCCCCATCCTTTGGAAGACGATGATGATTCTTCAAAGACACTGAAAACATCAAAAGACAAGATACTAAGGCTCAGTTTCCCAACTTGACTTCATTTCTTTGACATATGGGGCTATTCCTTATGAGGCAAGTGGATGGATGGTTTGAAAGTGGTCAGTCAGGCTCTTGCAAATCCATGGTCAGAGCTTGGGAGGCAGGTGTGGCTCTTCCAACTTTTCAGTCAGGAGTAAAGCACCGTGGAGTCTCTCCAGGACCCAGGTAGATGCTGGTACCACATTCATCAGCTTTTCAGTCTCCAAAACTGTTAAGTATCTCTTAATAAGCTATCTGGCCTCAGATAAACCATTACAACAACAGAAAACTGACCAAGACAAGGCATATACCCAGCCACCATCAAGCAGGCTGGCCACTAAATACTGAAGCAACCCCACAGAATTTTTGCAAGGAATTTCCACAACCTTAAGAGACTGAAAACTAAGTTTAGAAAGGTGGGCAGTAGACCACCAGACAGCGATCTGTGAGCAGGAGCCGAGCAGAGCAGCAGTGCAGATGCCCCAACCAGATGTGGGCTCTGTGCCCTGAGGGGGGACCCTGCACTGCCTGCAGCCCCCCACCATCTTCGCGGCTGTTTGGACCTAACAGACTGAACCAGGTACCCGAGATATCCCGAGTTTAAGACCTCTGGGGACTCAGGCCACCAGACAGCGATCTGTGAGCAGGACCCCGCAGAGCAGCTGTTCAGGTGTCCCAGTCATGGGGAAATAGCCTTAGGAGCCCACAGGAGGTTCAAGCACCAGCTAGTAACTACAGGACCAACTAACACCAGAGATAACCAGATGGCAAAAGGCAAACGTAAGATTGTTACTAACAGAAATCAAGGCAATATGGCAGCATCCGAACCCAGTTCCCCAACAGCAATACGTCTCGGATACCCCAACACACCAGACAAACAAGATTCAGATCTAAAATCACTGGTCAGGATGCTGATAGAGGAACACATAGATAAATCTCTTAAAGTAATACAGGAGAAAATGGATCAAAAGTTAGAAGCCCTTACAAGGCAAACACAAAAATCACTTAAATTCAGGAGAATATGGATCAAAAAAGAGAAGCCAATAAGGAGGAAATACAAAAATCACTTAAAGAAATACAGGAGAACGTGGGTCAACAAGTAGAAGTCATGAAAGAGGAAACACAAAAATCTCTTAAAGAATTACATGAAAACACAAACAAGAAAGCAAAAGATCTGAGCAAAACCATCCAGAATCTAAAAACAGAAGTAGAAACAACTAAGAAATCACAGAGGGAGACAACATTGGAGATAGAAAACCTTTGGAAGAAATCAGGGGTCATAGATGCACATAACAACAATAGAATACAAGAGATAGAAGAAAGAATCTCAGATGCTGAAGATACCATAGGAACCATGGACTCAACAATTAAAGAAAATGCAAAATGCAAAAAGCTGGTAACCCAAAACATTCAGGAAATCCAAGACACAGTGAGAAGACCAAGCCTAAGGATTATAGGTATAGATGAGAGTGAAGATCTACAACTTAAAGGGCCAGCAAATATCTTCTACAAAATTATGGAAGAAAACTTCCCCAACCTAAAGAGAGAAATGCAGATGAATATACAAGAAGCCTACAGAACTCCAAACAGACTGGACCAGAACAGAAATACCTCCTGTCACATAATAATCAAAACCCCAAATGTACTAAACAAAGAAAGAATATTAAAGGCAGTAACAGAAAAAGGCCAAGTAACATATAAAGGAAGACCTATCAGGATTACACCAGATTTCTCACCTGAGACCATGAAAGCTAAAAGATCCTGGGCAGATATGCAGACTCTAAGAGAACACAAATTTCAGCCAAAACTACTATACCCAGCAAAACTCTCCATCGCCATAGATGGAGAAGCCAAGGTATTCCATGACAAAACCAAATTTGCACGATATCTATCCACAAACCCAGCCCTACAAAGGATAATAGGGGAAAAACACCAACACAAGGAGGGAAACCACACCCCAGAAGAAGCTAGATAGAAATCCCCTCTCATCAAACCCAAAAGATAACCACTCAAATATAAAAAATAACGTCAAAAATATCAGAAAGTAATAATTACTATTCCTTAATATCTCTTAACATCAATGGACTCAATTCCCCAATAAAAACGACATAGACTAGCAGACTGGATACGAAAACAGGACCCTACATTTTGCTGCATACAGGAAACACATCTCAGTGTCAAAGACAAACATTACCTTAGAGTAAAAGGCTGGAAGACAATTTTACAAGCAAATGGTCTCAGGAAAAAAGCCAGAGTAGCCATTCTAATATCAGATAAAATTGACTTTCAACCTAAAGTCATCAAAAGAGACACAGAAGGTCACTTCTTGCTGGTCAAAGGGAAAATCCACCAAGAAGAATTCTCAATACTGAACATCTATGCTCCAAATGCAAGGGCACCCTCATTCGATGAAACTTTACTAAAGCTTAAAGCACACATTGCACCTAACACAATAATTGTAGGTGACTTCAATACTCCACTCTCCTCAATGGACCGATCAGGAAACCAGAAACTAAACAGGGACACAGTGAAAATAATTGAAGCTTTGGACCAATTGGATTTAACAGATATATATAGAACATTTCATCCTAAAGCTAAAGAATATAACTTTTTCTCAGCACCGCATGGTACCTTCTCCAAAATTGATCATATAATTGGTCACAAGACAGATGTCAACAAATACAAGAAGATCGAGCTAATCCCATGCCTCCTATCAGATCACCATGGAGTAAGAGTGGTCTTCAATAGCAACAAAAACAACAGAAAGCCCACATACACATGGAAACTGAACAATACTCTACTCAATGACACCTTGGTCAAGGAAGAAATAAAGAAATCAAAGACTTTTTAGAATTCAATGAAAATGAAGGTACTACCTACCCAAATCTATGGGACACAATGAAAGCAGTGCTAAGAGGAAAACTCATAGCCCTGAGTGCCTCCAAAAAGAAACTGGAGAGAGCATACACTAGCAGCTTAACAGCACACCTGAAAGCCCTGGAACAAAAAGAAGCTAATTCACCCAGGAGGAGTAGAAGACAGGAAATCATCAAACTAAGGGCTGAAAATCAATCAAGTAGAAACAAAGAAAACCATACGAAGAACCAACAAAACCAAGAGCTGGTTCTTTGAGAAAATCAACAAGATAGATAAACCCTTAGCCAGACTAACCAAAGGGAACAGAGACAGTATCCAACTTAACAAAATTAGAAATGAAAAGGGGGATATAACAACAGAAACTGAGGAAATTCAAAAAATCATCAGATCCTACTACAAAAGCCTATACTCAACACAACTGGAGAATCTGGAGGAAAAAGACAATTTCATAGACAGATACCAAATACCAAAATTAAATCAGGATTAATTGGATCAGCTAAACAGTCCCATAACCCCTAAAGAAATAGAAGCGGTTATAGAAAGTCTCCCAACCAAAAAAAGTACGGGACCAGAAGGTTTTAGTGCAGAATTCTATCAGACCTTCAAAGAAGACCCAACAACAATACTCTTCAAACTATTCCATAAAATAGAAACAGAAGGAACACTGCCCAACTCGTTCTACGAAGCCACAATTACACTGATACCAAAACCACACAAAGATCCAACAAAGAAAGAGAACTACAGGCCAATTTCCCTTATGAATATTGATGCAAAAATACTAAATAAAATTCTTGCTAACAGAATCCAAGCACATCAAAACGATCATTCACCATGATCAAGTTGGCTTCATCCCAGGGATGCAGGGATGGTTCAATATATGGAAATCCATCAATGTAATCCACTACATAAACAAACTAAAAGAAAAAAACCACATAGTCATCTCATTAGATGCTGAAAAAGCATTTGACAAAATTCAGCATCCTTTCATGCTAAAAGTCCTGGAAAGAACAGGAATTCAAGGCCCATACCTAAATATAGTAAAAGCAATATACAGCAAACCAGTAGCCAACATCAAAATAAATGGAGAAACTTGAAGCAATCTCACTAAAATCAGGGACTAGACAAGGCTGCCCTCTCTCTCCATATCTTTTCAATATAGTACTTGAAGTTCTAGCAAGAGCAATTAGACAACATAAGGAAGTCAAAGGGATACAAATTGGAAAGGAAGAAGTCAAACTATCACTATTTGCAGATGATATCATAGTATACGTAAGTGACCAAAAAACTCCACCAGAGAACTCCTACAGCTGATAAACAACTTCAGCAAAGTGGCTGGTTATAAAATCAACTCAAGCAAATCAGTAGCCTTCCTGTACTCAAAGGACAAGCAGGCTGAGAAAGAAGTTAGGGAAATAACACCCTTCACAATAGCCACAAACAATATAAAGTATCTTGGCATGACTTTAACCAAACAAGTGAAAGATCTGTATGACAGGAACTTCAAGTCCCTGAAGAAAGAAATCGAAGAAGACCTCAGGAGATGGAAAAATATTTCATGCTCTTTGATTGGCAAAATCAATATAGTAAAAAATGGCCATCTTGCCAAAAGCAGTCTACAGATTCAATGCAATCCCCATCAAAATCCCAAATCAATTCTTCATAGATCTAGAACGAGCAATTCTCAAATTCATCTGGAGTAACAAAAAACCCAGGATAGCTAAAACTATTCTCAACAATATAAGGACTTCTGGGGGAATCAAATCCCTGACCTCAAGTAGTAGTACTACAGAGCAATTGTGTTAAAAACTGCATGGTATTGGTATAGCGACAGGCAAGTAGATCAATGGAATAGAATTGAAGACCCATAAATGAACCCACAGACTTATGGTCACTTGATCTTTGATAAAGGAGCTACAACCATCCAGTGGAAAAAAGATAGCCTTTTCAACAAATGGTGCTGGTTCAACTGGAGGTCAACATGCAGAAGAATGTGAATTGACCCACTCTTATCTCCTTGTACTAAGATCAACTCCAAGTGGATCAAGAACATCCACATAAAACCAGACACACTAAAACTAATAAAAAAGAAACTGGGGAAGACTCTGGAGGACATGGGCACAGGGGGAAAGTTTCTGAACAGAACACCAATAGCTTATGCTCTAAGATCAAGAATTGACAAATGGGACCTGATAAAATTACAAAGTTTCTGTAAGGCAAAGGACACTGTCAGAAGGACAAAACAGCAACCAACAAATTGGGAAAAGATCTTCACCAACCCCACATCCGACAGAGGGCTAATATCCAATATATACAAAGAACTCAATAAGTTAGACCCCAGCCGGGCGTGGTGGCGCATGCCTGTAATCCCAGCACTTGGGAGGCAGAGGCAGGCAGATTTCTGAGTTTGAGGCCAGCCTGGTCTACAGAATGAGTTCCAGGACAGCCAGGGCTACACAGAGAAACCCTGTCTCAAAAAAAAAAAAAGTTAGACCCCAAAGAACCAAATAACCCTATCAAAAAATGGAGTACATAGCTAAACAAAGAATTTTCACCAGAAGAAATTCAGATGGCTGAGAAGCACCTTAAGAGATGTTCAACATTATTATTCATCAGGAAAATGCAAATCAAAACAACCCTGAGATTCCACCTCACACCAGTCAGAATGGCTAAGATTAAAAACTCAAGAGACAACAGGTGCTGGCGCAGATGTGGAGAAAGAGGAACACTCCTCCACTGTTGGTGGGGTTGCAAGATGGTACAACCATTCTGGAAATCAGTCTGACAGTTCCTCAGAAAATTGGGCATAACACTTCCAGAGGACTTTGTCATACCACTCTTCGGCATATACCCAGAGGATTCCCCTGCATGCAATAAAGGCACATGCTCCACTATGTTCATAGCAGCCTTATTTATACTAGCCAGAAGTTGGAAGGAGCCCAGATGTGCCTCAAAGGAGGAATGGATACAGAAAATGTGGTATATTTATACAATGGAATACTACCCAGCAATTAAAAATAATGAATTCATGCAATTTGTAGGCAAATGGTTGGATCTGGAAAATATCATCCTAAGTGAGTTAACCCAATCACAAAAGAATACACATGAAATGCAATCACTGATAAGTGGATATTAATGAGCCCAGAAGCTCTGAATACTCAAGGCACAATTATCAAATCAAAAAAATTCCCAAGAAGGAAGGAAGGAGAGGACCCTGGTCCTGAAAAGACTGGATCCAGTTTTGTCGGAGAGTACCAGCACAGAGAAATGGTGTGTGTGTGTATGTGTGTGTGTGTGGGGGGGGTGATTGGGGAATAGGGGGGAGAGATAACTTATGGAACATACGGTGAAGGGGGAACTGGGAAAGGGGAAAGCCTTTGGAATGTAAACAAAGAATGTAGAAAATTAAAAAAAAATGATTAAAAAAAAAAAAAGAAAGGTGGGCAGGTTTCTGACAAGGGGAGATGAAGTGTCTCCATGGCACACTCTCCTCCAGAAGGGGACCTCATCTCCCCAACTCTGCTGCACCATGAGCACTGTCAGATATACCCAATAACCACAATGCAACAAATACGGGATTGTTGTTAACCCTTAACAAAGACATTCCTCATTCACCTGCCATTCTCCAGGGGACACACACAGATGCTCTGTTCCTCCGAACGGGGCTTCTGCAGCATGTGATTGAGTGGAAGAGCTGACAGGAACCTGTCCACAGGCTCGGCATTGGGAGAATCGGGCTGCAGCACTGGGTGCTGGTCCACAGCGTCACACAGGGCTGCCAGGGTGGCCATGCTGACTACTCTCTGCACCTGATGTCTCAGGGTCGGCTCCTGCAGAGGACAAAATGACCCTGAAGCAAGGCAATCTAGTCTCAGTCTGAGGCGACCAAATCTGCGAGGCTATGACACCTCAGTGACACCTCATGCCCCGCCTTCCTTCCTGTTGCGGCCGAACTTCGGGGGGAATGAAAGAAGTCCAAGTGTGGGCTGGAGAGATGGCTCAGCAGTTAAGAGCACTGAGTGCTCTTCTGAAGGTCCTGAGTTCAAATCCCAGCAACCACAAGGTGGCTCACAACCACCCGTAAAGAGATCTGAGGCTCTCTTCAGGTGCGTCTGAAGAGAGCTACAGTGTACTTAGATATAATAATAAATAAATCTTTAAAAAAGAAAAAAAGAAGTCCAAATATACACTCTCTGCCGAGTTTAAAATGACAGTTGGTACTCAGCACAGAAGATGAAAAGTCAACCTCTACAATGAGAGCTGCCTAGACCTTCTTATAGATCAACTGCTTTTGAATAACAATGCTTTGTCAGAGTCCAAATGCAGGGACCAGGCTCTAAGGTTGGGTTTTTAACTGTTCTGCCTTTCTCTATTATGTTTAAGAAATGCCTACAGGTGCTAAAATCCAGTGCAGACATATCTGCGTAAACAACTCCACAAACTATAAAGTAGGAAATAAACACCACCACTGTGTAGGCACAAGAGTCAGTGGGGAAATGAAGGAAGGAGCGAGACCTTGACTCAACAGAGACTACTACCATTCACTCTCCTGGAAGGGCCGGGCCAGACGGAAGGCTCGGATAGGAGGTTGTGGAATCCTAGTGAACAGGTCACTAGGGGGTAGACCTTGAAGAGGGTTCTGGTATGAGCTCTATACTTCCTGGTTTGCTGTGATGTCAAGAGCTCCACCCATACCCCACTGCCCCTGAGGCACCACATCACTCCCCGACCACAACACGGTTCCCTCTTAAACCCTACACAAGAGGTGACTTCCCTTAAGTCATCTCTGTCAGGGAAGTCAAGAGCACATGCTCATGACAGAGAAGCTCTGGGTGGTTACCTGGGGCAGCTGCAACACAGGACACAATGGGAACAGAGGGGAAGACAACTAGCCTGGAAGCCCAGGAACGGAGCCAACCATGGAGCTGTGATTTAAGGCTGATGAAAGGGTTCTGCACTGGGCCAGGGCGAGCAAAAGACCTAGGTGTCTCCTATCTGCACCGGGGCGATTTTAAGACTGAGGAATTGCTAGGTACAAAGTCACATGCCTATAAATCCAGCTGCTCAGGAGGCAGAGCTGAAGGCTCATGAGTTCAAGGTCAGCCTGGGTAACCTAGGAAGAGTCTATCTCCTAGTTTAAGTAGGATGAGGTGGGAGCCCTGATGTAGCTCAGTGCTAAAACATGGGCTGAGCACAGAAGCACCCTAAACTACAGGTGGTGACCCCACAAGTCTTACACAGCTAAAGGTGGGATCATGAAAAATCTGACAATAGCCAGGTTTTTTAATACATAGTGACCTGAAATTACCTGAAAAACCCAACGTGCGATGAGTCTAAGGTGTTTATAGCTCTGTTTGTCCATATTCATTGTGGGACTTCATGGTGGCTTTGGTTCTGAACACAAACACTCTCACATTGACTTCACACCACAGAGAGCCAATGAACACACCGGCACACCTGGGCCCAGACCAAGACTATTGTATCTTATAAGCGGCATTGTGTGTGCAGTTCAGCTCTTACAGAAACATAGGCTCACTTACAGAAAACAGAGACTTTATGTGTTCCCACAATGGTTCCTCAGCATGTGAGCATAAATTAGTATAGCTTTGGATTGTACCGTTAGGCAAACAATCATATCTACCACATCAGTATGCAATTTGCTTTCTTCTTTAAAAAAGACTAAACTACATGGATACCAAAAAAAACGGTTTTAAAATAAATGACATTATCTGCAAATGCTTAATTTGTGTCCCCATTTTATAGACCCATATAGCAAGGTTTATGAAAAAAATTCCATGAAAAGGGGTCACGAGTTAACAAAGATTTAGACCCTGCTTAGGGTGTGTGAGTTCCTGTGTTCAATCCCCAGGGGAAGAAAGGAAGGAGCGTGGGAGAGAGGAGGGATAGAGGAAGGGAGGGAGGAGAGAAGGTGGGAGGGCAGAGAGGGAGGAAGGGAGGAAGGGAGAGGAGAGGGGAGGGAGGGAGAGGAGAGGGGAGGGGAGGGAGAAGGTGAGAGGGAGATGGAGGGAGGGAGGAGGGAAGAAGAAAGGGAGGGGGAAGGAGGGAGGAGGAGGGAAGGGGAGGAAGGGAGAGGGAAGGAGGGAGGAAAGAGAGATCAGATCCCCATTACACATTCAAAGCTCTGATGTGTTCCAACTGTACTCTCACACACAGTATTAGCACCTACAGGCAGAATCTCATCAGTCAAATTTAGGAAACCCTTATAATCACAAAATACTGTGAAGCAATCAAATAAGTATCCTTTCCTGGACAAAACCACACACCTTCGGCCCAGGAGGATTACCTGTCTGCCCTCAGCCTCCTGCAGATGGCGAACGCATGCGTTTTTCAGAGGAGAAATGACCCGGCCGATGGGGTTGCCTGCTTTCCAGCCCTGCTTAACCTGGAGACTCACGAGCTCCGCCAACACCGTCAGGTAGAGCTGGCAGCGGTCCAGATCCGCCACCTACAAAAAATGTCAGGACGCATGAGGACAGCAGGATCTGTGACTTCACACAAGCAGAACTCAGGCAGGAAGCAATCCCCGCACTAAGGGGACACTGAGGAGAAAGAGCCATCCCATCATGCAGTGCCCAGCATGTCCGTGTGCAAGCTAAGATGTCCTTCTTTACAGTCTAGCCTCTCCCAGAATGGAACTGTCACTGCACGTCGATGAGGAAGCCTTGGCAGGCAGAAACTGTTCAGTGACTTTTTTTTTTTTTAAGCAAACATCAATATACATTTCAGTGGGTATCTGTGTATTTTCATTTCTCTGTAAGGCATTTTGTGTAGTCACCACAATCTCCCTTTCTAGTTCTGGCCACTCCCAATGGCCCTCCTCTTTCCAATGACCCCTTCTCCTGCCATTGCTTAAGGGGAAACAGGTGCCTTCCCAGTGGTTACTGAGTACCCAGAAGAAAAAAAATCTCTGTGTCTCCTAGCAACTGTTTAGTACATAGAAAACCTGAGGAAAGGGAGGGACCATGAGAGAGCCCTTCCTGCCTCGGTGGGCTTGTGCAGATACCCAGTTTCTCCAGCTCTTCCAGCCTGACCCTTCAGAAACAGTAACAGCAGTTCAACCAATGAGCAAAACTTCAATTGTGTGTGTGCATGCGCGCATATACACATACACAGCCCTGGTCCTACCCTTAATCTGACATTCAGAATATCAAGGTCCAGGTCCCAGTCACACACAAATGTGTCAAGCACCTCAAATCCATGATAGTCAAACTTTCTAAACACGGTAAGTGGACAGACATATCATCTGGGGAAACGAGGCTCAGAAGGGCTGCATTCCCTGCTTAGGTCAGTCACTAATACTGATGGACAGGAAACTAGGCACAGTGGCTTGAGTGGGAACACCCTGGGAGGCTCGTGAGTTTAAACACTTGTCCCCAGGGGGTGGCGCTGTTTGGGAGCTTGTGAGACCTTGGGCTGGGAGTTGCCACCTGACTGGGGGAAGTAGATTGCTGGGGGACGGGCCTTAGGCTTGGAATCCAGCTGCTTCCGGTTTACCACAGGATGTAGTCAGTTGCCTCACCCTCCCACGGTCTCGTCTGCAGCCCACTCCTGTCATCATCTATTCCTGCCGTGATAGATCCAAGTCTGTCAAACTATGAGCCAAAATAAACCTTCCTCCCTTAAGCTGCTGCCGCTCCTGGGCATTTACCACAGGACACTGGGCTGTTTGGAAGTCTGCGGTCGCTCTGCTTCTCAGAGAGACTCCTGGAGAAACCATCACACCAAAGAAACGTCCCTTTCCCGATGGATCTGGGGAGTGTGGACAAGGGAAAGCAACCGCTGTGACAGGGCGCAGGAGTTACTCACGTCCTGCAGCTCGTCCATGGTGAGTCTCCTGAGCACAAACTGAGACACACTCTCTGCAGCAGACATAACGGAGGCCTGGAGGGCAGTGGATACCTCATCTGTGGGGGCGAAAGTGCTTTATTAACATGATAGAGGTGGGGTCTTGGGTACAAAACATACCAGAAGCTCCTGTACAACTGAGAGAAAAAGGTAATCACTAAAATACAGAACTCCATACCGCATGCCCTGCATGAGGAGTCTGGGTGGGCTGTGAAGTCAGTACACACTGGAACGTGCCCCTGGGTGGATGTTGTGTGGAAAAGACACACGGACTTCTCACAGATACCATTTCTGTGGAGCCCCAGAACAAGAAAACCCCATGTTTCTAGGCCCATGTTCTCAGCCAACTAATCTTCAACCACTGTGCCAAGACAGTACATGGCCAAAGGTGAGTCTTTCCTAAATGGAAGCCAGGGGTTCCTGCAGAATGAACCAGAGCCTTTTTTTTTTAACGTGCACAAAAGCACAACTTAAACTTCAGTCCTCTCATTCTGCACACCAGCAACCACGCTCCTCCCCCCTACCCCACCCCCCCAGTCCCCCACCCCGACCCCATCAAGCTACTACAGAGCCCACTTGTCCTCACCGTCCTGGGCACCGGAACCTCTTGGCACACAAGAATGCAGCAACCTCACCAGCAGCTGGAGGCACCGGTCAGTCCTCAGCAAGGGCATGTAGGCATTGGTGCCGAGCTTCCCTAGGGCATCCAGCAAGGGGTCTAAGAAGATCCTCAGCACGTTCTGAGTCCTCTGCTTCTCCCTGGATGGTAAAAGGACACCCCCATCAGCCATCTCAAAAGCATGGCAGTTCACCCCATCTAGCACTTGTGGAGTAAGACAGCTCAGGGATCGTACAGTTTACTTCGTGGATGGCGCACATGCCCAGGACCTGTCAGAGCCTTGCAACCCTCACAGGGTGGGACACCAAGCCTGAGCCTACACTATATGTTACATTGCTAAGGTCCTGAGCAATGGTTTTGCAGCAAAGCAAACAAACAGGGAAGAGGAGAAGGAAATGGGGTGAAAACAACCCAAATCCATGGACATGTATGATTGTCGATGAATAAATTTAAAAAAGAAAAGCATAAACTCATAAAAGAGACATAACAGTAACTGTTTTCAAAAATACAAAAAGAAAAACCCTAAATTTATAAAACTGTTACGAAGGACGCCGTTGGCACTACAACTGTCTAGAAGGGATGGGGCTTTTCAAGGTCGTGGTACACAATGCCAAAGTCCCTCTTAACACTGGCACTTCTGCCCTGTACCCAGAGGCCAGTCCATCCTAACTGCTCCTTTTGTGGCCTTTAGACCACTTTACAGTTTACCCTGGGATCTTTCCACCTATTAATTGTCTGGTGCTAATAGAAAACAGTAAACATCATATATTGTCTAATTTAATATAAGTTTTAAATCTGACATTCAGTTTACCAACCTGCAAGCACTTACTGGCCCTACTACGATTAAACAGCAGTTGAGTTAAACATTTCTTTAGTATGTGGCCAGTGTCCTGGTTCTGGCCTCTCAGTGACTCCACCAATCACTGTAAAGTCTAAATGCCCCTGACAAACCTAACTAGCCTTTTTCTCCCCCATGCACCTCCCACGCCCACCACTGAAGAAACCCTGACCTGAACTTGGTCTTCACTCCTTCCACGTCCACAGCCAGCAGGACCATCAGCGCCGTCAGCCTGGCTTCCAGCCAGTCTGGCATGAAGCTGCTTTCTTCTGTAAGACAACAAAAGGTAGGGCTTAAGACGTGTTCTCAGAGTCTGAAAAAACGGTGCTTGATGACCTGATTAATCCCCAGGACCTACATAGTGGAGAAAAAAAAGGGCTTACTCCCATAAGTTGTCTTCTGGCCTTCTGGCACACACACACACACACACACACACACACAGACACAATTTTTTTAGTTTTTATTAAAAAAGCATTAACTCCTTCAAAAATGATTCACTGAAACAAAAACAGCTCCATGATTCCTCCTGAGCCATGCATGTTACATCAATAGAGAAACATTACATCCCATGTTTAAAGACAATAAAATCAAAGCCTTGTCCCTGCTTCCTGAAGCAAGCCTGCTCGGACGCTACAGTCACAAGGTTCCTCGGACCACAGAACGCATTCGGCCAAGAATATCAGAAGTGCAGTTACAGCGAGGGCCGCACTGGAGTATACACTAGGGGAAGTGCCCTGATCTGGGGACAACTGAGCTGACAGGGACAGCTAAGAAGGCCCGGGTGAAGGGAGTCAAGAACCTTCCACATACAAGAATATATGGGCAGTCCAGGTAGGACAGGGATAGCACTAGTCATCAGAAGGTGCACACACAGGAGAGAGAGAATGGCAGAAAATGAGGTGACCGACCCAGCCACTGGGCAGAACATTCAGGGAATTTTGCTTTTGTCCTAGCGGCAACTGGGAGCCTCTGAGGATAGATGCACATGGGGGGTGGGGAGTTCCAAATGGAAACTGTCTGGAAGGAGGCAGAATAAGCCCAGCTGGGCTGAGACTTCCACAAGATGATGTCAGACCCTGTACAGCAGGGGCGGGGTACCAGGGCTGGGCCAGACCCACGGGAGCCACTGTACCTGATTTCGCAGCAGCAGTGGAGGTTTTACTTTTGCCGCAGGCCTAACCCAGGAAGCCTGAAGCAACAGCACAGAGAGAGACGCTAAGGAAAGGATGCTGACATACTTGAACTCTACAAGGACAATTACCTGGTCAGTAAGAAGACCTACTCCTGGGTCAGAAAATCAGATGATCCGAGACAAAGACAAGGAGCCTCAGGTGTGTCAGATTCAAAGGCACAGTCCCCTCCCCCCCCCCAATTATTGCTAATGTCCTTAGCGAAGAGGAAGCATTAGAAATATAAAAGGGGCTCTGATGAAGAGTCGCTATGAATTCTTCCCTCCAGCAGGCTGACATGTTTCTTGCAGAGGGGCTTTGCCTAGTCTGTGCCAGGAGTGGAACTCAGTGCTGGAGCATCTCCCCAAGCTTGCCCAAGGCCAGGGCACTAAATCTCAGAACCACATAAAAAACAAAAGAATAAAGGAAAGGACAAGAAAGGTCTTTACAAGCGAGTGATGGAAATAACCCTTCTAAAAATATGCTCTTTGAAACTGGTTGAGGGGCGGGGGTGGGGCGGGGGCTGAAAAGATAGCTCAGGGGGTTAAGCCTGAGCTGTGAGAGGATGAGGAGTTTAGAGGTGAGATTCCCAACAGCTGTGTAAAAGCTGGCAGAGGTGGTGGTCCACCTGCAGTCTCCGTGCTGGGAGGCAGACAGGAGATCAGATCAACTGTACATCCCCAGGATAAACCTGCCAGCTACACTAGCCTATCAGACCCTACCTCAGGCCACACTAGCCAGCCAATCAGAGCCAGCCTTAGAAAAGGTGGAGGGCAACTGACAAGCCTGCACATGCACAAGAGCCCACTCATAGGCAAACACGCACATGCACTCACACGCGCGCGCGCACACACACATCAGATAAATACGTTCATCAGTTTACAATAAACGTGGTGCTTCTAACCCACAAAAATAAACCTACTCGCATTATTTGCACTCAGCAGAGTTTCCATCCAGGAGACCCACACGCACCTGCCCTGTGGGTCCTCTTCCAGCTTGAGTAACTGAGCAGCCCCTCAGAACACTGACACTGGTTCAACACATCCCCAAGCCTGCCAACCCACAGGGCCAGGAGGGAGGGGCTCTGCTCCTGTGGCTGAAGTTCAGACTCACACAGCACAATGGTGTGTGCCTACACATCGATCTGAGCATTGCTTTAGAACACATTCTGTCGTTCCCCAAAGAGTTCAGACTTACTTTCCCAACCAGGAGACTTCACGAATTCTTGAACTAGGGTCTTCACGTACGCATTTATCGACGCCTCGCATCCACCAGAGCCACCGATTGAGGACTGCTTAAAGTATCTCTCATTGACATGCAGCCAGTCACAGAGCTACACAGGAAAACCATGGCAGGGTTATTTTATTCTTAGAATGTAACAGGACAAAGCATTTCTAATTTCCCTGAGCCAGTCTTCTGGCTTTCACACAAACAGAATGTAAATCACAGCACGATACAATCTCATGGAGCCACCATTCATTGCAGTGCCGAGCAGCACCGAAGAATCTAAGTTTTAAGGCAACTGCTGTATTTCACGGTGGTTAGGGATGGCTCCATGGAGAGAGGGGGCTTTTATAGAGCTTTCAAACAGCTGACCTGCAAAACTCACCTCTGTCCACAGCACGGTCCCACGTCCCAAGGACTCCTCTTGTCTCAGAGACATGAGAAAAGCTGAGACATCAGAAAGAGACACTTTCTCCTAGGCAGAAAAAGCTCAGTTTAACATTTTGGAGTCACACCACAGCTCTGTGGATACATCAAGTCAACTAAAGTAGGAGGTCTTTAGTTAAGATACAAGAAGTTACATTGTTTCAAAAAGAAGTACAGGAGCTGGGAAGACCGTTCAGCCGATAAAGTCCTTGCTGCGCTCTGTGTGAGGACCTGAGTTCAGATTCCCAGAACCCATATAGAAACTGAACAGAGTTAGTGGCCAACTCTGTGACCACTTGTGAGACAAAGACAAGGGATGGCTGGGCAGGCCTGGCAGGCAAACTACTAGAATTGTCGAGAGAGGCGCTGTAAGTGAAGGTCAGCAGAAAGCATCTGCCTACACACACACACATTCATGCATACATATTGCATGCCCCACACAGACACATGCCTAAATAAATGAGTCTACTCAGTGGAAATCTATTATTGCATTAAAAGTCAATCTTTCTTATTAACGTACACATTCACATTTTTTGACTTTTTTTTTGGTGGGGGTGGGGAGTGTTTGAACCCTGATCTCACTCTGTAGTCTTGACTAGCCTGGAATGAATAATCTATCCTCGGTTCATATCAAGCTCAGGGAAATCCTTCTGCCTATAGAGTAGGTAAAATTTTTTTAAATATGCATTTTCTTATAATTGGCTATTTATCTTTGAGGGAAAAAAATGAGAATCTTTTAAAAAAAATACTGTCAATAAAAACTAATTACTACTAATAAAAAATGATTCTTTTGAAGCAACTAAAAGAACCTCCAACTGAAGAAAAGCTGTGCTCCTTAGTCCAAAGGTCACAGATTCTGAATTACGACTCTGCAGCAGGCCTGGTTGGCAACCGGCACACACAGCCCCGGGGCTAAGTGAAGCCCATTTGCAGCATGGCGTGTGCACTTATTTGTACTGTCTGATGTGGTGAGGCTGCTCCACATAAGCTGTGAAGACGCCCCATGCTCACCGCTTTCCCCTATGCAGCCAATGTGCTGACCCTGGCTCTCAACCTTACCTTCCTTGGGGCTCTACGTCCATGAGCTCCTTTCCTAGCGTGTCACTGAGGACAGCCTGGTCCCTCTACAAGGGTGTGAGAATGTTTGTGAAAGACTCCAGGAAAGTAGACTAGGGCCCTAGGGCCAGGTTAGTCCTGGGAGCTGGTTCTGCATCAGCCCAGGCCTCACAAATACTGGCATTCCCAAGCCCCAGACAGCACGCCACTCTTCAACACAACCCAACCATGGCACAAGTGCCAACACAACCTGCACATGATGCCACTTCTGGGGTGGTGTCAGTTATCCCCAAGTCCAAGTTCCATCTGAACACCACAGGCCAATGCTGTCAGGAGGCCTTTGGACAGCACCACAGGCTGGACTGGTGTGCACAGGCACCTGTAAGTCTGTATGGCCAGGTACACTCACCACATCCACCAGACGCATGGCTGTCTGAAGAAGATAACACTGAGCTGCTCCCCTCAGGAGGACCTGGTGTGTGATCATGGTGCACTGGAGAACATCCCTGGTTCAAAACAAGGACACCAATAGGTGTCGGGAAAAGTCTGATCACTGACTTACACAGCCTACAACATACAAAACCACCACCACCAGGAGTGGCCGTCACCAGGAGTGGCCAGCACCAGGAGTTGCTAACGCCAGGAGTGGCCATCACCAGGAGTGGCCATCACCAGGAGTGGCTAGCACCAAGTGGCCTTCACCAGGAGTGGAGGATACCTGGAGTGGTTGACACCAGAAGTGGCCAGCACCAGAAGAGCTGCAGAGCCAGTTACCCACCATGGTCTCACACAGAACACCATTTCTGCTTTTCTTTTCAATTTGATATAAAAATCTCACTATGTGATCCAGACCAATCCTCACTTCTAGCCCAGACTGGCTCCAAGTTTGTGTTTCCCCTCCATCATTTTCTTAAGTGCTGGATTAGTAAGTATGAGCCACCACACCCAGACACCATTCGATTCTAATATGAACTTTCTTTTAAAAATAAGGATAGACTGGACACGGTACCTCGTGCCTATAATCTCAGCACATGGGAGTGAGATCGGAGGATTTGTGTAAATCAGAAGCCAGCCTGGGCTATACAGTGAGAATATGCCTTTGTGAATCAGAAGCCAGCCTGGACTACACAGTGAGAATATGTCTCAGAGAGAGAGAGAGAGAGAGAGAGAGAGAGAGAGAGGGAGGGAGGGAGGGAGGGAGGGAGGGGGGAGGGAGGGAAGGAGGGAAGGGAGGGGGAGGGAGAGGGAGAGGGAGGGGAGAGGGAGAGAGAAAGAAAAGGAAGAAAATCAAACAAACTAAACCAACAAAAGGACATAAAGTACTTACTTTAAAATGTTTTAAAGTAAGAAATTCACATATATTCAAATACTTTCTCTCTCTGTCTTTCTTTCTTTCTTTCTTTTTTTTTTCAAGACAGGGTTTCTCTGTATAGCCCTGACTGTCCTAGAACTCACTCTGTAGACTAGGCTGGCCTTGAACTCAGAAATCCGCCTGCCTCTGCCTCCTAAGTACTGAGATTAAAGGCGTGCGCCACCACTGCCCGGCTAAATACCTTCTAATCAATATCATGATTTGATATTTGTCCTTAAATTTAAAAAAAAAAACAAAAAACCTTAAGTGGTCAAAACCTAAGTCCATATGTTATGGAATATATTTAAATTAGAAATTCAAACAAATACATTCAATTAATTCAATTCTATGACTAAAACTTATCAGTTTTTTTCACATGCACTACATAGCAAACAAACACACTGTGAGTAAATTACCTGAGGGCGAGAAGCCCTTCTCCACCCAGGGCCTTACAGCTGGGTATGCTTGCCAAAGCCCTAGACAGGAACAAAATCGGCACTGCGCACCAGTGTCTGTCTGCCATCCTCTGAATAAACTTTAACAGGAAATGACCTGGAAGAAACGGTTTGAAAACGTTATCGTGCTTGGAAAAGTCCTTGGCCTCCTTAGTCAATAAGGAAATATAAACAAGCCTCAGTGAGACAACACCTCAGACCCACTAGGATGGCTAAAAATGAAAGAACATCGACATGATGGGAGGATCTGGATAAAGTGGACTCCTCACCCTGCTGGTGGGGATAAGGAAGGGCACAGTCAGCGTGGAGATGTGACCCTGAAAATCCACTTCTAGCTGTGTAACTAGAACTCAACACAGGTTCGTGCAAAGCCATTATATTCACAGCAGCACCGTTCAACATCGTGAAAAGAGAACACAGATGCCTGCTGAGCAATGGACAAACCAAAGGATGGATCTTAAAAACAAAACAAAACAAACAAACTAGGACCAGTCTACCATGGGGTTTGGCTCAGCCACAGAAACAAAGCTACTGCTTACAAACGCACTGCATGAAGAGGCCAGCCCTGAGACAGAGGTGCTTAGTCCCCTGCTGGAACCCATGGAATACATACAGCAGGGAGACAGACGCGCAGGCCGAGAGACAGGTGCGCAGCAGAGGCTGTGAGAAGCTGGTGTGTGAGAACCAACCCAGGGCAGGGGGTCCCCTCTGGAGATGAGGGAAGTATTTTGGAAACAGACAGTGGGTTAGTTGTACAATTTTAAATATAACAAACACCAATGATCTGAACAGTGTAAATAGTGTAAAGGGAGACCTGAGGGGCGTAAATTAAATTTCAATAGTGCTATTTTAAAAATTATTGCAATTTCACTGTTTAGTATGATAGATTCCACTGTGCAGTGGAGAACCTGAAAATCAGGAAATTGTGGGTTTCTCTTTTTAATTGAAGACAAAGAGGTGTTTCAGTTTGTTTTTTGAGCAAGGGTCCCTCTAAATCTGGTTAGGTTGAATCCATAGCAATTCTTCGGCGGCCTCCATCTCCTCTGTACTGGAATTACAGGCATGAACAACCACACCCAGTTAAAGGTAAAGCTCTAGGTCACAGGGACCACTTTTCTGAGCTGCTCAAGACAGGGCCAGAATCACTGCTGGGGCACACTAGCTCCTGGGCACACTGGAAGGCCATCTCATGCCTCTCTTGGGTCTCATCCCATGGCTAATGTCTTTTTCTGAGACACAGGGGTTGGTGCTGTCTCCGTCTCCTCTGGCACCTGTCCACAGCACTGTTTTCTCTCATTAAGAAAGCCTAGAAGCACCGGGCATGGTGGCTCACGCCTGTAATCCCAGCACTTGGGAGGCAGAGGCAGGTGGATTTCTGAGTTTGAGGCCAGCCTGGTCTACAGAGTGAGTTCCAGCACAGCCAGGATTACACAGAGAAACCCTGTCTCGAAAAAAACAAAAAAAAAAAAAAAAAAAAAAAAGAAGGAGAAGGAGAAGGGAGAAGGGAGAAGGAAGAAAGAAGAAAGAGAGAGAGAGAGAGAGAGAGAGAGAGAGAGAGAGAGAGAGAGAAAGAAAGAAAGAAAGAAAGAAAGAAAGAAATCCTAGAAACAGGACTAGAGAGATGGCTCAGTGGGTAAGAGCACTGACTGCTCTTCTGAAGGTCCTGAGTTCAAATCCCAGCAACCACATGTTGGCTCACAACTATCCGCAATGAGATCTGATGCCCTCGTCTGCTGTGTCTGAAAACAGCTACAGTGTACTTAGATATAATAATTAATAAATCCTTTTAAATAAGAAAGGAAGGAAGGAAGGAAGGAAGGAAGAAAGAAAGAAAGAAAGAAAGAAAGAAAGAAAGAAAGAAAGAAAGGAAGGAAGGAAGGAAGGAAGGAAGAAAGAAATCCTAGAAGCAGCCAGGCATGGTGAAATGCACCTTTGATCCCAACTTTCAGGAGGAGGCAGAGGCAGGTGCGTCTCTGAGTTCCAGGCCAGCCTGGTCTATATAGGAGTTCCAGGCCAGCCAGAGCTACTTAGTGAGACCATCTTGGGGGGAGAAAAGATTCCAGAGGCTTCTTGAAACATAATCTGTTTTGTATCTCCCAAAGCGATCAGCATAAAACTCGACATGATATTCTACAGGAAGTGGTGAGTGGAGGAGCCACAAGGAACTGTGGGTAAGCATTCTGTTCTCTTCTGGCTGCACTAATCAGACCCAATAAACCCCGTCTCACGCCAGGCTTTCCTTGGCACTGACCCCACACACTTCCAGGCCCCTGCCACCATCACTAGGCAGGTGCCCCCCTCCCCCCAGAGTGAGCGCTCTGCTGGGCGTGCCAGTCATGCACGCTGCCAATATGCAGACCCAGGAGGCTGGAACAGCGGTGCCCAAAGCTGGCAGTTCCACTCTCCTCTCCTCTGAACCTGCTCTTTAAAGAGTCACTGAGATGATCCACTTTAATGATACCATACTGCAGACCATATTTACCTCATCTGCATACATGACATCACTGGTCATCTAGTCAAACAATTTGTAGATTAAATACAAGAGAAAAAAAAAATCCATACCTAAGGTCAGTAAGTCACAAAGTGCAACAATATAACTCCAAGAGGAATAAGTCCTCTGCCATCCGGCACCAGGAGTCGCAGTGCTTTATGTCCGCTGCCAAACTTGGCCCCAACCCAGGGAAGAAGCAGGCTGATCCTAGGACACAGGGCTACACAAATGTGTGCTCCTTAGCTACGCAGCTAGCCAAAGTCCTGCTGAAAAGGACAACCCGGCGTGGGCTGGGTACCGTCCAGCACTTTTCCTAGAACCCGGTTCTTTGTTCAACCTTGTTTGCTGATGTTTGTGGAGAAGACTATACAGACTGCAAGGCCAGTACTCAGACTCCTGCATGGAGCTGATCATAACAGTCACGTGTAGTGTTAACACGATACTGGGTGCCCGTACCAAAACACGCTAAAAGTTTGTAAATTCAAATCTCTACCGACATACTCTTTGTTTCTTCTGGAAGAAGGGAAGTGTAAGTGACTAGAAACTTCTGCAGCTTTAATCCCAGGGGAGAGCCACTTCCCAACGGCTGCCCTGGGGACCTGTGGACAAGGAGAGAGGGAGAAAAACATGAACTTAAAATCCATTCACATAAGCGCAATTGGGCATCAGTCTAAATGAAATATGACGCTGGTTCTCAGCAATAGAATAACTGGACGGCTTTTCTCTCCCTGGACCTGCATTTTATTTTCCAGTAATATTTGGAGATGCTTTGAAACAGAATAGAAACATCTGGATGTTCTACTAGAACGAGCAGGACTCCAGACTGTTAGATTGAGTGGGTGTGACGGCCTTTGATGATGTCACTCTCTTTCCCTCCTCACACACATCCGTCTGGAGTCATAAAAAAACAAAAAACGATCAACTCAAAGTGCACTCCATCATCTCCAGCACGTAATTCAGTGACTTCCCATCTTTGGGTCTAAAGTAACCGAGCATTCGCAGCGAAGACAATACTAGAGGTGACACATCTGTAGTGTTTAATCATGAACACAGACTCGGCCACGGTGGATTTTTGGCTAGGTGTTATCTGCTAACTGAACACAACAGAGAACCAGAAGGTGTGTCAGGATAAATGTGTGCACCAACTCTCCCAAAAGCACAGAGGCTGTGTGCTGACACCACACTGCCCAGATGCCTCACAGATGTGGCATACCAGGCAACGTGACTCACTGGCGACTCTAAACTATCGCGTCAATCCACTTTATGTCTTCAACATTTACTCACCAGACACTGGGAATCAATATATTCCTGTAAGTTGGCTGGATGCTAGCATTTTTAAACAAAAGAGGCATCCTAAGTGGAATTTACTTCTAGCTATGAATTTAGTGATCAGAATCAGAAAGCTAACATAATTCTAAAAGCAGGGAGATCTAAAAGGGCAATAGGAGGGTATAGATAACTCTCCAAACGAGGCTAAGGTACAGAACTAACACACTTCTGCCAGCCAACCTTTTCCAAGATTGACACTGGTGGGCCATCAGGCCTCTAGGAGCCATGGTGGCCACTGTCAGATACAGAAAGGACAATGTTAGGATGGACTGTGAGGAGCGTGGCTGACATCGGACATACTGTGTGAACTCAGGTTCTTAATGCAGATGGAGGTAGGGACTGAGAGGAAGGAGGGGAGGAATGAGGGATGGAGGGGGAGGGACAAAGAGGATGAAAGAGGGAAGAGGGAAGAGGAGGGAGGGAACCAGGGAGGGAGAAATAGATGGAGAAAGGAGAGGGAGGGAGGGAAGAAGGAGGGAGAGAGAAGGTATGAGGGAGGGAAGGAAGGAGGGAGGGAAAGGTAGGAAAGGAAGGAGGGAAGGGAGGGAGAAAGAAAGAGAGGGAAGGACAGACAGATGAAATATACAAGTCCTTTTAGCAGACAGAGCTACACACACACACACATACACACACACACCAAGAGGGGACAACTAAGAAAATTCCATTGGACATTAACTAGTGCTGACTATAGTAGCCCCAAACTCTTCTAGAAAACTGTAAACTAAGTCAAAATCAAAAAGCTAAAATAAGAAGGTGATCAAGGCTTGGTTCACGGCACCAAGTGTGTGCTTAGATGCACAGCACTACTACTCGAGAAGAGAACGACTTTTGGGCTGGGGCTGTCATCCACCACGATGTGCATTGGCCTAGCATATGCAAAGCACTAGGCTTGATCCTGAGGTCCATGGCAACAACACATAGTGCGGTACTTACCTGCTGTACAGAGAGCTCTCTGAGAGGGCATCCATCAGCGGGCCAGTGATAAACTAAAAAGGAAAAGGGAACTGTCGTAAATTTCCAGCTGCTGCAACAAGAGGGAAGAACCCACATTTGCCCTATACATGGATTCAGAAGATCTGGGGAGCAGAGCAGGTTAGTGCCAGGAGTGTCCTGTGGGCACAGACAGAATGCAGCTACCTGGTAACAACCTCCAGGGCCCTGGGGGTGGGTCGGGGACCAAGAAGCCTGGAGGAGGAGGTAGGTAGGGAGTGCAGATAGTGATGAAGAGACAAAGATTCCTCAAAAGAAGACAGACGGACTGTGTTGAGAAGTGGGGGGATTAACACTCCCTCACATACTCCTAGACACTGGTCAAAAGCCTCAGCTTACCCGAAATGCAGGAGCCAGAATGCATCTCAGGTGCTGGACAGAAAAAGCAGGGTGGTGAAGAGGACCCTAATGTAAGGCAAGCTATCGGCTCTAAGAGGAGGGAGTCACAGGGCCCAGCTGCATAGACCCTAACTCACATGATATCGCTGTGTGAGGCTGCTGATGGGCAGAGGCAAAGACAGAGCTCAGACAAAAGATGGCAAAGGACACACAGACAACGGTGACCCATAGTGTGGGTCAGCCCTCGCACGATCCACCTCAAACAGGGGTTTCGGAAGCCCTGTGAGTACGTAAGGTGGATGACCACACCAGGACCAGTTATCAGGAGGCAGATCAACTTTACCTAGGGTGGTTGAAGGCTTATAAAGTTTTGGGGGTGCTGAAGGTAGGAACATCCAGAATGGGCAATGTCAGTGGCTGGGGGCTCAGGGGACCTGGAATGCCTCGTTAGCATGGGGAGGCATTTCAGGAATCTCAGGTGCTGGCTGAACAGAGAAAGGAAACTGGTCCTATAATCTAATTGAAGCTACGTGACATTCCTCAGGTAGAGGCATCTGTGGGGGCTTAGAGTTCTCTAGACAAAGTCAGAAAAGGAAAAGCCCCTCTAATGAAGGGAGTCTCCCATACCACAGCGAGTTCAGAGGAACATGGTGGACTTCAACCTTAATTAACAGGGTTAATGCTGCTAATTAAGCATAGCTCCCAGGACAGCATCACCAAGAGCTTCCCTGCCAGACTGTAAACTCTGCAGACAGCAGCTGAGAAATGACTCGGACCAGCCCACTGTGAAGGGTACCACTGTGAGCTTGTTGGGATCTAGCCTCACCCATGTGGCACTCTCTGGCACACCTGCGAGGCAGTTCTGACTGGATTCCCTGAAGCAGAGGTCCCTTCCCTGGATGTGGACAGCTACAGTTTTCCACCTCCCCAGCTAGCGGACAGCCACTACTGTGAGCCAACCTAATACATTTCCTATCAAATATTTGTCCATTCTATCATTCTGTCCTTCTGAAGAACCCCGACTCACATGCCCGCCATCCAGATTTTCCCAAACAGAAAAGCTACATCCGAGGAGACGGGAAGGCAGAGCCTGGGGACATCGCTCAGCTGACGGAGCATTCACCTAGCATGCTGGAAGCTCTGGGTCAATCCCTAGCACCACATAAACTGGGCGTGGCGCTATGCACATAATCCCAGCACTCAGGAGGTGGAGGCAAGAGGAGCCAAGGTCAGGACCATCCTAGACCACAGAGAGAAAGAGAGAGCGAGAGCGAGAGCGAGAGCGAGAGAGAGAGAGAGAGAGAGAGAGAGTGAGAGAGAGAGAGAGAGCGCTTTAAAGGACAGATAGACACACGAGACAGTCTCAGAAAGCAGAACTTGATACGCTCATCTCGCTGTGGCTGCTCTGCCCTGTGGCCTGCCCACCCCTCCAAGTCCTAACTCAGAAAAGCACAGTGTTCCTCCTCCTTTTGTATCTCCTTTTCACTGACCAAGGCTTGGCATGCTTTCCCTGCCTGTATCACAGGCTCCCTGAAGCTCCTCCACGATATTCCGCGTGAGCGCCGTGTCCCAACCTCCACGCAAGGGACTCCGCTTTCTCCCTCTCTTCCCTGCAGCTCCTATTCCGGCAGTCACGGAGACTGACGGTCTGCCCACTCTGTTGTTTACCCACTGTGTTCTGACACGTGTGACAGAGGCATGTGTTTACGGCCTATGTTGTGATGTATGTGACAGAGACATGTTCTGACATGTGATAGAGGCATGCCTTTCCCTCCTATGTTCTGATATATGTGATAGAGGCATGCCTTTACCTCCCCTGTTCTAATGTATGTGATGGAGGCCTGCCTTTCCCTCCTAGGTTCTGATGTATGTGACAGAGGCATGCCTTTACCTCCCCTGTTCTAATGTATGTGATGGAGGCCTGCCTTTCCCTCCTAGGTTCTGATGTATGTGACAGAGGCGTGCCTTTCCGTCCTAGGTTCTGATGAAGGCAAGGATCGGAAGAAGCTGAGAAGCCATTACCTCTGAGAGTTCCGGAGAATGAGGAAGCGATTTCACTTCATACAGCTCCAGGAAGTGGATCACACCTTCTTTGGCCAGAACTTTATTCTCGCCTTCAAACATTCTCTTGTAGACGCACACGTGCCAAGAGGGGTGAAAGAGCCAGCAGCCTGTGGGAACAGGGACCCGACGCTGACATTCAAGTCTAGCTTGAGATCTCTGCATGGAGACCGTAGGCTGATGAGCAAACAACGTGTGCGAGACGGCCCACTGGCGACGTGAGAGTGCCGTGGCCGTGAGCTTGTCAACGACACACACAGAGCTTGGAGAACACAGTCACATCGGTGCTCAGCATTCTGGATGCAGTCAGCACAGTACTCAAGAAAGCACTACCTTGTGTGTACAGATGGGACTTTAGGTCGGCGTGGTTCCGTGCATCCTCCCCTCACCCCACTTGAGGCCATCTCATACATGAATCTAAAACTGTCAGCCCCCTACTTAAAGCCCTTGAATAGCTTCCCACCGTTCTGAAACTCTGAACAAGGCCCAGGTGGACACTGGCCACGCCGGCCTTTCTGACACTGCAGTCCTGCTTTTCTCAGAATCCCCACCATCCTCTCAGAGCTCCCAGCCCAGGGCTGGCTAGCTCCTAGTTCTAAGGCCATGTGTCACTCCCAAGTCAGGCCTAACCTCCCTTTCACATGAACTCCTTTTGGTCCCTTCTCTTTTCTCTTCATAGGGCCTGGAGCCAAAACTTTCATGAAAAAAAATAAATAGAACTCAAGTGGAGAATACTGTTTCCCTCTCCCACCCCACCACCTGTGCTTGCACGCACTGACACGGACTCCGAAGTGAATATAATTGAGTCCACGGTAAAAGACAGAATGAGGAGCTAGAGGGATGGCTCAGTGGTTAGGAGCGCATGCCACTCTTCCAGAGAACTGGGGTTCGATTCTCGGCTCCCACGCCAGTCCGCTCACACCCACTTGTAACTCCAGCACTGGCAAAGCTAATACCTTCCTCCGGCCTCTGAGGGCACCCGTAGGTATGTGGTGCCTCATACAGGAGCATACACACATTCACATAAATAAAAATAAATCTAAAGGGAAAAAAAGAATAGGATAAATGTGTATCTTTTTATACTGTCTGATTCTTTTTAATTTTATGTATATGAGTACACTGTAGCTGTCTTCAAACACACCAGAAGGGGGCATCAGATCTCATTACGGAGATTGTGAGCCACCATGTGATTGCTGGGATTTGAACTCACGACCTTTGGAAGAGCAGTCAGTGCTCTTAACCACTGAGCCATCTCTCCAGCCCAATATTTCTGATTCTTAAAATAGCCTTTATTTAACTATGTTAGAAAGGCCATCATTTTTTAATCTCCCGGTATTCTATAACTACACTGGCCTATTGCTTGTTGGTAATCTACCCCAACATGCCTTTTCGCTCTCTGGCAATGGTAAATTTCAAAACCAGTCAATGCTACTTGGCTTCGTTTGCTAAGAGCTATGGGCAACACATCACTTTAACAGCTAGTATTCAAGAAGAACACGGTAGGGCTCCAGTCAAGAGAGACCTGTGGTCTGTGAAAACTTCTGAGTCAGAAAACAGCCACGGCCTTTGACAGAATAAAGCCCAGTTCCAAAGGGGTCAAACTATCAGTGAGATATTACCCAGAGCAGGCCAGTTACTGGGCTCACTCCTCGTGCGTAAACACGTGACACGGCACCTTCCGCTCCTATGGGCAGAAAGCCCCCGGCCTGCATTTAGCCTGCATCACTGGTCTAAGCTTAATCTCACAAAGCCACTTAAGGAGGCTCAGGTTTGCTGAGCGTCTTCTCAAACATCCCCGGAGTCAGGGGTGACCAAGGGTTCAAGACACATTTAAAGTCATAGCCTTGAATGTCCTCTTCCTGAGAACTTCAAGATACTTATCAAAAACTGACCCTGCCGGTCTAATAGACAAAAGATAGATATGTGTCTATACATGTAAAAGGCATATTAAGACAATGAGGCTGGCAAGCAGTTAAAGGCATACATTCATATCTATCAATAATATCAAGGCTGTTATTAAAAACATAGCTCTATCATGAAAGCATTAGGGATTTATTTGTGTGTGTGTGTGTGTGTGTGTGTGTGTGTATGTATGTGTGTGGGGGTGGGGGAAGAGTACATGTACGTGTGTACAGGCACCATGGTTTCAATATAGGCACCATGTGTGTCGAGGTCAGAAGTCGACATCAAGTGTCTTTCTTGATTCCCCGCCCCCCATCTATGGGGGCAAGGTCTCTTGCCGAGCCCAGAGCTTGCTGATTTAGCTCATCTACCCAGTCAGCTCACCCAGGGCTCCCCTGTGTCTGCCTCAGGAATGCTGGGATTACAAGTGTGTAGCCGGACTCTCGCAAGGCCTTGACCTTGGTACCGGTGATCTAAACTCTGGTCCTCAAGGCTTATACCACAAGCCCTTCACGAACTGGGCTGCTAAGGACAGTTAAGGACAGACACTGAGATTTACAGATGAAATGAAGGAATCCTGAACTACTGGAAAGGCAGCAGCAGAGGATACACGTGACCCAGGAGACAAGGCTGCCCGCTGTGTGTATCTGCTTTGACCAAGGCAGGCTCTGGGGTCATCACATGTATTCTTTCCTTTCTATAAAAAAAAATTTTTTTTGAAATTTTATAATAAACTGCTCTTAAAAAAAATTCCTAATTGTCCTTAAATGACTGAAATCTCTGCAGCCATTTAAAGCTATGCTCTAAAGAGACAGGTTGGGGGTGCAGTGTGGACACAGGGTGAACCCGCAACACCAAAGGCCAAGACCACCAGCTGGTGCCATGCCGAGATGAGCTGGCTCCCTTCTCACTGTTCAGTGGTTTCCCCAAATTCTCTACCATACATAACGGTTAGTTATAAGATCAGGGAACTATTAATGTTATTAAAGCAAATAAACAGAACCAGAAAGTAATCGTTACCATTTTCCTCTGATACTGCGTATTCAAACAGACTGTTTAGCTTTGGTAAGACTGGCTTTATGACATGTATCTAAAAACAAAAGCAGAGAATCGCATGAAAAGTCACACATAACGCCTTCGAAACCTCAGGGAGAGGTTCCCGTGTACATGACTGTAGTCCCTTCTCTTGTATGTCCCACGTCAGAAACGGGCGTCAGGAACCTGGTTCCTCCAGGTCCACATCAAAGCATGACACACGTCCGTGAAGTCTCAGACAGGGAACACGGCCCAGCCCCCGGTTACGGGGCTGTGACAGTTTCCACGGGGACTATCCTAACTCAGGTCCTGTGATCAACTGACCCAGGCGACAGGCAAGGCTGAAGGCTGAACAGGGAAATCCACAGACGCCCGCCCCTCGTTCCTGCTGTTGTCCGGGCCACACATAGGGAGCAGGTCGGAGTCAGAACTCAGGGCTCCTGCGTCTCTTAGGCCATGCTGTGACAACTCAGCTGAGTCTGACTCGCACGTTTCAAAATAACTTTAAACCTAAGTTTCTAAAATAAATAAGTCTTAGGGGTCAACGGACTGAAACAACCACAGAAGCTTATTTGAATTTTAAAGAATTTCATTTCCCATCCTGTTTCTCTATACACTTAGCACAGACAGGGGTGTGGTTCTGCGGACATACACCTCACACTGACTCCACGGCTAGCTGACTCACTGTCTTAGCTGACCCGTGGTCTGCAGCTTACTGACAGAGAACCACAGAGAAACCCTGACACACAGGAACCTTACAGATGGAGACTCTTACAGCTGAGGAACCTTCCACATGAGATTCTTTTAGATGGGAACCTCTAAGCACCCTATAGACAGGAACCCTTACATATTGAGATTCTTACAGAGAGGGACCTCTACGGACTACAACTCTCTACACCAGGACAGCTGCAAGGTTGTCATCTAGAAACTTGCCCAAAGTTCATACTCTCAGGTCTTCCTCCAGATGAACTAAATCCAAAAAAGTATGAGGATGGGCCCAGTAGTCTACACTTGGTTACAGGACAGGCCATCCCCACAACATAACAGTTGGGGAAGTTAAATGAGACTAAATTTTGAACAATCACGTGACTCCACTGAAAGCATTCTTTAATTTTCTGAAATAACTTACATGCTATCTTAAACTGTATTTATGCCAGAAAACAAAGGAATTGGCCATGCTTACATAAGTCAGCCTCCTCGTGAATGCTTGGGAAAGGCCCATGGGCTACAAAAGTCACCAAGACACGGGAGCACGCACCTGGTTTCCTTCCAAAACTTCCATGATCAAGATATAGTTTTCCCAAAAATTTAGAAGTTCGTCTCTTTTCTTCTCAGACCACCAGAATAGGCTCGGACCTAACAGAATTTTAAAAGAGGGAAAAAAAAAATCAGTTCTTCTTTTAGCTACTTGGTTAAATCCTTCATAACAACTGTTCTTCACTTAATTCTAGTGTTACCAAACAGTGTAATCACCAACCTTGGAGGGAACAGACTATTTTTTTTTTCTTTTTAAATATATTTTGGGATTTTTTTAGGTTTTGTTGTTTTGCTTTTTAAAGATTTGTTTCATATTTGTGGGTTCACTGTCACTCTCTTCAGACACACCAGAAGAGGGCATCAGATCCTATTACAGGTAGTTGTGAGCTACCATGGGTTGCTGGGAATTGAACTCAGGACCTCTGGAAGAGCAGTCAGTGCTCTTAACTGCTGAGCCATCTCTCCAGCCTGAGAACAGACTTTAAAAGCTTGGGAAACTCAGAAAGAAATCCAAATTTAATTTTGGTTTGTTTTTGTTTTATTTTTTGGCTACTCTGAATTTAAATTTTGTTTTTGTTTATTTAAGCTGAGAGGTTTTTTAAGACAAACTCTCCCAGGATAGCCTAGAAATTGCTATATGGTCAAAGATGGCTTTGAACTCCAGAACCTCCTGCCTCCCTAGGATGACAAGCATGTACCACCATGCCTATCTACCTTGCTTTGCTTCCTTAAGATTACTGCTGTGGGGCTGGAGAGATGGCTCAGAGGTTAAGAGCACTGGGTGCTCTTCCTGAGGGCCTGAGTTCAATTCCCAGCAACCACATGGTAGCTTGCAACCATCTATAATGAGATCTGACGCCCTCTTCTGGCTTGCAGGCATACATGCAGGCAGGATGCTGTATACATAATAAATAAATCTTTAAAAAAAAAAAAGATTACTGTTGTGGATGCACACACTCTTTCTTCCCCCAAATTTCTACAGTAAAGGACTTTGCAGAGGCTAATCCCAACAAAACTGAAATCACAAAAAGGAAAATAATGTAGGAACAAAGCAATAAAATTTAAAATTTGAAATTTTGAGCTGACTTTGGCGAGGTGTCAGGGGTGGGAAGAATAAAGTGTAGGTTGACAGGGAAAGCCAGGAAATAATTTTAATTTACCTTGACCCTCCCCCTCCCAAAAACCTGAAAGCCTAGGCAGCAAGTCTCTGCTTATGACTGGAAGTTGCAAGCTGGGCTGAGAGCCACAGAGGGGTCTGCTCACAGATATCAGAACAGGATGCTGTGTAAAATTAAAGGGGTTATCCCAAAACAGTCTGAAAACTAAAATCTGATCATGGAAACAAGAAACGCAGAGAAAAGACTGGAAACCAAAGAAATTTACCAGTGAGTGAAGAAAATGTCAAAATTCTGGAAAATCTAATGAAGGGGTTTCAAAGGTATGTTGACTGGGTTTTATCAACTAGATACAAGCCAGAGACACCCGGGAAGAGGAACCCTCAACTGAGAAACTTCCTCCATCAGACTGTCCTCTAGGCAAGTCTTTGGGGGACATTTTTCTGACTCATGATTGATGTTGGATGGTCCAGCTCTCTGTGGGTGGTGCCAACCCTGGGCAGGTGGTCCTGGGTTGTCTAAGAAAGCAGGCTGAGAAAGCCAATAAACAGCACCCCTCCACCATCTCTGTTTTAATTCCTGTCTCCAGGTTCCTGCTGACTTCTCTCAGCGATGGAATGTGACCTGAGAGTTGTAAGCAGAAATAAATCCTTTCCTCCATAAGTTGCTTTTGGTCACAGTGTCTATTCCAGCAATAGAAAACTAAGACAGACAGACAGACAGACAGACGACAGTAAGTCCAGGAGGTTCCAAGTCAAGAAGGGAGGAAATAACCACCTAACCACCAATGTGACTCAAGAAAACCTTCCCAGAATCAAAGGTCATGGACTTCCAGATGGTGTAGGTGCACCAAGTGCCCACCACATGAATAAAAAGGAGGTTCCAGGGTGCCAGGGCCCTAAACCCCAGGCTCCCCATAGAGAAGTCACAGACCATCCTTGAGCAGGATCCAGAATTATCTCAATTTCAAAAGAGCAACAGTAGAGTCTCCAGCTTCCCAAGGTGCTTCTGGATGGGTGGAAATGTCTCCCCCAGGACAAAAATCAAGGTGTTTACAGTCGCAGCTCTGCTTTTAAAGCAGGAAGCCACAGAGAACATTTCTGCTAAGAAAGGAAAGATCGATCACCCACAAAACTGTGAATGTACAGGGGCCATGTGAGAGCACAATTCCAAAGTTCAGAAAGAGAGTGTCTCTAGGAGACATGCACACAGGCCGCTCCTCACATTTGGTGGAGCTTGGAGGAAAGGGTGTTCCCCACCCTCAGGAGTTCTTAAAACATGGTATTTTGAAGGACAATTAAAGGCTCAGAATTGGCAGAGAAAACAGCTTAGAATCCTGGGACCCTTCAGAAGTCACTCTGGTTTCCTGAGTGCTGATCTTTAAGACCCAGGCAGATGTCAGACCCTAGAGGCACAGACTACAAGTCTGTCTTGGTCTGAGTGGCAGAAGTACTTATCCATGCCCCTGTCCTACAGAGCACTAACTACCCACCTTTGTCTGTCCCTGGAACCCACCTCTGAAAAGGGGCCAAAGCAGATGCTCTTGTCCCTGCTCTGGTAGCAAGCAAAGGTTACAAACCTCTCCTGAAGATGCACCATTAGGACCTGCTGCTTAGGAAAGGCAAGAAACCAGTTAATCCCTGCTGGATCCACCCCGAGGCAAAGCTGGTGTGGGCTTCCAGATAAGGGTTGGGGGCTGCCCGCAGAAGACCTCTCTCCAACCAGTGAGTGCAACAGGCACTGAGAACACTTGGCTGCTCCAACCTTTCTCTAGAAACAAGCCAGAAGCTACGTGTTCCTAGACAGGACACAGGGCCAGCAGGGAAAGCTTCAGCCCCCAAGTGCAGACATCATCAGGTCTAGGATGCCACTGGAGAAACAGCCACCAGAAGCTAAGCAACAAACACACACACTGTCAATCAAGGCTCAGCAGCCCCAAGCACATGAGGAAAACTTCAGGTTCTTCAGATTTTACCCTCTGCAGGAGGCAACTCGAAGCTCACCGGGACTGAGTTCCAGAGTAAGGCACTCGAGGCCAGCTCAACCACAAACCAGGTCACTCAACTCAAAGCCACAAGCCACGTGCAAAGAATATAACAGAAGATAAGGGTCCATCTCTAGGCAGAAATATGTACTAAGTCTGCTTGTCATAAGAAGAAACTGACTCCAGGATCCAAAAATAAAACAGAAAGCAAAGCCAGGCAAGGTTATGTTTAGAAAACACTAACAAACCCTGCTCCTAATATTCCCAAAGGGAATGTCAAGAGAGTAATATTTAATCCTGTACCTCGAGTTTCAAACATTAACTTGGGTTACAGCATCTTTTTTTTCAGTTTGATATGGATGTCAACCTTTTTTCTATCAGGATGTAAAGGCGTGGAGCAGGCTTGTTCTTACACAGAGCATGCTACCGCGTGTGCAGTATCATAACCTTCACTGGCTCCACTCTTCCCAAAGTGCAGGAGGAGGCCGGCGTAGGGGTACCACATACCAAGTACCAAATCTCTTTGCCCCAGTGCGACTGGGGCAAAGAGATAAGTAGGTACCAGTCTGGAGAGATGGTTCAGGGCTTAAGAACACTTGATGCTCTTCTAGAGGACTGGAGTTTGGTTGCATGCACATCAGGTGTTCACAATTGCCTTTAACTCCAGCTCAAGAAGATTTGATGCCCTGCCAAGCACACGCACGTGGTGCACATAAACTTACACAGGCACGAACACGCGCACACACACATACACACTTTTTTTTTTTTTTTTTTTTTTTTTTTAGAGAGACAAGTGGGTACCCTTTGTGTCCTGGGGGCCACAGGAGCAGTCCACCGCCAGCTCTGCAGACACTTGTACAGCCCTTTGCAGCAGGTAGCGCGCTCGCTTGCGCGTGAGCGCGTCCTGCGCGCGGCACAGCCCCGCCTGTACGGTTCTCCAGAAGCGGCCGCAGAGACGGGCGTCGAGATCCCCGTGGCGCTCATGGTTGGGCAGCAGCTTCTCGATCAGTGTGCTCAGCACCAGGAGTTCTGGCCCAGTGCTGCCCTCAGATCCGGGCCGCGCGGAACTCAGCGCGTCCCACGCCGCACGCAGAGCCGGTTCTGCGCTCTGTGCCAGCGCGGGCAGCAGGCGCGCTCCCACGGCCGGCGGCGCGTCCCCAGCCAGCGCCAGCTCCACACACGCACGCGCCAGGCGACGCAACAGCGGGGCATCCTCCCGCGCGCGCAGACACGGCGCCACGGCGGCCAGCAGCTCCACAGCCGGCGCGTCCGACAGCTCGCGCAGCGCTTCTTCGGCCAAAGTGACCGCCAGCTCGGGACCAGCCAGGCGCGCGCACGAGCGCAGCGCCGCACTCGCCGCTTGGAGCACGCGGGGCCTCGCAGGCCCTCCGCCCTGGGACGCCTGCAGTAAGGGCACCAGGTGGCCCTTGGCCACCTCGTGTGCCGCCTTAGCCAGCGCGCCGGCGCCTGCGCCGCGCTCTTCCAGCCGCTGCAGCACCAGGCACAGGGTCTCTGCCCGCTCCACACTCGCCTCCCCTCCACACAGCGCGCCCAGCAACGCGCAGGGCTCGGGACTCTGCGTTAGAAGCGCGTCCGCTAACACCCGCTCCATTTCGCGGGGAGTAGACCTGTGCGCGTGCGCCGGCCACCCTAAGCGCGAGTGCGCGTGCGCGGCGAGAGGTTTCCACCCACTTATACCCTGCCCGGCGTAGGACCGCATAAGGTTCCTTCCACTTTGCTGGAGTGTGGTTCCTCCTGCCACTCTCTTACAGTTTTTAGTTAAAGAGAGTTGCTGCAGGCGTTCACTGCAGTATTAGACCAGTTCCAAAGTTCCTAACTGGAAATAGGCCTAGGGCCTAAATTTTCTAGCTGCCCCTAAATTCACATAGATGTCCTGCAGTCCCTCCCACAATGGATCCCAAATGCAATCTGGATTTATGTTTTGAAAATAAGTTATGAGGGCTGAGAAGATTGCTCAGTAGAAAAAGAGCATGCTATGAAAGCATGAGCATCCGAGTTAGAATCCCATGGAGGGGTAACTACCTTCCCGTGTGGTGGAGACAGATTATCCGGAGTTGCTGGTCAGCCAGTATGGCTGAGATCAGTTCCAGGTCCAGTGAGAGAGCCTGTCTTTAAGAACAAGGTGGAAACCAGGGTGTGGGTGACACACACCTTTAATCCTAGCCCTGGGGAGGCTGAGGCAGGAGGATCACTGGGAGTTGGAGGCCAGGCTGGTCTACACTGAGTTTCGGGACAGCCAGGACTACAAAGGAAGCCTTGTCTAAAAACAAACAAAAACAAGGTAGAGTGATAGAGGAAGACACCATACATCAACCCCTACCACACACGTTACGAGCAGCCCCAACCTCACAGGCCAATACAAGCGTATACTCCACTACTCTACATATATACTGACAAGTCATGAAGTCAGGTGTACATGATTGTCATTAAGCAAGTATCAGAAGCCTGAGGCAGAAGGTTCACCAGTTCAAATCCTGCCTGGGCTACAAATCTACGTCAATCTGAGCTGGGGAAACGGTTAGATGGGAGAGTGTTTCCTGGCATGCTTGAGGTTTTAGATTCAAACTGGGAGGTAGGAGGGTAATGTGATAAATTAAGAATGACTTGGGATGGGGGGCATCAGAGGCCACACACTTAGCAGAACAGGCTACAGCTGAAAGCAAGTTCTCCTCAGCACTCTGAAACCAGGACCCTAGTTCAAGAATACAGGTTGATCTTCCTACACGGTGCTAGCTGCTAGTTCCCAGGAGCAAATTCAAAAGCAGGCTTCCCTGTGGGTCTATATTTCTGATCGTATCCACTGCCAGATTCAGAAGTAGACAAAGAAGACTCCATCTTGACATGCACATTGCCGGTCTCACTCCTCGCGGAATCCCAGGTTTCAGTGGATGAGTGCCGTGAGTTTTCTTTATCTTTCTAAACATGAATTCTGCCCTAAGTCAACAAGGAAAACACAACCCCATCTTTAAATACTTTGACATAAAATAACCAGAATATGATTTTAAAGTTAATTGGTATTTCACAGGAAAGATTTGGTCTCTCCCTCCCCCGAGGGTTCAGTAATTCTATTTTCCTTTGGAGAAACACATAAAAGATTCCATTTTAAACCCACTTAGAATGTTTAGTAAATATCTATTGCTTAGTTCATGAAAGGTGCTTATAAATATCATTTCTTTCAACATAAAAAGCTAAATATTATATTTATAAATATTTATACCAAGCATAAAAAGCTAAATATTTTGAGCAGACACTGAACAAATGAAGATTAAAAAAAAATGATATGCACTTGCAAAGGTGTCTGACAGTTTTAGTCATGTGAGAAATGCACATTAAATCCAGGAAGGCACACTCTTTCCTGCTCCTGAGAAAGATTCAAAACACCAAGTGAAGGCTAGCAAGATGGCACAGGTGGTGGAGGTGCCTGGTGCCAACCCAGACAAGGATCTGAGTTGGATCTCATATAGTTGAAGAAGAGAACCAACTCCTGAAAGCTGTTTTTCGACCTATGTGCTGGAGCATTGCAGTACCCACCCCTGTGTACATACACTCAAATAAATAAATGCAATAAACTTGTAAATAGCATTGTAAAACACCCAAGGACCAAGAATGTAGAACTAGGAGACTTGCATTACTGGAGGGCAAGGAAATGTTAGGATTGATTTGAAATACTGTTCCCTATGAAGATATAATACACCTACCTTATAGTGTAGGAAGCACACTCCCCGTCACCCACCCTCTCTACCTCTCCACCCCAGGTATTTGATCTAAATAATCTCTAGACTAGTAAGTCTTTGTAGGAAGCTGCTTTTCGCGTTAGTCTTTGTAGCTAAAACTTTGTAACAAGTTAAATATTTATCAGTAGACAATGGATACATAAATAACCGTTTATCAGAGAAGGCCATAGAGAAGTACAGAGAGCTGATCGCTTATCTCTGCAACAATGTTTTACATCCCCAATGACTGCTCATCTTTGCAACAATGTTTTACATCCCCAGTGATACTCTTCTCTGTAATAATGTTTTACATCCCTAGTGATTGTTCATCTTTGCGACAATGTTTTACATCCCAGGGCTGACTTTTAGGGGTCAGCATAGGGAGCTTGGTGTGGTAAAGATGAGGACTGCAGCCTCCAGTAGGGACTGTGGATGGTCTAGGAGCAGGCTGCGGGGGAGCTTCTAGGGCAGTACTTTTACTGGATCTAGGTATTGATTACGCAGCTAAATCCTTGGCTAAATGCCATGAACCCCTGAAAGCTGTGCACTTCATTCTTCATAAATTTTTACCTTGATTTTAAAAAATAACTTCTACGAAAAGAAGAAGGGTAAATTGGCCTGGGTGCTTGGGCGTTTTTTTACCCACAAACTTAAGCTCACTGATGAGCATGGTTTCCAGGATGGTCAGAAGCTGATACAGGCAGCCAGTCTGATAACCTGACTCCCTTCTCAGTACTGTGTTTCAAAACACATAGGAACCCACCCACTCACCCCACCCCACCCCATCGTAGCCTTCACCTCTACCACTGACCCCAGGTTTTCAGTCTCTCCTCTGCCTGGGTGACATAATTACTAGCTGACCTTCTCTGTCCTTACCTAACTCACTCTGTTGAATCCACTAAAATAGTGTTCTTCTCCCCTTCTCATGTGTGCGTGTGTGTACACACATGCTCATGTGCTCCCTCACACACTTGCATACATGCATGTTTGTGTATGTTTTCTGTCCTTACCTAACTTAACTCTGTTGAAACTATTGAACGCTAGCGGTCCCTCCCCGCTCTTGTGTGTGCCTGTGCATGTAGAGATATGTGTAGGTGTGCATATTTGTGTACATAGAGGTAAATGTAGAGGTTAACCTCAAGTGCTGTTTTTCAGGCCCTGTCCACCTTGTTTTTTGAGGCAGGGTATCTCCCTAGACTGGAGCTTGACAAATAGGCTAGGTTGCTGGCCAGGGAGCCCCAAATATCTGCCTTAATCCACATCCTTAATCTATATCCTGAGAGCTGGGATTATACTTTTGAAAATTGATGACCCCTTTTACTATTATTATTATTATTATTATTATCATTATCATATTATTATTTGCACACATATATGTATGTGTGTACACAAATATGTAAATACAACAAAAACCTTTTGTTGTTTGCAAGTATATGGCTTCATGGATGACCTCTTTGAATTGGATAACCAACTGGGGGGCTCCCGCCCAGGAGAGGCTGATTTGCCCGTCTCCACAGACATTTGTTACCTGTAGTTCTTTGCCTATGAGTGAGAGTTCCCAGCCCTGTCTTTCTTGAACTGCTGTCTTCCTCTGGGGTTCTCTGCTCACTCCTACCTCCACCCTCACCCCCATAGCACCCCCAACTTATTTTCTCTGCTTCCCCAGTTCTGCCACAGTCCTTCTTTCTTTCTACCCAAGTTTTCAGAGTGGCACTCACATATCTTTGATATTTTTTTTCATTCTGTAAATAGCTTCTGAGCAGCTTTGTTAAACTGTAGTCTTGGGACTCAGCAGCTCATTTGGCAGAGTGCTTGTCTAGAATGCATGAATTCCCAGGTTCCATACCCAGCATCACATAATCAAGAGCAGTGGCACAGGCCCATGATCCCTGAACTTGGAGGGAGGGTGTTAGATAGAGGCAGGAGGACCAGGAATTCCAGGTTGTCCTCTGCTCAATACTGAATTTGAGGCCAGGCTGTTTCAAAAACCAAGCTATAGATTGAACACGTACATGGTAATGATGAACAATGTGTCTCCCAAGCACTTCTGCCAGGAGCACGTCAGTGTCCATCCAGCTGTTGAGAAGACATCAACACTGTAGTACACTGGGGTGTTGTTCTCTCCCCACTGTCACATCCTGCACCCTCCCTCACCCCCGGGGTTGTCTGTCCAAAGGTCACTCTTCCATCATTATCACTGTGCATCTGTTTGGACATGAAGTTTCCCTACAATAGCTTATATGTTGAAGGCTTGGTCCCCAGTGCCTAGGTCGAAAGGATTCTGGTCTAGTCAAAGGATGAAGCTGTTGGTGGATTCATAATCGGATGTAATTATTGTGAGATGGTGAAAACTCTATCAGACCGGAGAAAGAGGGTCCCTGGAGGTGTGTTGTGGAAGGTTTGTCCCTGTCCCTTCTTCTGATTCTGTCTCTGTCTCTGTCTCTCTCTCCCCCCAAAATAAATCTACACTATTGCCCCATCATACCCATGATCCCTCACAACAGACTCAGAAACAAGAGGCAACTAAGCATGGAGCCAAACCTCTGCCAGCTCCCAAAATTCAAACATCATAGGAAGTGATTGTTTGATATTAGAATATCACTCTGCCTAAGTGCCTGTGTGGATGGCCTCTGTGACCCAGATGTCTGTCATCTAGCACACAATGGTCACAATAAGTTGTTTTCTTGCACGAAGGAGTGAAAATGTATGGTCGAGACAAAGCGTATGTGTTTTTAATGAGTTGGGGCTGTGGGCCAGCGAGATGGCTCAGCAGGTAAAGGCTATATAGCCTCATAAACTTGAGGAGCTGTGTTCATCCTCAGAACCCACTGGCAGCTGAGCCAGATTTACTTAGAGCTGTCAGGGAGGGGAGGATGGCGTGGCAGAGTCAAATAAGGGTGTTGTGGCCCTTTCCATCCTCGTAATTCCACGGGAGAAGTCCAGGTGGATCGCTGGTGAATAGTCTGTCTCAGCTGCTTCTGATGATGATGATGATGAGGCACAGCACGGACTAAGCTGATCTGAGAGGCGCATGGAACTGAAAGGCGGCTGGAAAGTGCTTTTTAAATGTATGCATCTGGGGCGCATTTGTGCTCTGGAATGCAGGGCAAGCTAAAACAAGATCAGAAAGAAAAATCTGTCCAGAAGCTGGAGTTTCACTGGACAGAAGGGGGTGCCGTTGACAATGGGGTCCTGTCCCAAGCTTTCCACCTAAATGCTCAGTCACGGTTGGAAAGAATGACAGTAGTAATCACACCAGACGTCTGCAGCTGGAGGCCGCAACCGCTTCCTTTTAGAGTCTAAGAAGGGTAGAGGTGCTTGGAAAGCTTCTGGGATTGGTTTCTCCAGGCCTCCCTAGAAAGCCACAGGGTAACATATATAGATATTGGTATATGCCACCTACTGAGGATGCAGGACTGTGTGCACATGCATGTGTGTACACACACCTCACAGACACCACACACACACATACACATGCACACACACCACACGCACACCACACACATACTCACACCACACACACATACACATACACACACGCACACACACACATGCACACACACAGCATACACACAGTACGGGGTCTCTCTCCCTCTCCGAAGAATCCTGGTAAATAACAATAGTGCCCCAACTCTTCAGTGCTGAAAAGTCCAATCACTAGATGCTGTGAAGTTAAAAAAAAAAAAATGTCTTTGGCAAAAATGTCAAGAAGTTCAGTTTAAAAACACTGGTTATAGCCAGGCAGTGGTGACACATGCCTTTAATTTCAGCACTTGAGAGGCAGAGGCAGGCAGATTTCTGAGTTTGAGGCCAGCCTGGTCTACAGAGTGAGTTCCAGGACAGCCAGGGCTACACAGAGAAACCCTGTCAAAAAAAAAAAAAAAAAACCAAAGAAACAAAAGCAAAAAACACTGGTTGTGATGGTTTGTATATGCTTGACCCAGGGAGTGGCACTGTTAGAAGGTGTGGCCCTGTTGAAGTAGGTGTGTCACTATGGGTATGGGCTTTAAGACCCTCATCCTAGCTGCCTGGAAGCCAGTGTTCTGCTAGCAGCCTTCAGATGAAGATGCAGACTCTCAGCTCCTCCTGCACTACGCCTGCCTGGATGCTGCCATGCTCCCTCCTTGATGATACTGAACTGTATCTGAACCTGTAAGCCAGCTTCAATTAAATGTTGTCCTTATAAGAGTTGCCTTGGTCATGGTGTCTGTTCACAGTAGTAAAACCCTAAGACATTGGGTTTTTCTTTTTTCTTTTTTTTTTTTTGGGGGGGGGTGAGCTTCGAGACAGGGTTTCTCTGTGTAGTCTAGCTGCCCTGGAATGCACTCTGTAGACCAGGCTGACCTCGAACTCAGAAATCCGCCTGCCTCTGCCTCCCAAGTGCTGGGATTAAAGGCATGCGGCACTACTGCCCAGCAAATTGGGTTTTTCAATTACTCACCTGTGATCCTTACCTTGGTCAGTTTTCTTTGAAAATTCAATGTTGTTCTTATCAGCTAATAACTGCTTCCTTTTTCTTTCTTTCTTTACTCTCCCCTTGCTTCCCTTCTCTCCCCTAACCTCTCCTCCCTTCCTCTCTCATCTCCTCTCTTCTTCTCTTCCTCTGCCTCATCTTCTTCCCTCCTCTCTCCTCTCCTCCTCTCCTCCTCCTCCTCCTTCCTCCTCCTCCTCCTCCTCCTCCTCCTCCTCCTCCTCCTCCTCTTCCCCTACCCTTCCACCTTCTATGACAGAGTTCCATGCAGCCCAGGCTGTCCTCAAACTCACTCTGTAGCAGAGGATGGCCTTGAACTTCTGATCATCATTCCCTGGCTCCTGAGTGTTGGGGTTACAGGTGTGCACCCCCAGGTGCCACATTTGGAGATGATGTCTCTGAAGAAGTGGAGAAACCCCATTTTGCAAGCCTATTTTGTTAGCTAAATAGGCCAGTTAAATAGTTAACTTTTCTGAATGAGGCAGTTGATTAAGGGAAACTTATTCTGCACCTCTCTATGGCCCTGTTTCTGTGCACCTTAACTGTGACAGACAGGCAGTTCCACCCCCAACTCCTACCCTTGCCTTCCCTTGTGCCAGCACCTGCCCAGCCTGGGGAGGAGGGGTGTGGGGAGGGGAAGATAGCACCTTTGTCAGTGGGCAGGAATGGAAGAGGAGTAGGTGGTGGTTAGCTCAAATCCAGGATGCTCCTGGTAGGGTGTGTGTCTGCAGTGCAAAGATGTGGTTGAGCAGCACCACCTAGAGGCAGCCTTGGAAATGACCACTTCCCCACTAGCTTGATTTATGAAGACCACAGGACTGGAGAGAGGACTGACTCAATCCAATATTAGCATAAACATAACAAAATTATAGACATGGCATTGCCCACTTGTAACCCTGTGCCTCTGTGGGTGGAGACAGCAGGACCTCTGGGGCTTGCTGGTTGCCAGCCCAACAACTCCAGGGTCATCCAGAGACCATCTCAGTGGAAGAAAATAGTGTCAGAGGGGGACACCTGACTCCCTCCTGTGACCTCTGTGCACGTGCATGCACATATACCTACATACACGTTCTGACAACAAACACATAAACGACACAGATATAGACACACATGGAAACAGTGAAGACCACTCTTCCTTGAACCTCCCCAGTACACACGTGAAGCGCTACCTCCTGCCCAGCTCTGATGGCCCCCAAAAAGGTGTGAGCCTCTCTTCCATTGGTCACAGTAGGGGCCCCTAGGAGTGCATGGAATTAGAAGGGAGTGGTCTGAATAAAAGCTCTAAAGGGCAGAGGATGGGAAGAGAATCCTAAGTACCCCATACAGGTCTTTTTGTAAGGAAGAGCAAAGTGCCTGGAGGGAAATGTGGAGGTATAGGAGGCCTTGATCTTATTTGCTCTCCATGAAAATCTGTAATCCGCAAACTACATGAGTACTCTCTGGGCAATTTATTTTTCTGCCTTGAGCAGACAGCGTGGGAAACATTTAACATCCCTGTGAATGAGCAGGGCCAGGCTGTCCAGCACCTGTGCACAGTTCTCTAAAAAGGGGTTCATCAGGAAGCCCTGTAGATGTTTATGTAGGACTAACTGATGGTTTCACCTTCACCCCCTTCCAGCAGCACGGTGTCTGGGGGCTTAGCACTTCTTAGATACACAGGGTTGGCAAAGGTATGAGGGTTGGAAAAGTTGAAGTAATGTGAGCCTTGGTCCCCTAGTGATGTGGTTTGAATAAGAATGGGTCTCATAAGCTGGGCGTGGTGGTGCACACCTTTAATCCCAGCACTTGGGAGGCAGAGGCAGGTGGATTTCTGAGTTCGATGCCAGCCTGGTCTACAGAGTGAGTTCCAGGACAGCCAGGGCTACATAGAGAAACCCTGTCTCGAAAAAAACAAAAACAAAAACAAAAACAAACAAACAAAAAAAGAATGGCTCTCATAGACTTGCTTAAGGAATGGCAATATTGGGAGGTGTGGTCTGATTGGGGGGAAGTATGCTTTGGGGTTTTGTATACCCAGTCCAGGTCCATTGCTGTTTCTCTTCTTGCTGTCTGCAAATCCAGGTATAGAACTCTTGGCTCCTTCTCCAGCACCATGTCTGCCTGTGGGCCACCATGCTTCCCACCATGATGATAATGGACTAAACCTATGAATCTGTATGCCAGCCCCAATTACATGTTTTCCTTTATAAGCGTTGCTGTGGTCATGGTGTCTCTTCACAGCCATAGAAACCCTCACTAAGACACCTAGTAAATGTCTGGGGCCCTGTGGCATTCGAGGCACTGTGTTGGAGTAGCTCCTGTCCCAGACACTGTCCTCTCTCTGCAAGCCTACTATTGAAGCCCACAGACTATAAAAGACTGCCCTAACCCACAGACAACAGAAGCCATTCCTCATCAGTCTAGAGTCCTGAGTCAAAGCAGGAACAAACCCTTTGGAGACTGGAGAAATGCCTCAGTCAGTATAGCCCACCTTGCATACCTGGTAGTCTACAGGTCAGTGAAAGAACCTGTCTTCAAAACAAGATGGAGGCTGGGGAGATGGCTCAATCAGTAAAGCATTAAATGTGTGTGTGTGTCCAAATGTATATATACAATATATGGAAAATATAGTATATATAGTATTGTATATTATACATATATACTATTATATATTACACACACGTATATAGTAGTATATATCACACACACTAAATAGAGTATTATATATTACACACACATATATAGCATTATATATTACACATACATATATAGTATTATATATTACACACATATATAGTATATTATACACATAGACATATATGTATAATGTATTTATAACATACTCCAAATATATATATACTATATATGAAATATATAGTATATATAGTATTATATATTACACATACACACACATATATAGTATTACATAATTACACACACACATTATATATATGTATATATATACACATAGTCTGGAGTGTATAATAAATATTCTTTATATATGGAGTATACATAATGGAATATGTATATATATATTCCATATATATGGAGTATTATAGAGCCACTAAGAATGGAATCATGCCATTTGCCAGGAAATAGGTGGGGCTAGAAGTTATGTCATGATGCAAAATAGGCCAGACTCAGAAAGACTCACTTCCCTCCTCACATGGGGAAATCTAGAAAGACAGAGTGAGAAATAAAAGGCCAGACACTGGAATGCCTCTCTCCCTGAAAACCAAGCATTCGAATCTATGAGCCTGTGAAAGCCACTCTTATTCAAACCACCACAGCACACTAATGAAATTTAAATTAAATTAAATAAGCTGGGCATAGTGGCTTATACCTGCGATCCCAGAATTTCAGAGAATAGGACAGGAGGATCTTAAGAGTAAGACCAGCCTTGACTACACAGTATGACCCTGCATACAAAAATAAATAAGTAGTGAGAAAAACAACTTCTGGTTTTAATACAGGGATTCTCTGTGCTGCCCTGGCTGTCCTGGAACTCAATCTGTAGACCAGGCTGGCCTCAAACAGAGATCCACTTGCCTCTGTCTGCCTCCTGAGTGCTGAGATTAAAGGCGTGCGTGACTACCACCAGGCTTTGGAGAAGTACCTTTTAAAAACATATTACACTATCACTTTAAAACAATGGAAACTGGCCAAAACAACAACAACAACAACAACAACAACAACAACAACAACAAAACCAATCTTTTTCCAAATTGAAGATAACATAAAATTTTTGCATCCTGGCTGTTTGTGAGGGAAGTTTGATGGCGCTGTACACATTGTTTGAACTGGTCTTTCATTGCCAGGGCAGAACAATTTAAGCTGAGAGAGCAGTTTAAGAGAGGAAAGGTTTATTTGGGCTCAGGATTTAGTCTGCGGTCAGCTCACTCCCTTGTATAGACTATGGTCAGGCAGAATACCACGGTGGCTGCAAAGCTGCTCACTTCACAGCAGCAGGAGGCACAGAGAGAAGAGAGGGGGAAGGAAGGAAGAAGATGGAGAAGGAGGGGGGTTATCTAGAGACAAAACGTGCCTTTCAATGGCTTACCTCCAGTGACCTACTTCCTCCTGGGCAAGCTGTAGGCCACTGCTCCTAAGAACCTATATGGACGATTCATTGACTAAGCAACTATGAATTCGTTGATGTTTGAATCCATTGACTAAGATCTATGAAGTTATCAATGGATTGATTCATCCATTGTTTAGGATGAGCCCATCATCCCTCAACTCAACTGAGTTACTGCTATACTCACCAGTGGATTCCTCCATTATCTAACACTCACCCTATGGTCTAACATCCTCCCTCCATGGTCTAACACCTTCCATGGTCTAACAACTCCCCCATGGTCTAACACCTCCCTCTATGATTTAACATCCCTTCCATGGTTTAGTACCTCCCTCTATGATCTAACATCCCCTCCATGGTCTAATACCTCCCTCCATGGTCTAACACCCCCTCCATGGTCTAACACTTCCCCTATGGTCTAAAACCTCCCTCGATGGTCTAACACCTCCCTCCATGGTCTAACACCTCCCTCCATGGTCTAACACCCCCTCCATGGTCTAACACCCCTTCCATGGTCTAACACCTCCCTCCATGGTCTAACACCCCTTTCATGGTCTAATACCCCCTCCAGGGTCTAACACCCCCCCATGGTCTAACATCCCCTCCATGGTCTAACATCCCCTCCATGGTCTAACATCCCCTCCATGATCTAACACCCCCCTTGGTCTAATACCCCTTCCATGGTCTAATGCCCCATCCATGGTCTAACACCCCCCCCATGGTCTAACATTCCCCCATGGTCTAATACCTCCTCCATGACATGATCACCTCTCAAGAGTGCCCTCAACTGGGACCAACCTTTCAAAATATGGACTCTGTTGGGGGACATTTCCAATGTAAATCATAATAGCAGCCATTTGCAGACTGAACTCCTCCATTCCCTGACAACATCATCCCATTCTCCATCCTGACCCTGACAACCACTCTCTGTGACTTTAGTGTGATTACAACATTATTTATCCTTTGTGACTGACTTATCTCAAGTAGCATTGTGTCCTTAAAGCTCACACAGGCTGTAGGATGGGTTAAAAGTTCTTTACTTTCAAGGCTAACTGCTGGTGCCAAATGCTAGGAATTACTTACCATCATCTCTCAGGATGCTTGTATTGTGCATGATATTGCTATACACATAGACATAAAGACAACCTTTGGAGTCTCTGCCTTTGTGATGGTTTGTATATGCTCGGCCCAGGGAGTGGCACTATTAGAAGGTGTGGCCTTGTTGGAGTAGGTGTGCCACTGTGGGTGTGGGCTTTAAGACCCTCATCCTAGCTGTCTGGAAGCCAGCACTCTGATAGCAGCCTTCAGATGAAGCTGTAGAACTCTCAGTGCCTCCTGCACCATGCCTGCCTGGATGCTGCCATGTTCCTGCCTTGATGAAAATGGACTGAACCTCTGAACCTGTAAGCCAGCCCCAGTTAAATGTTGTCCTTATAAGACTTGTCTTGGCACGCCTGTAATCCCAGCACTTGGGAGGCAGAGGCAGGCGGATTTCTGAGTTAGAGGCCAGCATGGTCTACAGAGTGAGTTCCAGGACAGCCAGGACTACACAGAGAAACCCTGTCTCGAAAAACCAAGAAGAGAAAAGAAAAGAAAAGAAAAGAAAAGAAAAGAAAAGAAAAGAAAAGAAAAGAAAAGAAAAGAAAAGAAAAGAAAAGAATAGAATAGAAAAAGAAAGACTTGTCTTGGTCATGGTGTTGTTCACAGCAGTAAAACCCTAAGACAGCCTTAACTCATCTGTGTGTATACTCTCAAATATTATTGTATTTACTTATTTGGGGGAGGGGACATTGTGCCATTCCACAGCTCTCTACTGTGGCGGACTGATGATAACTTTGGAATCAGTTTTTGCCTTCTTACCTTGTTTTGAGGCAGGGTCTCTCTCGTCTCTGCTGTTTGGCATGCTCCACACCGGCTGGCCTGGAAGCTTCTGGCTGCCTTTCATGTTTCTATCTACCATTTCGCTGTAGGGGTGCTGAGATTAGATTCATGCTGCCACGTCTAGCTTTAAACCTGGCTTCTGGGGGATTGAATTCAGGTTGTCAGAGTTGCTCAGCAAACATTTGTGCTTGCTGAACCAACTCCCAAGCCTTCAAAGGCTGCTTCCCGGATATGTTTCAGACTGGCACTTGGCTAAATATAATGGAGGTTTAGAAGCACAGATTTGGTGTTGCAGGATATTTTCTGTTCAATCACATCGAGGCAGTGGAAGGCCTGTGATTGGACAGGAAAGGGGAGGTAGAGCTAGGAGTTGGGGAGTCACAGAGGCTGCAGAAGGAGAAGGGAAAAGGAACAGAGATGGCCTCAGACATGGACCTGTGTGACATCTACTAGCCAAAGTAGCTCATTTTTTATAAGGTTATAAATATTGGGATAAAGCTTTTATCAATATCGATTGGCTCTTAAATTATTGTATCGGCATCTTGTAAATTGTGATATTCCTGATACATAAATCTGGTTGACTCATTAAGCTTTAAGAGTTTTGCTTTACTTGGTTACTGGAGTGTGGGTCTGGCGATGGCGGAGAGGAAACGCAGCTGAGATGATGTGGGTGGAAGGAAGCAAGCTGGGAGAGAATAGCTCGGAGGTGGCGAGAACCACCAGGACCTGCTGCTGAGGCCTGGTGGGGCAGGAGAGTTGGCAGGTTCACTTTTTAAATATTTCCTGAAACATCTTTTGCTGTTTTCATGGGATGGGATAACATGCCCCACCCTTCCTCTTCTCAATTGTCATGGACCAATGGATGACCAGGATTGTCATGGACCAAGTGAATTAGGAAGGCTGATCTGAGAGAGGGGTGGAAAAGAGGGGGAGGGAGGGAGAGAGAGACACACACAGAGAGGGAGAGAGGGAGGAAGGGAGGGAGGGAGGGAGGGAGGGAGGGAGGGAGGAAGGGAGGAAGGGAGAGAGACAGAGACAGAGACTTTTAACAGCACTGAGGAGGGGGCTAAGGTGATTTAATAAATATGGAACATCTGAAGGATTTGCATGTTTGCTTTCTGGGTTCACCAGTGTCTTAGGTTTCTATTTACTGTGATAAAGAACATTACCAAAAGCAACGTGTAGGGGAAAGACATACACATACTGACTGATCCAATGCGGGAACTCAGTGCTCGGACCTGGTGGCAGACACTGAAGCGGAAGCCATGGAGAAATGTTGCTCACCGGCTTGCTCTCTTCTACATGGCTTGCTTTGCCTGTTTCATATTCAACTCAAGACCACCTGCCCAGGGGCGGCACTACCTACAGTGGGCCTCACCTTCCCCGTGATGCATTAACGAGGAAATGCCCCACAGGCTTGCCAGCAGACCAGCCTGACAGAGGCATTTTCTCATTTGAGAGCTCCTCTTCCTGGGTGACTCTAGAAGTTGACAAATACTAACAGAATACTTTTATGTGTGTGGCACTGCGACCCAGCAGTCTGCCTACAGCAGCAAACACACCATGGTGGGAGGGGGCGGCAGGGAAGCAGGCAGGAAACAAAGGAGCTTTGAGCAAATTTATTAAGAGTAGTGACCAAGGAGGCAACAACCTGACTGATGGACTGTCCCTGAGAGGACCCCCACTCAGGGTGGGGTGACAGTGGGGCTCTAACACAAGCCCAACCTTGTGAGTCCATGCAGAGTGAGCACACACACTAGAAACCCCTCTCTCCTTGAAAAGACATAAAGTTTATCTCCCTCTGCCTGCTGGGTTACCTCCCAGATGCTTTTCTGTAGGAAGTATTCAATCCCCTTCACTTGAAAGTGGGCTTGTATGTGAGTTCTAGCCTATAGAAGACCAAGGACTCACCTAGCCAATACCACTTGGTTATCTGATTTGTAAAAGTGTACTAAAAATGGAATGAGCCGAACTTCACTGGGCTACAGGAAAAAGACTAAAGTCCAAACAGACAATGGATTTGAGTGAGAACATGGAGATCTGGGGCTTGGCAGGCGCTGTGGGAACAGCCCAGGTGAGCAAAATCCCATGGGTACTCCTGGGGAGCATAGAGGACATTTTTCTCCTCTCTTCTGCTCTTCCTCTTCTCTTCCTCCCTCCCTCCCTCCCTCTTTCCTTACTCCTTTTGTGTGAGTGTGTGTTTATGGGTACATAGGTAACACATGCATCTGGGTGCAAGTGTGTGTGTGTGTGTGTGTGTGTGTGTGTGTGTGAGAGAGAGAGAGAGAGAGAGAGAGAGAGAGAGAGAGAGAGAGAGAGAGAGAGAGAGAGCGCGCTAGAGTTTATGGATGCATGGAAACAGATATATTTGTGTGTGTGTGTGTGTGTGTGTGTGTGTGTGTGTGAGAGAGAGAGAGAGAGGGGGGAGGGAGGGGGAGAGGGAGATGGAGAAGGAGGGGAGAGAGAGAGAGAGAGAGAGAGAGAGAGAGAGAGAGAGAGAGAATGTGTGTTTATGGGTGCATGGGTAACAGATATATCTGGGTGCAAGTGTGTATGTGTGTGTATGTGTGTGTGTGAGAGAGAGAGAGGGGGGGAGGGAGGGGGAGAGGGAGAGGGAGAAGGAGGGGGGGAGAGAGAGAGAGAGAGAGAGAGAGAGAGAGAGAGAGAGAGAGAGAATGTGTGTTTATGGGTGCATGGGTAACAGATATATCTGGGTGCAAGTGTGTATGTGTGTGTGTGTGTGTGTGAGTGTGTAGTCCAGAGGACAGCTTAGTGTCATTCCTTCACTGCTATCCACCTTGTTCTTTGAGACACGGTCCCTCATTGTTCTCTGGGTTGGCCAGAGAGCTCTAGGGGCAGCCCTGACGATCTCCACCTTCTCAGCACGGGAACTGCAAATGCAGACCATCACACCTAGCTTTGGAGGTGGTGCACAGGTATTGTGACAAGAGTCTCGAGGTCACAGGTGACTAGGCTTGGTGACAGGAGCCTGTAGTTGCTGAGCTGACTCTCCCGCCCAAAGCCCAGTTTTTCTGTGAAGATTCTGGGGATTAGACTCTGGTCTTCCTGCCTGCATAGCCTTAGTCCCCCTTCCCTCACCATTTGAGACAAGATCTCATGTAGCCCAGGCTGGCCTTGGACAAGATACGTAGCGGAGAATGACCTTGATTCTAGATCCTCTTGCCTTTACTTCCCGAGTGTTGGGATTACAGATACCTACCATGTCCAGCAAGACATTTTATATAAAGCCAGTGGCAGTTGCGACTAAAGACTTTTGTTTGCTTTGGCTGACTTCAACTTAAAGATGTCTGATCACTGAGTGAATACTGCCCCCTGCCCCCAGGACGCTCAGCCTCTATGGCATGTCCCCTCCTCCATGGGATCCTTTGGGGACAGACTAGCCTGTTCCAGACCTGCCTCCCTTTGAGCAGTGGACGGCTGGACATAGCCCCTGAGGTCCGAGCTGTCGACAGCAGTCTCTTGGGCTGGCAGATTCTCCACTCAGCAACCGCTATGGGGCAACCCCGGAGGACTATGGTAGCTGGGTCCCTTCAGTTATTTTTAGCATCTTTTAGACAGAACAAACAGCTTCCTGCAAAACCTCATTTTTTCCCTGCTTGCTTCAGACAGAAAGTTCCAGTCTTTAACCTTTATGTTAGATGACACCAGGCTAAAGGATAAAGCTCTTTCCTCCTGCTTTGCTGTCACACCACTGAGCTCAGGGTGCAACAGGAACAGATCCCACAGCCAGGGCAATCACACTGAAACTCATGGGGGCCCTGACTGTGGAAACCTGAGATCCTCAGCTAGAGGGAGGGCAAGTGTGCTAAACCCCAGGATCTAAACCCCAGCTCCCAGCTGTGTGAGCATGTGTGGGAATGGCTGATAAGCTGGTCTCGGGTTTGTCTAAAAAATATGTTCCTTCAAAAAAAAAAAAAAAAAAGACTAATTTTGTTTGTGTGCCTGTGTGTCCATGTAGTGGTTTGTGTAATTTTTGTAGGGGTTTGTACAATAAGTTTTAGATGTCCATGGAGGCCTCAGATCAGGCTGCCTTGTGTTGGTTCTGGGAAGCAAACTTAGGATCTCTATGAGAGCAGTAGGAACCCTCCTGAGCTACCCCATAGCTCCAAGGCTTACTTCTCTTAAGAGACCTTCTATAAGAGGCTGGAGAGGGCTGGTGAGATGGCTCAGTGGTTAAGAGCACTGACTGTTCTCCCTAAGGTCCTGAGTTCTACTCCTAACACCCATGTCAAGTGGCTCATATGCTTTGCAATTCCAGCATTAGGGATCTTGCATCTTTCTCTGGCCATTGCAGGCACCTGCATGTGAGTGTGGCATTTTCCCACACAGATACCTCCATGGAGACACACACACACACACACACACACACACACACACAGTCACAACTAAAGACAAAAGAACAGCCAAACGAGCTGTTTAGCTTGAAGATGCTCCATTTCAGTATGTTGGTTAGTCGACATCATGAAGAACTCTAGGACAGCTCGACATCATGAAGAACTCTAGGACAGCTCGGCAGGCATGGCCCAGTGACGCTTGCCTCGAGTGCATGAAGCCCTGCGTTCAACCTTCCACATCAGATAAACCAGAGGACTCCCCCTGTACCTTGGCAAGTGGCAGGAAGAGGATCATAAGTTCATGGCCAGCCTTAGGTGCCTAGTGAGTCAGAGGCTAACCTGGGATACCTGAGACTCTGTCTCATATTAAAAAAAAAAAAATCTAAAAGGAAGGCTAGGAAAGTAGGTCAGTGTAGTCTCTTCCTAGTATTCTAGAGGCTCAGAACTGTTTAAAAAATCTAATAAAAATGGGGTGGCTCAGCAACAGAGACATTAACATTGCATTTGCACACACTCGCACACTATAAAAGTCAGACAGCCGAAAACCCCGTGGAGGCACCTGACTGCTTACCTCAGAGTATATCATAAACAACCCTCTCCCCCTTTTATTCTGAAAACTGTCAAAGCTACAGTGATACTAAGTGAATAATCCGGAATTCAAGGGCGCCCCGTAGCCTGCAGCTTGACTCACCAGCCATTCACATTCTCTTTCTCCTCCTGTGGTCCAAGCACAGACAGACAGACAGACAGACACACAGATTCACAGAGCTTAAGCCATTCCGAAGTGGGCGGTAGGCATCATGACTCTAAGTGCTTCAGGATGCATTTTCTCAGAACGAAAACATCGTCCCCCTAATCCCAATGCCACGGTCTTGTCCAGGAATATGCACACATGATACGTTAAAGGGTAAAAAGACTATGGTTACTTAACATATGAAATGAACTTTCATTTAGCGTTGCCCTCGCGGAACCGGAAGTCAGACATGGCTTCTTTCTATCTCCCTTTCCCCTCTCCCTCACTCCCTCTCCATCTCCTTCCTTTCTTAGCTCCCCCCGCCCGCCCCCGTTCCTCCTGTCCTCTTCCTTTCTCCCTTCCTTCCCAGCAGCAGGAACAGCTGGGCCACCTCTATGTAAACGCCGGCTGGCTGGGCTGCGCAGTCGCAAAAGCATCTCCTGCAGGAGGACCTAATTGAGGACTGCCTGAGAAACCAAGGATGGCTGGCACCGACATACCAGCCAACTGGGAACTGCTGTTTAGAAGAGATGCTTTCTCAGGACCAGTGGGGAGCGGGTGGAGGGTTTTAAAGGAGCTTGCAGCAGTGTTCAGAAGAGCTTGCTGCGGAGTTTCTCACCTGCTTCCAGAGTCTGTGTCCTTGACTCAGACCCACCTCACCTCCCACCCCGGAGGGCAGGTAGGGTCAGGAGGTGAGTAGTCAAGGTCACAGGCAGCACTTCCCCTTTCAGTGCTGGGATGAAGCCCAGGGCTGTGCACATGCTAGGCACGTGCATTACCACTGAACTGCACCCCAGTCTCAGATTGGCTTCCTGTGGATGGGTGAAGGTTCCTGTGTAATGCTGTCTATTGGCGCAGAACCAGCGAACTGTGCAGAGTCCCCAGGGGATCAAAGTTAGCTGACCCCGAAGTGCGTGTTGTAGAGCAGGAGTCGACGTTTGTCCATAAAGAACTAATATGTAAGTATTCCAGGCTTTCCAAACCGTATGACTTGTTACTACAGTCTCCCAACTGCACCATTGAACACAAAAGTCAGCATAGACGATATATGAGGGAATAGATAAGGCTGTGTGCGATAAAGTTTTATTTATAAACTCAGGTGGTGGCAACCCTGTCCTTTGGCTATAGTTTGCCCTTTCCTGTGCGATGTGTAATATTCCATCAAAGCACGAAATTTCACTGAGGGGCTAGAGATGGGGTCTAGTTGGTAGGCTAATTGCCTAGCATGTATGAAGCCAAGGGTTCAAACCCCAGAACTATATAAACCAGATATGGCACATGCCTATCATCTTAGCACTTGGGAAGTAGAGGAAGGAGGGTCAGTATTCAAAGTCAGAATTCAAAGTCCTTCAAAGTCATGGTGATATAGGCTGCAACCTAGGTTGAAAGCCAGTCTGAGCCACAGGAGTCTCTATTCAACACCCCCCCAAAAAAAAAACACCCCACCTAAAATATCACATGGCTGTGGTCACCTAAATTCATATGAAGTATTTTAAACGTATTTTGATCAATCTCTTGAGAATCTCATACATGTTTACGATATATTTTGATTATATTCACCCTATCTTTCTGCCCAACACCTCCCAGATCCACCTGTATCCCAGCCCTCTCCCAACCTCACGCGCTTGATTTTGTTTACTTCCTTGTCTCTTTTTCTAGCAGGTGAATTTACACTGCCCATTTTTTACTCGTGAGTGTACGGCTAGCCACTGGAGCATGATTAATCAACCAGGGGCTGTACACTTAACGAAAACTGGTAATTCCTCCCCTAGAAGGTATCAACTGTGAGTTGTTCCTAAACCCTCCCCCTTTGATGCCCCGCCCCATTCAACGCCCCGCCCCATGCCCTGCCACCACACCACACCCCTTCCATTCTACAATGTAGACAGCTTGATTTTGTGCAAGTAACGACAATGGTTGTGCATTCATGATTGCCACAGTCCAGTCATGTCCAAAAGACACTTTCTTTTGGCTTCCTTCCTGATCTCTGGGTCTTACAGTCTTTTCACCTCTTTTCTATGCAACATTCACACTCTGCCCTCTGATTGGTTGTGAGTTTCTGTGTTAACCACCATCTACTGTGCAAAGGCACTTTTCTGATGAGGGTTAGGAGCTGCACCAATCTATGGTATATAGTTATACATTTAAAGGGCAATTTGAGGTCTGGGGAGATGGCTCAGTGGTTAAGAGCACCGGTTGCTCTTCCAGAGGTCCTGAGTTCAATTCCCAGAGACCACATGGTGGCTCACAGCTATCTGTAATCTGATGCCCTCTTCTGGTGTGTCTGAATACAGTGACAATATACATACATAAAATAAGTAAATAAATCTTAAAGGGCAATTTGATTATTTAGTACAATAATAAGCAGCTCTGGGGCTTTTGGGACTCCCAACCACAGCACACTGACAGACTTGTTCCCCACCCATGACACCTTGGACAGATTTGTGTACCAGACATCTGTCTCCTCCTGGGGAGTTGGCCCCAAGTCCAACCGAAAAGCATAACAATTACTGCTATTCACAGGGCTCTTAGCTTGGAAAGACAATTGATGACATTTTACCCCTGAATGTCATTCACTGCTGAGAGCTAGCCAACTGGGTTGAAGCTTCCTGGACCCTACTAACTTGATTTCTCTATTTCCAGTAGCCTATGTGTCCCCCTCTATGAGTGCTCCATTAATGAGAAAAAAGCCCGGATGGTAGCTGCAATGTCAACCAGTGGCCACCAGATGGCACTCTGCCCCCGTTGTGCAGGCTCAGAGCCCAGGACCTCAGGAAATGTGTCACTGTGCCTCCCTTGCCCAACACTCCCCCTCCTCCTGCAGCAGTCTCGTGCCTACACCACAGGAAGCTCATTTTTTTGGAGACATGTATGAAACTCCACACCGCATGGCTTAGCTCTGCCTCCTGTTCCTCTTGGGGACACATCAGCAAGATCTCACCTACCCTGAAGAGGCCAGAAGAATCCTCCATACGCTCCCATGTCTGCGTCCTGGCTGGACCCTGGGCTTCCATTTTGAAACCTGCTATCGTGGAGAAGCACACTCAATGGAAGAGAAGCATTTTCCAGATCTATGTCTTGAAAGGTCTGCACCCCTGGCGCGAATGCAGCTCTGCAAACCGGCTACCCTGGCATTTAGACCCCTTACAGTGGGGTGTAAGACTGACGTAATCCTCAACCTTGGCCCTGGAGAGTTAATGAGTTGCTCATGCCATGAGGCATGAAAGAAAGACTTGCACTGGGGTGGGTGGTTCCGGCTTGCCCAGAGTGGTGGAATGAGCCATGGGGCTGGAGGCCAAAGGACTCGGGCCACCCATGCAGGGGAAAAACTCCCAGAGATCCATCGCAGGCGCGGAATGGGCAGGGAGCAGTCGCTCCATCTGAAACTTGCGTGCCTCCCAGCCCCGCACATCTGAGACTTGGGGTCCATCCCATAGGAGCCAGGCCGTGACCAAAATCTGGCAGTTGGAAATCTACTCTTGTCAAGCTCTGGCTTTTAGGCAGAGAGCCCTGTCCTCGCTTTCAGCTCCAAAAGCAATGAATAATTAATCATCGCATTCTTGAATGGAGAGGGCATTTCAATGGATGAGTGACACTTTCAATAGGGTTCTCTGATGGTTGCTGTTGGTTCCTTCTGTCTGAAGCAGGACCCCGGGAGTGAAAGGAAGGGAAGACAGAGGCAACATTGTATTATTATGGGCTGTGCTTTTGACCCATCAGAAACTCTAGTGGATAAGGAGCAGCTGGATCGGATATTTACTTTGGCACCTGCCCCGCACCAGGCGCTCCCTCCCATATGTTATATGAGTAGTTTCTTATGCTCTGTACTCGGGGCAACTGCCTGGCAGTTGGCTTTGAACCCCATTGTGTGCACATGTGCATATGGGAGCCTGGGTGTGTGTTTGCCTGCATGTGTATATGTCTCAGTCAGGGTTTCTATACCTGTACAAACATCATGACCAAGAAACAAGTTGGGGAGTAAAGGGTCTATTTGGCTTAAACTTCCACACTGCTGTTCATCACCAAAGCAAGTTAGGACTGGAACTCAAGCAGGTCAGGAGGCAGGAGCTGATGCAGAGGCCATGGAGGGATGTTGCTTACTGGCTTGCTTCCCCTGGCTTGCTCAGCCTGCTTTCTTATAGAACCCAAGACTACCAGCCCAGGGATGGCATCACCCATAAGGGGCCCTCCCCCCTTGACTACTAATTAGAAAAATGCTGGATCTCATGGAGGCATTTCCCCAACTGAAGCTCCTTTCTCTGTGATAACTCCAGCCTGTGTCAAATTACACAAAACCAGTCAGTACAGTATACATGTGTGTGAAAGGCCAGAAGACATTCTTAAATAATACAACACACACATACACACACACACACACACACACACACACACACACACAGAGAGAGAGAGAGAGAGAGAGAGAGAGACAGACAGACAGACAGACAGACAGACAGACAGACACTCTGGTCTGAACTCACCAAGCAGACTAGACTGACTGACCAGTGAAGTCCAGGGATCTGAGTCCTTGTCTTACTTAGGGTTTTACTGCTGTGAACAGACACCATGGCCAAGGCAACTATTATAAGGACAACATTTAATTGGGGCTGGCTTGCAGGTTCAGAGGGTCAGTCCAGTATCATCAAGGTGGGAGCATGGCAGAGTCCTGCCAGGCAGGCATGGTGCAGAAGATGCTGAGAGTTCTTTGTCTTCATCCAAAGGCAGACAGGAGACTAGCTTCCAGGCAACTAGGAGGAGATTCCCTAAGGCCACCCCTACAGTGACAAGCTCCCTCCAACAAGGTCACGCCTCCTAATAGTGCCACTCCCTGGGGCAAGCATATTGAAACCACCAAAGTCCAAGTCCCAAGTACTGGGACTACAAGTGTAAACTAACACATCTAGTTTTTTTGAGTTTTTTGTTTTGTTTGTTTTTCTCTTTTATGTGGATTCTGGGCATTGAACTCAATTCTTCTTCATGGTTGCAGGGTAAGCACTTTCGAAGATAAGCCATCTCCCAGCTCCATACCTCTCACACGAAGAACCTGTGTTTAGAGAGGCGAGGCAGCTTGGCTTGCCTGAAGTCACACCGCCAGTAAACACGTGCTCAAGGAGTTGGCATATGGCTGACTTCAAAGCCTGGGTTTATTGCTCATCACCAAAGTTTCATAGACTGATGAACTTCATAGAGTCAGGACAGACCTGGTGTGGTGTGTGTGTGGTGTTACACATGCGTGTGAGTTTCTTTGTACGCCTGTCACATGCAGAGGTCAGAGGAGGAAGGCAGGTGTCCTTCTTTGTCACTCTCTGACTTGTCCCTCACAGGATGGCCTCTCAGTGAACCCAGAGCTAGGCTGGCAGTAGACCAGTGTGGGTGATCCTCCTGTCTCCGTCTTGCACACCACTGGGGTTACCAGTGAATGTGGCCAGGACCAGCTTCTTACACAGGTGCTAGAGATTTGAACTACAGTCTTCATGCTTGGACATCAGATGTTCTTTCCTGCCTTGTCATTTCCCTGAGCCCTCTAGTATTTCTTTCTTTCTTTCTTTCTTTCTTTCTTTCTTTCTTTCTTCCTTTCCTTCTTTCTTTCTTTCTTTCTTTTTTTTTTTTTGGTTTTTTTTCGAGACAGGGTTTCTCTGTGTAGCTCTGGCTGTCCTAGAACTCACTCTGTAGTCCAGGCTGGCCTCGAACTCAGAAATCCGTCTGCCTCTGCCTCCCAAGTGCTGGGATTACAGGCATGCGCCACCACCGCCCGGCCCCTCTAGTATTTCTTATGTCAAAAGCTAAATAAATGTGGTCATAAATAAATGTGGTCATAAATAAATGTGCTCACAAGTAAATGTGGTCGTATATGAAGTCAAAGGCTGAAGCTGGAAGACTGAGACTTCAGAATCCAGAGACCCCGGGACTGGAGAGACAACACAGCAGTTACAGGCACTTGTCACTCCTCCAGATGACTCACGTGCAGGTCCCAGCATCCATGTTGGGCAGCTCACAACTGCCTGCAACTCTAGCTCCAGGGGATTGGATACCCTCTTCTGGGTACCCACAAGGGGTATATATAACTATAGAATTATACATAAGCAAAAATAAACCCCTAAAAGATAGTTGGGGGGGCACAAAATAAATGTGGAAGATTGTCTTTCTATTAAAAAAAAAAAAACACCCAAAAAACCAAAACCAAAACCAACAACAAAAAAACAAACAGAAAAACAGAAATAAAAAGAAAAAGGCCCCCTGTCATGTCATGCCACAGATGCAGGAGCAGGATGAGTCTAAGCCTCTTCTTGCCCAGGTCAGCTACCCTGGGACCACCTGAGAAACAAGGAGCTAGAGAGTATGCAGGCCTCTCCTGCCCTAACATGCCCCCCTACAGCCCAGAAAGATGGACTTGGTACAGGAGGGTCTTCACAGTGGGGAGAGGTGTGTCTGTCACCCGCAGCCGGAGGAGTTCCCTCAGCCTTTCGGGGGGGGGGGGCTTGACTCAAGGAACACCCGTCCTTTGCTTCCATGCAGAACGAAGTTCAGAATAAACCAGTAGGAAGCAGGGTTGGAGTTTATTAAAAATAGAAAGGTATTTGGGGAATGGATAGGCAGCCCACGGACAGAGATGTGGGCTTCCGGGAGAGTCATCCTTAAGAGTCTGTCTGTCCTAGCAGTAGGTATATATCTATCTATCTATATCTATATCTATATCTATATCTATATCTATATCTATATCTATATCTATATCTATATCTATACACACACACACACACACACACACACACACATATATATATATATATATATATATATGCTGTTTTGATGACTTTCAAGTTATACCTCAAAGAGTTGACACAAAATATTTTTTCTCTTTTTTCCCGGTAAGTGATATATTTAGGGTGGCTCTGGAGGTGACTTGGATGTGATATAATCTGATAAGTAACACCCGGAACCGCCAGGGTTGTACAAGAGGTTAAGGTCTGTCTTTTCCCCGTGTATAGGACTTCTGGTGAGATTCCTAGAAGAGTGTACTGACAGCCTTTAGGAAGAGCAGCCTTAAGCTGTAGTTGACTGTTTGGGAATTCATGGCTTCAGCAGGGGAGAGACACCTACTGGACTCTGGGGTCCTTTCCTTTTCTTTCCCACACCCTTTCGCTTTCCTTGTCTTTCTATCTCACCCCAAGCGAGGTGAACATAAGATCGGGCCTCACTACTGAGAACCCCACTGTCTCTCAGATGCTCCGGGTCCGCTTGTTCTCGCTGTTTCCGGGTATCCTGTCAGTCTGATGAAAAAACCCAAGAGAACCTTCCTTCCGGTTTTCATTCTGTCGGAAACCTGGCTTCAGATCCCCGAGAGCATCGTTGGTTCTTGAAACTGCGGCAAAACAACCACCTTGCTGTCCTGCATCAGCCCCAGCAACGCTTGGGCAATGCTGAGCTGGGGGGGCTCCGGGTGCCCATCATCGTCATCCCAGGGTGCACATGCTCCAGGCCGGGGAATTGCCAGGGAGGGAGAAAAGGGCGAGGGGACCAGCTGGGGAGGAGAGCGTGTTACGTTGCGTTCATTTTGGAAGTGGCCGCTGAAGTTTGCGCAGGTGATAAGTGGGTAATGGGTAGGCTGTGGAAAGCCCCTTGAGCGGGAGCTCCTGTGAAGTACTGGAGGGACCCAGTCCGCTGAGCAGCGTCGTATTGCTTAGTGTTCAGAGTCCACTTAGGTCCCATCCTCCGTCCCAGAACTCTTCAGAGTGCCTGAGGCAGGTTGTTGGGCACACATATTTGTGTATCCGCAGAAGACTGTTCTTTTACATTCAGAGCACACATAGTCATGCAAACACACACACACACACACACACACACACCACACTAATGCATACACACATACATACAGGCAAAACACATACACATAAAAATTTAAATTAATAAAATAGGGCTGGAGAGATGGCTCAGCGGTTAAGAGCTCTGACTGCTCTCCTGAAGGTCCTGAGTTCAATTCCCAGCAACCACATGGTGGCTCACAACCATCCACAATCAGATCTGACGCCCTCTTCTGGTGTGTCTGAAGACAGCCACAGTGTACTTGCATATAATAAATACGTCTTTAAAAAAAAAAAGAGTTCAATTCAAAAAAAATTAATAAAATAAAATAAAACCATCTCTCCCCTTGCTGGATGGCAATGTAGCTACAATATCCATGGGGCTGAGAAAAGAACTAAAGGAGAAGAGTCCAGACCGGGCCCAGGTTAGATGAGCAAACCGAGATTCAGAAAGAACCTTTTCTCTCTACATGCTTTAGAGAAAGGGGGGAAGGGAGGGAGCGAGGGAGAGAGAGAGATGGGGAGAGGGACCCACTGGCCTCCGGCACACACTGCTAGGAACTGCAGTCCTAGAAAGCAGCATTGCTAGGGTGATCTTCATTTCCTCTTGCCCTCTGTGGCAGAAGGCTGGATGTCCTGGGACCAAGAGTGTCGTAAATGAGCCTGACACTGAAATTCACCACATCGGGCTGCTGTGGGACCATGTGCTTCCCGGAAGCAGTCATGGACCGCTCTTCCCTTTCCCTTCTGCAGAACTAAAGACATAGTTGGACTGGAAAGGATATTTGAGCTTTTGTGCTCCACAGAACACAACAACACTGCAACCAGATTGAGTGACATCCATAGATGCACTCATGGGCATGCACACCTGCAGGCACACGCACACACATGCATATACACACACTCATGCATGTGCATGTGCACATGCACACACATTCATATACATGCTTATACACATAAACACACATATGCATACACACATGCACACATACATACACACATGCATACATACACATGCACGCACACACACAAAGAGGCTTTACTTTTTTTGTTTGTTTGTTTTGTTTTGTTTTTTAGAGACAGGGTTTCTCTGTGTAGCCCTGGCTGTCCTGGAACTCTGTAGACCAGGCTGGCCTCGAACTCAGAAATCCACCAGCCTCTGCCTCCCAAGTGCTGGGATTAAAGGCATGAGCCACCACTCCCCATATGAGGCTTCACTTTAAATAATACACACACATACATACACACATATACATGCACAAACATAAACATACACATGCATACACACAAACATGCATACATATGTGTACACATGTGCATACACACATGCATACATATACACACACACATGCACACACACACACACACACACACACACACAAAGAGGCTTCACTTTAAGTAATACAGTCCTAAAAATCAGCACATAATCCAGAATGCCATACACATATGTGTGTATGTGTGCGTGTGTATGTATGTATGTGGGCATGTACATCATGGTGCGAGCATGGAGTCCTAGATCAGCCTCCACTACGGTCCTTGTTGTTACTTTCTTTGAGACAGTCTCTTGTTTGCTGAGGCACGGGGCAGCTTATAGAGATTCTCCTGTTTCTACCTCTTCATGTCCCTGGAGGCAGTGGGGGAGTGCTGGGGTTACACAAGTCGTGCTGCTGTATAGGGCTAAGTGGGACTGGAGCTCAGGCCCTCACACGTATGGGCAAGGGCTTTTACACATTGAGCCGTTTCTTCATCACGCTTGAGAAAAGCCAAGGACACGTTAACTTGAGAGAGGTGGGGGGTCATGCAAATGTCCTACAAAGGGTAGGGGGCACATGGCCCATACTTTTCAGGCTCTTTCCTCAGCTCATCCATACTCCCTTTCTTGAGTGTGGTTTGCATTTATTAGGCTGTCTCTATTCCTATTTTAACCCGAGTCTCCAGTATAATCTTTTCCTTAGGACACAAGAGCCCGGAATCCGTTTCCCTTGAATACAAGTCTGCGGCGCAGCCCTAAGATGCTTTTTCTTTCCCACTGTTTCTCTAACGTCCGTGCCTAACTTAAAAACTCCATCTTTCCTCTCCCGCGGCCACTGCTTGGATGGGAGGTTTTGTTTTCCCCCAAAACTAATAAAATTGGCCTCGACCCTCCTTCTGAGTCCATCTTTAAATTCTTTTATTAATGAGACTAAGAACCCCAAACAGTACCTTCATTTCCCAGGTACAATACTTTGTTTGACCTGCTTAGCCACAGACCGAAACCCCTTCCCCTCCCATTGCTTAGAGACCTCTGCCTCTGCCCCAAGGATGTTAGTTTTAAAAGATTTACTGCAGATGTCCGGGATGAAGGTGCAGGCCGGATGTCCTAGCTCTCGGCCCTTGTACGTCCGTCCGGTAAGCAAACTTACCCTTTCACCCAAACTCACCGAAAGACACAGACCAGAAGTCGGGAGGAAGCACGGGGAGCAGGCGCTTGAAGGCAAACATTTATCATGGCGTACAGCAGCTGACCGGTCCTGGGTGAACATGCTGGGGTGTGCTTGCTTGGCCACAGATGAATGAACCACCGTTGCCTGGTGGTTTGGGTCTGGGTTGATTGCTGGCTTCTCTTTTCCCTCCATTCCTTGTTTCCACCGATGTGAGGGGCTTCTCATCAAAGATTTAACGATCTGGGCCTGGAGATGCAGTTTAGTTGGTGAAATGCTTGTCTAACATGCATGAAGCCCTGGGTTCAGTCCCCAGCCCTGTATAAACCAGGCATGTTGGTACATCAAGGAATGGGGTGGGGGTGGGGATGATGGAGGCTCAGGGCCAGTCTAAGCTGCACGGTGAGTCTGAGGCTAACCTGGGTTACCTGAGACCCTGTCTCAAAACGAACAAAAACAAAATGTAAATATCTGGATTGATTACCCTTCTTAATTTAGCATTCTGTTCTGTGAATATCTTGCGCGTCGCAGCCCAATATACAAAAGAAGAAAGCAGGGGAGAGGAGAGAAACCGGGTGGTCAAGTGTTGCTTACCTTCCTGGCTAGCCCTGTCTTGACTCTCCCTCGGGTTTTGTTCTCGGAAGAGACACCACTGTGCTGTGGCTTGAGTTGTTTTCCCCTTGGGAAATGCTCCTGAACTGTTCCAAGTCTTGTGAACTTGACTTTGTGTGGAAGGAGGACCTTTTTTACACATACAAGCCAGAGGACAGGTGGTAGGGAGGGGTCCAGCCTATTGAGGCTGTGCCCTTATGAGAAGAGCAGAGGCCCAGGCAGGGACACCATGGTATGGAGGGCTGAAAAGACACAGCACCTAGCAGGTGGCTGGTGTCGCTGGAAGAGGCTGACCCGTGTAGGTTTCTAAAGCTGGTGGCCCTGGTGACCCCTTGATCTCTGCTTCCTGCCTGCAGACCCATAAGACAATCGGGTTCTGTCATTCAAAGCCGCACGGTTTGTGGCACCTTTGTTACTGGCACCCTGGGAAAGTGCACTCTGGGTACCGCTGGAGAGATGTCGGAGACCCCAGGCTTTGAAATCAGATCCGAACTTGAACCAAGGTACAGGGATTCATGGCTTGATTGGCGGCGACTTTCTCACCAAGCCTCATTCCTTCCCTGAAACCCAAGTGGCCCGTGAAAGGCTAATAATGAGGCTCCTCTTGCAAGATGATTGCAGGGATGAAACGGAATATGTTATGTACACCAGTTAGGAATGCCTGCACTAGGGGAACCGGGGCTCTCCAGGACTCCGTGGAAACAGGGTTGGGTGTGAGAATGGTGGGAAGTCGCACAGCATGCCGGGAAATGAGTCAGCTTGGCCCCAGACCTGAGCACCGGCCAGCTCGCCGGCACCCCTCACCTCTCAACTCTACCCCACATAACAGTCTAACCGGTTCCTGCCTGGTTCCCTCACATCACGTAAATTCTCCCCACCTTCACCTCCAAAGGGTCACAGTTTCAGCACTCAGAAGGCAATCAACCCGCAGGCTTCATGTGGAGAAGGCTCTCTGTCTCAGAGCCTTCCGCCGTTCTGTCTGCACCCTTCTTCCCACGCCACTCACATCCCATCCGGGTTTCAAGTTCATATTGTCTCTTCCCACACCATGTTCACACATTGCCCCTTTCTACCTCTTGTGATGTCTTTGCGTACATTTATTTAGCATTTTGGCCAGTGTACTTAACACGGACAACTGAAGGGAGGAAGGGTCTATCGAGGCTCATGGTCTCGGAGGTGTTAGCATGTATGTTGGGGGGAGTGTGGTGAAGCAGAGCGCTCAAAGCATGGCTCCCAGGAAATCAGAAAAAAAAATAACACAGGAGGGTGACTGAGCGCAATATAGCCCCACAGACAAGGCCCTGGGATACGCCCTGCTGCTAGAGTCTCCTAGGAGGATCTCAAGCCAATGACAGTGATCATTAGGACTCACTGCCTTTCGCTCAGACATCTCCTGATTGGTCCTTGGTCTAGAAGTATCTGAGGGCTAGGAGCATGCCTTCCTGTGCTGTTTAGTTACATAGATCATCAATACACTGGTTCCGTGCCTCAAATGGACGAAGCAGTTGCAGGAGCAGTTTAAGAGGCGCATGCAGAGAAGCATTCTGGAGTCTAAGAGCATCCTCAACTGGGGAAGAGGTTCCACGCATTTCCCCTGGGCTTCAGTCTCACCCGGTTTCCCAGTTGTTGTTGTTGCTTTTCTAAAAACAGCATTTGAATAAATAACAAAACAAATTAATAACCTGCGGGTGGAATACAAGTTTTTGCTATCAACTTTTAAAAGATGAAATCTAAACGTTCAAAGGAATGTTTAGGAAGGCCTTCACATCTGTGGCCTCAGAGCCCCTGAGGGCAGAATTCAGGTAGAGCTGATCTCAAGGAGAATCTGGGGCAGTAAGTGATGGTTCAGACTCTCCAGCAGGAAGGTTGGCTGACATGAGGAGCCCGCCCATGGGGCCTGTAGGCCTATGAAAAGTCGGAACAGGAGCTTAGGTCCTAGACGAAGAAAGAGGAGAAAGGGGTAGCCAAAGGCCACTGAGGGCTAGAAGACCTTCAGTCCCTCCAGCACTGTATCTGCTGACACAGACACGTTTCAGAACTGAAACACACAGGCATAGAAAGAACTAGAAATAGCCTAGCCCAGGCCCCCCTCATTTTGAAGCTGGTAAAATAGAAGCTCAACGGACGTAAGAGACTTGCGGCGGCCATGTTACAGGGAGACAGTGCCAGGCAGAGCTTTGTCGTCCATATTCACACTAGGGCTGAGACTGCAAAACAAACTTGCAATGGCCTTCAGCATGATGGTAGAACACAGTGTCTTAGTGAGGGTTTTACTGCTATGAACAGACACCATGACCAAGGCAAATCTTATAAGGACAGCATTTAATTGGGGCCGGCTTACAGGTTCAGAGGTTCAGTCCATCATCATCAAGGCGGGAACATGGCAGCAACCAGGCAGGCATGGTGCAGGAGGAGCTGAGAATTCTACATCTTCATCTGAAGGCTCATAGCAGAATACTGACTTCCAGGCAGTTAGGATGAAGGTCTTAAAGCCCACGCCCACAGTGACACACCCACTCCAGCAAGGCCACACCCTCTCCAACAGGGCCACACCTTCTAAGAGTGCCACTCCCTGGGCCTAGCATATGCAAACCATCACACATGGGATTGCCATTCTGCTGAAGTAAGACGGGGGACAATAATTCCTGAAAAGGGAAGGATTGGGTTATTAATTGCTTTCTTTGTTGCTCTGGCTGAATGCTTGACAGCAAGAACATACAACAGGAAGGATTTACTTTGCCCTTAGTCTGAGCTGTCAGAATGGAGAAGGTGTCACAGCAGACAGATACATGGCAGTAGCAGCCAGCGACAGCTTGCTCGCATCTCAGGGATCATGAAAGCGATGGATGGGGTTGGGGTGGAGATGAGGAATAGGGAGACTAGAAGCGAGGTGGGGCTGTAACCCCTAAGACATCCCAGACATCCCCTTCTTCCATAAAGACCCCCCTTCCTAAAGTCCCCACAACATTCCCAAAAGAGCATCACAAACTGACAACCAAGCACTCAAACTCATGAGCCTGTGGGGGTACATATTTTATTTGAACCGTAATGGAGACAAATAGTAAAATCACAGTAGAGGTTAGGGAGATGGGTGGGTGTTTGTTACATACACATGGGGACCTGGGTTTGCATCCCCAACACTCACTTAAAAACTGAGTGTAGCATCACAGTGCTGGGAAGATGAAGGCCAAGGATCTCATTGATTGTCCAGCCAAACTGGTGAAATCCAGTGCTGGTGAGAAGGAGGGGAGAAAAGAGATGGATGTAATGGCTCATGCCTTTAATCTCAGCACTCAGGAGGCAGAGGCAGGTAGATCTCTGTGAGTCTGAGACCAGACTGTTCTACATAGTGAGTTTGAGGACAGCTAGAGCTACAAAGTGAGACCCTGTCTCAAAACAAATATAAAAAGTGGGGAGAAATTGAGAAAGACACTTGATATTTGTGTTCTGCGTGTGTGTGTGTGTGTGTGTGTGTGTGCGCGCGCACACACACAAATACACTGAGAAAAGGGGGATGAGGTGCCAATCAAGTCTGTGTTGATCCAGTGAGCACTGAGTCCATTTCCCCCAGATAGTTTTTCAGCGCCCATGGTCATTAGGTATAGTGTGAGCTGTAAGTGTTTTCTGACCAAACAAGATTTAGGGTTCTTAGGCGAGTCTACGGAAACATCTCACTATTTTCTGAAAACAAAACAAGACCAGAAACGCAGCGGACTTGGGATCCGACCAGATCCGTTTGCGTTTGTGGCGCCTGGTTTATTTGTAGAGTGGAAAGGTCGCCTCGTCTGAGATACAAGCAGAGCTCTGTGCTGCCAAACTGGAGTGTGGGCTAAGCAAGTGCTTCTGGAGAGGGGCCTTTCTCAGCAGTGGGGACGCTACTGGGAGGCCACAGGCAGATGACATGTTTCCTGTGTCATTTGGTGCTTGGGGAGGGCCAACAGTTGTCACTGCACAGAGGCACGATGTGTTCTGACGAGGATCGGCTTGCAGTTTCTCGGAGGCACCCTTGCCTCTTGTCAAAATGCTGAGATGGTTTGGTTGGCTGCCACGTAAATATGAGGTCCTCACGTAGAAGTCTGGATGTGGTGGCATGCACTTGTAATCCCTGGGGATGTGGGGACAAGACAATCCCTGGGGTCCCACCGAAAGATCCTGCCTCAAAAAACAAGATGGGCAGCTACTGAGGAACAACGCTTGAGGTTGAGCTGTAGTCCACACACACACATGCAAATGCAAGTGCACACTAATCCATACACACATACACACATATAATACACATCCATACACACATACACACACCGAGAGATATAGACATACACAGACACCAGGATACATACATGCACACACACACATACACATGCAAATGCAAGTGCACACTAATACACACTCACATATAATATACATACACACACAAACACACACATAATACACATATATACATACAAACACACATATAATACACATACATACACACACACATATATATATGTATAAACATATACACAGACATAGACATACACAGACACCAGGATACATACATGCACACACACACACACACACACACACACACACGCAAATGCAAGTGCACACTAATACATACACACATACACACATATAATACACATACATACACACATACACACACACAGAGACATAGACATACACAGACACCAGGATACATACATGCACACACACATACACAAACACACACATAAATACATACACATAGAATACACAAATAAAGACATTAAAAATAAAATCTTTGCATAGCCGGGATTACCTGAATGAGAGAACTCTCAGTGTTCCCACTCTAGACCTCCTGCTAACTACCCAGGAGTCTTCTTTCCATCAGTCTTTCATTGTCAAGAGGAAATATCTTCTGTGGGGCAACATTTGGAATGAGTCACTGACATAACTTCCTTCATTTTCTGTCCAACTGGAAGAGCTCCAGGAGACTGGAACAGCCATGGAGTATCTCCAAACATCCCACACAGCCGAGAGGTTGAGGTGAAGTTGTGTGCTTTCCTGCCCCCGACCCCCCATATGTGAGTGAAGTTTGGTGATCTGTGAGAACAGATCATGGTGACTGAGTCAGTCCATTTCATAACTAATACTTGAAAGGGTGAATCAGGGACTGCAGAGATGGATCAATGGTTAAGAACACTGGTTGCTCTTCAGAGGACCTGAGTTCAATTCTTAGTACCAACACGGTGACTCACAACCTCAACTCCTGTTGCAAGAAATCTGATGCCCTCTTCTGGACCCCTCAGGCACTGCACACATGCAGTGCACAGACACCTGTGCAGACAAAACATCTAGACACTAGGTGTGATGACATACACCTTTAATCCCCACACTGGGTATTCAGGGGAAGACAGGTCCTTGTGAGTTCGAGCCCAGCCAGGGATATATAGTGAGACTTTCTCAAAACAAACAAACAAGTAAACAAAAAAAAAACCCAAAGCAAAACAAAATCCATCCATCCACACAAAAGAAAATATAAAAGTCAGAGTAAGAATAGCTCTGAGCACTGCAGAATCTCTCGCACATTCAAGATGCAGTTATAAAAGTTTCAGTGATTAATCTAAAAATATTGTGCAGCAAACTTTAGAAAATGCACAAAACTCCTGTGCTTTATTTTCCACTGATGGATGGTTACACTTCACAGCTTGGCTGGATTTAGAATCACCATGGAAACACCATTGGATAAGTCTATGAAAAAGTTCAGCTGAACTGGGAAGAAGACGGTGGGTGGTACCAATCCAGGATGAGTTCCTGAACTGAATTAAAAGAAAGTGAATCGGAAGGTGGTGCATGCTTTTAATCCCAGCACCTGGGAGACAGAAGTGGGCGGATCTCTGTGGGTTTGAGGCTAGCCTAGTCTATGGAGTGAGTTCCGGGACAGCCTGAGATACCCAGTGAGACCCTGTCTTAAAAAACAAAACAAACAAAACAGAACAAGGAAAGAAGGCCACATGACTAGATACTTCCTTACTGTGGATGCCCCATGGGCATCTGTTTCCTGGCTGTGGATGCCACGCGACCATCTGCTTCATCTGCCAGGGAGATGCCCCCACCAGGAGGTATTATCTGGTCTTAAACTGTGAGACAAAGTAAACCTTCCCTCCTTCCTTAAATTACCTTGATCAGGTATTTTGTCGCAACACCAAGAAAAATGACTAATACAGTTGCTAATGTAGAATTTTTAAAGTTTCAGGGGCCTAGTAAGATGGTGGGTGAGGAAGGTATTTGCTGCCAGTCCCATGAACCTGAGTTCAATCCCTGGAACCCACATAGCGAAAGTGAAGAACTGACTCCACAACATTATGCTCTTACCTCCATGTACACAACACGCACGCACGCACGCACACGCGCGTACACACACAGAGGACACCTGTGTGGAGGTCAGGAGACGAGTTGTAGGAGCCATTTCTTTTCTACCATGTAAACTTTGGAGGCTCAAACTCAGGCCGTCAGGCGTGGTGACAGGCTCCCTGGAAGCCATCCTGCTGGATCTTAGTGTTTATAATAATTTGGATCTTTAAAAAAGGATTTCTCTCTGTCTCTTTTGCTTAAAGCTGCATGGACACATTCTCCTTTCTTTCTCTGATTTATTTCAATGGGATGAATGGCTACCTCTGAGGCAGAGATAAAGGGAAGCAAAAATATTCTTTCAAATACACAGGCTGCATTCTAGGGTAGGAACTGAGGGGACAAGTGGGTAGCCACACCCACCACACAGCAACCCTTACTCACGTGTGTGCTGGGTTCCAGAAGCCTTTCACTGAGACTTCATCATGCATTCAAAGGCACAGATTTTAAATGCAATTACTACGTATAATTAGCTGTTTCATCTCTGGTGCCGGTGAATCTGAAATTTAATCTCTGATTGCACAAAGGAGCACAATAAGCAGCAGACCCCATGGTTGGGCTGGTGCCAGTGTACATCCATTGGTTGAATGAAATGGCTAAACTTAAAGCCACAGGGGTCAAAGGATGGAAGGAAAAGGATGGGGACCAAATGCTGGTGATCACCTGAGGTGTCTTTAAACTTGCAGATCCTGGTCACAGGCCTCCCCTCCTCTGGAAAAGCCTCTTACCCTCACCTGTGGCAGATGGAGTTGATCACCTACCTCAAGCACAGCATTAGACATGTCTCATGGCATCCACCAACCTCCTCCCTGTGCCCTTCCTGAGGGATCCTGTTGGGTTAATATTAGTGCTTCTATACAGAGCAAATTCACAGTGAGCAATCCATTGTTGGATGGATGTGTGGATGGGTGGGTGGGTGGGTGGATGGATGGGTAGATGGATGGATAAATGGTGGATGGATAGATAGATGGATGAATAGCTGGGTGGATGGATGGGTGGGTGGGTGGGTGGATGGATGGGTGGGTGGATGGATGGGTGCATAGGTGGGTGGGTGGGTAGGTAGATGGATGGATGAATAAATGGTGGATGGATGGGTAGGTGAATGGGTGGATGAATAAATGGAAGGATGGATAATAGGTTGATAGGTGGATGAATTAATGGATGGGTGGATGGAGGGGTAGGTGGGTGGATGGATGAGTGGATGAGTGAATGGGATAGCTATAGGTGGGTGGATGGGTGAATGGTAGATGGTGATGGATGGATTGGTAGGTGGTTGGATGGATGGATGAGTGGATGGATGGATGGATGGATGGATGGATGGATGATGGATAGGTGGATAGATAGATGGTTGGATGGATGGATAGATGGATGGGTGGATGGATATATAGATGGATGGATGGATGGATGGATAGATAGATAGGTGGATAGATGGATAGGTAGATGGATGGATAGGTAGTTGGATGAGTGGATGGATAGATGGATGGGTGGATGGATATATAGATGGATAGATGGGTGGGTGGGTGGATGGATGGGTGGATGGTTGGATGGATGGATGGTTGGGGGTGCTTAGATGGGTAAATGAAAGGATGGGTGAATGCAGAATGGGTGAATGCATGGATGGGTGAGTGAATGAGTGGAGCACCAGTTAAAATCAGCTATAGAGCCTGGAAAATGATGGCTCAGTCAATAAAATACTTGCTACATAAGCATGAGGTCCGAGGTTTTATCTCCAGAACCATGTAAGAAAATAAAACAGACATTATGGTACATGCTTGTGATCTCAGAATGGGGAAGTAGAGGCAGGAGGATTCCTGGAGTGGAATTGGAAATCCCCAGGTCTCAGGGGTCCCAGACCCTTTCTGCAAAACCACCCTACTCCCCCCCCAAAAAAAAGGTTGGCTGGCCTGAGATACTATCCCTGAGGTTGCTCTCTAGCCTCTATTTTTAAATTTTCCCCCACTCCTGTGAAAGAAAGAGAGATTATGTGTGAGGTTCCCATCAGTGGCACAACGAGTTTGTCATTTTCACAAGAAGCTCTTGGCCAACTGACGCATCCCTCCAGTCACCCCACAGTCAGTGGTTGTGGTGGCAAAGGAGACAGAGAAGCTCAAGGGATACATTCCAGTTTTCTCTGTACCCCATACTCTTCCCTAGTCCCTCTGTGGAAATAAGAGCTCTTGGCACTATTGGTCATCTGATCCTCAGTACCATCCATGCCTGGCAAACCAGTCTTATGGTCAGCAGCCACTTTGACACACCAAAGGCCACCAAGAAAGAGCCAAAAGCAAAAGGGACAAACTCTACACCTGTTATCATACATGACTCATACCTACTTGCTATTTCCTCTGCATATGATATGTGTGTGCACAGGTGTGAGCCTCATACAGGTATGCATACTTACACTTGCATATAACTGTTCTTTTTTAGAGTGTGTCTTATCTATATCCATATATGTGTATGTGTATACATAAGTGTATTTGGTTTCATATATGAGTTATATAGCCAGGAGTGTGTGCTGTTGCTATGTGCATATCTATGTGCACACATGTATCATTATTTATCCACACATGTGTACACATACATGTGCACACAAAGTATATGCATGTGTAAATGTAAGCATGCATCATTTTTCATATACAAGGCACATACATGTGTACACACAGCAATACACAAAAGTACATGTTTGTGTGAGTATGATATGCATCATTATTCATATGGATGTGTGCACACATATGTGTATATACCTGTGCATGCATACAAGTACATGCTTGTGTGACTGTGAGCATGCCTGGTTGTGCAGCATGCAATGAAGGAAGATGACTTAGCTGGAGGCAGAGCATCAATTGGTCTGTGTGAAGACATGGCAGGACACACAGTGGCAGGAGGCTACTCCCCAGAGACCTTTACCATGCTCTCATGTGCCCTTGACTGTGAAGTTGCTGACCATTGCTGTTTGTGTCTCTTCTCTCTCTTCTCATCACAGCCATGTGCAATGGTTAGCGCCTTGGCTCATGCTACACAGAGCAGGTCTTCATGGTGAAGGCTGTGACTGTTCAAAGTGGCCTTCTGGGCTCCTTTGGCCAGCCAGGTTCTCGTAGCTCAGCAGAGGAAGCTAAATAAAGGCCACATACTCGATGGGTCGGGGTGTGTGTGTATGTGTGTGTGTGTGTGTGTGTGTGTGTGTTTTCTCAGGCTGTACATTTCTTACATTCTCACTGATACCACCCCAGTCTGCTCCCTGAAATACATGTGCTTATGAGTCTCCTAGCAACGGTCTCCAAACATTGGCCTCGAGTAGAGGTCACAGTGCTGCCCAGAGTGCTATCTGTCACTGCTGGGCCGGCTGCTTTGCCTCACAGACCCACACTTAATTTTACTTCATCTCCCTTCCATTCCTTAACGTAAATACTATTGTCTGATTTACCAGTGAGGTAACTGAGGCTTGGGAGGGTCGGTCCTCCTAGTTTATATAGTTTATATACTGAGTCTCACCTCAACTCCTTGGCCTGTAGTTCAGCAGCCGTCTCCCATCCCACGCATCGAAGACTCACCGATTTGGGGGAGGAGAGAGGTAAAGGCTGAAGAAGACTGACCATGGGTGAGCAAGACGTTTGTGGGAGGGAAAGGCCTCCTGTGCCAGCTTCCTCTCAGGTCCCTGTTGACCTGCCTGGCTGACTCTGATGTCTGTCAGGGAGCATGTGCTGGCTTGCTACACAGAGCACAGAGTAGAAGGCTCTCTGGGGACAACTGAGGGCACCTGCCTCTGTCCCTCGCTCTGCATGTCACAGGGCTGGGACAATGCCACAGTCCCTGGCTAAGAACAGGTTGCCACCCAGAGAAGGACAAAGGCCACTGTAGAAACATGTGTCCTAGCTGAGCTCTGACACCAACTTAACCTCGCCCATGAGGTCACCGACCTCCTCCCGGTTTGGAATTTCTCAAGCTTACAGTGAAATGTAAAAATTGGGCTTTGCGACGACTTAAATACTCCTTTCTACCAGGCATGATAAATCACACTTGTCCTGATGCTTGGGAGTTGGAGGCGAGGGGATCACTCCTGAGCCATCCTGGGCTACGTAGCAAGACTTTGACTGAAAATAACTTCAAGAAGCCCACACTGCTCTGAGCCCCCTCTACTTCTCAGCCGCTCTGTTTTTAATCTCTCAGCTTCACAGAGGCAAGACACGGTCTCCGGTGTGTTAGCTGCAGAGCCCCCAAGAAGGACACCACAGGCGTCGTAGGAGACAGATTGAACTGAAGCTGAGATTACTTCAACAGCTGAAAAGGGAGAGGAAGAAGCACTTTCTAGAGCCCTTGCCCAGAGGCAGGTCCACAGCCACAAAACCCCCAGAGAAAGAAGACTCACACCCGCCTCTACCACCAGGAACAGCAAGCAGCTCCTTCTGCAATCCCTTGTCATGGCCACTCATAGAACTCAAGATGTTTCAAAGAACTTCAGTGAGCTAGGGAGGCAGCTCCGTTAGCAGAGTGCTGTCCGAGCATTCACAAAGTTCTGGGTTCAATCCTCAGAATGGTGGGTGGCACAGGCCCGTAATCTGAGCACTCGGGAGAAGGAGGTCAGAGGGGTGGGAGCATAAGGTTGTTTTTTCCCTTAGTTAGTGATAGGATGCATAAGACCTTGTGTCAAAGAAAGAGAGAGGGGAGGGAAAGGGGAAGAGGAAGGGGGAAGGGGAAGGGAAGAGGGAGAGGGAGGGGGAGAGGGAGGGGAGGGGAGGGGGAGGCAGGAAGCCTGGAGACATTAAAAGCACTGGCTGTTTTTACATAGGACCCAGGTTTAGCTCCCAGCACCCACATGGTAGCTCACTAACATCTGTAACTCCACTTCCAGTGACTCAACGCTCTTTTCTGACCTGTGAGAGCGCTAGACAAGCACATTGAGTACAGACATGCACGCAGGCAAAATGCCCCCAAGCATAAAATTTTTAATAAAAAAAGAACTTTCCAAACACCTTCCCCTAACCACCCCAGAGGAAAGACCTGCTCTCTACATTAAGACATCCGAAGACTGCGATTAATTGGGTAGCAACTGTCTAATGACCTGGAGGTCCGTGTAGGGCAAGGGACCCAGGTAGGTTGAGATCCGGGCTCTTTTAGTGCCCCATGAGGTAGGGCTTACGGGGGCATGGTTCCCTCTACCGCTCCTCCAAGGAAAGCATGCCTGACTAGCAGCAGAGAGAGATAAAAAAGACATCACGCAGAAAACAAGAGATTTCACGGGGCGGAGGCTGACGTGCTTTCTTATTTATGGCTCGCAAGGAGCAGGGGACAGATGTGCCGAGGGTGGTCAGAAAGCCGCTCTTAATCGGGGCTCGTTCTGGGGGGGGGGGTCTTTGGAGCAACCGCTTCTCCCACACTTGACACTGTGACGGTGTAATTGGAAGGTTCCAGAGAGCTGGGAGGGGGATAAGGGCTTTCCCTAAGGAAGATGAAAGCAGAAAGGCAGCCCTGGGCTGAAGCTGCTGACCCGATTCCTCAAAAACAGATCCCGCATCACAGAGCAGCAGGAATCTAACCCTTCTCAGAGCGCCTCCCTGAGCCCCCACCTCACCCCCATTTCGCCCCCCCAAACACCCCCACACACACACATCGCACGCTACAAACACCTAATTCATGAGAAAAATGAGCTTTAAAGATGGCAGCCGCGCCATCCGCTAGCTGTTTGCTCACCAAAGTGTTTCTAGAAATGGAAAAGAGCTATTCAGCACTAAAGATTTAGGAACGTCCGTTGACATATTAAGGAAGCAGCCTCATGGGAGAGCTGACAAGGCTCCCAGAAACATCACCAAGGGAACGGTGACGCAAATGCGTTTGGTTTTCACAGGCTGGCGCGCCGCCAGACTCCCTGCCTGACGGCTGATGTAACTCCAGTTCCTATCTAGGTTAGCTTGCTTAGATAGCGCAGGCAGAACATACAGCCGCGGCCAGCCACAAGCTTCTTTTGTAGACCAGAGTAAAAGGATAAAGATGTATTCTTCTTCTTCTTCTTCTTCTTCTTCTTCTTCTTCTTCTTCTTCTTCTTCTTCTTCTTCTTCTTCTTCTTCTCCTCCTCCTCCTCCTCCTCCTCCTCCTCCCCCTCCCCCTCCCCCTCCCCCTCCCCCTCCCCCCTCCCCCTCCCCCTCCCCCTCCTCCTCCTCCTCCTCCTCCCCCTCCCCCTCCCCCTCCTCCTCCTCCTCCTCCTCCTTCTTCTCCTTCTTCTTCTGACCCTGATATGTATTGTATTTTAAAGGGGCTACAAGACTGGAGAGATGGGTCAACGGTTACAAGGACTGGCTGCTTTTCTGGAGGATCGAGGTTCGATTCCCAGCACCCACATGGTAGCTCGCAATCATCCAAACTCCAGTTTCAGAGTATTGCTCCCCTCTTCTGACCTCTGTGGGCACCAGGCATGAATGTGGCACACAGACATACATGCAAACAAAACTCCTATACACACATACATTTTTTTAAAAAGATGTTTTTATTTATTTTATGTATATGAGTACACCGTAGCTGTCTTCAGACACAGTGGAAGAAGGTATCGGATCCCACTGCAGTTGGTTGTGAGCCACCATGTGGTTGCTGGGAATTGAACTCAGGACCTCTGGAAGAGCAGTCAGTCAGTGCTCTTAACCTCTGAGGCATGGCTCCAGCCCCTGCATTTTTTTTTTAAAGAAAACATTTACAAAGAAAGAGAAAGAAATCTCATGTCAGCCTAAATCCCACCTTAACACACACCAGAGGCAAGCCCAACACCCACAGAAGGCATCACTACTTCACAAATATCAGCTCTCTAGACTGTTTAGCCCATTAGGGAATAAGAAGGAGATTGTTCCCAGCTGAGCCAAATAATGACAGGAGAAAGCAGAAGACATTAGTCGTGAATGCAAAAATAATGATCATTTTCATTATTGACTAAGTGGACTGAAGCCTCTGAAACCTGCGCGAACAGATCACTGCTTTAAAACGTTTTTCTTGGAGACTGCCGATTTCCGTTTTTTACAATCAATAAGGAGAACTGTTAATTGGGCACATTTTCACCAGACTCGGTCCGGATGCTGATGCGTGCGTTGTCTTCTTCCGCAGCGTGTAAAGAGACACGCCACACTTCCTCTTTCTCGGGTCTGGCCGTTTTAGTTTTCCAAAAGCAAAAAATAAAACTAGCTTTTAAAACTTACTAGGTTATCCCAGGACAGAGGGACCTGTGTTGTCTTTGAAGGCCAGTTGCTGAAATATAATTGGTTCCCTGGCCTTTAGAGGCAGATAATTAAATCGGTGAGAGGGAGGGGGGTGAACAGTAATGGAGACAAAGGAGCCAGGCTAAAAATACAAGGGAAGGACCAGAGATGACCGGATGCCGGTCCTTGAAGGCACAGTATTGATCATGCCCAGGTTACAGCACACCCTTCCCTCTCTCCATCCCTCCCCTACCCATTTTCTTTTCTTCTTTCCTTTATTTGTTTGCTTGCTTAGGTGCTTAATTTTTTTAAGACAGGTTTTTTTTTTTTTTTCTGTGTAATTTCAGGCCTTAAACTCACACCAATTTTTCTACCGCAACCTCCCAGGTGTTAGATGACAGGTTGCACTGGCTGGTTTTGTATCAACTTGACACAAGCTGGAGTCATCATAGAGAAAGGAGCCTCCCTTGAAGAAATGCCTCCATGAGATCCAGCTGTGGGGCATTTTCTCAATTAGTGAAGAAGCAGGGAGGGCCCCTTGTGGGTGGTGCCATCCCTGGTCTGGTAGTCTTAGATTCTATAAGAAAGCAAGCTGAGCAAGCCAGGAGAAACAAGCCAGTAAGGAACATCCCTCCATGGCCTCTGCATCAGTTCTTGCTTCCTGACCTGCTTGCGTTCCAGTCCTGACTTCCTTTGGTGATGAACAGCAATGTGGCAGTGTAAGCTGAATAAACCCTTTCCTCCCCAACTTGTTTCTTGGTCATGATGTTTGTGTAGGTAATAGAAACCCTGACTAAGACACAGGTGTATGCCACCACTCCGAGGTTAACCCATTTATTTGGTCTCTCTCTCTTTCTCTCTCTCTCTCTCTCTCTCTCTCTCTCTGTGTGTGTGTGTGTGTGTGTGTGTGTGTGTGTGTTGATATATGTGTGAAGGCATATGGAGGCGAGAGTCAACCCCAGGTATCATTCCTCAAACGCTGTTGTCTACCTTGTTTTTGAGGCACCTCTCCCTGGCCTGGGTCTCACTACTAGGCTGACTGGCCAGTGAGCCCCAGGGATCCTTCTGTCTCTGATTCCCCAGCTCTGGGATCACCTTTGCATGCTGCCACACTAGGCTTTTGCATTGCTTCTGGGGTCTGACTCAGGCCCCTCTATTTGTAACTAAGTCTCCGCAGCCCTCAGCTCATTTCTTTCATGTAAGTTTTGGGGTTGTATTGTTTTCAGCCTAGGAAGATGTTTAAGGTTAAACCTCCAGATTCACTTGAAAAGCTGTCATGTGTACACATGTTTATTTTGAGAGGGTTCCTAGATTTAATTCGCTTCTCTAACGAGATCCAAGAGGCTCTACCTCAAGGAAGACGGCTGGAACCAAAATTCATCATATTAAAAGAAATAAATCAGACTCAAAAAATTCAAGGCGTGTGTGTTTCATATGAAAAAACAAAAAAACAAAACAAAACAAAACAAAAAACAAACGCAAACATCAAAGCGAGAATCTAGAAGTAGGAGGACCAGAGTTCAGTTCCCAGCACCTATGTCAGGTAACTCAAAACCACTGCAACTCCAGCTCCAGGTGATCTAGCGCCCTCTTGTGGCCTCCAAAAGCCCTGTACTTACATGCACAAACACACTTGTACACAGAAATAAAAAAATATTTAAAAAATAAAGTAAACATGTATTCTAGATCTAGGGCAATCTGAGGGAATGGCATGCTTTGTGGGGTCATGTCTGATATACAGGCCACCTTTAATCCTTGGAAATTCCTCTTCTATGGTCTTACCAGGCCCCATGTCCTGAAGGTTCTACAACTTCTTAAACAGTGCCCCCAGCTGGGGAACAAGTATTCAAACACATGTGCCTGGATGGTGGGGTGAGGGTACAGGGGACCTGCATATTCAAACCGTAATATTTATCTTGATTCAGGAAGATAAGAGGAAGAATCAAGGTTGTCTTAAAAGTCTGAGTTGTTTCTGACCTCTAACAACGTCTGGATGACATGGTGCTGTAGGAAGCTGAAGGCTTTAAGGCATCAGTTTGAAAGAAAAGCTGGCTCCCTTGTTCAAAAGACTTGTTTGCTTTTCTTGGAAACGACACAGCCCAAGACTGCCATGGCACCCGTTTAGAACCCGTGCAGCCTCCCCTTCCTGTATGAGCGCTGTTGGGAGGAGGGGAGAGACTGGGGATGTCGTGGCAGAGATGTGGGCAGGAGAATCTAAATGTCTTTTTTTTTTAAAGGCTACTCGTTCTAAGTCAAATAAGGGAAAGACTGAATAAAGAAAACCAGCCAGAGCTCTTTAATTCTTCCAACTTTAAAGTATCTTCATTTTTATAGAGCACATCTGTCAGGTTCTTTTAAGGGCAAAGTTATCCTAAGCAATCTGCCCCACGGACCTCGTATTTTCAGAAATAAGAATTGCCTTGATGGATGAGCTTCTAACCAGTGAACACTGAGAAGTTCAGGTGCTGTGCCTGGGGAACTCCTCCTCCTCCTGTTCCACCATCCTGAGTGAGTGCTGGGTTACACCAATACACCCGGCTTGGGCAGCTTAGTCTGTGAGAGCTTGTTACTACTTGACTATTTTAAAAATTTATTTATGTTTATTTTATGTGCACTGGTGCCTTGCCTGATTGTATATTCCTGTTCAAGGATGTCACATCCTCTGGGACTGAAGTCAAAGACAGTTGTGAGCTGCCGTGTGGTTGCTGGGAATTGAACCCAGGTCCTCTGGAAGAGCAACCAATGCTCTCAACCATTGTGCCATCTTTCAACCTCTACTCAGCACACTTTTAAAAAGCAAGTGCCAGGCCTAGCAGGCCAGGCAGCTACAAGGCACTGGCTGCTGGGCCTGATGACCTGAGTTCAGGTCTCCCAGGGGGTAGAACACCATCAATCCTCCTGACTTCTGGCTTTCTTCAGTTGTACAACAAAGGCAGAGGAGCTGGAGGAAGGGAAACAGAGAGTGTAGTCTACTACAGGTCAAGAACGGGACAGACCACGGCACAGTCAGAGACCCTGGCTGCTGCTGCTTCTTCTTCTTCTTCTTCTTCTTCTTCTTCTTCTTCTTCTTCTTCTTCTTCTTCTTCTTCTTCTTCTCTTCTTCTTTTCTTCTTCTTTTCTTCTTTTTCTTCTTTTCTTCTTCTCTTCTTCTTCTTCTTCTTCTTCTTCTTCTTCTTCTTCTTCTTCTTCTTCTTCTTCTTCTTCGTCTCCTTCTCCTTCTCCTTCTCCTTCTCCTTCTTTTTCTCCTCCTCCTCCTCCTTCTCCTCCTCCTCTTCCTCTTCCTCCTCCTCTTCTTCCTATTCTTCCTCCTTTTCAAATGCACACCCCTATTAACTGTTTCTTGTGAACTCTAGTTGTGGGAGACAGTTTGGGAGAGGAAGGGAGTTTCATTGTTTCCGGGACACCCAGCTCCATTCTTAGACCAATCTGGTCAAATCACCAGCAATTATAACCTCTGATTCTTGAAGGAAAGATGGAGTGGGGTGGGGAGGATGGAACAGTGTAAACAGAGGAAGGGAGGACAGAAGCAGGAATGGGAGAAAGCATGTTAAAGGTCATGCAGAGAGACTGTGCTTGAGAGAGCAACAACTACAAAAAATAAAACTAAGTCACAATGTGGTGGTTTGTATATGCTTGGCCCAGGGAGTGGCACCATTGGGAGTAGATGTGTCACTGTGGGTGTGGACTTTAAGACCCTCATCCTAGCTGCCTGGAAGCCAGTCTTCTCCTAATAGCCTTCAGATGAAGCTGTAGAACTCAGCTCTTCCTGCACCATGCCTGCCTGGATGCTGCCATGTTCCCGCCTTGATGAAAATGGACTGAATCTCTGAACCTGAAAGCCAGCCCCAATTAAATGTTGTCCTTATAAGAGTTGCCTTGGTCATGCTGTCTGTTCACAGCAGTAAAAACCTTAACTAAGACACACATCATCCCTCCACTAAGTGCCCACTTTCCCTGGTGTGGTGGTAAATGTTTGTCATCCCAATCTGTGGGGGAGCCGAGGCAGGACAGGAGGATCGGGAGTTCAAGATCATCCTTGGATGCTTAGTGAGTTCCAGATCAGAGAAACAGTCAATGGCTCACTCAGTCAATCAGTCAATAATCAATAGAGTTCCAGGGCACGCTGGATGTATGTCCACAGCTTTCCCACATACTCTTGAGTCATGTTCACTATCCTACCCATGGTGAAATTTCCACAGTGAGGTCTCCTTGGAGGATGATCCCAGCCCACATCAGAATCCTACTTCATGGCTCACAGAGCTGTCACATAATTCTATATAATGGTCTTTCATGGCCATGCTGTGAGGGAAGGGATTCTGTTCTTATTCCAGAAGTCAGGGCCCAGTGTCAAGTTCATTGTCCCTTTCCAAGTCCTGGGCTTTTGCATTCTTCTAGCTTTTCTCTCCAGGGTGGAGGGAAACTGAGGCACAGCCCGGAGTACTGACTTGGTGGAAGCTCACACTTTACCTCATCTGCTCTTAGACTGTCTCAAAGTTCCGATTTAACAAATTGTTATGATTGTGTGTGCAAGCAAGCGAGAGAGGGGGAGAGCGGGAAGGGGGATAGGGAAGGGAGGGTGGGAGGGAGAGAGAGAGAGAGAGAGAGAGAGAGAGAGAGAGAGAGAGAATGCACATACCGATGCGTGTACATGTGGAGGTCAGAAGCCAACACTAGGAGTCTTCCTCTATCACTGTCTACTGTATTTTTGAGGCAGGGTCTCTCAGTGAACCTAGAACTCAGTCATCCAGCTAAGTTGGATGATCAACGTGCTCCCCGGATCCTCCTCTTCCTGCTCTCCCAGCCCTGAGACTACAGATGTGTACCACCGTGCCCAGCTTTTAATGTGGGGCTGTGTAATTGAGCCTGGTTCTCATACTAGCTCAGCAAGTTCCCTACCAACTAAGCCATCTCCCTAGCTCCAGGGAGCGTGATCTCTCAACTCAGCCAAACCCCACGGAAAGCAGAGAGAGGGAGTAACTGTGGAGAGGTAGTTGTTATTGGAAGACGGCGCAGACGCCTGCTGGAAGCTGAAAGGACCTCACCGTACTGTCTCATCATGTGCTAATACAATTATCTCATGTTGGCTATGAATAATGCGGTTCCTGGGCTTCTGAAGAAGAGGCGTGGGGCTGCCAGCCCTTGAGAATGGCCCTGGGCAGAGTCTGAGTAATGTAAGCCCGTCTGAATCACAGGAGAGGGCCTGCAGGTCTCAATTCGGGGATCAGAAAACACATGATGCAAACGTTGCCTCGCTGAGCCCTGGAGGGAGGCACGCAGAGGCAGACCCTTGGCAAGAGGCCTGGAAGCTTCTCTCTTGCCTGCTCTCCTTTTGACCAGCTTGGCACCCCTTCCCAGGACCACCTTCCTCTTGAAAACCTGCCTGTGTGGCAGGCGCTTTCACACTCTCTGGGGCTTTGAGCCAGACCTCAAGGATCCATGGTATGTATGCCTGCGAGCTGGGGGTGGGGGGTGGGGGTGGGGGCGGGGAGGGGGCTGCCATTTCAGGCTCATGGAGGCAGGTTTGCTCACGGGATGACAGGCTGGAGCTGAGTGAAGAGGTGTGTGCCTGTAGTGCCTCAGGAGGCAGAGCCAGTTGGATTTCTGTGAGTTTGAGGCCAGCATGATCTGCATAGTGAGTTTCAGGACAGACAGAGCTTCATAGTGAGACCTACAAAAAAAAATAAAAAATAAAACAACAAACAAACAAACAAACAAAAACCAGGATGACTGAGCCAGTCTCAGATCCTGATGGCTGGCATTGCTGAGCATAAGCAGAGTCATTGCGTCTCCAACCCTCTTCCCTCTTCCCTCCTCCCTCCTTTCTCTTCCCTCCTCCCTCCTCCTTCCTCCCTCCTTTCTCTTCCCTCCTCCCTCCTTTCTCTTCCCTCCTCCCTCCTCCTTCCTCCCTCCTTTCTCTTCCCTCTTCCCTCCTCCCTCCTCCTTCCTCCCTCCTTTCTCTTCCCTCCTCCCTCCTTTCTCTACCCTCCACCATACTTTTTGTATCATATGTAACTGCTTCTCCTATCTCACTATTAGGCATTCTCCATGATTCAAGACATCCTTCCTTTCTAGAAGTTCCAGGAAACACAGCCGCCAAACGCACATTGCACCTAATGTGAGTCCAACTCAAGTTGGAAGCCATTTCTCCCAATTCAAGGAAAGTTATGAACTTGGCAACCCCAGTGGAAACACACACACACACACACACACACACAGTCACACACACTCACAGGGTCACACACAGTCACACAATCACACATACAGAGTCATATACACATACCACACACACATACACACACCACACACACACACACACAAACACACACACACAGAGTCACACACACTCACAGGGTCACACACACAGTCACACAATCACACATACAGAGTCATATACACATACCACACACACATACACACTACACACACACACACACACACACACAGTAGTGAATTGTGGATTTGCAGGGAGTGTTTCTCATTTGAGTTGTATTTCACAAAACCCAAAGAAGAATTAAGCCCAAAAAGCCACTGCTCAGAGAAAGAGAAACTTGCTTGTAATTCATGTTATGCATAATGGATTTGGCAGGCCTGAGCACAGAAATTTCCAGAAGTGTTTGCGTGGCAGTGGTTCTTAGCCAATGCACTTTTTTTTAGCTGTCCTGGCCAGTTGCCCAGCCTGCAGAAAAAGGCTCGTATCTCCACAAGCTTGGCTGGCCCCACTGTCGAGTTTCCAAACGGCATGGCGGCATCCGATGAGCTTATTCTTAAATGCCAAAAAAACTTCTGCCACTTATATTGTTACTGAATACTAGATGTGCTTCATAAAGAGCCGGCAGAGCCAAACCTTAGGGTAATCAAATAGCCTGTCATTAACATTTCCTAAAAACAACAGAAAAATGCAGTGTGGCAGCAGATCACTGTTTCTCTTTGTTTGCTTTACACCCTATTCCTGGAAGCCCACAAGTGATAGGAGCAGGAGGGGCAGGGGGGCAAATCTTAGCAGGATGCTTATACCCCAACTTTTGAAATACATGTGAGAAACTTATACCCCACATACATACCACATGTACACATACACACGCACACACACACACCACACATACATCACTCACACACCACACATACACATCACTCACACACCACACATACATATCAAATACATGCCACACGCACACATACATACATACCATACATACATACCATACATATCACACATATATACCACACATGTACATACCACACATACATATCACTCACACATCACACATATATATCACACACACCACACATAATACTACACACACAGCACACATACATATCACACCACATACATACCACATACACATATGCCTCATATACTTATCACATGCACACACCATACATACATACCACATACACATGCTACCCATACATATCATACACACACCATACATATCACATACACATCACACATACATGTCACACACCACACATATGTATCACACACACATATACATACCACACACAGATGCCACACATACATATCATACACATACCACACATACACACATACCATACATATCACACATATCACACATACATACCACACATGTATACACCACATAAATATCACACACACCACACATACATACCACACACACAAACACACCACATACATACATGCATACATACACATGTAGACACATATACAACATATACATATCACACACACACATAACACACACCCCCACACACCATACCACATACACACCATACATTCACTCTCAAGGGACCCTGAGCCGTGTAGGAGTACTGAGTCTGGAGTACGCTGGAATTTGACCTTGAAAGAGAAAAGGAGGCAGGAGGGCAGCTTCGGAATTTGGCGGATCACTGACTATCCTAGAACTGCCAGGAGACTGGAGACTTGGAGCCTCATCAGAGGCCACAGCTGGGATTCGATTGTCCCGCATGGTAGTTCCTCCTCCCTTCCTCTCTCCCTCCTTCCCCTTCTTTCTCTCTGGGGTTGTAACCCAGGGCTCCATCTGCTCAGTATCCCCAACCCCTTTTTAAAAATTATTATCAATTTAATTTTACCCTTTGAGACAGGAGCAGACTACATCACCCAGATTGCCTTGAATTCGCTCTGTGGTCTAAGGGTGCTTGAACTTCAACCCTTTTATGTTAAGCTCCAGAATTGCCAGGGTGATAGGTCTACACTATCAGACCTGGCTTCAATGTGGAGATTTTGAGGTCTTTCTTCACACAAAACCTTCAATTTCATGTGTCTCCTTTTATAGCTAGTCTTCAGGGGGAAATCCCTTGTTTCAGGACCCTTCCTTTTGAACCTCACCTACCACCATTCAGTGCCCTAGGCCCAGACATCCCCAAAGTTCCTAGTGCCTGTCTTTCCAGTCTTCTCTTCAATCTCACAACCCTGGCAGATGAAAAGAAAGACTCCCTTTACCCCCAGGTTGGTGGGTAACCTGAGTAGATAGTGCGTGGGGTGCTAGGGACGATTCCAGAGAGAAATGAGATAAAGCCAAGCTGATGAGCAGAGATTAGACCTTACAGTAAGAGACCCTTAAGTTAATGACATTCCTGAAAATAACTCTTCTGCCTTAAGACAGCCGTATAAACAGAGGAGGAAGAGAGGCTGCCCTGGGATGGTTCTTCACCCGATGCTGCAGTGCTTTGTGTACCACATGCCACGCCAGATTAGGGGTGCCAAGGCTCATGCCTACCCAATTGGAAGACATCAGGGCTAAGCCAGGCGCTGGTCTACCCAGCTCCTGTAAGGCTTGGGCGCTGTTGGGTTGAATGGGGCAACTGCGGTGCTTTTCTACGGAGCTGAGGTCTTCCACCACCCTTTCAATTTAAAAAAGAAAACTGTGTATTCACATGTGCGCATGCATGGATGCATGTGTACATGGTTGCATGCGCATGTGGGTGAGTGCATATGTGCGTGGGTGCGTGCATAGTACATGTTCGCCCGCATGAGTGCTCGCCTGTGTGTTTGTGTATGTAATTACTTCTCACACGATGCTGCAGAGAGGGCTAATATCTACCTACCATCCCAGGTCTTGAAGAGATCACAGATAGCTTTGGAATCCTTCCGCTTTCTTTGCCCCTGCCTGGGCAGTGGGGAGGAAAGGTTGGCCACAGGGAAGGTCAAGGCAGGGCTGTTTTGTTCTCCAGAGCAGAGCAGAGCAGAACAGAACAGAGCAGAGCAGAGCTGGCCAGCAACACCACCCAGGCAATGCTCTGTGGAGACAAGTTGAAAAACAAGAGCCGGGAAACCCATCTCCTTGGAGCTGTTTATGTTACATAACTCAAATAGACCCAGCAACAGCCGAACTCCTCAGTGCAGCCAGACGAGGGCGGCTCCCTCAGCCACGGGTGGGTGGGTCGAGATGGCTGCCTCAAAACAACAACAGTCTAACTCTTGGGGACACACCATCGCGACTCAACAGGACATCCTGACTGTGCTGCAGAGCGGGCTCAGAGAGGACTTGGCAGGTCCTTATCTTCTCCCGCTACGGAAATGAGCCCCACCGGGAAGGAAGGGATTGTACTCCAGCATGGAATCTTCCCTTCGTAGAGAGAGAACTATATTATGCTGGTCCCTTTAAGACCAGTGAAAGTGACCCAGAGCTTGGTGACTGTCTTCTCTGACAAGTCCAACCTTTTTCAGCCTTGGGCAAAGAAGTAGGGACTGCCTCTCTGGCCACATCAGCAGTTGACAAGGAGTCTGTGTGGAAAATGTGTAAGCTGCCAGGTGGTGGTGGCATGCGTCTTTGATCCCAGCTCTTGGCAGTCAGAGGCAGGTGGATCTCTGTGAGTTCAAGGCCAGCCTGTTCTATAGAGTGAATTCTGGGAAAGCCAGGGCTACACCACACACACACACACACACACACACACACACACACAGGCACACCAAGTATAAGCAAGCCAGGCTTAATCGATCAGAAGTTCAAGGCCTGGGCTAGAGTGATGGCTTAAATGCTCAGACAGGAGTATGCTTGCAATGCAGGCATTAAGGATTTGAGTTCAATAACCAGAGTGAGCCTATATGGGGTGATTGGGGGAAGCCAGGTATGGTGATACATGCATGTAATCTGAGCACTAGGAATCCTGAGATAGGAGGATCCCTGGGGCTTGTGGTTTACACACCCTAGCCCACTTGATAGTTTCAAGCCAATGAGATACTGCCTCAAAAAAGAAGGCGCACAGCTCCAGGAAAACATCTGAAGTTGTCCTCTGGCCTCCATATGCATTTGCACATGAACCTGTACACACATTACATACATACATACATACACACATACAAACAAACATACATACATACATGAACACACTTAAGACATACAAGTTCTACAGAAAAAGTTGCAGGCCAGCCAGGACAACTTAGCAAGATCGTGTCTCAAAATAAAAAGTCAAAAGGGGTCTAGAAATGTTTCTCAGGAGTAAAAGTTTATCTATCGCTCAGGGAGTATTAAGTTTAATTCCCAGTACTCCAGAAAAGAATGAAAAAAAAAAAAAAAAAAAAAACGCTACCAACAGCTAAGTGAGGGCAGCCCTCAGGCCCGAAGCTGCACAGAGTGAGGCCTGAGACAGAACCGATGAGAACCCAGGAGACCTCTTTCATCAACACACCATTGTCTCTGAGGATGGTGGTTCCACCATAGGCTGGCGACAAGAATAGAAAGCCAATTGAGAACACAACCCTCAGAATAGTCAGATGGAACCGGCTGCCAACACTTGCCCCCGTTAGTAGGCTATGAGGACATGCGGAGAGCATTTTCTCTCGCAGGCTTGTGTTTAAAAATACATCCCTCTTCAAAGCTGACTGGGGAGCGGATGAGAAACGTGAAGCCTCCTGTGTCTGTGCAGAGGGGTGTGAACTCACTCTGTGATCTGATGAGGCTTGCTCAGCGCCTCTGCCCTCTCTTTGCCTGCTTGGGTTCTCTTGTGTCTCAGGGAGTTCGTGGCTCAAGTTTAGCGGCGGTCGGAGTGATAAAAATGGCTCCTTTAAAATGTGGGTCAAAGGTCGGGAGTGTAACTTAGTGGCCCTCACCTAACCTGTGCCAGGAAGGCCCTGGGCTCCATCCCCAGCATTGCCACACTCCAGAAACGTCGTCCCCCAGGAGAGCTGGCCGGATGCCCACAGAAGGCAAGCACTGAGGTAACCTCGTATCCTCTGGGCTTGGACCCCTCCTCTACCAACGTGTTCCGGATGGACGCCTTCTCACTTCCAGCTTCCTCCTTTTCAAAAGCAGTGTAATTTCTACCCACTCCTGATGAGTAACTAGGAACTACACCAGCAAAAGTTACTTTACAAACCTGGCATTGAGTTCCTCATTCAGGTTCGAGTGCTGAGTGATCCCCTCTCTCAGTCCGGCAGGCCCAGTGCAGTATTCTCCTTTAAATATCACACTGACAGACAACGTTGCAGGCTGTGGGGCTGCTCTGCCCGGAAGACAGTCTAGGGCACCTCCAGAGAAGCTGGCTTGGAGGAACCTCTGAAGTCCCTACAAGCCCAAACATACGTGTTCAATAGAAACCAACAGGGGATGAGCTGTCAGGCATGGTAGATGCCAGAATCTAACCATGGGCAGATTTGGCACCCTCCCCCAACCCCCACCCCCACCCCACCCCCACCCCCACCCAACCCCCACCCCCACCCTCACCCCCACCCCCACCCCCACCCCCAGGGGGAGCTTTGAGTGAGCAGATCAACATTGTAGGGTCAAGTTCTAGTCTGCCTCGATGAAACTCTGGGGACGCTTTCCTTGAACAACTGAGGCAGTGTGACGGCTGTTTAAGGGACACCTAAGAGAAGGGTCCCCAGAGGATGGGGGTAGGGCTTCCCCGGGACTGCTGGGCTTGCTGTGTGTGAAGTGAGCGACTGGAAGTGGTGGTGGTGGGAGGGCAGGGTCAGGTGGGCATGCTAATTAGCCAGCGAGCAGAGGCGCAAGCTGACAGATGTGGACTCTGGAAAAGAGCAACATCATCACAACAACTGTGATTATTTTTACAGTAGGCAGTGGGCCCAGGAGAAGAGGATTGCCTTCGGGCTGAGACCTCCAGTCAGATCCTCTACTATAAAAAAAGTCACCAGGTTGCAGCCCTGGAGGTCTCTCCCGGGGTTTCATTTGGGGGTGTTTACAAGCAGAACAAAAATCAAGTTTAATGGTAGCCAGGTAAATAAGCACAGCTCCTGGAGAGATGGTTCATGGGTAAACACAGGGATTGCCAAAACCTGAGTTCACTCATTGGAGCCTACATGGTAGAAGGAGAGAGACAAAAATTGTCTTCAAATCAATTCAACAATTCAACTCATGCATCACAGCTTTCAGATGCCCCACAAAATGAATGAATGAATGAATGAATGAATGAGTGTTTAAAAATTTAAATAAAATCTGGTTCATGGGCTAGGGAGATGGCTTAATAGACAGCTCTTACTATGCAAGCAAGAGGATCTGAGTTTAAATCCCAGCAGCCATGCAAAATGCTGAGTCTGGCCATTTGTGACTTGATTCTCAGTGTTAGGGACAGACCGGTCCTAGGAAGTTACTAGCCAGGAGGCCTGGCCAAAATGGCAGAGCTTCTGGTTCTATGAAACATTGTCTCAAAAAATAAAGTGAGATGATATAACCTGACATCATCCTCTGTGACTGAGCATCACACACACACACACACACACACACACACACACACACATCTACACATACATACACACACATTCACACAGCATACACACTAATTAAAAAAAAAATAAGATCTAGCTCATGGAGCTTGGGACATAGCTCAGGGGTAGAGCCCCTGTCTAATCTGTGCTAGGCCTCAGGTTTCACTTCCAGCACTGGGGGAAAAATCCAGTCTATAACATAAGTTGCAGTCCTTACGACAAGTGGGTAAAGACGCAATAACAGGAAAGATTGGGACTTTAATATTCACTTGGAAATTTGAACACAGCTTGCAATTACCTAAAGCCCCTGCCTCTGGGGTAGGCTGGGGAATTTCTATTTCTTTCATGAGTGACACAGAGCTAAGACCCAAGATCCCACTGTGTCTCACATCTGGACCACTTCCACCTGGGGCTCCATCACTCTCCTTTCCAAGACTTCACTGTTTTACCCACAAACTGGAACTCAGGATACTTACTTTCAGGGGGCGTCCCTACCAGGACCCCCATGTAGTGCAGTTGGAACACCATGCACTGTATTTGGAGCACCATATACTATAGTTGGGAGCATCATGCACTGCAGTTGGAGTACCATTCACTGCAGCTGGAGCACCATTCACTGCAGCTGGAGCACCATTCACTACAGCTGGAGCACCAAGCACTGCAGTTGGAGTACCATACACTGCAGTTGGAGCACTATGCACTGCAGTTGGAGTACCATGCACTGCAGATGGAGCACCATGCACTGAAGTTGGAGGATCCTGCACTGCAATTGGAGTACCATTCACTGCAGCTGGAACACGATGCACTGCAGCTGGAGCACCATTCACTGCAGCTGGAGCACCATTCACTGCAGCTGGAGCACCATGCACTGCAGTTGGAGCACGATGCACTGCAGCTGGAGGAGCATTCACTTCAGCTGGAGCATCATGCACTGAAGTTGGAGGACCATGCACTGCAGTTGGAGCACCATGCACTGTGGCTGTCACATCTAGGGCTGAAGTTGCATGCAGATGTGACCTCACTACTTCCCATTTGTGAAGAGCTAAATCGCTATCCTGCCTTTCACCTCCTGAGAGATGGCTCCAGACATGACTGGGAACATGACCCTTTAATTCACAGTGCCTACCACCAGGATCTATGGTCCTCCAGAATGAACAGAATGACATCCTTCTTCACCTGGCCTTGAGAGGCTCTGGCTTCCTCTTTCCTGTTCCCAGAGTTCTGTCCAAAGAAGGACGCAGATAGTGAAGACCTAGAAAAAGAGCAAGGAAGGACTGACAAGGGTTCCAGAGAGGAGGGAGTTCATTCCTTGTATTCTTTGTAGATGAATCTCCAGCCTACATCAGCCTCGGGCGAGTCCCAGGCCTGCAGCAAACCTGTCTGCCCACAGGGCTGTCTCAACACGCTGTTCACCAAGTCAAGTTTGCAGTGTGAATTCTGATCTCCCTCCCTTTCTTCAGGGATTCACAGATGAGCTCTCAGCGGCTCCTCCTCTCCAAGCCTCTTTGGTGCTGAAAAGTGAGGTCACTGCTCTGGAACATGCAATCCCTGTCGGAACAGGTCCTCCAGGCAGCCATCCTGCAGCAGGGCCAGCAGGGTGGGCCGTGCTGGCTCCCAGTCCTGCCCTGACTCAGATCTCTCTTGGGCACTATTTTTGGCAGATTTTTTCCCCCATCTTGCTCTTTATCATAAGCCCATTGGGCAATTGACAGCAGTATTGCAAGCTTGAATGGGCTTGTTTGACAGGCCAACTTTCGCCCTATGAGCTGCCACTGACGGCCACAACTCTGCGAGGACAAGCAAGCAACTCCAGCTACTTCTTTGCTGTAACTTACTTTTGAGTTTAAAATGTCTTGTTGCCGTCTCCCTAGTTGCGAGGCCTGGGGGAAGTCGGGACCTGCCTGCCTGTGCATCTATAGTTGCCACTTGTCAAGGACCTCTTTGCTTTGAGGCTCCACCCCCCAGAGCGCAGATGAGCACTTTGAGGGGACCTCTCCCAAGTACTAATGATTACACTCAAAGAAACTGCTGATAAATTTCATGGGCCAGTGGCTCAGTGGGTAAAGTGCTTACTGTGTAAACATGAGGACCTGAGTTCAAATCCCCAGAACCCATGTTAGAGCCTGATATGGTACCCAGTGCTTCTCTAGAGACATGGGAGGCAGAGACAGGACAAGCCCTGGAACTCTTGGGCCAGCTTGCCTGGTGTGTATAGCAACAAATAAGAAATGCCAGGTCAATAAGTTAGAATGTGAGAAGTGACTCAGAGTTATCCACTGGCCCCTATAATTTGTACCTGTACTCATATACATGAACATGAACATGAACATGAACACACACACACACAAACACACACACACTCACACACACACTAAAATAAAATTTTACCTTCAGTATAAACAGGGAACTGACTTAGACATAAACTTCACATCCAACATCTTTATCACTTAAACATTTCTTTGCATATCGTTATTCCCCGAGCTACATTAAGTAGGGTTGGAGTAGAATTAGACAAAACCCCCAACTTAGGAAGATCTAAAGCTGGGTGTGATGATGCATACCTGTTATCTTAGCGATTCAGGAAGCTGAGGCAGGAGGACCACAAGTTACAGGTCAACCTGGGCTCTATAGCTAGACTTTGTCAAGAAAGAAAGAAAGAAAGAAAGAAAGAAAGAAAGAAAGAAAGAAAGAAAGAAAGAAAGAAAGAAAGAGAGGGAGAGAGAGAGGGAGAGAGAGAGAGAAAGGGAAGAAGGGAGGAAGGGAGGGAGAGAGAGGGAGGATGAGAGAAAGGGAGGATGAGAGAAAGGGAGGAGGAAGAAGAGGAGGGGGGAGGAGGAAGAGGAGGAGGAGGAGAAAGAGGAAGTTCTGAACTGGTCCAGCCAAGAAGAGAATTGGTTTGCAGAGGGCAGAGGGGTAAGGAAGCTCAGACTCCCTGCTGGAGGTAGTGGGTGTGGCCATGCTACAATTCTCTGGGGTGGGGAGGCTAAATTCAGAAAGGCCAGGGCAAGCAGCCATGAACTGTGTGCCGCACACAGCAGGGAGCAGTGATTCATAAATCTGCCTGGGGAGAGCCCTAATCCCAGCCCTTCATCACTTCCCCCCCAGCCTGCTACCATGCCACCCTGCATGACCGATAATTCTCCTCCCTGGGAATGAGATGCTGTTGACGTTTCAAAGACTTCTTCCCAATCCTCAAAATCCCTCGCGGGGCTGGGATGGATGGCCTAGCATGGAAAGTGCCTGCTGAGTAAATTTGGAACCCCAGAATGTATATAAAAAGCTAGACATGATGGCACTCCCCTGTAATCCTAGTCCTGGGGACATGAAGACAGGAACTCCTGAACATGTATAATGCATCACACACACACACACACACACACACACACACACACACACACACACACACACACACACACACACACACACACACACACACACTGAAATCTCTGCATTGAACCAAGAACCAACCTTAGGTCCTGTCTGGAACGTCTTAATCACCTTGGCTCATGGTCAACTGTTTTCAGAGGTCCTGACAAGACCTCCCAGGACTACAGAGGTTTTATTCAGGGGCCGTGCACTCATTGGCGGGGCACCAGGAGCAGTATCTGCTCCAGCCTCTGTCCTCTCAGGCCTTTGTAGGCACAGCTCTTTCCGGATGGCTGCCTTCACCCCACTCTTCTGTCTGTTCAGGTCGGGGGTCCTTGTTTTCCTCTCCACAGAGCTGTGGACTGTGGCCACAGTGGGTGCTGAGTTAGCTTTGTATCTAGAGTTCTACCTGGAGGCTGGGGTGAGGAGGAAAGGCCAGTGCAGGACAGCAGGCTGGTTCTGTCTGTAAATGGGTGGTTGGGGGTTGGATCTCAAGCCTGGACCCTCACATGTGGGAGCTGAGCACTCTACCACTGACCTGTACTCCTGACTCTATGAACCAGGCTTCAAGAGATGAGGGCAGAATCCACCTTCTTCCCCATCTCAGTTCCTGTTCCCTGAGGTGTACCTGGCTTGGTGTTCGGGTCCCGGAGGAAGCATCATCAAGATGAAGTGACAGGGACAAATCTAAGGGTATCTCCTTGAATTAAGATGGACATTCCTGAGGCAGCAAACTCAGAATTTCCTGACAAGCTAGGATATGGCACCTTGAAGGTTGATTTTGATCTCAGGGACCAAGCCTCTTTTCGAGAACCCTGCCCGCTTTTTGAGAGTTTCTGTTTTCCCTGTTTACATGGTTTTAGCAATGTCTTCTCAGACGGTGGTCAGTTTATAGCTTTGGACTAAGGGGTACCAGTGAGCCACAGTGTGTTGGTGTGCCTGGGTCAAGCTGGAGGTAGGAGACAGATGGATACAAAGACCGCCAGCCACTATATAGGTCATTGATATATAGAGCATGCCTCAGTTTCCCCAACTGTTAAGAGGTGATGACTTCCTTACTGACATATTTTGAAAATCAAATAAACCATATTACACACATAAAGTGGGCTTGGCACATGAATCATGCATGGATTAGCCCTTGGCATCCAGACCCTATAGTGGCATTCTCTCTGGCCTTCCCCATTCACAGATCATGTGACCTGGGGCAAGTCATTCCAGCCCTCTGCTTTTTTTTTTTTTTTTTTTAATTTCAGACCTGAGGGGCCAGATACTTTATTTATTTATTTATTTATTTGGATTTGGTTTTTTTCGAGACAAGGTTTCTCTGTGTAGCCCTGGCTGTCCTGGAACTCACTCTGTAGACCAGGCTGGCCTTGAACTCAGAAATCTGCCTGTCTCTGCCTCCCAAGTGCTGGGATTACAGGCGTGCACCACCACCACCCGGCAGCCAGATACATTCTTAAAGGCTGCTCTGAGAATTGACAAGATGGTGGACCTGTGTGTGTGTGTGTGTGTGTGTGTGTGTGTGTGTGTGAGAGAGAGAGAGAGAGAGAGAGAGAGAGAGAGAGAGAGAGAGAGAAAGAGAGAGAGAAAGAGAAATAACTGACAAGATGTGGGCGTGTGTGTGTGTGTGTGTGTGTGTGTGTGTGTGTGAGAGAGAGAGAGAGAGAGAGAGAGAGAGAGAGAGAGAGAGAGAAAGAGAGAGAGAAAGAGAAAGAGAAATAACTGACAAGATGTGGTCGTGTGTGTGTGTGTGTGTGTGTGTGTGTGTGAGAGAGAGAGAGAGAGAGAGAGAGAGAGAGAGAGAGAGAGAGAGAGAGAGAACTGGCAAGATGGTGGACATTCTCATGACTCACTGTTTGAAGGTACAGCTCACAACTCATAGTTTGAAGTTACAGCTCATGGCTCACGGTTTGAGGGTGCAGCTCATGGCTCATGATTTAAGGGTGAAGATCATGGCTCACGGTTTGAGGACACGACTCATGGCTCACCATCTGAGGGTACATCGTGATTTGAGAGAACAGCTTGTGGCTCACAGCTTGAGGATACAGCTCCTCATGGCAATGGAGACACGGTGGTGGAAGCCTGAGGCACCTGGTCACGTTGGGTCCACAGTCAGGACGTAGAAAAAGATGAATGCTGGTGCTCAGCTCACTTTCCCCTGGTTATGAAGTCGACAACCCTTGCCCATGGCATAGTTCCATCCACCGCTGAGGTAGGTCTTCCCAACTCAGGTAGCCTAATCTGGATAACTCCTTGCAGGCATCCCCCGAGGCTTGGCTCCTGGGTGACTCTAGATCCTGTCCAGTCGATGATATTAAATATCACAGCCAATACGCCAACTGCAACTTAGTCAGTTGTGGTTGATTGTATGTCGACTTGGCTGAGCCCTAGTATGCTCACTCATTGTTCTGGGTGTTTCTGTAAGGGTGTTTGTAAAAGTAACTTTTTTTCCCCTGTGATAATTGTTGCCTGGGAGGCTTACTGCCTCTGTCTGCTAACCTAGTCCTAGTCCTTCTAGGCTCTGTACAGTCTAAAATAAGCCTAGAATGTTTTCAGCCTCAGGGACTTGCTGCTGAATAAGCTCACCCCTTCCTAGTTCTTTCTGAGCTCTCGCTGGCTGGTTCAACTCAGCCATTCTGGCACAAACTCCTCTCCCAGCTGAGTTATTCAACCTGGCTTTTCTCTCGGCCTCTGAATTGCTCTGCTTAGCCTCATACTAACTTTAGTAATATGTTCTAATCTTCTGGCTCCCTCTCGTTCTCTTGCTCATTCGGTCTTTATCTGTCTCTGTAAAACTCTCCCTGGAAAACCGCCTCGGTCTCCCTCTCCGAGCTACTCTAGTCTCCCTCTCAACTCTACTGTACTGTCTTCACGAACTCTACTGTATCCTGTTCTGTATTCTCTTCTTCCTGTACTGTCTGTCTCTCCCTTAAAGAGCTTCCCTTTCCTCTCTCTTCTCATGAGAGTTGGGCGTATCCTATTCTTTCAAATCTTTCTCTGATTCGTCACTTTGTCTGCCACTCAATTAGACATCACTTTCAAACATGACTGCTTCCTTCTACAAACTAACTTTACCTTCATTGTTTAGGATTAGAGTTGTGTACTAAGGGTGTGTTTGTATTCCAGCCAGAGGGATTAAAAGTGTGTGCTAAGGGCTGAGCCACACCACAGCTAGAAACAGGTTCAAATTTCCTAAACAGTTGTTTTTGGATGAGAGTAACATCTATATTGATGGGTTTTTAGCTAAATAAAAAAGATTGCCCATCATGATAGGCTTGGTCTTGTTCAGTTTGGTGAAGGTCAGTTGGAGAAACTGCTTTCCACACGAATCTGCACCGTTGCAATGGGATCCCAGCTCTACAAAGAGCCCCACCAAGCATGCCATCAAGAGGATGAACATCTGTCTAGAGGAAGAGTATTCATGCTTTCTCTAGAGTCCTTTGTACTCCTAAACCCTTGCATGGGCACTCTGCTTAGAGGAAGGGCTCACTCACATTACCTGAGGGACAGGAGAGCAAGGAAATTCTCAAATGGCTTATAAACCCACAGAATCATATGATCAGAGAGCCATAGAGTTTCAGGGGCTGGGAGAGGCCTAGCTGTACATATGGGTCCACAATCCCTCCATTAAAACAAAACAAAAAACAAAACAAAGCAAACCAGCCCCAGTTAAACTTTTCATGCCTCTGCAGTTCCTATTATGGCATCACTGACCTGTCCATCCATTTATCCCTCCCTCCCTCTACCCATATGTCATCTATTCATCCATCCCTCACCCCAATACAATACCAAGGCAAACATACAAAAGGGAGATATGGGTTTGTCCTCTCTGTTCCTCCTTTGTTGCCTCTGTCTTCCTTGTGCAGGATAAAGCTGATTATTCCCACTCCCTTGGGGTTGATGTAAGGCCGAGAGAGAAAGACTGCTTACATCAAGGTCATGGTGATGTCATAGGGACTCTCCAGCGCCACCCCCTGGGCTAGAGTTGGTGTCACTCGTACCAGGTTGCAGAGCCCTGGCACTGCACAGTGTTAGAGGAAAACTCAGATGTCTAAGTTAATTCAGAGGAGAACATAGTTCTTCCCTCCTCTTCATAATCTGCCAATGCCAGAAGAGGGGGGTGGGGACTAGATGAAGCTGAGGACAAATTAAACAAACCACCCTTGGGAGCTGATGCCTCCATTTCTTGGGACCTGTTGCAGGTCACTGAATGAACAGTGACCACTGACTGGGAGAGGGGTGGGTCCAGTATGTCATCGATAGTGAAGCCAGTTTTTATACAGGCTAAGTTAAGGGTAATTAAATCCTGTGCCCCAGGCAGATACATGGATCCCCATGGGAGAGCAAGAATTAATTCCACATGAGAACCCCCACCCACTTTCCTCAACAGCTCCTTATGGACTGGGAGCCTAACGGAGAGACAGGGAGAGCAGAAAATTGTGGTCCAAGTACTAGGTGTTAGCCGACACACGTATCAGGAGCCTGAACCTCACGGGACTCAAGGCTGATCTGGCGTGGCAGACCCAAGCTTCTCTCTCCGCATTTTGGTTTATTGCACACAATCTGTACAAGGGCTGTTTTCACCATTAATGGCAATCCTGAATCACTGTCTGTTTCTCGTCTCTGCCTGCAAAACAGCAACCCAGAGCAAAGACTGTGCCATAAATACTGGGCCACATAAAGCCACCGTGGTATAGATTTGCGTGTGTGTGTGTGTGTGTGTGTGTGTGTGTGTGTGTCTGATTCAGGGCCACACTGGCAGGCTTCCAGGCTAGAGGAGAGGGAGAGAGCATCCAGGCAGCCTCGTTCTCATCTGTAACTCGGGAGAGACTCATTTCCACTTCACAGGCTCAGCCAAGCTGTGAGCCTCGGAAAGACAAATCCCAGAGTGGCAGGCAGGCAGGAGGAAAGGGGGGGGGGGCGGTGAGAAGATGGAAGTGGAAAGGGACTGCATTTATTAAACTGTTTTTCTTTTGGTGAAAAGAAGTATTTATCTGTGATTTCATATATCATGTGAGAGGTGGCTTCCAGCCAATTTCCAAGACACCAAACAACCCACTGACATCATATGCTAAATATAGCCCAGCCTTCTCTGGGGGTGAATAAATGAAGGATTGTGGAAAGAAGCAGGAGCTCCTCTGCTCTGTTTTGATTATGTCGAAAGCATAGTGTCCAGGTTCAAGGAAGGACGGGGAAAGGGCTGGGCATCTTCAAACAATTCTGCATGTGGTCTTCTGATTGCTTCCCCAGGATACTGGCTGAACCTGGCCATGGCAGGGATCATAGGTACTTCTGTAGTTGTAGGTCTTTGATACCTTGGGGGGGGTGTTTTTGTGTACACGCATATGTATATATGGAAGTACATGTACATGCGTGTGCATGTGTATGTATGTACTCATGTATGAACATGTGTGCATATGTATGTCTGCATGTGTGTGCACGTATATGTATGTATACATGTGTATACATATGTATGCATATGTGTATATGTATGCATGTGTAAATATGTATGTATATGTATGTATATATGTATGCATGCATATATGAATGTATGTGTGTGCATGTGTGTACAAATGTGTGCATGTGTGTACATGTATGCAGATATATACATGTATACACATTTACAGATGTGTGCATGTGTGTGTACTGATGTGTATATATGTACGTGTGTATGTGTATGTGTGAGCTTATAATCCCTGACCTGTCCTCTAACCAACATGACTGATCTCCCTAAAGCAAAAAGAAGAGAATAAGGACAAACATGAGAGACCCCATATGATCAGGAACTTTGCAGAGACTGGGGTTCAGGAGAGAAAGGACAGGGTTTGGCATAAAGACAGCCAAGGCTGTCTGTGTTCATTGCTTGTTTTCAAGTAAGGTCACTGTGGATGGTGACTGGTGAACCAGTCCAGCTGGATCTCAGGTACCTTTGATCTCTTCCCCCTAGGCTCCTGTGATAGCCTGTCATGTCTGGGACCTGTCCTTGTATGAAGCTCCCTAAAGGACCACACCCTCTCCTGGCAACATCCTCCACACCCACCCTGAAGTCTAGCATCTCAGGAAGCCATGCTGGGGCCTTCTAGCACTCAACAGAGGGAAGCTGTAGGGAGGGAATGGGCTGAGGGAGACAGGCCAAAGAAAATCCACCACGCAGGGAGATAAGGAGGACGCTTCCAAACAGCTCCTGGAAGGCGTAGGATCCCTCAGAAGGATTTCTCTTCACAGTCGGGGATATAATAGAAGTGGTTACTATGGAAACTGGTGCAAAAGCAGAGAGGAGAAAGGAGAGGGCTGACTGGAGTGAGGGGTGGGGGGATGGGGGGTGGGGGGAGACAGGAGTGAAGGCCGCAACATCAAAGGGAGAATGCTGCAGCACCTCCATGTCTGATGAGAGAAAACCAGTCAGGCAGTCACGGCAGCTTGCTACTGTCCCAGAACAGGTCAGGGATTACCAGACACCGAGATCCTTTCTCTGCAAACATGCGTGCCAAGGCTGCTCTCCCACAATAAAGCTCATTGGCTGGGAAATAACTTCCAGCTGCCCGGCAAGAGAGGGGGGTAGGTGGAGTGAACTCTTTAGGCTCTCCATGCCGTTTGGTTTGCACAAAATTTGAGTCTTGGAGAGCAGGTCATTTGTTTGTGTCTTGATTTTAATCACGCGCTTTCCTCCCAGGCGTGACAATTCACCCTTGCTCAAGAAAGTAACCACCACAGAATAGCTTAAGGAAAATACATGACAGCGTTGGGTGCTGTGTGGACCACGAAAAACAGAGAGAGAGAGAGAGAGAGAGAGAGAGAGAGAGAGAGAGAGAGAGAGAGAGAGAGAGAAATGTGAAGTACACCATCAGAGCCCTGAGCACACATGCGCCAGGGGCAGGTGCTGGAGGGAAACAGAAACCAAAGCCCAGGTCCTGGGAGTAAGGGGAAGGGTGATGGTGTCCCTCAGGCTAGGGACAGCTCCCCATCCCCACCCCCAGTCATGACAGAATGCCCTTTTGTGCTGACTCACCCACACAACCCTGGCAAACGACTGTCCAATGGAAGCACACCAGACACTCAGATGATTTTTAAGTGTTCCAGTAGCCGCAGCCAAAGGGTAAAAGAAACAAATAGCCTTACTGAAATTCTCTTAAGCCAATAAACCCCCCAAAGTGGCCACCTCAAAGAAATCAACTAGAAATCACTGCTTTTTGTTTTCATAGTTTTTGGAGGTTGGACCCAAGGCTGAGCAAACACTTGACCAAGAGACTGCGGCGTGGCCTCCGGCATAGAGATTAATGAGGTATGACAGATCCTTTCACACTGCATCCTTGAACCCTGGTGTGTGGGCTCTGCTAGTCAAATATCCGGTGAGTCACTCCTTAGGCTCTTCCTAGCTAGGCGGGGCTGCTGTGTCGGGCAGCAACACAGCCCTAGAATTTTCCATCACACTGATGGAAGCCGGGCGTCGGCTCACTGTAGCTGATAGCCATGGGTGACTGGGCTGGGTGTCTTCTGAGTTAGGAAAGCATCCAGCTTTCAGCTCAGAGAGTCTGTGCAGAAAGTCAGCCCCAGTCCTCAAGGCTCCTGTGGCTTGGTGACCATTTGAAGAAATGGATAGTCCTAGTAATGCAGGGCTGTGTTAAGGGATGGAAAGGAACAGTACCTGTTCCTTCTAGACTCAGAGGGGAGGTACTCTAATCCCAAAAGCAGCCTGTGTCTTGTGTAATAGGACATTTCTACCTCACAGCCTAGGAATACTCAGACGTTAAGGCACTCAGAATCATACCCGGTGACACATATCTAATCACAGAGGCTTGGGAGGCTGAGGCAGGAGGATAACAAATTCAGAAGCTGGACCCTGACTATTCCTGTTTGGACATATGTTAAATTAAAGAATGTTTCTTAAAGGTCTGCACGCCTCTGAGGTTTCCTGAAAGATCTTCCTCTGCAGAGTGAGGGTGGACACTCACTGGAACAGCTCGTGGTTTCCCGTGAGGAGTAGGATGAGTCACGTCGGTTGCTTTCAGCAGACCTTGGCATGCTATAATTGCCTGTAAATATTAACATGACCATGTATGCCTTGCTATTTCCAACTGTAAAGCAGGGGCAGGGTCACACTGAGAGCTGGAGGTGCCCTCTACTAACCCACAACCGTCTTGAGACAGGTGATTCCCTTGAGCTGAGAGTGAGGACCCTTCCCCTCACTCCAAGCACTTGCTGGGTACTTACCCGTTGCTTATTCTATACAAAGTGTTTCTGGGTAGATGAAGAGGTGAAGAGCCAAAGAGCACTCCTTCCATCTGAAAGCCTGTGCCAGGAAAGGAAGAACGGCTGAAGAAAGCCACGGGAGTTAGGAGCACACACTGCTCTTGTGGGGGACCTGAGTTCGGTTCCAAGCACCCTTGTGGGGAAGCTCAAAACTCCTATAACTCCATCTCTAGGGGACCCAGTGCCTCCGCTGGCCTCCAAGGCCACTGCACTCAGATGCACAAACTCCTCCCCCTTCCTGCTCCTTCTCCTCCTCTTCCTTCTCTGTCTCTGTCTCTGTCTCTGTCTCTCTCTCTCTCTCTCTCTCTCACACACACACACACACACACACACACACACACACACCATTAAAAATAAAATAGTTTTCAAAAGAGTGATAAAGACTACGTTGCCATCAGTGGGGACCATGATAGACTCATTCATGCTAAGGTTTTGGGAAGCCAAGAGAAGGAGACTGACCCCATGGGGGCCTCCTCAACGAAGAGCCATGGGAAATGGTAGTCAGCAGGACTGAGGTTTCTTAGAAGTGATCAAGGGACTTAGTGGTGACTGGAGCGTCCCGTCTCAGTTTCAATACACAAGCCTCTTGACGGCTCATAAGAGGGGACTCCAGCGCCATGGCAGGGCCGCTCTAGGGTAAGAGCAGCATGCAGGTCCATCACTGGACCAATAGCACTGGTCCAGCATAGTGGTTCGCACCTTTAATCCCAGCACTCAGAAGCAGAGGCAGGTGGATCTCTGTGAGTTTGAGTTGCAGGCCATTCAGAGATACACATAAGACCCTGTCTCAAAAACAGCAACAAAGGAGCTAATGGCCTGGTTGGATGCCTGGTTCCTGCAGCTTATAGAGCCACAAGAAACCTCCAAGGGTTGCTGGAGAGATGGCTCAGTGGTTAAGAGCACTGACTGTTCTTCCAGAGGTCCTGAGTTCAGTTCCCAGCAATCACATGGTGGCTCACAACCTTCTGAAAGGATCTGATGCCCTCTTCTGGTGTGTCTGAAGACAGTGACAGTGTACTCACATATATAAAAATAAGTAAATCTTTTTTTAAAAAGAGAAACCTTTAGGATGTGTGTGGGGTAAGGGTGGGAAGTGGGGGTGTGGAGGTGTCATTGGGGAGTGAGGTGGGGAATTGAGTGTTGGGGAAAGGGGGAATGGCTCCCCTCAGGGACAATCTGGTTGGGCAGACTTTCCTCACTGTTAGTTCTTACAGAGTCAAAAATGTTAACATCTACCATGGTGGCCCACTTCAGGATGCTGAGGGGCTTGTCAGTCTTTGGTGGAGACACTTAGGTGGCAGCTCTCTGCTCCCAGGGCCAGATCTGTGTGCACCGCAGGCAACAGCGGTGGGCAGGAGAGGAGAGCCAGGAAGGTAGTTCCTGATGCCCGCATGCTGATGAGCCTCCAGCGGGCCTGAGCCACAGCCCTGAAGATTCACGCACGGGACAGCAAGCAGAAGACTGAGTCCTCCACTTATGTGGAAAACAGGAACACAGCCGCTCCTTGGGCTTCTGGTTTCATTCATAGCGTTTGCCTCCCTTCCTGCCGTTGCTAAGAGAGGAAGGCGCTTTTCTTGGCCAGAGTTCTGTTTGATATTTTAAAAATGAGATCTCACATAACCGAGGTTGCCCTCAGATTGGCTATGTAGTGGAGGACGACCTTGTACTTCCTCTGACAGAGCGGCAGGCAGGCGCTCTCAACCACTGAGCCAGCTTTCCAAAGCTCACCTTGAACTTCTGAACCTGGGATCACAGGCATGAACTACCATGCCTGGTTTACATGGGTCAGACCCAGGGCTTTGTGCATGCTGAGCCACACTCTCTGTTCTGCTTTGTCTTCTGAGGCAGAATTTCACGCAGCCTTGGCTGGCCTGGCATATATATATGTGTGTGTGTGTGTGTGTGTGTGTGTGTGTGTGTGTGTGTGTGTAGCCTGTTGGATTCCTAGTCCTCCTGTCACATGCTCTACCAGGTTCTGTGAATGCAGACATGGGCCCCAGGGCACAGTGAAGCAGGGCTCTTCTGTATTAGCTCTCTCTTGCAGTCTCGTCTGGTGCTTTTGCAAAGCCTCATAGCACAGAGGCCCTCTGAAGGTCACCGGTCTTACAGGTTTGAGCACGGAATCCCAGAAAGATCCTGGGCTCTGGACCAACTGGGTCTGCTAGTCACCTGACCTATCCAGCCTTCAGTGGCTCCACAGCCAGCCTGGGGTTCTGCCTGGGCAGTGGCCACACTGAGAGTCACCCTTCTTTGCCAGCAAAGAGCACAGTGGTGGGGTTTGAGACAACAAAAGACAAGGCTAGAGCGTTTAACCTGTGGCCTCTGATGTTTGATCAGAAAATAGGAGCTGTTCCAGAGACACAGATACCTGCCTGTTGCTGTATCTGCCATTTTCCTACTGAACTTTGGGTTTCCTGGGGCCTGGGGAGTCAAGGGGTGCAGAAAGAAATGGTAGAAGAGAAGGTGTCTGTAGGGGGTGTCGTGGCTGATGATGAATGTGCTATTCTGCAAATATACCGACTGGCTCTCTGGGACAGAGGCAGGACAGGCCCTGAATGTGGTATTTACACCAACTCTCTCGGTGTAAATACTTCTGGCTTTAGCAACCTTTGTGTCTCTGGGACCAACTACCTAGCAGAATGGATTTAAAAGAAGATGGGTTATTTGGGCTGACAGCTTCCATCCACGTTGTGGAGGGAGGCATGGTGGTACCAGGTGGGGACCAAGAGTTTAAGCCCATGGAGGATGTATCTAGTCCAAATGAGAACAGCTTTCACGGTTTATTTCAGACATTATGACATCATGGGTGTCGTCGGGAGGGAGGGCTGCAGATGGCTCGCTCCTTGGAGCCACGTGTCCGGCGCATTTGTGCTGAGTGTGGGCCTGGCTGTGTGAGCAGAGTCCCTGGGATCGAGTGCTAAGGTGAAGAAGCCTGGAGACTGAAAGTTGTTCTTGAAAGATACCCAGTAACACACACTAGGACTCCCACCTTCCCTCCTGAATCCCGAACGTATTAAATCTCGAGATCTCCTCCAAAATAAGAATCGTGAGTGACGAGATTCAGTTGTGGGGAAATGAGCAGGTTGTTTTTAGAACGCTGCAGGACACATTCCACAGCAAGCCAAGGCCCAGCGAGATTCAGTGCACAAGAAAGGTCTGGGGGGGGGGTGCGGCACAGCGGGTACAGCCCCACCATGAGGCTCTGGGTTCAACTTCCAGCATAAACCAGCTGTGGTGGAGCATGCCTATAATAATCTCGGTCCTTGGGGAGGCAGAGGCGGGAGGGTCAGAAGTTCAAAGCCATCCTGAAGTAGGTAGTAACTCTAGGGGTAGCTTGGACTACATGAGATCCTATCTCAAAAAAAGAAAAGACAAAAATAGGTTTAAAAAATGAGTGAAACTTCCGGGCAGTGGTGGCACACGCCTTTAATCCCAGCACTTGGGAGGCAGAGGCAGGCAGATTTCTGAGTTTGAGGCCAGCCTGGTGTACAGAGTGAGTTCCAGGACAGCCAGGGCTACACAGAGAAACCCTGTCTCGAAAAATCAAAATCAAAATCAAATCAAATCAAATCAAATCAAATAACTGGAATCTCTTTTAAAAAACTGAGTGAAACTGAGTGGTATGTACAAACAGAATGGACAGAAAGACGAATTCTTCTTTACCACTGGAAAACTTTATGTGTGCATAGCAGGGAGTAAGTTACCAAACAGTAGATAGAATGTAAGTGACAGTAATCGTGTGAGGTCCTCCCTCGTCACTTGACAATCTATCAAGAGGGGTGACTGATCCGGTGAAGACAGTAAGTCACAGCAAGAGACTGGCATTCGATAGAGCCCGAAACACAAACCCTATTAAGAATCATTTCACATTTAAAAATATGTGAAATGCAAACAAAATTTAGTAGCAAAAAGCAAAATTAAATATTTAATGATATAATTAAGTCTTATTAATGGTATGTTCTTTATTTTGCTGATTAAATATTCAGGAGGATTATCATCTCTTTCATCTTTATTACTTAAGCGGCATGTTTTTCATAATTATTTGTTAGGTATTTTCATTAACATTTGATGAATATTAATAGTTAAAATTAAAAAAAACAGTTTTTATTTCCGTGTTAATGGCTTCACGGCGATAACAGTATATAACTAGGTGTTTAGAATGTGTTCCACTTGCAAGCGTGTCAGTGGGTGGTGGTGTCACCAAACAGTGGGAACCTGGGTTTTTATGCTGATAAACAGCAATAGGCAAGCTCTTCCATTATTCTTTATTTATTTATTTAATCTACTCCTCTCATAAAGCTTTATTGTAGGAGAAATATGAGCTGCAAACTGACAGCCAAAACCAATAAGTTGGGCCTGGCGATGGCTCTGTGGGTAGAGGCCCTGCTGGGTAAGCCTGAAGGCCTCAGTTCAGATCCCCGGCACTCAGGTAAAAGCTGGGCATGGCAGTGTTCCCCTGAACCCCAGTATTGGGGGACACATACAGGTGAATCCTAGGAGCTGGCCAGATAGAGTAGCTGAAATAGTGAGACCTGGGTTCAGTGAAGAGACCCAAGCTTGGTGAAGAGACCTGGACTCGGTGAAGAGACCTGTCTCAAACACTAAGGTGAAGGAAGGCATTTGATAATAACCTCTGAGCTCCACATGTGACCACGTGGTCAAAGGTGTGCATGAGTGCCCGCACATACACACACACACACACACACACACACACCAAACACACACATACCAAACACACCAAACACAGACACAAACACATATATCAAACACACCACACACACACACATACATACACATATACCAAACACACACAAATACCAAATGCACATACACACACCAAACACACACATACACCAAACATACCAAACACACATACACACCAAACATACACACACACACACACACCAAACACACACACACATATCCACACCAAACACACATACCAAACACACATACACACACATACCAAACAAACCAAACACAGACACAAACACATGTATCAAACACACCAAACACACATATATACACCAAACACACCAAATACACATATACACCAAACATACACACATATACACACACCAAACATACGTACATACACACACACCAAACACACCAAACACACATACATACATATACACATAAACCAAACAAACCAAACACATGCACACCCCAAACACACACACACACACACACACACACACACACACACACTATGTACACACCAAAAGCCAGTACACATACTCCACTAAGTCATATACTTTTCAAGACTTATTTTATTTTTAAAATGATGTGAATTTGTATGCATAGGGGTGGTTGTACATTTGATGCCCTAGGGGCCAGAGAAGGCATTGGAACTCCACAGCTGCAGTTTCTGACTACCGAAAGCTTCCCGTCAAGGGTCCTGGGACTCTGGGCCCTTCCTTAGAGCATTACATGCTCGTAGCCACAGAGCCAGCTCCTCAGCCTCCTAAGCTGTATCTTAAACCGGATCCCAGTCTTACATTTCTGATGGTCTGCACAACTTTTTATCATCCTTATTGGGGTCTCATAGTTTGGGTCCACCAGAATTACACTGTTAGGATTCTGTCTAAACCCCACAGTTACCTGGCAACAGCCAGGTAGGCCTGGCCCACTATAAAAGGGGATGCTTGGTCCCTCCTCTCCTCTCTCTTATTCTCTCACTCTCTTAGCTTCTCTCTTGCCCTCTGGCTTCTTCTCTCTCCCTCTTTACTCCCCCCTCTCTCCACATGGCCATGGCCTGCTTCTACTTCTCTCCTCTCTCCTCTCTGCCTTTCTCTGCTTCTACTATCCCCTTCACTCCCCTCCCCATGCCCTGAATAAACACTATTCTATACCATACCGTCGTCAGGAGGAAGGAATGCCTCGGCACGGGCCCACTAAGGTACCCCCTTCCCCACACCGCCATAGAACATATTCTCACACCTATTTCTCTTTTTTATGATCACAACACAACATACACTAACCATTACATTAGCCCCCCACACTTGGCTACACATGTACTTATTTCTCCTCTGGGGGTTTCTATCCTGGATAACAAGACCAGTAATGCATGCAGACCCCCTGACTCAGTGATGTAGTAACTGAAGAGAGCAAACTGGGAAGAGTCCAATAATATGCTCTAAGAAAGAAAGAGTAGGTGGCGGCCATACTCCCTGCACGCCCAATATGGCCACCACCTTGCCTTCAGAAACCCCATGAAGAACTGGAAACTTCCAAAGACGCGCCAGCTCTGCACATCGGCGTCCTCACAGGCTGAGGGCACCGCGGAGGCTGGCGGAGGGTGAGGGTAGCGGTGAAACCTCACAGCCCGGCTTACAGTCACATTTTGAAGTAGTCATTGTATGGCAGCCGCTGGGGCTCTCGGAGCCTTTGTGCCCTGGAGTACGGGCTGAGTTGGCCTAATCAGAACAGCATGCCCTCTGATTTCCTGGGAAAGCTGTTTTTCTTCTTCTGCAGGAATGATTTGCATTTTTAAAGCCACGGCTTATTGCAAAGAGCTTTGAACCATGAAATGTTTGGGGCAGGGGCAGTGGTGGGGGTAAGCAAGGCGGGAGTGGGGGGTGGGGGTGGGGGTGGGGGGGTGTCAAGGCAAATTTCTTAGCACACAGCTTACAAAAGATTGTAACATTCAGTGGTAGCCATGTTTGTTTTTAAGACTAGTTGTGATTTATTGAAGGACCTCCACGGGCAATTTCTGATTCTCAAAGCCCTTGCTTAGCGGTTGGGGTCGCTCCATACTCCATACATATAGTCACACACTCAGTGTGTCAGCTCTTCATCTAAGCCAGCATCTCTTGGCTGGTGCAGGGGACCCCTGGGTACCTCTAGGATTAGAGGCCAAGTCCTGTGGGTCACGTTTCTTCCCAGGGCCTGGCACCTCCTTCCCCAATATTTTTTTATGTGGTAATATAGAACAAAAGGCTCTAATCTCATTGTTAAGAAAAGGCCCATAGGGGGTGTGATGGCACAGGCTGTTATCCTGGGGTACTTAGGAAACTGGGTGAAGAGGAACAAAAGATAAAGGCCCATCTGAGCAGCAGCGTGAGTTCAAAGGTAGCCTGGGCTACAAAGTGAATTCAAGGTAGCCTAGGCTACAGAGTGAGTTCAAGGCCAGCCTGGGTAATTTAGCAAAATTTTGTCTCAGATTTTTAAAAAAAGGTGTGTGGGGGAGAGGGTGGGTTGTCGTGGTAATAGAACATTAATTAGTCTAGCATGTATAAGGCTTTGGGTTCAATCTTCAACCTCCCCTCTTAAAGAATAAATAAACAAGTAGATGATAGACAGACAGACAGACAGACAGACAGATAAATGATAGATAGATGATAGGGACTCCCAGTTAACAAATGGAAATAAAAAGACAGACGTTCCCATTGTTCATGGGGTCAGTGCTCAGTGCTGGTGTGCAGGAGGGTATCACTATCTATTCCTTAAAAAAAAAAAAAGATTTATTTATTATTATATCTAAGTACACTGTAGTGTCTTCAGAAACACCAGAAGAGGGCATCAGATCTCTTTATGGATGGTTGTGAGCCACCATGCGGTTGCTGGGATTTGAACTCAGGACTTTCGGAAGAGCAGTCAGTCTTCTTAACTTCTGAATCATCTCTCCAGCCCCACCATCTATTCCTATCCCTGTTGCCCTCTGGCTGTGCATTAGAGAACATTATGTCCCCTCTCTGACTTTTCTGTGTGTCACCTGTCTCGCCAAGCTGTCCTTGACAAGGAGCTCGCCTTCAGAACCTTCTCTCAGCTGCTACCAACTCTTGCCCAGGATGACTAAATCCCAGGTTTTAATAATATTTGCTTTGACCACTTGTACAAAACCCAGCCCTGGCCACATCCCATCATGGTAGTTGTTCTCAGGGTCACCAAGAGGGGAAAGGCATGTGAGAGATGCTGGGAGGGGCAGGAAAAGACAGTAACGTGAGATCACGTCATGCTAGTCCCAGGTAAGTCCCCTGGACTGCAGCCAGATGGCAAACAGGGGCATAGGCCTCAGTTACCCCTTTGTGTTTTGAACATATCAAGGAGAAAACACGCATGGGCTCGATAAGGACAGAGATAGACTGGGGTACTTTGGGGTGAGATGGCCTTTCTAGGGGATAGTGCTGTGGACAGAAGGCAGTGAAGACCACACGGACTGACGTCAGGCTATCCCAGCATTCATCTGTAATGTGTCGTCTTGTCGAGCCACAATGAGGCCATTGTTTATCACCTGCATAGCCTTAGCACCATATTTGGCTCCCTATAGAAGATTGATAGATTATTCTTGTCACCAGCCTCTGGCTAGTGGCAGCCCGCCAGGACTCTCCACATCCGTGTCCCCCCCACCACCCCCATCCACCCTTTCTCCCTCCACTGTCCACTAAACAGGGCTCCGAAGACCTTTCTCCACCGCTTCCCTAGTAGCTGCAGACTCACTTGAGGATGCTGCCTCTATATTCAGGAACTAGCAGCACCCCATGAATCATTTCCACCCGGGGAACCACTGGCAGTAGCTGAGAGCATTTCTAGCCAAGCCCCCCTCCTTGTCTGCTGGGCTCCTTGAGTCTTCAGAGAACAGAAGCATTGGAACTCACAGGCTCTGGAAGAAATATCCTCAGACGTCGGGGCCAATTACACTGCCTTGTAGGGTAGTGAATCTCGGGATTGAAGATGGGGTAATGCCTAGCTGGAAACTGGCTTCCTGGTGTGTCCTGAATCAAGAGGCTGGTGGCCTGAGATTGTGCTGCTTCAATAGGAATGTTGTATCTGGATCTGGGGACATGGTTCAGCCACTGGGGTGCTTGCCTTAAAAGCCCAAGTTCCATCAGTCCCTTATTGAGTTTGTGCACATACAAACCCATGCCATATACATAAATACCACACAGCACACACATACACACAAACATATATCACACACACAAACACACACATACCACACACATACATGCAAACACACATTCATAAACACCATATACCACAAATGCCATACACACACACATGCACACATATATACACAAAAATGCACACATATATACACACAAACACACACTCACAAACCACATATACATATACAAAACATACACACATATACACATACACACACATGCACACACATACAAACACACATACACACACACACACACACACACACACACACAAACACTGGGACCTCAGCTGAGAGGAAGTCTGCCTCTCATATCATAACAGTGTAAGCTTGTCCCTGCCTGCTGCCTGCTGCCTGCTGCCTGCTGCCTGCTGCCTGCTGCCTGCTGCCTGCTGCCTGCTGCCTGCTGGAGGGGACAGGAATCTTGCTAGACTCCCATGCTCTATAGACTTGACTTTGGTGCCCAGCCTGGGGTAAACTGACCACTGCTAGGCTGCTGCCCCACACTCTGGTCTGACATGAACCAAAGCCAGTCCCATGAGCTTGTTTCCTGACATTACTGTTCAAAGAAAGAACAAGAGAGTGACAGCCCAGGAGCCATGTTGTCTTGTGGCCTTGTGACTGTCTGCTGGGGTTTCACATTTTCGGAGGCAGTTCAGCTCTCCTCCTGGACTGCCTCAGGGAACTGCAGGCTTGAAAGCTCCCCTTGGGGTTCAGAATAACAGAAGACAAATGTTCACCACACACCGGCTACTGGCCCCATTTAGAAAGTCCCAGTTCCATTTTAAATATGTATTTAAAATTTTTTGTGAGAGGCCATCTCAAGTTTCCCAGGCTGGCCTTAAACTTTCGAGCCTCCTGTCTCAGCTTCCTGAGTCTCTGGGATCGTAGGTCTGTGTTACCAGCCCCAGCTCATAATTAGCATTTGTATAAAAGATGCTAGATTATACCTTTAAAGTCCTAAATTGAACTAAAGAGTATATAAACGCAATGATAATTTTCTGATGATTGATGCTAAATTCCCTCTGTAGAGAGACTCTCGCTTGTGCACTGTGTAAAAGCATTCAGCTGTCAGTAAAAAAGCCCTTAGCCAATGAGCTGTGGCAGGAAATGGGAGGTGGGAGTTCCAGGAGAGAGGAGGGTAGAGAATTATGGGAAAGAGTCAGAGGCAAGAGATTCATTCTCTTGGACAGAGGGGAAGAATATGAACCTGCAGAGAGGTAACTAACCAGTAGAACTTAGAATAAACAGGATTATTGAGCTAGGAGCTGGTCATGGAACAGAGCCAAGGCTATGGCTGAACATTTATTAATAAATAATTAGTCTCGGAGTCGTTATTTCTGGGAACAAAGCAGTCAGGGGGCAAAACCCCAGAGTAACAAATGGTGCCCCACACTGGTCACTGAATGTAACTCAGTTCTTCCCAACAACTTTGTTACCCATAATAACGACTCTGGGGCTTCTTTTATATGAAATAATTCCTAGGCCAATAACACTGACTCTGTTCCCTGAGTGTGTGTGTGTGTATGTGTGTGTGTGTGTGTGTGTGTGTGTGTTCATACTTGTGTAGAAAACCAAAGATTGATGGTGTGAATTTTCTTCAGCAGGTTTCCACAATCTTCTATTATTTTATTATTATTATTGCTGTTGTTGTTGTTGTTGTTACATATTTTTGGAGATAGGATCTCTCACTGAATCTGGAGCTCATAATTCAGCTGGCCTGGCTAGTCAGTTAGCCCCAAGGATTTTTCTGTTTCCATCTTCCCAGAGCTGGGCTTACAGGTCGAGCTGCCTCATAGGGTCCTAAAGGTATCGACTCAGTCCTTATGCTAACACTTCACCAACGTAGCCATCTTCCCAGCCCCCCCCCAAAAAAGCTGTTTTGTCCCCCAACTAAGTAGGGCTCAAAAATCCAGCCCCCGAGCCCTCACTGTCTCCATGACAACCGGTTGAGCGGGGACCACCCAGCTGCTATGTGGTCAGAGTCTTAGCGTGCAACCCGGACTCTCAACAGCATCAAGTTAAACTCCTCCGTGGACACAAATGTTCCACTTTAACCATGGTGAGGCCCTGAAACAGCCTGATTCAAGGTCTAGTCGGTAAAAATAGACCTGTAGTTTTGCCCTCTTTCCTTGAGGGTTGGGGTGAGGGAAGGGATGGAGCTGAGAATGAATAAAACAGCTTCAAGCCTCTGAGGATTGTGCAAGGTGTAAGGGCGAGTGTGGCGTGTTCCCGCTGGGCTGGCAGACCTCCCACTCTGACTCAGAAGTAGGGAATTCACTCTGGTTTCCCTCTCTGGCTGCCTCCTTTGATCAGCTACAGGGCAGGATGCATGCTGAGGCACTGAAATTTGGGTGACATGTCACACCAGGGGAAAGGCAGCCACTCACAGGCTGAGTCATGGCTCTGGTGCAGGTACTGAATGACACACACTCCAAAAAAAATGCAGAGCTGTCTGCCAGGTTGGGGCTGGAGCCACTGGGGAACTGGGTGTCCGGGTGACCTGACACGCCCTGGAGATGTGGAAATCCTCCATGTGCAAAAGGAGAATGGAGACCTAACCTCAGACCTAGTCCGTAAGAAGAATCAATCTGATTTGATTGATTACACCTGTAACCTCAGCCCTGGGAAGGTGGAGGCAGGAGGATCAGGAATTCAAGTTATTTCTCAGTTTAAGGCTAGCCTGAGCTACATGAGATCTTGTCTCAGTGAAATAAAAGACAAATAGCAATAAATGCAAAAGCTTTCCTGAGGCTAGTGGGATGGCTTAGTTGGGAAAAGCCCTTGGAGTGTAAACCCAAGGGCTACAGTTCAGCCTCTGGAACCTACAGTTCAAGGAGAGAACCAGCAACCAGAAGCTGCCCTCTGACCTCCATTTGCATACATTGTGAACTCATATGCCAATAAATAATTAAACATATAGGTTAGTGAACTGAAAAAAACATCAGCAGAGATCTTGGTGGACTCCCTGGGTCTATAATGCTTCTGATCTCTCCTTCAGTGGTTGTCCTTGACGATGTCTGCAAGTTATTCCTTGAAAAGGAGGAGCTGTCAATCACCAGGCTGGTGACCCGTCCCCTGGGTATGTGAAATGTCAAATGGAGATGACTCGGGTCACCCTGTCAGCCTGCTTATTCTATTGACACATTGGTAACACTGCCTTCCTCCCAGGCTAACTGGTCAACCCCAGAGGTAAGGTATCACCCTCTGCTGTCCGCGGTGAAATAGGACCAGTGGTTGGCACTTTTGCAATAACAGAACAGAGGAGCCCTTCATCAGCGACCATGTCACCAGCACCAGTGTCCTGCCTCGCCTTTTACCTCCCAATGCTCAGCTGCCTTAAGCTGTGCAGAGTTAGGGAGAATTTGGGGATGGGCAGTGAGTGATGACCTGCTTGATGATCTATACACAGATGGAAGTAGCGGCAGGCACAGCAAGCTCCTATAATTGTAGTGATGTGCTTATCATTTTATCCCAAGGTGGCCGTCACACTAACTTACTCACCTATGCTACAGGAATCTTGTCTTATAAGTGAGGATTCCGGAGGTTTTATAATCTGACCGTGGTTCATAAGCATGAAGCTGGAGTTCACGCAGGAAGGTGGTTCCCAGAATCCACCAGGAATTTTTTTTTTTTTTTTTTTTTTTTTTTTTTTGCCAGTGCCTATCACGGACATTGTGAGTGAGCAGACCAGAGGATTGATCCTGACTTTCTCTCCTCCTCAAATACTCTTTACCACATTTTTGTCGTTGTTTTGTTTTTGCGATCTTTTTTTCCCCCACACTGTATTCCCATCGTGTCTGGAACTCACTATGCAGACCATGCTTGCCACGAGTTCACAGAGATCTGTTTGCCTCTGCTTCCCTAGGGTTAGGATTAAAGGTGTGTGCCACCATGCCCAGGCACCATTGCATTTTGAGACAGCCTTTGACTGGGACCCGGGTCTCCCCAGTAGTCTGGCTCACTGGGAAGTCTCAGGGATCTGTCTGCTTCCCAGTGCTGGAATTACACGTGCACCTTACCATAACCAAGTTTCTCACGTGGTTCTGAGAATCGAATCCAGGTTCTCAAGCTCATGAGGCAAACACTTTACTGACTGAGCTTCTTCCTCAGTCATCTTTTGTGGTTCTCTAGAAGAACTCTCCTTTGCCCTTTGCCCTTTGCCCTTTGCCTTCTACTGTCTGTGAATTAAAGGGGCCTAGTCCATACTCATCTTACCCTCTGCAATACTTGAAAAGGATAGTCTATCAGAACTCCTCCTGGGTGAAAGGCTCTTCCCCTGTGGAGTTGCTTAGCAGGGTCTGCTGGGGCTGTGTCCCCATCAAGCACAAGGGGCCTTTCTGGGGCGGAGTGTGGGATCTGCAGGTGAATAGAGACAAAAACTAGAAAGGAAGTGTGGAAGGTAGGGGTGGCGGGTTGGTGATACTCGGCCCTTGGGAATCCTAGTTGCAGTACAAAGGCCCGATTCGATTCTTTGTCCCCCCTTTGACTATGTGGCCATCCCAGTGCTTCCAAGAAGAGAACACACACACACACACACACACACACACACACACACACACACACACACCTGAAATGAAGTTACACCACCTGGGCTCACAGTTCTTTCCCCAAAAGCCATAAACCATCTAAGGAAAAACATGATGTGACTCCCATTTGCATGAGGGACCCTTTTGCACAGAGGTCATCCCATAGGATGACACTGGTTAAAACACAGAACAGCTGCTCCCAGCTGTGCAGCCCTGATGCATACATTTCTTGCATCCAAGGCTCAGAGAATAATTTCAGAGGAGGAGACTGAGAGAGTGTAAGATGCAGAGGGCAGGGAAAGAGTGCTATGAGATCCAGTCTCCTAGAAATGACTGGCAAGCTCCTTCGCAACATTGTAACAATCTGGCTGCGGAGACCTGGGCAGTAACAACATCAATAGACATGCTAATGTGGAAGGGGGAAATCTCACTGGGCACTGTCCCTAAACAAAGAACTACAGGCAGCTAATGATCGTTGTGGAGAGAATTAGTCTTCCCCAGGGATGAGCCCTTTAATTGGTTATTCAATACCCAGTGGTCAGCTCTGGAATCATGTACATACAAGCAACAGTAAATGGACTCAGCAGGTAGCATTTGTATATTTATGTATATATGTGCAAAAATAATGATTAGAGAAAAGGGAGCCTTGTACTGGAGAGGGGGGTGAAGTGGGGAATGTAGAGAAAGGACACAGTAGGGTTGGAGGGAGGGAAGGGAGGAGGAAAATGATGTAATTATATTTTAACTAAAATATTAAAAATAGAAAGAAGATATGGGAACTGGGGACTCTCTCACCATAGATCTGGTTTCCTCTCACACCTATCGAATGTTGATTTTTTTTCTGGTTCTGTTGTCTTGTTACTGTTCCCTCCAGCTTATGTTTGTTTTTTAGACGGGGACTCACTATGCAGCCCAGATTTGCCTGGAACTCACAGTCCTCCTGCCTCAGTCTCCACAGAGTGGCAGCTTAAGGTGAGCTCCGCCACAATGGGCCACTCTTGGGAGACACGGGACAATTTATGGAAATCACCTTTGTTCTCCCACCATGGGTTTCCTGAGGCCTGAACTCAGGCCACCGGGTCTAGCATTGGGTATCTACTGAGCCATGTTGCTGACCCCACTCTTGGCTTTTTAAAGATGTGTTTTTCATTATTTTTAATTACATGTCTCTGCGTATATCTGTGTGGGTGTCCTCAGAGGCCCAAAGCTGGAGATACAGGCGGTGGTGAGCTGCCCGACATAAGAGCAGGAACCAAACCCTCTTCCTCTGCAAGAGCAGCAAGTCCTCTTCAACTCTGGGCTCTCCCTCTAGCCCCAGCTCTCGGACTTATTAACAGCCTTCCTATGCCCAATCCAACCATCAAGCAAGGTCAAGGGGGTGGCAGTCTCTGTAAGTCTTGGTAAGACTTCCACCTATATCCCTTGTCTTAGTCAGGGTTTTTATTCCTGCACAAACATCATGACCAAGAAGCAAGTTGGGGAGGAAAGGGTTTATTCAGCTTACACTTTCCACACTGCTGTTCATCACCGAAGGAAGTCAGGACTGGAACTCAAGCAGGTCACGAAACAGGAGCTGATGCAGAGGCCATGGAGGGATGTTTCTTACTGGCTTGTTCAGCCTGCTCTCTTATAGAACCAAGAATACTAGCCCAGAGATGGTACCACCCACAAGGAGCCCTCCCCACCTTGATCACTAATTGAGAAAATGCCTCACAGGTGGATCTCCTGGAGGCACTTCCCGAACTGAAACTCCTTTCTTTGCAATAACTCCAGCCTGTGTCAAGTTGACACACAAAACCAGCCAGTGTATCCCTCTTGCTTCCACATTTGCTCTGTGTCCACACCCTCAGGTCCTAAGGCATTAGCGCTTAGGCTCCCTGCTCCTAACTGAGGCTGCTCTCCAAGCTAACAGCCACCCAACAGGAACCCTGCTTGAAATATTACCTTTGGTTCATTTCACAACACTTCTACAAATGAAGAAACTGAGGGAGAGAAGTCATTTCCCTATGACCATCTGCTGGCAAGTGGCGGGGCTAAAGGTCCAGCTGCCTAACCACAGGTAGACGGTACTGTAGCAGGAATGGTGGAACCACAAAAGCATCTCCTGCAGGAGGACCTGATTGAGGACTGCCTGAGAGACCAAGGATTGCGGGCACAGACAATGCCAGCCAATCAGGAACTGCTGGTTAGAAGAGATGCTTGCTTGGGACCAATGGGGCATGGGTGGAGGGTTTTAAAGGAGCTTGCGGCAGTGCTCACATGAGCTTGCTGTGGTGTTTCTCACCTGCTCCCGGAGTCTGTGTCATTGGCTCTGCACGACCTCCCTCACCTCCAACCCCCAAAGGCAGGGAGGGTCAGGCCGTGAGTGGTCCAGAGCACAGGCAAGACACTCAACCTCCTCTCTCTGGCTGATGCCTTGGACTCTCAGGTCTTGTGGTCCTCAGCTATTGTTTTGTTTGTTTGTTTGTTTTGTTTTGTTTTTTGTTTGGCAACTGCAGTGATGAACTCAGATTCCCAGATAAGAACATTCCCCTCTGGCCTTTCTCCACAGTCTCAGATCCTCAGAAACTAGATGGCCTCACAGGCCCTGTGATACCCTCAGACCTCTCTTCCGAGGGGGCCCTCGATTTTCCAGCTGCCAGGTTGGTCACCGCTGAGTGGGTCGCAGTAGACATCCTCTCAGGGTTTGTCCTGATAATGGATCCTCTGTCTAAGGTCAGGCTCCTCTCTAGGGAGAAGCCCGTACCTCAGAACCATCCAATCAAAGGCCCCCACCATGGAGTTCTCTTTGGGAGATGGAGTCCCATGGGACTAGGTGAGGCTCCCTCTCTCCATCTCCCCATCTTCTACTCTCACCATTGACATATCCAAGCTCACCCTAATATATGTGCACACTGTGGCCACCTAACCCACATTCCAAGAGTCCAGCCTAGCACAGAAGTCAGATAAGAGCCCTGGCTTGGCCTTGTACAGTGTGGAGACTCAGGCAGGGTGCAGAGTCTACCTTTTCCAGAATCTATTTTCTTAGCCACCTGGTATTTTTGACTCTTCTGTCTTTGGCATTACTGTGCTAAGCGGTCTGACTTGTATCTTCAGGTCTCCCAGGATACCTACTCAGAACCAACTCTGTTATCACATCCCTATGGCCCTCAAAGTATGCTGGACTTTGGGACCACCTCAAATACAGGTTCATGAGGCATATGACAAACAGACCCAGGAGAATTCTTGTCTGTGTGGATCTCCTAAGGAATGTCCAGGGGCTGGACTCACAGTCCAACCTGTCCTATGGCTCAGATCCTTGTGCCTTCTGTGCTGAGGTACCAGAAGCTTTCTGACAGCCTCTGGCCTCTCCCTGACCCCCACCTTGTATCTGGGTAGCTCCCTTCCTATAGGAAACTGGCACCCAAGCCTTCCTGCGTTTTGCCTCACACTTCTGTCTTCCATGTCTCTGGCTGCACCGTGCCCACCCATCCCTGCCCCAAGTCACTGCAGTACAGGAGAGCATCTTTGGCCAATGAGGTAGCATTGTTGTCCTTGGAACAAGGCTCACCCTCTTCCCCTTAGACACCTCGTCCAGGAAGTTCTGTACTCAGACCAAGATCTATAAAGAATGAGGACGGTGAGCTTTTGACAGAGCCACCTAGACAGCTAGGAGAAGACAGCCCACCTCATCCCACACACAGTATAGCTTACCTAGCTCAGCACACCCAGCTCAGATCACCCCCCTCAGCCCAGACACATTGCAGCTCTCTCTCTCTCTCTCTCTCTCTCTCTCTCTCTCTCTCTCTCTCTCTCTCATCCAGTGACTCTCAGTGGTTCCAGATTTGTGGGGACTCAGACTGACCTAAGACTTTATCAGAGCTCTGATATAAGGACAAAAGGAACTTTGGTTCTGTGTTCTTGTTCAGGAGGAGACTTGACAAGGCCAGTCTAGGGCTGGAGCAAGTGACTCAAAGGAGTTACGGATGTGGCTTCTGGTGACCCAGCTCTTTTCCCTGAGCTGTGGTCCTAAGTCAGCAGTGCCTGTGATATCCTGTGTTCTCTTTGTCAGAGTTGTCTGACTTAGCTTTCTGCTGACCTTGGCTGTTTTCTCCTTGAAAATAGTATATAGGATGCCATATGTATGTATGTATGTATGTATGTATGTATATTTTACTTTATGTGCACTGGTGTTTGGCCTGTGAGTATGCCTGTGTGAGGGTGTCAGATTCTGGAGTTATAGACAGTTTAGAGGCTTCCATGTGGATGCTGGGAATTAAATCTGGGTCCTGTGGAAGAACAGTCAGTGCTCTTAATGACTGAGTCACTGCTCCAGCCCCAATGCTGTACTTCTTAATAAAGTTGCTTAGCATAAGTCATCAGCTTCTGTGAGACCTCCTGGTCCCGGCTATTGCTTTTGTCTTCTTTATTTCTTCATCTCCGGTGCTTCCACTGTGGCCCTCCCACGGGACCCTTTTTCCTGTGGCTTTGGGCTCAGATTCCTTCTACTCTCTTCTCCCTGCCTTCCTACTGGTCTCTATGCTAACGAAGTAAGAGTGACAGGTCCTGTGGGCCACCGTCCGTCCGTGGACCACCCTCGGTTCACCACAGAACAAAGCAAACACTGATGTGTAAGACGTGGGGGATGGGGGGACTGAGAGGGGGGATGTCTGGGCTAGGGGAATGACTCAGTGGGTAACACATTTGCCTTGCGTGCTTGAGGGCCTGGGTTCAGCTCCCAGAATCCACATAAATGCCAGATGTTGTAGTGTGCATCTAGAATGTCTGCACACCTACAAGGAGAGGAGCCAACGGGAGGCTCCATCTACCCTGGTCTACACAGGGGCAAACAGCAAAGAGAGCCAGCCTGCAAGGGAGCAGAAAGGGAAGGACGCATATGCCCACACAGAGGCCACGGCCGTGAGCACCCCGGAGCTTCAATGTGAGAACACCTCTCCCCCCAAAACAGAACTGAAGGTTGGCCTTTCTACCACCAGTGTGGACTGTTAATTAAAAAGTAAAAGAGGGGGCTGGAGAGATGGCTCAGCCTTTAAAGGCTAGTCTCACAACCATAAAAAGTAAAAGAGGTGCCGGGCAGTGGTGGCGCACTCCTTTAATCCCAGCACTTGGGAGGCAGAGGCAGATGGATTTCTGAGTTCGAGGCCAGCCTGGTCTACAGAGTGAGTTCCAGGACAGCCAGGGCTACACAGAGAAACCCTGTCTTGAAAAACGGGGAGGGGGGGAGTAAAAGAGGTAAGAGAACTAAGTTAAACCTCAAGTAAAAATGAGGTCACTGCCTTCACCCAACAAGAAGAAAAATGGTGATTTTGAAATTTTGATATCCAAAGAGTGACTGGACCCAGGGTAGAGAGTGGCCCTTAAAACCTGTAAATCAAATACAAGCAATGACGAATACACAGACAGAATCTAATCTAGAGAAAGGACCACAATGTTCCTGAAGGAACTGGAGCTTGGTGTGTTAGCTGAGGCCCTGCCACCCTCCAGGGCTGTCCTAGACTCTGTGGATGCTGACCACCTCAGCCAGGTGGCTCAGGTCACTGCCCAGTGGCTCACAGTGATATCATTTTGCCACTGCCCAGACTGGGGATAAAGAACTGCCTTGGATTCAAGCTTATTTTCCACTTTTTTCGTTGTTCCCCAACTAGTGGCTGGAAGCTTCTGGAAGGTGGCAAAGCTTGGCTGAGCGGGAGGCGATACGGAAAAAGCATGCGCAGAGAGATTCTCAAAGAGCGCAGGGACTCCGACTCACACCAGACCTGCACGTCCTTTTCTGGACGTTAGCCCTCTGCTCAGGGCAGAGAGGCGGCTCTCCAGAGAAATGGCCCTAGGACATTCCAGAAGGTCCCTGGTGGTGAGGAAGGGGGGTTCTGTCTGTTGGCATTTAGCCTAGGCTCCATTTCAGACCTGGGCGGGTTCACTCCTCCTTACGCAACCTGATGGTCCCCCGGCTCCGGGGACGTCACCACATTGATGCTGAACTCAGTGCAGACACCCGATCAGCATAGCGAGCCACAGCCCAGAACTCCTGGACCCAAGCCTCCCGAGTAGCTGGGACTTCAGGCATGGGTCACCATGCCTAGACTAAATGCCAACACTGTCTCTTGCACTTTGTGTAACAAATTGAAGTCAAGACTGATACGGCAGTTGGAGAGATGGTTCGATTGGTAAAAGTATGTGTCTCAAAAGCAAGAAGACCTGCGTTCCACCTTCAAAACCCGCATTAGAAACGTCGATACATCGTTCTAATTCCAGGACTTGGGGAGCAGGACAAGTGGATCCTCAAGGTCTGATAGCCAGTCGGTATAGCCTAACAGGCGGGTTCCTATTGAGAGGTCTTGAAAAACAAGGTGGATATCTCCTGAGGAATGACCTTCGCCTTTTCATTCCCCATGTATACATATGCAAATAAACATAATTAAAAAAAAAACGAACTTCACACTTTCAAAGGCTGTATACATACACACTTGTTAAAGCAAACGAGAGTCTGGGGACATGTTTATTGAGTAAGAGTGCTTGCTGTTCAAGCAGGAGGACCTGCGTTTAAAACCTATTCCTTATATTAAAAACCAGGCACAGCTGCACATGCCTGTACCCCCAAACCCTCAGGGTTGTGGGATGGAAACAGGCAGATCCCCTCAGCTCACTGGCCAGCCAGCCTCATGGAAACAGCCACTTTCTGATTTAATGGGACTGTGTCAAGGAAACAAGACAGAAAGTGACAGAGGAAGGCGCTGGGCATTTTCTTCTGGTCTCTGGTGTGAAACACACTCTCCTGTAGGCAACACACAGACACACACATGGGCACCTTGACCCTTCACCCCAACCCTCATTGCAGGCCCAGCCCCTGTGTTGCTAAGTGTCCGTCCATGCGGCCATCATGCCTGGGCTCCGGGGATCCTTCTTCACATGGCCTGTCCTGGCTTCTCAAGCTGACTGAGTCAGAAGACAATGGCACAGGTACCACACATTCCTGTTGACTGGCCAAAGGAACATGGTTTTATGGTGTGTGTGGGAGGGGGGTGGGAAGTTTGGACATGCCGCAGGGCTGGGATGGTAGGAAACCCAAGGTCTTCACCGTGTAGGTTCCTCCTCTCGCAAAACAATGGCACAGTGGATGGTCTCGTGAGGGAGAATTGCTGGTGGCCCTGTGCTTTGCTCCCGTTACCTTCCAATGCAGGGCTCCACACCTCCCAGCAGCAGGGGCACTGTGCAGTAGTGGATGAGCACCCACTCACACCTGTGCTCCCTCCCACACACGCACTCCCTCTGTACAGTTCAGAGAGAGCCAACAGGTATACAAAACAGGACTTAGCCTCCTGTTGGTGGTACACGCCTGTATTCCCAGCACTCAGGAGGCAGAGGCAAGTGGATCTCTGAATTCCGGGCTAGCCTCGTCTACAAAGCAAGTTCCAGGACAGCAAGGATTACGCCAAGAATCCCTGTCTTGAAAAACCCAAGTAAATAAACAAACAAACAAGTAGTTAGATAAATAAATAATTAGCCAGAAACGAACTGAACACATGCTGGAGTTGTAAACAGCTTAATTTATTTATTTAAAAAAAATAATTATTTTATTTTCAGACAGGGTCTCACTATGTAATTCTCGCTGCTCTGGAACTCTATGTGTAGACCAGGCTAGCCTCAAACTCACAAGAGATCTACCTGCTTCTGCCTCCTGAGTACTGGGATTAAAGGCATGCTCCACCACAAACAACAATAATTAAATGTCACAAAATAAAGAATAACTTCAGGTGTATTTTGATAATTTTAATCTTAGCTATTTATTATCTTGTGTCTTGGTTGTAGTGATTTTTTTTTAATTGTCTATTATGTATACTGCATTCTGCCTGCATGTGTGCCTGTGGGCCAGAAGAGGGCACCAGATCTCATTACAGATGGTTGTGAGCCGCCATGTGGTTGCTGGGAATTGAACTCAAGACCTCTGGAAAAGTAGGCAGTGCTGCTCTTCACCACTGAGCCATCTCTCCAGCCCTATAGTGAATAGTTTTGAAGACAAATAGCCTTTTGAGAACACATGTAAAATTAATATATTGGTCTTTTACCCCAACATTGACTTACATACTGATGAAAAATGTTTTTATATAGTCACATTTACATAATCACATTAGTTTATTATGTTAATAAAGCATAGAAAATATCTTAAATTTTATTTTATTTAAAAGTGTGTGTGTGTGTGTGTGTGTGAGAGAGAGAGAGAGAGAGAGAGAGAGAGAATGCAGTACCCACAGAGAGAGAGAGAGAGAGAGAGAGAGAGAGAGAGAGAGAGAGAGAGAATGCAGTACCCACAGAGGACAGGAGAGGGCAGACAGATCCCTTGGAACTAGAGTTATAGGCAGTTGTAAGTGGCCTGGAATGTTTGCTGGGAACTGAACCGGGGTCTTCTGCAAGAGCTGTAAGCATTAGTAACTGTGGAATGATGTCTCCAGCAGACCTGTGTTGGTTCTTTCCAATCATTGGAGCACTGTCAGCTGAGTGATTTCAGACTGACACATGTGTGCAGGTGTGCCTGACCACCCATGTACACTCCTGTGGAGGTCACATGTCATGGTCAGGAGTCATGCTGGGTCTCTTACTAAACCCTAGCTCACCATTTCAGCTACACTAGCTGGTCAGTGAGTCCCATACCCAACCCCCACCTGTCACACACTGCTGTTCTGGCTTTACGTGGGTGCTTGGGATGCCAGCTGTGGTCCTCCTGCTTGTGCAGGAAGGACTCGAGCCAACTCCCGGCCCACAAGGTGACTTAGAGTTTTTATGGATTTATGTTATTATTCATTGTGTGTATATGTGTGTGTATCTGAAAGTGTGTGTGTGTGCGCGCGCGTGGGTGCCTGCCTGTGGTCCAATAAAAGACCATCTGATCCCCTTGAGCTGGACTTACAGGCAGTTGTGTGCTGTTCCACACAGGCTCTGGGACCTGAACTTGGGTTCTCTAGAGGAGCAAAGTGTTTGTAAACACTGAGCCTTCTCTCCAGATGACACAAATTTCTGATGTCTCCATTTACAGCTTTTGGAGTGGGCTGTTTTCCTGACTACCACGAAGCAGTCTCACTGGTGTTTTCTGACTTTGTACTGAGAGTTCTCAACAGGATTTGTCTTCCTCGGGCATTTTGCACACTCCTCACACACAGCCCCCCTACACACACTCCCCCACTCCTCACAATACACACTCCCTGCACACAATACTCCTCACACACATCCCTCACACACACACAGCCCCCCTACATCCCACACATACTCTCCCCCCCACATTCCTCACACACAGTCCTTACACACACATATACTTTTCCACACACAGCCCTCATATACAAGCCTTGTACACTCCTTGCAAACGCTTTCCTCATGCACACACACTCTTCACGTGCACAGCCCTCACAAACGAACCTTGCACACTCCTCACACAGTCCTTGCACACTCCTCATGCACACTCCTCACACAAACGTCTCACACAGCCCTCAAACACTCCTCATGCATACTACACACACACACACACACACACACACATTCACACACACACACACACACACACACACACACACACACACTCTTATCCCTCAGAGGTTTCCATGCAGAGGCAGGGACACAGGCGGAGTTACAAATAAACAAGCAGTCACCAGCATGATGAATAATCAAATTCCCACAAACACCCTCCAACTCCCTCCCCAGCCAGTCTCTCCCTCTTCTTCTTCCTCCTTTCCCTGGTAGAGACTGCTGAGTCTGGGTTCTGTCCCTTTCCAGTTTGCTTTCCGTATATAATTCCTCCATGCTTTTGTGTTGCCTGCTCTCTAGTTCCTTAAAATCACCTTAAATTTGCCAAGTTTATGGATTAACACTAATTGATGTTTCTGTATGTACACAAATACACACCTCCTATGTTACATTTTTTAGCACAATTGCATTTGTAAAAGCTTCAGAACAACTTGCATGCCTAATAGTGAACTGTCTAGTGACTGAGTTAGGAAATGTTGGTACAGCCAGTATCTGGAGCGCTGTGTGTGTGTGTGTGTGTGTGTGTGTGTGTGTGTGTGTTGGGGGGCATCATGTGTGTGGAGCCATGAGTGTGGAGTACCATGTGTATAGAGCACAATGTATGTGCATGTATGTGGAGCGCCACATGTGTGGAGCACGTGTGTGGAGCACCATGAGTGTGGAGCACCAAGTGTGTGGAGCACCATATGTATGGAGCGCCAGGTTTGTGGAGCATCATGTGTATGGAGCACCAAGTATGTGGAGCACCATGTGTGTGGTGCATCAAGTATGTGGAGCACCACGTGTGTGGAGCACCATGTGTGTGTGGAGCGCCAGGTTTGTGGAGCATCATGTGTGTGGAACATCAAGTATGTGGAGCACCAAGTGTGTGGAGCACCATGTGTATGGAGCACCAAGTATGTGGAGCGCTATGTGTGTGGAGCACCATGTGTGTGGAGTGCCATGTGTGTGGAGTACCACGTGTGTGGAGCACCACATGTCTGGAGCACCATGTGTGTGGAGCACAATGAGTGTGGAACACCAAGTGTGTGGAGCACCATGTGTATGGAGCGCCAGGTTTGTGGAGCATCATGTGTATGGAGCAGCAAGTATGTGGAGCACCATGTGTGTAGAGCACCATGTGTGTGGAGTGCCTTGTGAGTGGAGTACCACGTGTGTGGAGCACCACATGTCTGGAGCACCATGTGTGTGGAGCACCATGAGTGTTGAGTACCACGTGTGTGGAGCACCACATGTCTGGAGCACCATTGTGTGGAGCACCATGGGTGTGGAGTACCACGTGTGTAGAGCAACACATGTCTGGAGCACCATGTGTGTGGAGCACCGTGTGTGGAGTACCATGTGTGTGGAGCACCACATGTCTGGAGCACCATGTGTGTGGAGCACCATGGGTGTTGAGTACCATGTGTGTGGAGCACCATGTGAGTGGAATGCCATGTGTGTGGAGTGCTACGTGTGTGGAACACCACATGTCTGGAGCACCATGGGTGTTGAGTACCATGTGTGTGGAGCACCATGGGTGTTGAGTACCATGTGTGTGGAGCACCATGGATGTTGAGTACCATGTGTGTGGAGCATCATGAATGTGGAGCATCATGGGTGTGGAGCATCATGAAGACAACGGCTGTGACTGCAAAGGTCAACAACACTTATGACATAACACGCTTAAACTTTAAATTACCAGGTTAAATTATATATATTACTTGCCAAAACAATTAGAATTCTGTCAAGAAAGACACATAGGAAAAGACAAATTATAATCTTAGGACGTAGACCATGCCTTCCCCCATGGTGAGCTAAACCACTCCATGAGCCCAGTTAAACCTTCCTGCCCTTAGATTGCTTTTGTCAGGTGTTTGTTGCAGCAACAAAATAGCAAGGGATATAGAAAATCATAAGTAATAAGGTATGCCTTCCCTTTGGGTTTCCCTCATTTTAAAAATTATTAGAGATTTATGTATTTCATAATGAAAAATTTTACTTATTTAGAATTTATTATTTTCCCCTGAAGACAGGGGAGATAAATTTCGGTGTAATTTAATTTGTAAGAGAATAGTCCCCCCCAATCTTTTGAAGGACGCTGCTTCTGGCTCCTACTTCCCAGCTCTGTGCAGTCGAAGATGAAAGAAAGCGGCCTGGCTCTCCGGGGTGCAGCCACAGATAAAGCACCAGGCTTTGCCTTATCAAGCAGGAGGACAACGTGATGAGAAGACCCCGCTGTCTTTGAGGCTTTTGTATCAAGTTCACACCCAGAATTCTGAAGGGAAAGCACCCATCATTGGTTCCCACACCACTGGGCACCACTACTGGCCATCGGAGTAAGATGAAAGCCACTCTAACCAGAAAGCCCCTCCCTCGTGCCTAGTGTCTGTAGACACAGCCTATAGAGAACTCTGCTTTGCCTAAAGGACCACAGGGTGGGGGGTTGGGGGCGAAGTGGACCAGCCTGGCTTCACACCCTCTTCATCTGTGTCCTTTGGTGTGTGTGTGTGTATGTGTGCGCACATAGGTATACGGAAAGTACACAGTGCATATAGATCAGAGGACAGTATCAGGCATCACCCCCACAGGCCCCATTTTGTGTGTGTGTGTGTGTGTGTGTGTGTGTGTGTGTGTGTTTGTTTAATATGGAACGCTTCAGGGTTTTGTGTGTCATCCTTGTGCAGGGGCCATGCTAATCTTCTCCGTATCATTCCAACTTTAGTATATGTGCTGCCGAAGCAAGCACTGGGCCCCATTTGTTAATGAGCCAGTCCCTTGCTGGCTTGGAAGTCATCAAATATGCCAAGCTGTCTGGCCAGTGAGCTCCTGTCCCTGCCACCCCAGGGTAAAGATAACAAGAATCAACTATTAGGCTCAGATTTATTTGCTTGTATTGGGGATTTCTGTACGGGTTCTGGGGAATCCAGCTCAAGCACGCTTGGGAGGCAAGCATTTTACTGATTGAACACCCCCCCCCGCCCCGCCCCTGCTCCTTCTGTGCCCACCTCACCTCCTGACTTGGATTTGGTCATGTGGGCAATGTGGATAACAGGAAGGGCAAGCCTGATAGAAACTTCTACTCCACCCCCACCTTCTTCCCTTCTTCCTCTCCTCCTCCCTAAGTCCTATGGTTAAACTCAGACACGTGAAATGTGCCCACAGGCTCACGTGTTTCAACACTTGCTTCCTAGCTGGTGGTGCTGTTTGGGGGGGGGGCAGTTGTAGAACCCTTGAGGCGGGTAGCATGGTTGTTGGTAGTCGCTGAAGGCCGGTCTCGGAGAGGGATAGCCCAGCCCTGCTTCCAGGTGGGGTTTTCTGTGTTCAGCAAGATGCGAACAAGCTGAGCAGGATCTTCTAGCACCACAGACGTTAGCAGCCATGTCATCCCCACTGAGAAACTCCCCACCAAAACAAATGTCCCTCCCTCAGGATGCTTCCCTCAGGAATGCAGTCATTGGCGACTGGTAATGTAAATGATATCCCAGAGGGGGATATCAGTGCTGAGCACTGAGGGATCAAGGTCAAATCAGGCACCGTCTTAGTCCTCAAGGTCAAAGAGGTCCACCCCTTCCCACAGAAACAGTGGCAGCAAGGCCCAGTCCATGTTCATCAGAAATGCAGACCCTTGGGCCTTGGGCTCACTGTGGATTTTAACAGGTTCCCCAGTGGACACACAGAGGGGTGTGGCAGACTGTCTACAGGGTAGACACTATGCACATGGGACACGCCCAATTTCTGCAGAGTGTAATTATGATCAGGTTTTGGGTTGGTGTTATTATTTGGCTTTCATGGACAGTCCCGGCTCATTACAAGTTCCACCCAGAGTATATGTGACTGTCACAGGATTCACGGGCACAGTCATGAGGACAGTGACTGCCTGGGGAAGTGGAAAGTCCCTGCAGCTGCCCTGCTCCAGCCTGGGAGACTGAGTGGAGGGAGGCCGCAGGGAGGGAAAGGAGCAGAAGAGGAAGTGGACATCTGTTCCTTCCGTGGCGCTACAGGTGGACAGTAGCTGCGCTGGAGCCTGAGAAAGCAGGTTTGGGAGAAGCACCTTCCTTGTCGTCTCATCTATGACATACACCCCCCTCTTGGGCTCTGAACACCAAGTGGCTCTCTGTAAACCACCTCCTGGCCCTGTGTGACACTTGTATATGGTCACTGAGCAGAGGAAGTCCTCAGGGTACCAAATGTGCCAGCAGCCCAGGGGCAGTGACTTCCATTTGTCCTCTGTACTCTACAGGAGGAAGGGTTCTTGGGACCGACATGAGATTTTATTATTTATTTATTTGTGTGTGTGTGTGTGTGTGTGTGTGTGTGTGTATTTGTGTGTGTGTTATGTAAATGTGTGTGTTGTATACATGTGTGTGTTTGTGTGTGGTATGGTATGTCCAAGCAGGATGACCGGACATGGAGATTGGGGAGACAGAGTGAGTGAGTTGTATTCCCAAACAGGAGGCTCAGTTGTGACCTGGACACAGTTCTGCTGGGCTCCAGAAGAGAGAGGCATCATCAGTGACATCTTAAACCAGGGTTCCCTTTCACCCAGTGCAGGTGGAGCATAAAAATACCCCCTGTGGGCATATTTCCTACAGAGGGGAGGGAGCTCTCAGTCATGGGAAAAGCTGTCTAAATAAAGACACGCCAGGGGAGGGACAGCGAGGCTTCACCAAGTTTCTTCACCCAGAGTCATCTGGGTGGACAATGTGCCAAGATGCCTCTGGGGAAACTGGAGGGAAGTGTCACCACCCTAAAGCCCATGGAGGGGGGAGGGGAGGAGTGGAGTGGGAGAGGAGGGGAACCCAGTGAGAGTGAAGCTCCTCAGTTTCTCCTTAGAGGAGGCCAAGAGGCCGAGCCAGCAGGGCAGTTGTGCCCATAGTGACATGACCCCCTCTCTGCAGAACTCCCACCCCCTCCTGCTTCCTGCAGCAGCCACTGGGGCACCTTGCCCATCCCACAACCAGCTTTATTTTCAAGCTACCCAAAAATAACAACATTTAATACGAGGCCTCTGAGGCTTTGGCTGTGGTCATGTTTCTAAATTCTTGACTCAAGGGCGGTAAATGAGAGCACTCCTCTCTCCTCTCTCTCCCTCTTTCTCTCTCTCCCTGTCTTCCTGTCTCCCCGCCTCCCCCTAGCTGGGCAACTTTTTCCCCTACCTTGAGATGTTGGGAGAACCCCAGCCAAGGGATCGGGGCTCAACGGGCCACAGGATATTAATAGTGGTGTTGAGATCACAACACAAGGCTCTTTGTACCACCATGTTCTGAGCTCTAGGGGTTGGGTGGGGGGAGAAGCTTCCAAACAGCCCGGAGAGCGTGCCAGCGTGGGGCTGTGTGTGGGGGTGAGTCCCGCCTTGCTGAGCGCAGCCACATTCTCCGCTCGTCCATTCCACATTCCACATTCCACGGTGAGGATCTATTTCCAGCGTTGCGAGTACACAAGCCACCCTATTCATTAAATGCATGCTGGGGAACATTCTTCCCTGCGGATGTTTGTGTGCTCCAGGAGCAAATGGGAGCAGCTTGCAAGCCAGGACCCCGGGCTCTGGGCCTCTGTCTTCTCCATGTGCTCTTCATTTCCATGTGCAGTAAATTCCTTCTTGTTGTTGCTAAAATGGGAGTAAGTATACCGTTCACTGAAGGCTGGCTCTGAGTGGCAGGCAACACTGGTTTGGAAATGAAGAGACCTGGACTGGAAAGATGATGATTCTGTGGGGGAAAATGTTTCCCCGCCAAGCCCGACATCTGACGTCAGCCCTCTGGACCCACCTGGTAGGAGGTAGAAGAGGCTGTTGTAAGTTCTGTGACTTCCTCACACAGACACACACAGACAGTAAAGGGCTGGAGAGATGGCGGCGCAGGACTTACAAATGCTTACTCCCCTCCAGAGGAGGCAAGTTTGGTTCCCAGCACCCACATCAGGCTCACAGACACCCCCAGTGTTAGCTCCAGAGGGCATGATGCCTCTGGTCTCCAAGGCTCCCTGAATTCACATGCAGGTACCCACACGTATACACACAATTAAAAATAAGACTTTATTTTTAAAAAGGAAATAAGGAGATTCAACTCTTGCTTTGAGGCTCTCTTTAAATTGGAGCGATTATCTTAATTAAACTACATTTTCATCAGGGGGCCAGTCCCTTGATGAGTTGAACGGAAGGAGCAGAACACGCCATTAATTTTCTACCAGTGGTATTTGGAGACCCAGGGGCATCGGGACACTGATTCACCGTGACAGGACTGAGCTGCACTTCTGGGTGACTGTGGTGAGCCTTGGGTGGCATTATGAGGGGTGTCAACCTCTCTGTGACAGTAACATTCATCTGCTCCAACAGAAGTTCTGTCACCCTCGGGAAGGGGCCAGGCTGAAGGCCATGTGACTTAGCAGCTGACACGAGCAATCATTCTCAGAAGTATGTGGCCCAACGTGAGTGCTGCCTACTGAGAACTAGGGTTTCAGAAATAGAAAGTTCAGGTCATAAGCCTACTGGGCGGGATCTGGAGTGCCAGGTGCTGGCAACAAGCTAGGGCCCCCAGGGGCAGCCCAGGGGCAGGTCATTCATTGCGTAAAGTCTAACCTGTAAGGGAAAAAAAATGGAAGGATTCTCTTAGCATTTGGAAACTGTAAAATAAAATCCCCAATAGCAGGAGCATTTTTGTTCTGGGGGCTTGTTCTCCTGCAAGATCTACTTCTGAGCTTCTGTTCTGTGCTTCCACAGCCATTGTGGTGTGTGTGTGTGTGTGTGTGTGTGTGTGTACTTGTGAGCATGTGGTATGTGTGTGTGTGGTGGGCTAGCCTGTGTATGTGTGTGATATACATGTGTACATGTGTGGGTGTGGAATAGAAGGTTATAAAATCTGTATACTATGAGTATACTCTGTGTGTGTGTGTGTGTGTGTGTGTGTGTGTATACATGTGGCATGTGTTTTTATGTATTGTCTTGTCTGTGGTAGGGTGGATGTGTGGTGTGTATGATGTATGTGTGCATGTGGAAGACAGGTATAGGGGACACAGGGGTATGAAATGTGTATGCGTGGTATATGGAAGGTATGTGTTGTGAGTTATGTGAGTGTAGCATGTGTATGTGTGTGAAGTATGTGTGTTGTGTGCTTGGTGTATGGGTTGTGTGTGGAGGGTATAAAAGAAGTGAGTTTTTCATGTCTTATGTGTGTATGTGTGTATAGTTTGGGAGAGGATGTAAAGTATGTATGTGTGTTGTGTGTATATATGTGTTTGGGGTGGAGGGAGCGTGGGGTATGTGTATGTATATTGTGTATGTGTGTATGTAGAGAGTATGAGATGTGTGTATGCATGTTTTACATGTGTGCTGGGGAGTGTAAGATATGTGTATGCATGTCGTATACATGCACTGGGGATATAGGGGTTTGGGTGTGTATATAGTGTGGTGTGTATGTGTGTTAAGGGTGGAGAGGGTATGAAGTATGGATGCTGTATATGCACGTTGTATATGCATATTATGTTTGCATATGTTGTGTGTTATATGTCATATAGGCAAGTTGTGCTGCAGAAAATGGGTCTTGCACACATTATTGGACTAAATGAGAAAAAGATGAGGAAACAGAGGCTTGCTGGGATGCAGTTGCCTCCCAGGTGGCCTACACCTACAGCTCCTACAGTTCCTGCTCTCTGAGGGTGTTGTCCAAGAGTTCTTGGCAGCACAAGTGGGCAGAATAAAACTTTGTGTGTCTGTGTATACATATGCATTTGTCTGGCTTGCATGTGGAGGCCAGAAGGTGTTGTCCTCAGGCCCCGCCCACCTTTTTTACTTTCAGACTGGGTTTCTCACTGTCCTGAAAACTCACCAAATGGCCTGGGCTGGCTTGCTAGGGAGGCCCAGGGACATGACTGTGATGGCCTCCCCAGTGCTCAGACTACAAGTGTGGACTGCCATACTCTGTCTTTTTTGGTTTGTTTGTTTGTTTGTTTGTTTTTTAAAGATTTATTTATTTATTATATATAAGTATACTATAGCTGTCTTCAGACACACCAGAAGAGGGCATCAGATCCCATTACAGATGGTCGTGAGCCACCATGTGGTTGCTGGGATTTGAACTCAGGACCTCTGGAAGAGCAGTCAGTGCTCTTAACCACTGAGTCATCTCTCCAGCCCCCGGTTTGTTTGTTTACATGGGTTTTTCCAAAGTGAATTGAGGTCTTCACTCTTGTGTGGCAAACACTTTACCACCAAATGGGCATCCTCCCCAGCCTGGGTTGTGGATTTTTTTTTGATGGTGGACAGGAAGCAAAGAGGACCAGAGATGGCCTTTCAAAGGCAAACTCCAATGCACCTCGAAGCAGTGTTATCAGCTGAGGATAAAGCATTTAACATGTGGTCTGTAGGGACATTTCACATTTGAACTGTTACAGGAATGAAATATTACAGACCCCAGAAGTTGCCCATCGCCTGATTCCTCTCTGGGCTGGTGGAGGGACAAGAGGACATCTGAACAGGTGATGTGGCAAGGGCAGGTCCTTCTGCTGGCTTTGCTTGCCCTCTGCACCATGCACCAGATGCCAGGAGCAGGAGACTGAGCTGCTGGAGGCCTGGCTTCCAGCTCTGGGTTACGCTTCTGGACAAGGCATGTGGGGTGGAGCCCATGCCCTCTGAGGAAAGCCCTGTGCTTACCCTCTGGTTTGCCTGCCCTCTGTCTAGGCCACGGGTTCGTGAAAGAAAGACTAACCTTCGCTGTATTACTACAGGCTCGCTGTGGCAGCCACTGCTGACTTTTTTGGGCTCCTTAGGAAGGAAGGGTTTATTTTGGCTCACATTTTGGGCATGGCATGGGGGGTGGTGTGCAGAAGCAGGAGGTGGCTGGTCATATCGCACTCACAGTCAGCAAGCAGAGAAAGATGAATGCTGGTGCGTAGCGCCATTTCTCCTGTATTTTGCTACCTCAGTGATCCCAACAGGGAAATCCTCTCACAGACAGACGCCCAGAGTTTGTTTCCATGGAGATTGTAAAGTCAATGAATGAAGCAACACTCCCGTGGGATGGTATTCATCCTGGAGCACGAAGGTCAGAATGAACCCATTTTCTTCTGCCCCATTTCCTATAAGTTCCTCTGAGGGTTGGGCTGAGGCTACCTCATGATCAGCCAGAGTTCCTCACGCACAGACCTCTGAGAGGCATCTCTAGCTTCGATTACTCCTCCCTTTGCTTGTGTAACAACACTTGGACTCCCCCCACCTCATTGAGAACTAGTCCCATACTAGTTCCGTCCCTCCATTCAAACCAAGATAGACACTTGGGTCAGCTCCCATCCATGGATCCATGCCTTCTTCATGTGGACTTGGAACTCTCTGAGGACCTGGCCCTTACCCTACTCCCTCTGCTCTGTCGCACAGCACAGCACCTGGGACACATGCGTAGCTGTGTCATGTGTGTTATACAACTGAGTCAGTGGGGGAGGGAACTGGTAAGTGGCATCTGTAGGCACACATACAAGAGCGTTCCCGCAGGCGGAAGGACTGAAGAAGGTCCCTCTGCCTGTGTATCCAGAGCAGAGACTGTTGTTTGGTTCCTGCCCATCAATTCTGTGTTAGCTTTGTCCCTAAATGGCATTTTTCGATCTATACCTCCTTCTCTTCTGGACCCAGAGCTCCTGGCTCCGTTCCCACCTTTGCTCGTTTTCTCCCGGATACTATTTGGTGTAACCTGCCCCACCCCTGCTGAACCTAGGGGTGGGGGCAAGAAACTTTCCTTTCTGTCCAAGGCATGTCTCAGCTTAGCAACACAGCATTCTTACACATTTACTCCACATGTGTCATCTTCACTCTCATAACCCTAGAGTCATCCTCACTGAACCACACCTTCCTTTCCACATCCTTGTATAGATACCCGCCCCTTCCTGTCCACATCCTTGAGTAGGGAACCACCCCTTCCTGTCCACATCCATTCATAGAGAACCGCACTTCCTGGTTCCTGCGTAAGGACCCGCCTCTTCCTGTCCACGTTCCTGTGTAGGGAGCCGCCCCTTCCTGTCCACATCCTTGAGTAGGTAGGATTCTAAGCCTAATGAGCCCTTTCTTGCAAAGATGTTATCTGCTCATTGCTTCCCTGTCACCCCCTGAGGGCACACCCTGAAAACAGGGCTAGTCTACTATGCTCCTTGCATAACCTTTATCAATGTTTCCACCATAGTGGACTCCCTGACATGCCACCATTATTCTGGACACACTTGGGTCCTGTGTCTCGCCTGTACACCTGTCTTGGCTTTGAGACATCCACCTTACCCTGCACTTTACACTTGATCTCTCATCATCTCTCATTGACTTTGAACTTTGCATAGAGCAGATTCTTCCTTCATCATCCCCCAAATACTTCATACTCTTTGTGTATGTGATTGTGTGTGTGTGTTTGTGTGGTGTGTGCACTTGCTACTGCAGATGTGTATTCATGGGTATGTGAGGTCATTGTCTGATATTGTCCTTTAATAGTCTCCTCCTTAATTTTTGAGACGAGGTCCCTCACCAAACGTGATGTTCTGATTGGCCAATGAAGTCAGTGCACTCCTCCTCTCAGGTCTGAGGTTATAGACACACGGCCTACGTGCCTGGTTTTTTACATAGGTGCGAGAACTTGAACCCAGATCCTTTTGCTCACCCTGCTTGAGTCAGCCCCTCGATGCTATCTTCCGCGTTACTTGATAGTTTTTCTTGCCCATTTGGTTCTGTCCTTTTCAGGAAGCCATCTTTTACACTTCCGCTTCACTTCAGCACATCCTTTCTGAACTGGGCTACCCCCCACCTACTCTTGTGTGTCATAGGCTGGATCTGCAACGTGGCATTCATGGAATTTTCAAAGCAGATTCTGAGTTCTGATTTTTATCTTGTGTTTCTTCCAGTGCCTGCTGGGGGTGGGGGGGGAGAGAACTACGGAAATGATGCAATATCGAGGACTCCTGTGGACTGATCTGCGCAGGTGGGGATTGTTCTAAGTGTCGGTTCAGAACTCTCATTAGTATCTTATTTATGAGAAATGGGGGGTTGTAGTATGTATTTTTGTTTGTGTTGGTGGCTGGCTCTAGTTTTTTGTTGTTGTGGGGTGTTGTTTTGAGATAGTCTTTTAATGTAGTCCACACTGTCTGGAACTCACTGTGTAGACCAGGCTGGCCTCAGACTCACAGATCTGCCTGCCTCTGCTTCTTGAGTCCTGGGATTAAAGGTTTAGCTCCACCATGCTTGACATGCGGGGGTTTCCTTTGTTTCTGCTTTTCCTCCTTGTTCTTGCTTCCTCTGTGGCTAGCTAATCTGTCCAAAAGTCTACGGGACTGCCGGGTCTTAAAAACTCATATCCAACATCTTTGGTGCCTCACAGAATGCATATGATAAACGTTGGCCAAATGAATTAGCTCACGAGACATCTGGTGCTTAGAATCCTTTGCATCGAAGATCTGCCTTTTCATTCTTGTACACGCAAACACTGACTCCTGCATGTGCATATGGAGGCCAGAAGTTGACACGGACTACTTCCTCCATTGCTGTCTACCTTATTTGTTTTTGAGGCAGGATCTCCAGCTGGACCTGGAGCTCACTGATTGTCTAGACTGGTTGACCAGAAAGCCCCTGGGATCTTCCTGCCCCCAACCCCACACCAGAGCTTACAGACATAGACCGCCATGACCAGCTTTAATGCCCGGATGCTTGGGTTCACAACTCAGGTCCTCAGGACTGTGTCACAGCTCCAGCCCCCACTTCCTCATTGTTAACTCCTAACTGGGGACCTGTCTGTGTTCCCTACTCCAAGCAGCTTATCTGTCCCATGTCATTGTCTTTCCTCCCTCTCTTGTCTCTATGGTGTCTCGTCCAGTCTCTTCCTATCCCCTTCAAAGTGATTATCTGGCTTTCAGAACATCCTCCTGTGAATGACAGCCCTATGATCTTTCATCGTACCCATTGGCGTTATCCTGTTTGCTACATTTCAGGAGACAATCCATGGAGAATAACCAGTGATGTGTAATTTATGAAATGACCTCTGCCTGCGCTAAGAAAAAAAATATTAACACATAAATGAGAGATGAGATCACAGCTCCATTTATTATTAGGATCTCGAGGGTGTCTGCACACACTTTATGAAACTCCTCTTATCTTCTGGCAGTTTCTAAGTCCAGGTGTGTGGCCCCTGGCCTGAGAGCAGACTGCACGGACTTTGAACCCCAATCGATACCTGTTCACAGGGCTGCTAATGGAAAGTAAGCAGTACTGTCACCTGACCGGACACTGTGTACTGTGGACTCAGTCCTCTGCATGCTTGGCGGGGACTGGGGAGCCTCTGAGAAAATCTAAATGCAGGTCTGGGAAGATCGCTCAGTCACTAAAGTATGAGGACCTGGACTTGGAACCCTGAAACCCATGTGAAAAAGCTAGGCATGGTGGCATACCCCTGACATCTCAGTACCAGGGTGAGGTCAGGGTCAGGTGCGTCCTGGAAGCCCACGGACTAGGGAGTCAGTAACAGATCATCTTAAAAATTAGAGTGGGGGGTGATATAGAGGAAGCTATCTAATGACCAGCTCTGACTGGTGCACACAGAGGCAATGCAAGGCAAGGAAGGAGGTGAGGTGGGGAGAAAGGGAAGGAGGGGAGAAAATGAAAAAGAACCTAAACACATGCTGGGAAGAGGAGGTAGACCTGCTCCGTCAAATACTTAGGTCCATGCACAGGTCACATGTTTTAAAGCTCGTAATCCTTGGTTCTCTGTGACAGCAATATCACACCTTACTCAGCACAGCCACTGCCACAACCGATTCATGAAGGCAAAACTGCCTAGCCAATGGGCCAGAAATATCATTGCTGTGAGTGTAATTCCTTTCTCCAGCTAGGGACCCCAGGCTAATCCTATTGGCTCTTCTGTCTTTTTTTTTTTCCTCGAGAAACCGGGAGGACAAAGACAACAGAAGCCCGTGATTCCCACGTTCATGCACCCAGAAGAAAGAATGGGGGTGGGCCAACCCATAGGCCAAAGGTCCGGATTTAGAGACTCTGCCTCACAGCACATCAGACCTAATACTTCCTGAACTTTTCACTCTCTATGCACGAGATGAAGGACCGAAAATTAATCACTCTCAAGCGTTCAAAAGAAGGGGGCGGGCTTCAAATTGTGAGACAAGCCTGCACACCACACATGGACACCACACCAACGCCTGTACGCCTTGGATGAGATAGATGTGTGCACAAGGAATCATGTCCTTTCCGGTGAAAGCACCCAACCTACTCCCCCTGGCATCCCCGAGGCAGGTGTGTGCCAGAGACTGCCCTGACAGGGCAGGCAAACGGAAGATGTGTAGACAGGGAAGGGCAGAGTAGCAATCTCCAGTTTGCTAAGATCTGAATCCTGTCACCTCTGATGTTGGTTTTAGTGTGCTTTTTTTGTTGTTTTGTTTTTGCTTTTATTACAAAAACAAATTCTAGATTAGGATCTCTGAGGCAGCCGTCTTCTTCGCTGAGCTGCCCCAACGTGTTCCCCATGGCACATCCCTTCTTCATTCTTTGCTCCTGCCAAGCCACCCTAATCAGGCCATGATGAGTCATGCCCCTGCTTCCAGTAGCTCCCACTGGCATCCTCAATCCCTTGAGTTTGGCCAGCGCAGCACCTCTGCTTCAGCGTTTGCATGATTGGGCAAGCGTCACAGTTATCACACTGTCCACCCTCCCTTCAGCCACACAGCAGCTGATTCCAGCAGTAATAATGTTCCCTATGCCCCGGGACAGACCGTTAGCTAGAGGTCGGTGAGCAAAATCCCATCTCTGTGTTCTGGGGTTGTTAGAACTTGGGCATACCTAAGTCAATCATAGCAGATATCTTCTTGGTCACAGAGTAGATATCAGAACCTAGCCAATGAGAAAGAAGATAAGCTCTCTCTCTCTCTCTCTCTCTCTCTCTCTCTCTCTCTCTCTCTCTCTTTCTCTCTCTCTCTTCCTCCCTCTCTCTCTTCCTCCCTTTCTCTCTCTCTCTCTTCCTTCTTCTTCTTCTTCTTCTTCTTCTTCTTCTTCTTCTCTCTCTCTCTCTCTCTCTCTCTCTCTCTCTCTCTCTCTCTCTCCCTGTTCTGGAAGGATGTTCTGGGATCTAAGCACCACAGGTATTTTATCCTCTCCTTAGGTGACATGACCACCAATGAGGAAGCCAAGTTGCCATGGTGCCCTCCAGAAGAACTTGAGTCCCAGTCACGGCACTGAGATGCAGAACAATATGTGGGTCTGTGGTAATATGGTTGCTAGAACTCCCTGGAGAAAGAGGCCTCACTAGACGCCCACCTCATTCCAGTTACCAAGCCCTCCTGGTGAAGCTTCATGTGTTTGGAGGGGTGGGGGGGGGTGCCAGATTATACAGGAGGTAAAGGTTGGCTCCAGTGAGAACCCTTCAGTGGTGTAGCAGACCAAAGCATGGTCCTGAAATCACTCTTTGCCTCTCCAAGATGGACTTGGGGTGGAAAACTTCATGTGGTCCCTCAGTGTCCTGAGCCTAAGAAAAGTCCTGGAAAACTAGGGAGGGGGGCATGAAGCCAGTAGACCTGAAACCCTGACACCTGGACATCTGTGGACTTTTCAGCTGCACTGACTGACTGTCATTCCACTGTTAAATCTACTGAGTCAGTATGCTCTAAATTTGCACATGAAAGCGCCAGAACCATCAAGAGGGATCCTGGTGGGCTGGAGAGATGGCTCAGTGGTTAAGAGCACCGATGGCTCTTCCAGATGTCCTGAGTTCAATTCCCAGCAACCACATGGTGGCTCACGACCATCTGCAATGCGACCTGATGCCCTCTTCTGTTGTGTCTGAAGACAGTGATGGTGTACTCACATGTATAAAATAAATAATTGTTTTTTTTAAAAAGAGAGGGATCATGGTATGGGAGGGTAGGAGCAAGGGAGAAGAAAAACAGAAAAGTGGGCATGGCAGCCAATTTTAGGTCATTTTTGCTGGGCTAGTGTGCCCAATTGTTTGGTCAAACCTAGAAATGTCTGTGGAGGCACTTAAGTGTATTATTATTATTATTATTATTATTATTATTATTATTAATTTTATTATTATTAATTTTATTATTATTATTATTTCACCAGGATAAATTATAAATATTGATATTTAAGACAGTGGGTGCTGAGTAAACCAGGCTTCATCCAATCATCTGAAAGCTATCATGGCATAACAAGATTTTCCTCAGAAGGACTGGACCTCAGCACGGAAACCCCACTGAGTCTGTGACCTGAACACCTCAGCTCCTTGGGGAAACACTGGAATATCCCTCAGTGTAGAGAGTGTGGACTCCTCCTCCCCACTCCCCCCCCCCTTGCATATGTGTAAGGGCTTGCTCCCATGTGCACACGTGGAGGACCGAGAAGCATGTTAAGTGTCCTGTTCTCTCACCCTTTACTGTGGTCCCTTGAGACTGCCTCTTTCTAAACTTGAACTTAGGCTGGCAGCCAACAAGCCCCTTCCCTGTGTGTGCCCTCATAGCCCTGTGGTGATAGATGGACATGCAGCCATCCACGTCTGACTTGATACTTGTCGTGGGTTCGAACCCAGGTCCTCCTGCTTAGGCCCCAAGTGCTCTCACCTGCTGATCCATCTTCCCATCTCTGTGCAAGCTGGGTCTTTAAGAGACATCGCTCACCAGGTGCAGGTCTTTGCCTGGAATTAGAGTGCTTACACTGGGAAGTTCTGGGTCCTGGGCCAGTTTGAGCTGCAAAACCTTGACTCAAAAATCCCCAAACATTTCACAATAAAAAATGGAAGATCCTGGAGCTGAAGAGATGACTCCGTGATTGAGGACCCATTAAGTTTGGTTCCCAGCACCCACATCAGATAACTCACACACCCCTGTAACTCCAGGGCATTCAGTTCTCACCTCTGGCCCCTTTGGGGGACACACACATACACACCACACTTAAATATTTAAAAATATAACAGGGCCCAGGAGATGTATCAGAGGATAAAGGCCCCCAAACCTGATGCCCTGAGGCCAGTCCCTGGAACACACATGCCATAAGGAGAAAACTGACTCCTGCAACCTGCCCTTTAGCCTCCACATACACACATGCTGGGCGCATCCTCATTCTCCCAGATGGGGCTGGGGGCAAGGGGAAGAGATCCAGCATGGTGGCTCATGCCTATCATCCAAGCACTTGTGGGACCCAGGCAGTAGACTTGCACTGAGTGTAAAGCCGGCCTGGACTAAGTAGTGAGTTCAAGGCCAGCTTGGACTCCATATTGAGACCCTGTCTCAGAAAACCATAACAAGGGCGGGAGAGATAGCTCAGCAGTTAGAGCGTTAGCTGTTCTTCCAGTGTAGCTGGGTTCAATTCCCAGCACAGACATATGCATCGGCACAACCCCCATACGCATAAAAGAAAATTTAATACATCTTTTAAAACATTAATAATAATAATTAATAATGATAATTCCCTATATAGACATGTTAGTTCCCTTTAACTTGAGAATGCTAGTTAGCCCCATGATGCCATATTTGTTCACTAGGATGGGAATGGGCCTTGGGACATTGATTTCAGAGGTGACGCTGGGGTAAGAGAATGTGTCCTTAGGCTCCAGAGGTTTTAAGTACAGTTCAGAAAGGAACCCAAGATAAGGTCATGGTGTTAGATTAGGTAGACATTGCAAGGCGACAGACAGGGAGTCTAGGGCAGGCAGAAGAGCCCTCATCTCAGGACCAGAGATTATGATAGGAATCTCCATTTCTAAAGGAAGCCCGAGCTGAGGCAGAGCCCAGGGTCTTGCAACAGGCTACAAGAGAGAGGAGCAGCCTATGAGAACTACGGTTTAATGGCCGCAGAACCTTCTAGAAACTTTCAGGAGCAACAGACCCTCCCTGGGTGGAGTAGTCACATGGGAGCTCAGTGATATAGGGTGATCCCAGGTCTCCGGAAACATGAGTCCTTTCTCGTGCCTAGATTGATCTGGGGACCGATGAGCTGGAGCCTCCATGGTGGCACCTGAGAGCCTAGGGCAGAGACAGTTTAGATTCTCCTCCTCCAGCTACTCATGCCCTTTCTCTGTTCTCTCCTAATTGGGGGGGGGGGTGACCATCTCGCCAGTGTTTCTATGGCGTCCGACAAAGATATTTATAAGGGACCACAAAGCAGTTGGGCAGTGTTGACAGCCCTGTGAAAGCCATAATTCACAGCTGAATTAGGACAACACAAGACATCAGGAATGACTTCCCAGGCCTTTGCTGCATTCTTGGTGGCACCTGGACTTCCCATAGGATCAAATGTAAAGGACAGCAGGTTAACGTGACAGGTCCTCTCTGCCCCACCACAAAGATCTGCAGCCTCTCCAGGAAACTTTGACCTTCTGGCTCTTGGCTGACATGGATCCCCATGTCAGAGATCCTACAGGGTACTGAAGACACAGGACCCAGTGACTTTCAACTATAGCTGGACCATGAGAACCAGATCCCAGAAATCTCTGTGTCTTTAGGGTCCCATGAGGTTTGGAAGCACCATCAGGTAAGAGGAGAACTACTCAAGGGTGTCGTCCTGACACTGGTCTCTGTGTTATAATTTTACACATAACAAGGAGTCCAAATTTAATCCCTGAAGCAAAGCTTGGAAGGGTAATGCCAACAAAAAATAACGTGTTTGCGTTGCTTTGTGGCTCACGGTGCATAATCACCATTGCTGCTATATTGTGCTGACACCACCAATTCCTCTGTACCCGAGAGGCCAAACTGGAGAGGCTACACATCTTGGCTTTTCAGCCTTCAGAACTGTGAGCTAAAGGGTTTGGGGTGTTTCTTAGTTGGTCTATGATGCATGAGGCTCTGAGTTCCGCTCTCAGTACTCCACAATCTGGGTGTGGTGGGACCTGCTTGTCATCTCAACGTGGGAAGAGAAGGATCACGGGAGGATCAGAAGTTTAAGGCTATCCTTGGCTTCATAGGGAGCTCAGGGACAGCCTGGAATATGTGAGAGCCTATCTCAAACTAATTTTTAAAAAAACAACTATGAACTAATACATGGGAACTTTCTTTATAAAGTACCCAGCTTTGGGTATTGGTGAGAACAGTTTAATACACTTACATTTGGCAGAAAAGTATTCCAAGGAGAGATCACACACAAAGATCCTGAGGTAGGAGAATGCTTGACAATTTGAGGAACAAGGAAGCCACGTTGCCAGAATAGAATGAGCAAGGATATCAACCATGCTTGGGGGGCAGCAGAGCTTTGCAAACCATTTGACACTGAAGGAGTTTTTTTTTTTTTTTTTAAGGGCATAAGAAGGATGTTAGTAGAGGAGAAAGAAGATCAAAGATCAGACTTACGTTAAAAGAAAATTAAAGGGTTTTTTGTTGTTGTTTTGGTTTTTTTATGTGTGGATGTTTTGCTTGGATGTCTGTGTATCACCTGTGTGCAATGCTCATGGAGGCCAGAAGAGGGCATCAGAGCACCCAGGAACTGGAGTTACAGGTGGTTGTGAGCCACCATGTGGGCACTGGAAATCAAACCCTAGTCTTCTGGAAAAGCAGCATCTTCACTGCTGAGCCTTCACTCCATTCCCCAGACCCACATTTTAAAGGTTCAAGTTTGAGAATGAGCGTCAGAGGACATGGGCAGAACCTGGAAGAAGGACTGTGAAGCATCTGAGGTATTCTACACGAGGCACAGCAGTGGCTCCACCAGCTAAGTCTCCAACACCTTGTCTTCTTCCTACTTAGTTGAGACAGGGTCTCCTGTAGCCCACGCTGGTCTGGAACAAGCCATGTTGCTGAGGGTGGCCTTGAACTTCTGATCCTCTCAAGAACTAGGATTACAAGTGTGTGCCACCATGCCTAGTTGTTGAATCTATGTCCCTCCCGCACAAGGGTGTGCTGATTGACCGCATAGTTATGACAAAACCCCAAGTCAGGTCACTTCCAGGCTTATGGCCCAAGCAACGGGAAGGCAATCTCAACTTGCACAAAGATTGGAAAAACAGAGGGGAGGAGACAGGCACGGGAACAGGAGTTTGATTTTGGATATATCACAATGGGTTTAAAAATCCAACGAGCCAGTTCACCGGATTTGATGAGCAAGCCACGTGGCACAGGCTGGCTGGTACCTAAAGGGGAAGTTGAATCTAGAGATGTTTTGGAGGAAGTCTGTATGCAAATATGATTCATGATGCTGGATGAAACAATCAGAGAGAAATGTGGGCAGAAAGGAGTGCGTCTGGGGAACTGGGATTGGGGGATGGGAAGGCAGCCAGACGGGTGGCAGGGTAGCAGTCATTTCTGCAAACAAACCGAAGACACTTTCTTTTTGCACCTACCTGATCTAGTTACAAGGGACACATTTCAAGTCACCAAGCGTTAAGCATCACAGAATGTGTACTACTTAACTTGTCTGTTAATCCCTCTATAAGGCCAAGAGGTAAGCCATCCCACCTCTAACCAGCTTCTCAGAAGACTAACCACAAAAGTTTAGAGAGGAGGTACTTATTATGTTTAAGCCATCAGACCCTAGCCCATATTCTTTATTATGTGTGTGTGTGTGTGTGTGTGTGTGTGGAGACATGGGTAAGCATATATGTATGTGTGCATACATGTATGTATACACGTGTATGTATGCATAGGTCTATGTGTGCATAGGTGTATGTGTACATGTGTATGTGTGCATATGTGCATGTGTGCATATGTGTATGTGTGCATAGGCATGTGTGTACATGTGTATGTGTGAATAGGTGTATGTGTACATGTGTATGTGTGCATAGGTGTAATGTGTGTGTATGTGTGCATAGGTGTATTGTGTATGTGTGCATATATTTATGTGTGCATATGTGTACACAAGTGCACTTGTCCCTGTCTATGTTCGAGGAGGCAAAAGGTCAATGCTGTGTGTCCACCTCTATTGCTCTCCACATTACTTTTGAGTCAAGATCTCTCCCAGAACATGAAGTGCAATGATTAGCCAGATTGGTTGGCCAATGAGCCTGCCTCTCAGTACAGAGTTTCCATCGTGTACCAGCCTTTTTGCAGGGGTTACATTGTGTACCGTCACACCCAGCTTTTTTGCATGGGTGCAAAGGTCCAAACCCGGGTCTTCACACTTTCACAGCTAACCCTTTACCAACTGAGTCATGTCCCCAGGCCCCATTCCTTACCAGGAGGCACATGCATACAGGGAACTATTATGTGGACCAATCAGTGAAGACATGAAGTACAATGAACAGGTTGGGGTCTGTTGTAAGCTTTCTCTCCAGTTGCCCTTCTTACACATGCCATCTCTTTCCTGCCCCAATGTCTTGGATTCATCTAGGCCATGGAGAGTCCCAACCTCATCCTATTGGTTCACAACCTCAGCAGACACCACAAGAGAAACACCGGGGGCTAATTGGGTGGCTTGGTTTGCCACTAACACCTTGACTAAGTTCCTTCTCAAGCTACAAAGTTGTGGTTGGTTGACCAACTCTTCATGGCTTTTTTATAGATCCACTGGCTCCAGGGCAAAGATGTATGTATGGTTCGTCAGACAATAAAATGAAATTTTATACATAGAACATCTTCACTGAAGTTAACCCAATGCAGAGGTTCTGATTCCCCCTCTCTCACACACACAGGCACACATTTATTGATTTTTGTTAATGCTTTTAGAAACTATAATATTTAACATCCTCAACCCTCCTCAACCATACACGTGCAGTCCTTGCTTTTAAAATCACGGGTGGACCAATGTTTTTTGTTGGCTTGAGATTGCCTATGAATATCTTTGAACGGATTATTTTTAGAAATATTCACCTCCTCTATTTTTATTTTATTTCCAGTGGAGTTATTTATTCTCTAAGGTCATTGATAAAATAAGTAAGCTTGCACAGGGTACGGTATTGATAACCAATGAAAAATAGCCTTTGATCGCCAGCAGGAGGCGCCATGTAGGACCCTGCTCACTAGGAGTGAGTACAGCAGGGGGCGCCCTGCGCTCCAGTGTTTCAGAGGGACACCTTGTTACCCACGTTCACGTAACACCTAGTACTTTTTCATATCAGAACGCTGTCATGGAGACTGCCCATTTCTTACTTAGCTCCTCCGTGGGGGTGAATACACAGCGCTTTGTTTTGTTGTTTTAATAATTAAGACAAGTGTACATGATGCCCTGAGATGCTCATGGTCTATGAAGATTCCCCAGCCCCATGTATGGCAGCTGTTGTGTGCAGCGTAGGCAGAGAGGTATGTTCCCAATGGAACTTAAGACTTTAGCTCTCAGCACGGAACTCTCTTGTGTTTCCATGAGAAGAGCCTCTGGCTGTAGACGCACAGACACAGGGAAAGAACGGGAATTTTCTATCAGAAGTTTGAACCAGGAAGCCTTCAAGATTTCTTGATAAAGTTTGGGCACAGAGCCTTTGATTTCCATCACAATTGCCCCTCAATGTGTGAGCGAAGTCTTCAGGCAGGTGGTGAGTAGGATTCTAGACACATAAATCCCATCCATGTGCTGCAATCGCTGTTTAAGCAATTGCAAGCTGTTATGTCACAAAGGCCTGTATGAGGGAGGTCCCTATCTCCCAGGGATAGGCACAATCTGCTCCAAGACTGCTGAGAGAAATGTCATCACACACACCCTCCACACCCTCGGTATTCCTTCTGAGACAGGAATTCACTATGTAGGGCAGGCTGGTCTTGAACTTATGACCCTTCTGCCTCCACAGTGCCGGGATTCCAGGCATCCACCACCACACTCGACAGAATGTTATTTAAAAAAATAAAATAAAATAACACGGAGCTTATTTTTGTTTCTCTCCGTGCCCCCCCCCCCCAGTACTGCAGAGCGTTAAAGTGAATAATTCAGAAAAATGTAAAGTTAACTGGGTAGCACCACAAACACATTAACTTATGCCCCATTGATCAGCCAGTTGATCAGACAAGGGAGTTCCTGCATGGACGTGTGTCCTGAGGATTGCTTCCCAATTGCACTTTGAACATGGTCCAGCATGGGTATGCTCTGCTCACACGGACGTCCCTTTGACACGTGTGTTTACAGCACCAGCATGAAACATTTGGTTTATTATAGCTACAGCCCTAAACCCCGGCATGATGGTTTCCAAAAACAGAGTGACATTTGGGCAGCTTTTGTCCGGAGGCTTCTGTAAACTTCGCAAATCCCCCCAGCACCCGCTGGCGGCCTCAAGCAGCCGCGTGTGACCCTCGGGGCCCCAGGCGCCAGCGCCCCCCTCGCCAGACGAGCCTTTGACTTTATTTGGTGCAGCACGCGCAGCCCCGGCCTGCGCGCGCATTCCTGCGGGCGCCAACTCACGCGCGGGACGCTAATTTTAGCGCCGCAGCTGGCGCGGGGCGCCGCCCGTGCAGTGGGGCGGGACGCATGGGACGGAGAGGGGACTGCCTAGTGGGGAAGCAGTCTGTAGAGTGGGGCGGGGCGTGGGGCACAGAGTGGAGCCGACTGCTTGGGGACATGGTGGAGGTTAGTGGAGCAGGCAGAGTGGGGCAGGGTAGGGCGCGCGCGCAGTGGGCACACCGGAGCCTCCACGTGCCCATCTGCGGTCACGGATGAGAGGGAGTAGAAGCCCCCTCCACGCGGCGAGTTCAGTTGCGTGCGTTCCTCGCGGGCTTGACCTGCTTCTTTCTGTAACAGCGACTGGGGCTGGCTGGATTGGAGGCTTCTTTTTAAAACACGCCTTGCTTCCAAACTGCCACGCAAAGTTAAAAGGGGGAAAGGAAGAGCCCTAGCCTGACCCCGCCCGGTGCGCCCAGGCCTCCGCGATTGTGCGCAGATGCGACAGGACGCAGCCTCTTTGATGCTCAGCCAAAGCATGGCCCTTGTGTGCTGCACAATGCATGCATTGTGCGCATGCCCGTCTGAGTTCTTAGGTCAGAAAGCTGCTGTGGCTCGGTATATAAATTCTAGGACACTCCGTTCTCTAAGTGTGGGAGTTAGCCTCTACTCTTTATTTCTCACACTTATGGTAGGTAGGGGAACCTCTGTGGACCAAGCTGTCCACTGTGCTCTTGGGCCAGGAGAAGGGCCACCCGGTGGCTTTGACCCTAACCTCCCAAGTGGATCTAAATTAGGCTGTAGCTTGAGGTGTCTGCTTGGGGGTGTTAAAAGAATAGTACAGACACCCATATGGTGCTTATTAGAACAGTCTCTAACGACTGTGACCGGCTTGTGAAATTCTGATTTCAGTTGTATATGGGGTACAATAAATCTTTATCTTTTATCACCCAAAAGGCTAATTGAATTGCTGCAGGCAGCACAAATAACAAAATGGGGTAACAGCCTGGGTGGAGCGCTCCCTCAAGCCCCAGCAGCCTTTTCCTGGTAGCAACTCAATCCAAGATGGCTGGCTATGAGGTTATATAACTCAGGTGGATCCCAATAGCTTTTCCAGTGTTCTGCAGATCTCTTGATAGCATACTTAAAATTCGTAAGAGAGCATAACTTGTGTCTCATTTAAAAAACAAAACAACAAAAGCTGGGCGGTGGTCTTCATCTCAGCACTTGGGAGGCAGAGGCTGGATCTCCAGGAGTTTAAGGCCAGTCTACAATAGAGTTCCAGGACAGGCAGGGCTACAGAAAAACCCTGTCTCTAAAAACAAAACCAACCAACAAACATTAAGATAAACGGAGGCCCTTAGCTGTGCTGAAATGCTGTTTCTGTTTTGTTTTCCTGGAGACATTGCCACCACACACATACAGCTCAGAAAACGCTGAGCTGCGGCAGGAAAGATGTTTACCAAGTGGTAGAGAAATCTGCAGTGACCTAAATATCTGTCTTGCCTCCACGCTCATCCAGCAAAGCTTGACTCATCTGTGCCCAGTCCCTGTCTTGTCCCCTGGTGAGCATCTGAACTGTTAATGGTACTGATGACTTCCTTAGAATCACTAATTGCTAAGTAAGGGTGGTTAAGGGGTAAGATCTCCAGATTATGTAACAAGTTATTTTGCACAAAATGTACACTATATTTAGAAATATTCAAATGTGTCTGTATTACCCTATACAGGATGTGTTAGCTCACTGTGGAGGATGCACCGTGTATTTTACAGACCTCAGTTCTACAGCCCCATTCAAAGGCCAGCCAGTGCCCGGGGCTCTGAATTCTCTCTGGGAATCCTGTCATCCTGGTCTCCAGATCTAATCCATCCAAAGGCGTTTCCAATGATCTTGGGGTAGATTCTATTCCCACTGGAAGGGATGTTTGATTTTTGAGGTAGTGTACATTATAAAGGGCCAGCCTCTTTTTTTCCCCCCAGACACCTTTAAGGTGGTGTCATAGAAAAAACTTATACCAAGCCAGTCATTCTACTGGCTTTTTCTTTAAAAATAAAAGGTCACTTTTTAACCAGGTGTGGTGTCGCATGCCTTTAGACCCAGAATTCAGGAAGCTGGAGGCAGCAGATCACTTTTGAGTTGAGGCCAGCCTGGTCTACAAAGCAGGTTCCAGGCTATACAATGAGTCTGTCTCAAAAAGCATACACAAACAAACAAACAAACACACAAAAAACCCCAAACAGTCTTTATGATACTGGGTCCAAATAATTAAAAACCGTTATGTCTTTATGGTACTTTTGCCCTAAAATACCTTTCTCGTTGCATGGATTGTTTTATACTGATGTCCAGCCACGAGGGTACCATGTTGTGATTTAAACACACCAGACACACAAACCCTACAAACACAATTTCGTTAATCTTTTTTTAAAGAGCTGTAATACTTTTGAGGTAAATCAAGGGCAAGTGGTGTTGAATAGGGCTGACATGGGGGCAGGGAACACTGCTGGGCTAAAAAGCCCACGGCTGAGGTGCTTCAGCCCTGGGAACTGAACCCAGGGCCCCATGCATGCTCGGCAAGCACTCTTCAGTCTATCAGCAGGGGGAGTGTGATACCCACCCCCAGTTTGTATTTTGCTGGGGGATTCAGAAGTATCCAGTGGTAATCCATAAACCCAATCATCTCCAATGTCCAGTCTCTTCTTACATAATTTATAAGCTACATGGTCGTGTGTGTGTGTGTGTGTGTGTGTGTGTGTGTGTGTGTGAGCATTCTGGGTGCAGGCTGCCCCCAGAAAACAGGAAGGAGGGACCTGCATGATCGACTGTCTGGGAACTTTGTATCTGTGCTTCTACTCTCTACTTAATTCTGGTAGTATGGTCCTAAGCAGCAGCCCTTAAGGAGTGTGAACCGTTGGTGATGAAATAGCTATGATTCTATTCACTGAGCATCTGTCCTTGGTCCGTGACCAAGGAGAAACATGTCTTCTAGCTTCCTATGAACAGAAAGAAGGCAAGCAGATGAGGGTGACCTGAAACCAACGATCGCTACCCAAACGTTTTGCAGGAGGATTCCATACGTCATCAGGAAGGTGGGCATTTCACTCACCAAATAAGATGATCTATAAATTACCTGCAGAAACACTGAACAGTGGAAGACTTGTCTCAAAACTAGGATTCCCCAAAATTTTTTTAACCCTTTCCTCCCCACATCAAGAACCTAGTCTACTTAAGAACTGGATGTAATCACTATCTCTGGAAGGTATTTAAGATTTTTTTTTTTAAGTGACTTCTGGAAGAGACATTGTGTCACAATAAATAAATAGATAAATAAATCAATAAATCTAGCATTTCCAAGAAAACCAAAGTTAAGTTTAGCCTACTGTTATTAAATGAAAAAGTCATTTATTGCTTTTTTAAAAGTGCATTTAGCAGACTAGTGATGAAAAAAACCAAAATATATATGGGATAGTCTCCCAAGTCACAGGACTGATTCCTCCCCTCCCGCCAAGATGCGGTTGGCGTCATCTTAAAACATACTGTAACAGTACTTTTCTAGCCTCCACCTCTTCCTAAATTTCACAACTCACTATCACAGGAGCCTTTCCTACCACAGGTCAAGAGATAAAAAAAACAAAACAAAACAAGACCATATACCCTGCAGGAATTCCCTACTGTGTGGTGATAAGCTTCCCTCCCTACTATGTGGTGATAAGCGCCAGTTAACAACTCCTGGGGATTCACACCTTAGCAAGCCTCTCAGGTGGCTCTACCTACACCTCCCCTCCGGTTTTGCCCAAATAGAGACCCCACCCCCACCGCCAGAGTCCTTGTCTATGGCCCAGGATGTCTATGGCTATCACAAAACTTTTCAGAAGAGCAGATTCAGGGCAGGGCAGGCATCTCAGTGTCCCTGCCACCATCTGCTCCTTCCAACCCATTCTTGCTGAGTGGCTCTGCCGCCAGCTGCGAAGCAAACAAGTCCTTCCCAGATGACCTCTGCTCTGATCCTATCTGTGCCCCTCCCCCTCTGCCCTGGCTCCCAGAGCTTGTCCGGAAAACCCCAACCCCATATACCCTTCAGTCCAGCTAGCAATCACCACAACAGCCACCCTGAGCTTGGTTTTTTAAAAAAAAAAAAAAAAAAAAAAAAAGGCCTTGGAAAACATTCAGTGCTCCCAATTTTATTTTTATTTAATGCTAAAAGAAAAAAAAAAGGTACTGTAAATCTGACAAATGACAGAACGCAGGTGATATCTCCATAGCATGGTTTTAAAATATAACGTTGATAGCTAAGATTACACTTATTTCAGTAGACATTGAGTTTCATCATATATAGAAAAATTATCACCTCCAACTTAAAAAAAAAATAAAGCAAAGGTTGAAAGGTGGCACACTTTCAAGATACTTGGTGGCCAGGGAAAGGTATATAGAAAAGCTGTAAACCATGTGTATGTTGTCATAACTCCAGAGTGATGCCACATGAAAGACACTGTTATCTGTTAAATTCTATAAACTGTTAAAGAAAAAAAAAAAAAGCCTGACGACCCCATCCCCCAGTATTCTGAGCATCGAAGTCACAGCTGAAGCAATGTTGGTAATCTGACATTTCTACCCAGTTGTGGACTACATCCATGATGTAGTCATCAAGGACAAGAAGAGATCAACCCAAGTCCCCATGTGACCGGTTTCAGAGTAGGCCAGAGAGAGACTGCCCCCACCCCACCCCCTCCAGGACAACACTTTAGCTGCAAGCCTTCTGAAGCCCACCCACCCTTAATCTCAAACTACAGCCCCTTTAAAACAGGTCAGGTTTGGCTTCCTTGCTACCAGTAGAGAAAGAAACCACAGGTGGCCGTTTCTGCATGTGAACAGACTTCTTCCCGTTCAGAAGGATGGTTCTTTATTGTTTTTGGAGACTTTATCTGTGCTGAGATTACAGACAGCCACAGAAAACTGGGTCAAATGACTAATCTAGTTGTAACATCTATGAGGCCAAATTCCAGTTTATAATAAAGTGCTTAGAAACACATTTATAGTACAGACCATAATAGTTGGGGCCCTTCACAAATGTCTTTACGGGCAGGTGAAACTGACTCTGCTTTCTGTCTGCCTCAGAGAGACCAGTAGGGCCTGAGTCACTGTAAGGACTAACTGATCTATCATGCAACCATGTCTGTAACACCACAACTGGTAACACGAAACCAGAGGACGAGGTGCACTCAAGAAAAACCAGACAAGAAATACTGTATTTGGTGCAGTGTCAAGTGTTAGTAACTTGACTACTAAAGAAACCATCTTTAAAAAAAGAAAAAAAAAAGGTTAAAAAAAAAAAAGTAAAACAAAACAAAACAAAACCCCAAAACTAAGTAACTAGAAATGATGTCAAGCTGGTGATAATCTCTATTTTCAAATTAAAATAGAAGCCAGGCTGTGAGCAACACACAAACCATAGTAGACTTAGAAGCCATGATTGAGCCTACAAGGCCAAGTTACAAACACCTGCACATCAGGGTTTAGGGTAGTGTTTCTGTTGACATTAAAACCAAAACAGCACAAAGAAGAAAAAATCCCCACAAAACCAGCATCACTAAGGGCACCACTACCTATAGCTAATGACCTGCTGTTGTTTACAGTAAAAACAATCACTTCACTAAGGCAAAATCATGACGAAAAGAAATTAGTTTACAAGAGGCTTCTAAAAATAGTTAAGAGGTGGGGCTTGCTTATGTAAAAACCCTTCACGTATGTAGTTCTCTTCTCTTTTTTTTCCTTTCCAGAACAGTATTATTCTCTTAGTATTTCAGACACACCTAAGGAAAAACTGCAGGCTTCCTCTACCCACGCTGGGCCCCACCACTGACAGGCCCACGGGTCTTCCTGGTAGCACCCAGGGCTGTAACTGTCCAACGTACACTGCAGTAAGCACTCGTCACAACAGGGACAACACGCAGGCAAGAACTGGACAGGTAGACAAAACGCACTGGAACAGAAGAAAACATGCAACAGACACGAATCCAATCCCACAAGTTCACCCAGCCTGCAACAGGCAGGAGCCCCAGAATTTGTCAGGAAGACCGATGACACCACACGCAGAGCCGGCAGGAATGCCACCTGATTTCCACACCACTCTGACTACTTCTACAGCTGGAACCACCACCCATGGGGCAAAACCAAGGAGGAGCACTGAAAGCTTTACAACCGGTCACGTGGGCAGAGCGAATTGGCTAGCTGGCCTTCTGTTAAAACAAAACAAAACAAAACAAAAAAATCCTCCAACACACAATGTTGCAAACAACCTTTCAGCAGCACCTCTGACAACCAATATTGCAAGAGCTGAACCGTTGACAAAATTCAAACCCCATTTTCCCTCCCTCTGAGAGGGCCTGCTAGGTGGGTGACATTTCCCAGGGGAGGGGACATGTCTTTCTGACAGGTGTCCCCTTCCACTCACTTCCTTTCTCCTCCACCAACTGGCCTCCAGCCTGAGGCCAGAGAGGAGAAATGACAGACAGTAAGGCAATCTTACAATGTCAGAAAAAAATGTATTTGGCTTTTTTTTTCTTTTTTAAAATAAGTGCATACAAATACGGCTAGAAGCATTTGTTTGCCAAGTGCTCTTAAAAAAAAAAACAAAACCAAAACAAGAAAAAACAACAAAAGCAGCCAAGTCGCAGCCTACATAGAACAGCAACTGTCACTCGAAGAGTCAAGCACAGACAGCCTAACAACGTTAACAAAAGAAGAAAATGCCTTAAAGTACATACCTTTTGTCGTCAAAAAAAAAAAAAAAATAGAAACACAATGTATTCAAAAAAATCAAAATTATACAGCCACGTTTATGTAGTCTACATTTCCCTTGTCTTGGATATATATATTTATATATATATATATATGTATGTATGGAGATCTATATACAGTTCAGCAAGTTTGAGTTAAGGGTAACCATGGCCTTTTCTGAATGCAGAAAGTCACGAGTCTCTCTCCTTCTTCACTTTCACATCTCCAGCGAGGATGGTAGCAATCTCTCCTTGCATGAAGGCCCAGGGGACATTGGAGCCCACCAGAGGGCACTTCTCCCCGCTTGGGCAATAGACCTCTCCGCTAGCCCCTTGCTGTTTAATGCTTTGTCTGGAGCAAGGGAAACAGAACTTGTGCGAAGGGACAGACGGGCACTGCACAAAGTGGGTATCCTCCAGCCGCTCGTGGCAGAGGGTACAGCACAGGGGGGCGCTGGCTGCCAGAGAGGAGTCTGGGAGGCTGGCAGGGTGCACCGGCTCCAGTCCTCCAGTGCTGCCGGTGGCCTGGCCCCCCACCTCTCTGGGGCCAAGCCTTCTTTGGTTCATAGAGGGAGAGGGCGGGCTGCTGCTGTTCCTCCTGGTGGTGGAGTGAACCTGGGTGGCATCTTTCGAGGTGTGACTGCCCCCGGCATTGTCTGCTACTAAAATCAGGGCTGCCATTGGGGACTGGCCGTTCTGGGCCGCTTCAGGCGGTGTGGTCCGGTTGGAATGAGGGGAGGCAGTAGGGGGTGGTGGAGACACAAAAGAGGATGTAGGGGTGATGGGCATCTTGAGCCCTTCAGTGGAAGTGGACAGCCAAGGCTGTGCCTCGCCATTGATCTTAGGGGGCCCGACTTCCCCTTCCGGTTCTGGAGAAGGCTTCCTTTTCCTTGCTGTCCTTGCGACTGGAAAAGAGGCAGGTATGGGGGGAAAAAAAAAAGGAAAATTAATGGAAATGTAACCCCCTAGAGAGACACCTCTCATCTCCAAAAAAGCACACCTAGTACACAAGTTCTGCACGGAGCTTCAAACATTTCCCCTAGTGAGGGGCTCTGAGCCTGCACGCCACTTCCAAGGTAAGCTAAGTCATGAGAGCCTGACTGAAAGGCTCCAACCCCAAACCAGCTCATGTGACTGCCTCTAACAGACAGGTTAAAGGGTGACTGCTGCCCTCACGCTTCCATCCAAGAATGTGCTGGGAAAGGAAAACCCCGTGTCGCTGCCTATCAACCCGTTCTGACTCATCCCTGTTGTGCTGGATCAGCAGAGGAACCACGTTGCCACTCGGCTCTGGTTCAGCCCCAGGCCGACCAGGAAGTTGGCTGTTTGTTGTTTCTAGACTAAAGCAAAACTGTGCATGGAAGAACAGATCCCACCACCACACGTACACACATATGGGTGGGTGGGCGGGCGGGCGCGCAAGAGCTGCCTCTAACTCCTCGCCCTCCCATCCCTTCTCCCCTTGCCCCACAGCCGCCCCTACCTGCTTTAGACCCGTTGGCCCCGTTGGCCTCGAAACCCAACAACCTGCCTGCTGCAGTCAGGGCCGGCTCCTTCTTGAACTTGCTCTCGAAGGGCCCCGAGTGGCCGTGCTGGTGCAGCGCCAGGAGCGTGTCCCGCACCGTCTTAGGCCTGCTGGCCCAGTCCTGCTCCCCGGGCGCGCGGCCTTTGCCTGCACCCTCGGTGCTCAGCTCGCTCGCCCCCGCCGCGCTGGATAAGCTGTCGGCCGGGCTCCGGTGCGCAGGCTGCGCCTTCTCCTTACTCGGCTCGCGCGCCTCGTGCTCCGCCGCCGCGCTCGACACAGACGCCGGGCGTTTGTGGGTGCCCAGCTCGGCGGGCTGAGCTCCCAGACCCGGTGTTCCACTTACCGCGGCCAATGTGGCCGCAGCACGGCCGCTCAGCCCCAGTGCGGCGGAACCGTTCACCAGAGGCACCAGGGTGGGCGGAACGGCGTGTGCACGCCGAGGGTTCGGGCTCTGGCGATTCAGCTCGGGCGGCTCCTCCAGCTTGGAGAAGCCGTTGGGCACCAGGATGCCGTTCGCCGGCGCGGACTGCGGCGCGGCAGACTGTGGGAGGCCTGCACCCGCACGTGTGCTGAAGTCGGAGGCCAGGCGCGGGGCACGATCCGGAGCCAGCGGGTAGCGCTCCATGGCCTGAGCGCGCGCGGCCTCGGCGCCCGCGTGGCCCAGCTGCGGCGGCGGCTGCAGCAGTAGGTCCTTGGCCGACAGTGGCGGTGGCTTGGCGGCTGCGGGCTGTGCGCCGGTCGGGGAGCGGCCCTCCGGGAAGCAGCCGTGAGCTCGCTTCAGCTGGCGCGCCGTCTCGATGACGAACTCCACGCGGTCGGCGCCCTCGTAGTTGACGCAGCCGCGGCACACGGGCTCCGTGAAGTCCCAGATCATGGCCCAGGGCATGCGGGGCAGGTCACACAGATAGCACGACTGGCGCCGAGAGGCAGCCGCCACCGCCACCGCCGCGGCCATGTCCGCACAGCCCGCCGCGCCGCAGGAGGAGCCGGGTGACGGGACGCCGCCGCCCCCCGCGGACCCCGCGCGCGCGCGCCGGCCGGCCCAAGCCCGCGTTTGCGCGACTAGCGGCGGCGGCGGCCGCAGGCGAGGAGGCGGCGGCGGCAGAGCCCGGGTCGGCGCGGCGCCCGCGCGGCGCCCCCGGGGCACGAGGGGCGGCGGGCGCGCGGCGGGGCGCGGCTGCAGGTCCCCACGGGCGACGGGGCGGCGCGGCGCGCGCGGGGGCGGCGGCTCGGCCGGGGCCGCGGGCTCGGGCCTCCAGACCGGGGCAAAGACGGGCCGGGAGCGCAGCAGGTCGCGGTGGCGCCGGGGGCGCAGAGCCGCGCGAGGGACGGGGGACGCGGGGCAGCCGCCGGGGCAGCTCAGCCCGAGCGGCGGGGCATGCCGCGCGCGGCGGCGTGCAGCTCGGTCCCAGGCCCCGGCGCGGCCGCTGCACAGCACCCACTGCGCCTCAGCTCCTGCGCCGCCGCTGTGGCTGCTGCTACCGCCGCGGACGCTCCACTTCTATGGACTTGATTCTTCGACAGCTCCGCACGGCGCCTGCGCGGCCCCCTCCCTCGCTAGCGCGCGCGGCCCCGTACGCCCGCCCTCCCTCCCTCTTCTGCGCTCTCGCGCGCGCCGCCCTGGATTCTTCCGTTTCTCGATCGCGTGCGCGCCGGGACTGGGGCGCAGACGAGTTCACGCGGCCCTAGCGCCGCAGGTGTGCAGCTCGTGTCCCTAGTTCCGTGTCACCCGCCTACCCAGCCAGAATGCCCCACCCCACGGCCGTGTTCTTTTGATTCAATCGTGCAAACTGTTTTATTTTACACGCAGTGCCACTTTGTCACTTGGTACTGGCAGTCTCCTGAGCATGGAATTTGGAGCACAGCGAGGCGCACTTTGGACTTTTCTTGTTAGAGTCTCACTTGGCTTCAGCTGGGCGCGCGCGCGCGCAATCAGCTCTATGCCCAGTTTTGGTCGAGGAAGCAACAACGCACATCCGCTGCCCCTTTAAGTTTTACAAACTCCGGACCGCCTGGTGCGCTCAGGCAGGCCCGGCCTCTTTTGCGCGTGCACTGAAAGGAGGACGCACAACCCCTAAGCGCATCAGGCGCCGCCGCCCAGCGTCTTATGTAGGTCTGTGCAGCGAGCGCGTGACGTGGGCAAGAGACGCCGCCACTGCGCAAGCTCCACATAAGACGTGCCCAGCGCCGCGGGCCCTGGGGCCGCGCCGAGCTAGTGCACATTCCAGGGATCTGGGCTCAGCAGCGCGCCGCGTCACGGCTCAGGACCCGCCCCCGGTCTCTGGCTAGTAGGCCCTGCCCCACCACCTCCACCGGGCCGAACTTGGAGTGACCAACTCGGGGCGCACGTTGCCCTCTTTGCGCCTAGGGCGTGCGCTGGCGGGTGAACTTGGCTGTATGTTGTACCATCCAGCTTAGCCCAGTGGGCACAGACGCTTCCTTGCCCCCTTCCACGGTGGGCAGTGTGGGCCGCCCGGAGTGGATGGAACACTTTGGTTAGGGAGCAGCGACTGCTGTGTGCTGTCTGTGGTCGATCAGTCAGGCTCTCATTTGAGACCTACACGCTCAGGTGTCTCTGAGTAAGAGCAGCTTTTGCTTTTGTGGTGAACAACGCAGGTCCACCTCTCTACCCAAGACTGGAACGGACTGGTTAAGTGTGGGAAGAACAGGGTACTAAGTACATTAGCTTTCCTACAACTGGATTGGAAGTTGGAAAGGGAGGGAAAAAAAATCTGCTGACGTTTTTCTCTGGTTGCTGTTATTGAAAAATGCCAGGTTGCTTCAAAGAATAGCCACAAGAGGAAACACGCCCCAAAGAGAAGCAGCCCAGGGAGCTGTTTAGAGCACAAGAATAAACCTGTTGGAGGTGGCACAGAAAGCTTAACGCCAGATGCCAAGGGCATTCACAGGCTAACCTTGAACGTCTCTCTTGGGGCTTTCCAGAGAAGGTACGGCTGTCTTAAGGGCCTCCCCATCTCCCCTTCTAGTCACAAGCCTGCCTCACCCTCGCCAAGCCTGGAATGGGGCCTACCCGGATCCATTCCCAGAAGCAGCTGGTGCCAGCTGGTTTGGGCACCTGCTCCAGGACCTGTCAGTCTGGTCACTCTCTTCCAAGACCCTGTGTCACTCATCTGAGCACGTGATTTTGACCGTGGAGATCTGGAGATGAAGTTGTGCTGACTGCAGAGTCATCTCGGTGCTCTAAGAGATGACCCACTAGGGAGACACCGAAACATTAAAGCAGAACCTCGCGTGAAAGCGTGGCCTGATTACACTCGGTCCACCTGCCAGCGGCCCTCAATGCCCTCTCCAGGGAAAGCCGCCACTACAACCCAAAATAGAATTACTGAGGTACAATGTCTGCCTTGAGAAACGCTAAGTGGGGCTTTACTTCTCCAAAAGACCGGCATTTCCTTTGTATTTCACACTGGCTTCATGTCGAAACTGAGCTGTTAGAACTAACCCCGCGCCCCCCCTTCCCCCCTCCCGCCACCTCCCCCCCCCCCAGATGCCTGCCTGCTGGAAAATGGAAAGGCTAGGGCTGTCCTCTGTAAAAAGCAACCCGGCTCCAGGGGGTTAAGACAGGTCCTGGATCCAGGGCAGCAATTCCTTATACTGTATCAACAGACTTTCATGATGCCTAGCCTTTCATGTAACTCTGGAGCTGGCTTTTTTTTTTTTAATCGATGTATGCTAAGTAAACATAGCTTTGTTTCTGTCTTCCACCCACTGCTCTCCCTCCTGGTGCAGACTGGAGCTGGATCCTGTCCAAAGCGGCTGCTGCTGGAGTTACAGCCTGCCTCCTCCACACACAGGAGCGGGGTTTCTAGGGTGAGGCAATGCGTCTGCAATTCGCACAGACAAGGCAGGAATTGTAATTGTAGCTCACCATGTGACGACTTATGAAAGAGGAAGTTGGTATGTTTTAGTCACGTAGACTGCCCTCTTGCTTAAGGCTCCGGGTCCTCCCAGAAGAGAGTCAGGATGAGCTTTGCTGCTCAGAGTCAAGGTTACAGGATTGGCTGCAGCATCTGTGTGTGCATTCCTTAGCGGACAGGCAGGCATTTGCAGTGGGTTGAGGCTGGCGCTGATTCAGAACGTGGAAAACTTGCGATTTGTCTTAAGAACTGAAGGAAATACTCGACAGGGAGGGGTTCTGTGGAGACTAGAGGAACAACAGTTTTCCTGGCTTTAATTCCAAAGATCTTTCCTTTTAAATGCAGATCTGTTGAGGGACATGGGAAGGGATTCTAATACGTAAGTCCATGGGCAAAACAGATCTCAGTATAACCACAACCTTGGACATTAACATCAGAACTGTGAATCTCCTCCACAGGCCTCGCAGGTGAGCCCGGGAAGCCCTGTGCCCACAGTCTACAGGACAGGGTGCTACAAGAACACCCACGTGGAGTTCTGCCTTCAGGACCCCAGCGGAATTATGGGTGCTTTATGCCATGGCTTCCTAAATTTGTGAATTCCACCCCGTCTCCAGACATGGATTAATGGCTCCTGCTCTGTACAGGGCAGCCTTAAGTGTCAATCATCCTGAGGACTAGGGGAGCTGGCACAGCGGCTAAGCACTTGCTGCACAAGCCTGAGGGTTTGAATTAGAATCACCAGGATCCATGGAAGCCAAGTATTGTGGGGCCATCATCTCAGTGTTCAGAGACAGAACTCCCAGAAGCTCAAGGACCAGCTACCTGTGGCACTTAACAGGAAAGGACAAAAGACCCTGTCTCAAACAAGATGGAAGGCAAGGATGGATACACACACGGGCACACAGGAAAATGATATTAAAAAGCCATAGTAAAGCCTTCTCACCTCTGACCTCAGCTTCCATGAAAGAGAAAATAATGCAGCACATGTCACTGCCCACCTCCCTGACTTTGGCAAAGCCCCAGGGGGGAGAGTTCGGGTAAAACCAGAAGAGCCTGTTAATATGAATACATTTCTACAAACTGTAAATACGACAGCAGAAACGAACCTTCTAGAACTGGTTCAAGGGCCTTTCTTCTCAGCAACAGCATTTGTGGGGTGATCTCACAGATCTTCAAGTGCTTTCCCTCTGGTGGACCTCCTCGAAGCCACCCTCCGTGTGTGAGTGGATATTTAGTATTAGAAAAGCAGCTGAGGGTGGAGTGACTAAGAACCAGGCCAGGTCAAAGCACCCTCATCATATAAGCTGCCATCATATAAGCTTGTCTATATCCATACAGGTCCCCTTCTAGAGCAAAACTGGGGTCTTGATGTATGTTAACTACAGGCATGTTGGAATTTAAAGAAAGCAAAGGGGTGGTGGTGGTGTAAGGAAAACAGATAAAGGAGAGACTGAGGTCAGACCCTTGTTTGATCTGCAAGGAAAATTTCAGGAGACCTGGAAGAGATTCGATAGCCCTAGAGGCAGGGCCCCCTTCTCTTGGCTTTTGGAAAGGAGCTGGAAGGGAGTGTTCGTAGCTGGCTGTGGTTTTTGTGTATAGTTAACACACTGGCTGGAGCTCTTTGAAAGACAAGCCGTAGGAAGATGTGTGGACAACGTTTGAATAGATTAAAGGCCCAGTATCCTCTCATTAGCTTTCCTGCTTAAAAACAAAAACAAAAACAAAAACAAACAAAAAAAAACCCCAAAAAAACCAAAAACAAACAAACAAACAAAAAAACAAAAACTAACGTTCACCACAGTCACATACAGTCCTACAAAGGGATCTGAGATAACCAAACGCTGCTGCAGCTCTGAGAGCCACAGATAGTAAGTGCTGACGTGATATTCCTTGCATCTCTCACAGAGGCATTCTAGGAAGATATTTCCAGCACACGTTCTGTCCTGTGGGCTGACTCGAGTGACTCTGACACCTCAGTGGGGAAGGGTGCTTTGTTACCAAGCCTGCTGACTTGGGGTTTGCTTTCCCAGGACCACAAGGTAGAAGGAGACATCTGACTCACCACAGTGGTCCTCTAACTTCTACACGTGTGCTACGACGGCGTGTGTGTGTGTGTGTGCACACACACACACAATACCCATGCACTCACATAACTAAAAAAATAGCATATGTTTTGCAGACTGGGCTTGGTGGAGCAAGATTTTAATCCCAGCACTTGGAGGCAGATGCGGGAGAAGCTCATGAGTTTGAAAACCAGGCTGGTCTACACAGTGAGATTCTGTCACAGAAACAGAAGCAAGGAAGGGTGGCACATTTGAGCCATTAGGCTGCATATTCCTGCCTCAAAAAAAAAAAAAAAAAAAAACTAAATAAACCAAAATACCAGAAAAAAAAAAAACAAAAACAAAATTACAGCTGCCAATAACATTTCTAAATAGAAGCAAAAATAGAAGGCAGGTATAGGGGTGTATACTGTAAACCCAGCATACAGGAGGCTGAGACAAGAGGATCGTGAGTTTGAGACTATCCTCAAACTATCTAGAACATACACATACAGTCTCAAAAAAAAAAAAAAAGTTAAGTATTTCTTGTATCTGTATTATGAAAAGGGGAAAATCCAGTGCAAGTCACAATACCCTCAAACCAAGAAAAATTAACATTCACAACAAATTAAGATGGTGGGCAAATGACAGTCATTTCAACTCCAGATTCGGTTGTCTGACCATGTTCTGGCCTTTTTATCTACTTTAGACAAAAAAAAAAAAAAAAAAAAAAAAAAAAAAAAAAAATGCTATTGCCATTAGGATGAAAGATTCTGGGGTTATTTGGGTGGAAAAGTGTTTATCACATTCACCAAGCCAGAATACTGCTCCCCAGCTCTAATGACACATGCCTTCAAAGAGAAAACTCACTATGTTATCTGCTCTTACTGTGAGACCCTAGTGCTGGCCCCTGGCACTTAGACAGGGGGCTACCAGGTACGGAAAGAGGAAATACGTAAGACCACCTGGAAGTTCCCAGTTAGGAAGGGGCTGTGGGATCTGCCTTGATGGCAACTCAAACAAACACGCTTTCGTTGCTATCGTCGGGACTTCTCTTGAGATAGAAGCTAGCCAATAGAATAATCTAGAATAGACTTTTATCTTGACAAGATAAAAAAAAAAAAACGTATTTTTGCAAACGAATGCCCATTTGCAGCAGCATATGGACTGTATTGAGGGAGTTCTGCTGGCCTGTTTACTTAGGGCCTTAGCCAACACAAAAAAAACAGCAGGATGCTTTTTAAAAACAACCTTTTTGGGGGGGTGGGCTAGAGAGACAGCTTAGTTGGTCAAGCAACACTTTGTAACCCCAGCACTAGTAGAGAGAGATGAGGAACCTTGAGGCTCCATGGCCAGCCAGCCTCTTGTAATTGGCAAGTTCCAGGCCAGTGAGAGACCCTGTCTGGGAGGAAAAAAAGACAACACCAAGGAAGATGATGCCTGAGACGCAGCATTAGAGGTTAACTTGTGGCCTTCAGGCACGCACACACACACACACACACACACACACACACACACATCCATATGAGCAATATACATACTTCTATAATACACATACACATATGTATGTATATATATACATATACACACACACACACACACACACACACACACACATATATATATATATATATATATATATATGTATGCACACAAACAAACGTGTAGGGCATATATTCAAATGGCATCTCCCATATCAAAGTCCAGAAAAACAAACAGTACAATTATTTCTCCAGTACTTGTTGGAGAAGAAGGACAGTAGTCAGTTTTAAAAGGTACTGAGACACCAGGAAGTGCTGGTGCCTGTCTTTGATCCCAGCACTAGGATGGCAGAGGCAGGCAAACCTCGGAGTTTGAGGCTGACTTACTGAGCAAGTTCCAGGACAGGCAGGACTAAGCAGAGAAACTTGTCTGAGGCGGATCAACCAAGCAAGTTCCAGGACAGGCTAAGCAGAGAAACCTGTCTCAAAACCAAAACCAAAAACCAAACAAACAAAAGAAAAAGACAAGAACGAAAACAAACAAACAAACAAAAGAATAAAAGAGAAGGTACAAAGAACCCCATGCCAAAGAAAAGAGATATTAAAAGAGGAATTTTTATTTCATCAGCTTCAGTGACTAATAAACAGTCAAGTCACCTCTCCTTGTGTGATACTGAGGAAAGTGCAAGCCTCGAGAAGCATGGGCATCAGAACCCCGCTGAGGTTCATGCATGGAGGGAGAAAGCCTGCACGGGTGGCTCTCCCAGTTCTGAACTCAGCAAGTAGACGCTGCTGGAGAGAGCGGTGAAGTACCCTCCCCTAGAGAGACAGCCTAGGAGAGCCTGTTTACTAAAAAGCATGTCACACATGGTGAAAATGCAAATCTAAATGAACTTTGATGGACTTGCTGGCAAGCCTCCCAGCCCTTCCAGCAAATTCCGACGCCAGGAAGTTGGTTTAGAAGCATGCCTGGGAACGACACACACGTGGACTCTCCGACTGTTGTCTTGTACTTCACAGGGAGGCAGATTTCCACTGCTTTGACTTTTGTCTCCTCTGTCTCCGTCTATCTCTGTCTTATTATCAGAGCAAGGTAATGCCCTCAATGGCTGTGACCAATCCTGGCCATTGCCTTGATGAAGCAACTGAGGCACCAAGGCAAAGAGGCATTTGTCTGGCAGCAAAGAAAGTATGCAATTAAGCCATAGCTAGAATTCAGGTGCCTGAGCTGGCGGCTTACCTCTGATTGGTATTCTCTTCCTGGGTTCTTTATTTACATATATGTAAATGTCTCAGCAGGAGATCACTGGGGCCCAAAGGCTCTGCTTATACCACTTACACCACTGCAGCGCAGGCCACTTGGATATACACGTCTGCCCAGCATTTTCTTGAGCTGTGGACAGCCAGCCCGGATGTCATTTCTGCTCTGGCCTCTCAGACAATGGGAGTTCAGAGCTTCAGAAACCCAAAGCAGACATTCTTCTCTCCTTGGGGGATCTCAGAGCAAGGCGAAGACCCCACTAAATGCCTTCACTTGCCCTTTACAGTGACGTTGTGACAGAGCCAAGCTCCTCTTGTCTGCCGGCTTGGGCTCAGAGTCCTGCTGAGGAGATGCAGGACTCCCTTCTATACTGAGTTTCAATCAAACAGGAGAAGCATCTGTGTCAGCATCATCCATTCCCAGCTTATGGAAAGTGCCCGAACCTTTGCATGTATGTATGTATGTACTTACACGTACACACGTATTATATGATGCTTGTGTGTGCGCGTGTGCATGCATGCGTGCATGCATGGGGAGGAGGCTTGAGTCGACTCCAGTTCTCCATTCTATTTTTTGAGACGAGGTCTCTCACTGAACCTGGAGCAATCTCATTTGGCTGTCCAGTGAGCCCCAGGAGTCCTCATGTCCACGTCTTCCAGGCACTGGAATTATTGATGGGCACTGCCATGCCCAACATTTTTCCATGGGTTCTGGGGATCTAAACTCAGTTCTGCCTGCTTGCAGAGCACACTTTTTACTGACTGAGCTTGGTCAGTCAGTAAAAGATGCACATGCATGTACATAAATATGAAGTTTAATGTATATATCTATATATACAATTAAAGTTTTAAAATCTATTCTGTGACAATCTAACAAGTGTGCATATATTTTGATCCTATTCATCCCCAATTACCCTTTCTTTCTTTCCTTCTTTCTTTCTTTCTTTCTTTCTTCCTTTCATTTTCTTTTTTTTTTCTTTTTTCTTTTTCAAGACAGGGTTTCTCTGTATAGCCCTGGCTGTCCTGGAGCTCACTCTGTAGACCAGGCTGGCCTTGAACTCAGAAATCTGCCTGCCTCTGCCTCCCAAGTGCTGGAATTAAAGGCGTGTGCCACCACCGCCGGGCCCAATTACCCTTTCTTATCTCCCTCCTCTCACACAGAAACTTATGTATACTATATCTTATGTTTATTATAATTAATATTTACTTATTTGTATGTGTGCACATGCACATATTCAGACAACAGCTTTCAGAAGTTGGCTCTTTTTCCTCCTCCATTCATGTCCTGGAAATGAAGTTCAGGTTCCCAGGCTTGGTGATAAAAGACTTTGTGCACTGAGCTACTTAACCAGCCCATAATATATACACTATACATATATGCATATCTAATGAGCAAAGTGTCATAAGCATGCTATATCAGCAATGCAGAAGAACATAGATTAGAAAAGAGACCTTCAGCTAGGGGTAGGATATATTGGCTTGGTGTTTTAGGGCGTACACTGCTGGAGGGTGATCCATGACCCTGCAAAACAGAACAAAAAGGGACCTTTTAGTTGCACAAACAACAAACAAAAGCGGGTTCTGTACACCGCCAGGCGTTCCACTGACTAGGTCAGCAGGATGTGGAAACTTGTTGTGAGGTTTTCATGGGCATTCCCACCCAGGATTTTGCTGCTTAATGTCTGTGTGGCCTTTTCCTGCATTCCTAAAGGACCTTGTGAAAGTAGGAATTCAGGTGTTTTAAAGCCTGGATCTCCGTCTGTTCAATCCGGCGAAATGTTACTTTTGTTACAATTCTAGACGGCTTTAATTGATTTGGGTCTGACTGTGGGTAGGCAATATACTTTGTTTTTGTTTTTGTTTTCTAAATTCTGTTTTTCAAAAACTTGGAGTGTAGGCACACTTCTGGGTACGGTTTGCTTCGTTTCAACTGTTCTTTAGAAATCAGAAAGAGACATCTCTGTGGCTTCTGCGGTAAAGGTCATTTCATGTACTTTCACAGACGCACTCCAGAGTCAGGGCTCCTGGATTCCTGGAATTCACAGGGTGGAAAGAGGCTCAGCAGCCCACAGCTGTAACTGGAGACATTTCTTTTACAAGCCCGGAATGCTAAAGCCTGCTCAGCCTGCAAACATGTCAGGACAAGCCTTTCTGGGACACTGTCAAGTGGTTTTGGGCTCCAAGTTCTACATTCCGTACTTTTGAGGTTGTTTTCTACTGGCAAGCAGCCTCTGGATGATTTTCATGTGGTGGGTGTTCGGGCCAACCTTCTTCTTCCAAGAAATAAGACCATGCTCTGTGTGCAGTGTCCATATTTTAGCAAAGATCAGGGAATGACTGACCTTTTTTAAAAAACACTTTGGGTGGTGGTGGTGGTGGTGGTGGTGGTGGTGGTGGTGGTGGTATGTGTGGGGTGTGTATGTGGGTGGGGTAGGGGTGGGGTGTGCACGAGTGTGCCCCTGGAGCTGGATCTTCAGGCTGTTGTGAGCCAATGAACATGAAGCCACCAGCTATGGGTCCTGAGAACCTAACTCAGATCCTCTGAAAGAGCAATGCGGGCTCTGTTAACTTCTGAGCCATCTTTCCAAACACCCACCTTTTTGAGACAGGATCTCCTGTAGCCAGGGCTGGCCTTGAAGTCACAGTGCAAATAAGGATGACTTTGAACTCCTGATTCTCCAGGTCCCATCTCTCAGGTGCTAGAATGCAGGCTCCACCAGGAAGGTTTTGTTGGGTTGGGTTTGGTTTGGTTTGGTTTGGTTTGGTTTAGAACGGCAAATGAGGGTGGAGCCCAGGGCACATGAGGCAAATACTCTTCCAAACTGAGTGCTAGTCCCAACCCTAGCTCCAGGGTTATGGTAGTCAGAAGGGAAAGAAGGAGGGACAGAGGGAAGGGGGGGAGGGAAGGAGGGAAAGAGAGAAAGAAGGAGAGAGGGAAGAAAGGGGAGGAAAAGAAGGAAGGAAGGAAGGAAGGAAGGAAGGAAGGAAGGAAGGAAGGAAGGAAAGATACCAGGTGCTCCTCAAGACTCAAGAAAGAGACATAACCTAGATGCCATTCCCCCCCCCCCCCGTCCCCTCCCCGGCAGAGCCTTCAGTTTGTCGAGGCTCTGATCCGTGGCTGGAGGACTGCGCTAACCATCAGTAGACAGTGTAGCCCAGACCTGCCTAAATTAAACACCAGCTCTCTGCCCCTTCTACCCCCCTCACTGTGACTGCAAGGAGTTCATTTTAGAGGCGCCACTCTCTGCAAGACCCAAACAAAGGTAGTTAACTCTAAGCCCTGTCCTCATTTCATGATTATAGACCAGGTGTGGGTGGGTAATGCTGTGCACCCAGGCCGGATTCTCAGCTCAAACCCAGGGCTCACGTGACGGCTAAAAAAGCTTTGTCTTGTTTAACTTCTGAGTATTACTATTAGCTTTCATGTTTATATTGGACAGGGTTCATTATGTATCCCAAGCTAGCCCTGAACGCATCACGTGGCTTAAGATAGTCTCAAATTTGCAGCAATCCTCCTGCCTCAGCCTTTAGAGTATTGGGATTTCAAGCATGCACCTCCATGCCAAATGAAAATTATTTTCTGATTGTTTTATTGGGAGATTTCTCAGAGATTAAATCAGCAAGAAGCTGGTCGGAACGAAGTACAGCTGGAGTGTCCAGCACGGGGCTCCTCTGAAATACTCCATTTTGCAGACCGAAAATACAATTTATTTTTTTAAATCACAGTACATAAATTATGATACTTTAGTGACAGCCAGTACAGCCCGGGTACAGATGAAAAGTCACCTGCCTCCTCAACGCTTTTTGAAGGTTGTATAATTTAAACAGTTCCACAATGCTGTTTCAATATGGGGGGAAGGGGGGAGTCACCCCCATGTGGCTGCTGCTGCTGCTGCTAGTAAAAACACAGGCAAAGTCCAAGGTCATAAGGAGCTAACACTTAACTGAGAGAAATTCAATCTGAGAGATGCTTAGGGGGTAACCCACCAGATACACAGAGCCACCTCCAGTTGGGAGTTGTCCGGAGCAGATCCATTGCAGTCAGTCACAAGATTTTGTAGAAATATTGTGATTATCTTCTTGCTTAAACATTTGGTGAAAACAGCCAGCCAGAAAAAGAGTGTAAATCGGTTGATTTCATCACACGACTGCCTTTTGTTCGTCTGCTTTGGAAAATGCTTTATTGATCCAGGTGGACCATTTTCGTGGCTAGCCCTGATCGCGACGGGGTCTCTTCCTAATGACGGCTGCCAACATTTTGAATTCTCTGCTAAGAGTTTGAAAGGCTTTAAGATTGATTCGATTGGCTGTGGACATCAATGTTGCCTTGAAGATTTGGTAATGTGACAGGCTTGAGAAGGGATTTGAACACACGAGAGTGTAAACGGGCCATGGAGGAGGCAACTGAGAAACAAACCTAAGTGGGGAACCTGCGATGCATGGCGGCACTGAGTGAGGCGGGGCGGGGCGGGGCGTGCATGATGGCACTGCTGCAGAAGTGATGCTGGACCTGTTCCAATGTGGAAATGGGTCCAGGGAGGCGGATCCGTGGGTAAAGAGCACGAGGACCTGAATTCCATCCCCTGAGTCCCTGCGAAAGATGGCATGGTGGCCTGTACTCGCAATCCCAGTGTCAAAGAGGCAGAGAGGCAGATACTTGGGACTCCCTGGCTATCCACACCTAGCCTACTTGACAAGCTTCAGGCCAGCAAGAGACCCAGTTTCAGAAACAAGGTGAACAACCCAAAGTTGCATACTCCTCCCACGGACATACACATGCATACGCACACGTGCGCGTCCGAGAGGTGTGACAATAGGCTTGAGTTCTTTTGCAAATCAAACATAATCAATAACGTGGGAGCTTTGTAAACCAGACCTAGGTCTCCTTGAGGGCTCCAAGGACCCGTTGCTGTGGAAAGTGGATCCAGTTTCCTAGTTTTGTTTGTTTGATAAGCCTTCTCAGGATCCTAAACCAAAACAGACCCAAATCTGTGACCCTAAAGAGCAAACTTTATTAATGATCAAGAAGAGCACACCGTGCTTTAGGGTTTGGTAGTGTTAGTCCTAGTCTGAAAGCCAAAGTAGAAAGACAACTGCATTCCCAAAGCTCGGAGTGGACAGCAGAAAGCCAGACTCACAGCAAAGCTCTGACCACTGAATAAGCCACAACAAAAAAACTGGTCAGGAACAAACATTATGGTTGTGAATTTCATTGCATTTAGTGAAAGAATTTTAAACTACAATAATAATAATAATAATAATAATAAAATTTAAAATGTATGCTCCATACATTTTTTCTCCATAGATTCCTCACATATTTGAATGTGTTCATGATCATTTTTCTAATGAATGAAAAAAGTACAAGGAATCTCAGCTCCACAACCTCAAACCTGCATCTACTTAAGTAGCACAATTTCTCATAGGTCCAGGGCTTCTGCTAACACTACCAGAATCCACAGAAAAGCCACACACACACACACACATACGCCACATGCACACACACACACACACACACACACACACACACCACACACACACACTACACCATCACCTGTCCCTAAGACTAGAAGACTTCCTCCTTCATGCATGCGACGTTACTCCTCTCTCTGCCCCGTCAAAGATACCCTTTGGCAAAGTCACAGAGAATATTCAGGAAAGCTGAACACTGGCAGAACACACAGCCGCAAAGACAGAAAGAATGCTCCACCACCAGGGAGTCGTACAGAAAACGTCCGCAGCTCACAGCATCAGTACCACCCAGGTCCCACTAGGCATGATGGGTATTCTTGACTTCTAGGATGCTCTCCAGGGTCCTTGGACCACAATGAGAAGCATCCTCGGGTGTTCAGGGGATGTGAGCACAGAGCAGCATCACACTACATTCCAAGTCCAAGATCAGATCCTATAGCTACCCCTCTCCCACTGTTCAGATGGTGAGGGGAATTAATTACTCTCAGCATCTATGAGAAGGTGGCTTACTACATGTCCTAAAAGCAGGAAGCGATTGGAATTTGAAAATCACTGTAGACAGGGTATTTCATAATACATCACTTGAATGGGAATGACTGTGACCCTGTCTTAAGCATGCATGAACGGACTCGGGTGTGTGTAAGTGTGGTGTGTGCACATATGTGCACACTCGTGTCTGAGGAAGCTGAAGGAGGATGTCTGGTGTCCTGATCTATCACATTCTACCTTATTCTCTTGAGATGGAGTCTAAAGCTGGAGCTGGGCTGCCAGTCAGAAAGCCCCACCAGTCTTCCTGTGTCTGCTCCCCACAGCCTTGGGGTTATGCAAATACCACACCCAGATTTTTTATGTAGGTTTGGGGGATTCAAATTGAGACTCCCATGATGCATAGCAAGTGTCCTTACCCTTTAAAACATTCCCCTCAGGCCCAGATGACATTGTTTTGAGTTTTACCTTGGAGAACTGAAGCTGTGAAGGCAGATTGCCTGAGTATCACACACACATGTCCCACAGGAAGGACATCTACAGAAAACACAGCCTCAAGGTTTCCATCAGTACCTCGATGCCAAGGTCATTTCCAAAGTAATGGAAGGGATGTCTAATCTTTCCCCTGTGTTAATTCTTTATAATCATTCCTGTGGCAAAGGACTGTTTGGATCTGTTACTGAGAAAAGGTATATAATTGACTTTCAGAATATTCTTTTAGGAATGCTCTATCCTTTGGGAAGGAGATAATCTAGCATGTAGCCATTCAGGCTTTCAAATAAATACCTCATATGTTTGAGATTTCCCTCAGGCTTAACAGAGTAGTATCCTAATAGAATCTCGCTGTCTCTCTCTCTCTGAGTGTGTGTGCGTGCATATGTGCATGTGTATTTGTATGTGTATGTATGTATGTGCATTGTGTGTATGTGCATTGTGTGTATGTGTGTATGTGTGTACATGTGTATATGTGTATATGTGTACATGTGTGTATATGTGTGTATATATGTGTTTTGTGTGTGTGTTTGTGTGTGTATGTATGTGTGTATGTGCATGTGTGTGCATGTGTGTATGTGTGTGTATACATGTGTATATGTGTACATGTGTGTATATGTGTGTATATATGTGTTTTTTGTGTGTGTTTGTGTGTATGTGCATGTGTGTGTATGTGTGTACATGTGTATATGTGTACATGTGTGTATATGTGTGTATATATATGTGTTTTGTGTGTGTGTTTATGTGTGTATGTGTATGTATGTGTGTATGTGCATGTGTTTGTGCATGTGTGTGTGGCGGGGGCTAGGTTTAATTCCTTGATTGTCATCTACCTTAAAAACATCTTTCCTTTGGGACTCTCTTACTAGCAGGACTCACCATGCAGGCTTGTTAGCTGGCCAGAAAGCCCTGGGATCTGTCTATGCTCCCTTGATGTTGGCTTTCCAAGCTCAGCCCCACACTGCAGGCATTTTTCACATGAGTTCTGGGGGTTGAACTTAGGCCTATAGGTTTATATGGCAAGCACTTGATCAACTGGGCAGTTCCAGTACCCTTCCCCCTACCCCGCCCCAATAGCGTTTGATTTTTAAAAATGTAAGTGTCGTGGCAGTGTGAAAATGCACATCATGGTTTTGCTGTGGAGATTGCTGCCTGCTCTTGTCCCCACCCCTCAGCCACAGTACCGTCAAACAGCTGCCGCTGACCCAGCTCTCTAGCAGACAATTCTCTCTCTTTCAGTGTCTCCCACAGAGGTTTGACTGACATTTTCCTGAAGCTGTGGCAACAGCTGGAAAGAGCAATTACTGTAGTCCTAGGAGTCAGGGCCTAAAGACGGCACCCATTCATTACAACAGCCGATCCTCCAGCCTTGTCTTGGTTGGGCACGAGAGTTTGCATGGTACACACATTCACTACCAGGGAGGACGCCTGTAGATCCACTGTGCATGCTTCAGGCTGAGACGTTAGCCATTAGCTTTCACCGAGGAAGCAGGGTGTCACACCCCTTCTGCCGGATGGAGGGTTCTCTTTCAGGCACTCAAAACAAATGCTTTATTTCTCCAGCCTGGGCTAAAGCAGGCATTTCTAAGACCAGCTTTTCTGAAGCTCATGGCCAGACTTTGGGATTGTTAGGCCTCCATACCCTCTCTATGGAAGAGTTTATCACCCAAAGGGCCTGTGTGGTTTGCAGACAACCTGAGAATCCTTTCCAGCCATCTGCCGCTTGGATCATCCTTAGATTTTTTTTTCAGTTTGGATGTTTCCTCCTCCTCCTCCTCCTCCTCCTCCTCCTCCTCCTCCTCCTCCTCCTCCTCCTCCTCCTCTTCCTTCTTCTCCTCCTACTTCTCTTCCCCTCCTCCCCTTCTCCTCCCCTCCTCTCCCTTCTCATCCCCTCCTCCTCCTCCTTCTTTTTCTTCCTCTCTCTCTCCCCATCTCTCCCCTTCCCCCTCTTTCTGAAATAGCACATCGATATGTAACACAGCGATGACTTTTTAAATTCTCAATGCTCCTGCCACAGCCTCCCAAGAGCTTGGATTCCAGGCATGCGCCACCACACCTCATCCTAATGTTCAGTCCTGTGCCTGCAGAATGTCTTTCCCTGTGTATTCGCTTTCTGTGTTGACTCCCTGCCTCTCCATCTCCTGCAAACCTCCCTCTTTACATTGGACAGTTCAGTGGCGTTGGCTCCTTATCCATGAGACTCCCAAAATCCACACAGGACCAATTTTCTGATCTCCACCTGTGTGCTGTGGCAAACAGGTGCACACAGATGCATAAATAAGCAGACACATTAAAACAATATTTAAAAGTAGATTTGCAGACTTATAAGCCATTATACCAAGATCCTGCATAACCTTTCCCCAGTTTCCTGGGTGGTAGAACCTAGAAGGCTATTGTACAATACCTGAGCCAGGTTACTGACCTGGGCAGTAATGGTCCTATGGGAATCTGCACTATTGGCAGCATCGCGGCAACCCTCATGTGCCCTCCCTAAGCCTCACTGACCTCCTGCATTGCTCAAGGGAACTGGGAATCTGTTCTGTTTTTATAATTTTGTGTTGTATGGCTACTCTGAGGACCCGCCCAGCCACCTCACTGAAGTTGCCAAATGTGACTAGCTTGCCCTTCCTTCTCAGCTCAGTTGGACCCTGTGGTGTGGTGCTACCACGGTAGGGTGGCCATTTCACGCACATGGTCTCTGGATTGTGTATTGCTCCAGACCACCACAAGTAAGGCTGTTTATATACATGCAGCTACATGTTTTTTTTTTTTTTTTTTACAAATATTTCATAACTATCTTTTTCCACCTGTAGCTTGTCTTCTCTTACTGGATTGTTTTGAGGGTCAGAGGTTGATAAATTAGGTGAGGTCACACATTTGGTCTTTGTCACACCGTGGTGTCAATCCATTATCTCCTTTCTGCCTAGCTTGGTTATCCAACACATCTTCCTGGCTGGGCATGAGGTCAGGTGTGTTTCATCTCAGCACTTGGAGGCAGAGGCAAGCAGATCTCTGTGAGGTCCAGGCTCACCAGGATATGTAAAGAATTCCAGGCAGCCAGGGCTACACTGCAAACAAAACAAAACAAAACAAAACAAAACAAAACAAAACAAAACAAAACAAAACACCTCCTGTCTCAAAACAAAAAACAACCCTGCTTTCCAAACCAACCAACCAACCAACCAACCAACCAACCAACCAACAACAACAAACATCCATCACGTCTTCCTGTATTTTTCTAATGGCTTGAAGGGTTTATGTTTATATTTAAATTTGACTTATGAATCATATTTTGAACACGGTGTGAGGATGTGTTGGTGACACGTGTTTTTTGTTTTGTTTTCTCTTCTTTTTCTTGTTGATGCTGAGGGGTTGTGTTCATTTTTGTTGCGGTTGTCGTTTTGCTCTTGCAAAATCTTGGTGGGCGGGAGGCTCTCTTCCCATTTCGCTTTTGTGATTTAGATTTAAGTTTGTCATAAAAAAAATCAATCGAATGCATGCTCGTGTGGGTTCTTTGCTTCATTGATCTGCGTGTCTATTTCTCTCTGCAAAAAATCACACCATCGCAGTTACTATAGCTACACGGTACCAGCTAAAACAGCTCCTCACACTTCAGTCTTTTCTCAATTGTTTTAACTATTTTAGGTCTTGTGCTGCCCATGTAAACTCAAGAATAAATTTGTCTATGTACATAAAACTTTCTGGGGTTTTATTTTTAAAACGGAGATTGCATTAACCCATTAAGTTGATTTAGGGAGAAGAAACACAGGTATTGTTTTGAACTTTCGAATGCATGAGCAGCACAGTGTGACTCTTCATTTTCTCTAATTATTTATTGTTTGCTTGCTTTTGTGTATGCTTGTGCCCGCTGTGTGAGTGAGGACTCTTGTGTCTGATGTGTCCATGTGGGGGAGGGGTGTCACATGATCGAGGGTTCTTGTGCCCACTGTGTCTTTGTGAAGGTCACGTGAGTGAGGGTTCTTGCGTCTGCTGTGGGAGCAAGGGTTCTTGTGTCTGCTGTTTCCATGGAGTTCACGTGAGTGAGAGGGTTCTTGTATCTGCTGTGTCTGTGTGGAGGCCACGTGACAACTGTGAAGAGTCCGTTCTCTCCATCCACCTTGTTGATTCAGGGCATCTCTGTTTCCGTGGTGTTGTTTCAGGCTCTTGAACTCCCAGCAATTCTGACTCCGCTTTCCACCTCTCCATAGGCACTCTGAGATGACAAATATGTGCACTACGTTGACTCTTTGAATGGGGTTTTAGGGATCAAACTCATGTTGAAGGCTTGCCCAGCAAATGCTTTTACTTCCAGAGTTATATCATACCCACACACATTTTTTTTTTTTTTTGAAACAGAGTCTTACCATGTAGTCCTGGATGGATCATCAAGACTTACTACATAGGCCAGGCTGGCTTTGAACTCATGGTGACCCTCCCGCTTCTGTTTCCCAAGTGCTGGGATTACAGGTGTGAACCGTTATGCCCCGACCAATTTTCTCTAACAGTGCTTTGAAATTCTCAGCATGGAGATTCTGAACACATTTCATCAAGTTTATCCCTGAGCATTTTATATTCTCTGGAGTAGTTGTAAGTGATAGTGCACTTTAAAACCTTATTTTTCTAAGGTTTACTCTTAGTTTATGTCTTAGTTAGGGTTTTACTGTTGTGAACAGACACCATGACCAAGGCAACTCTTATAAGGACAACATTTAAATTGGGGCTGGCTTTCAGGTTCAGAGGTTCAGTCCATTATCATCAAGGCAGGAACATGGCGGCATCCAGGCAGGCATGGTGCAGGAAGAGCTGAGAGTTCTGCATCTTCATCTGAAGGCTGCTAGGAGAAGACTGGCTTCCAGACAGCTAGGGTGAGGGTCTTACAGCCCAAGCTCACAGTGACATACTTACTCCAACAAGGCCACACCTTCTAATAGTGCCACTCCCTGGGCTGAGCATATACAACCATAATACTATAGCGGGATAATTGTGTTTTGTGCTTTGGCTTGTATCCTTATTGAATTCACTTGCTTGCATTCAGATTTCATGGAGGCATGAAATCTTCTATATCAGCCTCCATTGCATCTTCAGGTAGAGACAGTGATACACTGCAGAGGGCCCACAGCCTTGCTCCCCCAGGCTCCACAGGAGGTGTAGCCTTGTTGGAGGAGGTGTGGCCTTATTGGAGGGGTATGGCCTTGTTGGAGGAGGTGTGACCTTGTTGGAGGGGTGTGGTTTTGTTGGAGGGGTGTGGCCTTGTTGGAGGGGTGAGGCCTTGTTGGAGGAGGTGTGGCCTTGTTGGAGGGGTGTGGTCTTGTTGGAGGAGGTGTGGCCTTGTTGGAGGGGTGTGGTCTTGTTGGGGGGTGTGGCCTTGTTGGAGGGTGTGGCCTTGTTGGAGGAGGTGTGACCTAGTTGGAAGAGGTGTCACTGGGGGTGGGCTTTGAGGTCTTAGAAGCTCATGCCAGGCCCAGTCTCTCTCTCTCTCTCTCTCTCTCTCTCTCTCTCTCTCTCTCTCTCTCTCTCTCTCTCCTATTCCTGACCTTTCCTCTTTCTCTTCTGCCCACTGTGAGGGGAGCTACTTTGCCTCCCTACCTGGTGTTGCCACCGCAATGCTAATCTTTGCTCAGGACCCTGCAATGGGGCCAACCGTGAACGGAAACCCTGAGCCGAAACAAATGTTCTCTTTGTTGTTTCTGTCAAAAATGTGACCAAAAGAAAAGCCTTTACTCACGGCAACCGATGCTTTGCCCGGACACTGTGTGAAAGAGTGGAGACAGCATGTTCCACAGTGACCATACATGATGCTGGGCACACAGCTCTTGGTGTGAAGAAACTGTCCATGAGGAAAACCCTGCTGAGCAGGCCGAGCACTGCAAGCCCTGATGGCTTCTGCAGAAGCCTCCTCTTCCGTGAGCTTACACTGGTCAGTGGCAGTGCGTTTCAGGGTGTGGTGTCCTGGGCAGCAACTTGCACAGCTCTGGATTTGACCTGACAGGGAATGGGGAATGAGGAAATGAAAGACACAGGTGCACACACGCTGGCATCGAGCAGGCTGCGCACACCAGCAGCCTGGGGAAAGATAGCATGTTTATTCTAATCTCCATGAGGAGTCTCTGTCTCCAGGGAGACAGTCTCGAGCTACAATCATCCTGGAGAAGAAAGCTGCACCAGCTCTTTCCCCCCACACAGGGGTAGGCCTGCCATTCCCATGGGACTGCGGCATTGGCATCCTTGACATGGCCACACCCACGTCAACAACACACATCTACTCAGTATTTCATCTGTTCCCCACAGTCGTGGGTTCTTTTCCAGCATGTGTTCACTTAGGCAGAAAACACTCCCCAGGCAAATCATTAAAACGCAAACCAGGCGTGAGATTTGTGGCCTAAATGAAAACTTGTCTGGGCAGGCCATTCGGATTCAACCAAGGGTAGCACCATAGTTAAAGTTAATTGTCAACCAGACACTACCTAGAACCACCTCAGGAGAGAATCTTAATGAAGGACTGTCTACGTCGGTTGGCCTGTGGGCACATCTTTGAGGAATTGTCTTAATTAAGTTAATTGATGTTGGAAGACCCATCCCACTGTGGGTGGCTCCACTCCCTAGGCCAAGGGGTTGGAGGATGCTGGGAGGGTGGGGAGTCCTGAACTGCATAAGAGTAGGAAAAACTACTGAGCACAAGCAGCAAGTATAGCTGTTGAACTCCCTGCTCTTGACTGTGGAGATGACGTGACTAGCTGCTTCAAGTTTCCCCACAGTTCATGTATGATAAACTGAGATTATACACCAGATACACCCATCATCTTCTAGGTTACCCTTTTGTCAGAAGATTTCATCAAAGCAAAGGAAATAAAGAATAAGGAGAAAACCTAGTTCTCTAAGGGTGGCGACCCCTACTGCAGAGGAGGGATGGGACGTGGGCCACACGTTTGTTCGTGGTGCTGGGTCTTGCTGGCAGGACCTCAGCACTTGCCTTCTCTTTATTCCGCACTGGAATGTGGAGAGAGAAAGGCATCAGGATGAAGGATAATGTGCTACAGTCAAGATTAAAGAAAGGGACGCATAGAATGCCACGTCTCTCACGGTGCGTTTAGGCCATCCTTTATTCCTCTTCTGAAAATAAAACCCATGTTATGTCAGCTCACAGTGACTCACTCTTTCTAGTGAGTCTTTGAATGCAGCCCTGTGAACTTGCAGTGAGCCAGTAGCAGGAGGTTTCTATGTCTATTGAGAAAAGGACTGGAGCAATCCCTTCTGTGTATGGCTGTGGCGGTTTGAATGAGAATGGCCTCCAAGGGCTCATATATTTAAATGCTTTGTCCCCAGTTGCTGGAATTGTTTGGGAAGGACTAGGAGGTGTGGCTTTTTTTTTTTAAGTAGGTGTGTAACTGTGCTCCAGTGCCTGGTCTCACAGAGCTCCACCCACCTCTGCCTCTTGAGTGTTGAGATTTAAAAGGTGATGGTTTTTGTTTGAAGCATCCAGCTTCTGGTAATATGTCATGGCAGCTACAGGGACACACATACCCCACTGAGGAGGGAATGCATGATGTCACCCAACTGCCTGCACATGCGGCTCACAGCAGAGGTGCCCTGAACAGTCACGGTGACTTGTGTGACATTCTCTGCAAAGGATACTGCAGATAGAGCTCGGTGACGCTCCACGAGTGAGGCACGGCTCCCATAGATATGGCTGGACAGATGTGCCCGGCACACTGAAATGCCTTTGCATGAAGCAGCTACATCCAGTTCACAATCTCCAGAAGTTTTCAATAAATATCCACGGTCTGTTTGGGTTGCCTGGGAACTCTTTATGATGGGTTAGTAACTGCATCTCAGAGGACATATTTCTCATCATTTTCCATGAAGTCAGAAGTGGTAGACAAATCTGATTGGTTCTTTCATCAGAAAAACCCATCCACACACTCTCTCCTTTTTGGACAGAGTCTCATACCTTAGGCTAGACCAGAACTGTCTGGTAGCTGAAGATGATTTTGAACTCCTGATCCTCTTGTCTCTTCTTGAATGCTTTGTTTGTGAAGTTGAGGTTCATCACCTCACTCAGTTTTTAATTAAGGCTTGGTGCATGCTAGGCAACTCTAAACAACTGAGCCACATCTCTAACCCCTAGGTTGGAGGTTCATTAAAATCGGAAAATCTCTCCGAGCCTGCCATTATAGGGAGGACTTCAGTTTCTTCTAATTTAGGTGTGCTCTTCTAGTTTTAAAACTGGCTTACCCCAACTGGTGGTAGCCTGCGGCTTCCCATGCGAACTCATCTTAACAGCCTGTGGAGACTCCAGCTGAAGGGTGTCTCCCATCAGCAGCACCAATAAATGAAACAACACCAGATGTAAAATCCATCCCCTGGGGCTCCTGGAGGGAAATGTGAGTATGGGGGGTTGTGAGAGGGGTGTTTTTCATTGGCAGGGAGCAAATGCATCCTCAACATGAGCACAGTTTATAAACTGGGAAGGACCATAAAGAAGTCAGTCTTAAGTTTATTGTTTTTCCCGTTCTGTATCCCTGTATGTAGCAAACCTGAAGAGTTCAAAAGTAGCCTTTCACATCTCTCTGACCTGCCCATTTCTGACTCAAATAAGGTGTGTCTACGACCACTTAGTTGTTTTCTTGACCCTGCAGCTCTCTTGGCTGATTAGGGTGTACATCTAGATCCCTGACATGTAGGGATTTGTCAAATCTATCAATAGTTATTGTGTCAACTTGTTTTGTATTAATGCTCCAAAATACGTTTTGTGTAATATAAAGGTAAAAAAAGAAAAAACAGTACAAAAATAAAGCATGGTATGATGGCTCATGTCTGCATCTCAGCACTTGGGAGGCTGAAGTAGGAGAGTTACTTCAAGTTCAGGGCCAGGCTAGGCTACAGAGTGAATACCAGATCTCAGGCCAGCTTGGTCTAGATCTAGCCCCTAGAATAGTAGTTGTCAACTTTCTATTGCTGCGACATTTTAATACAGTTCCCGGATGTTGTGGTGTCCACCCAACCATAAAATTATTTCATTGCTACTTCAGAAATGTAATTTTGCTACTGTCTTTATGAACCTTAATGTAAATATCTGATATGAGATCCACAAAGGGGTCATGACCCACAGGTTGAGAACCACTGGGCTAATGTGAAACCCTGTTTTAAAAAAATAAGTAGGAAAAAGGAGTGGAAGGAAAGTTTATTGTCGTAGTTTGAATATGCTTGGCTTAGGAGGTGACACTATTTGGAGGTATGGCCTTGTTGGAGTAGGTGTGTCACTGGGCATGAGCTTTAAGACCCTCATCCTAGATGCCTGGAAGCCAGTCTTCTCCTAGCAGCCTTCAGATGAAGATGTAGAACTCTCAGCTCCTCTTGCACCATGCCTGCCTGGATGCTGCCATGTTCCTGCCTTGATGATAATGGACTGAACCTCTGAACCCATAAGCCAGCCCCAATTAAATGTTGTCCTTATAAGAGTTGCCTTGGCCATGGTGTCTGTTCACAGCAGTAAAACGCCTAAGACGTTTACAAATAATGAACTGTTCCACGCAGTCGTCAATCCACACTTTATACAGATTAAACAATGGGGTGAACTTTTTACTACATCAGAAAATACAGTCGAAGCTGGGAAATGGCTTGGTGTGGGTAAAGGGCTTGCTGTGAAGAGGAGGAATCCTTAGCATCCTTATAAACGCTGGGTGCCGCCCACCTATAACCCCAATACTCCAGAAGCAGAGACTGGGGATACTAGAGGCAAGCTGGCTAGCCTTGATGTCATAACCAAGTATTCCAGGGTACCCACCTCATCACCCAGTGTCTATTGAGCATTCACTGTGTGTCAGCCACTGAATTTGTGCTCAGAGCCAGATCACCACAATGACCAATGGCCCCTGTTCATCTAGCTTATGATGCTAGAGACAGTGTCCCAAAGACAAATACAAAATATGCTCAGGCTCACTCCCAAGGAGTATTACTCCACTAGGTATCCAAGGTCCAGGACAGATGCCAGGCCAGGCTTCTCTAAATCATGGCGGCAAAGCATAGGGGGTCTCAGATTCGGATCCCATGGAGGCTTTGTTATCTGCCATTTTGCCTTGGGAGGAAGTAGCGTAACCACGGAGCTTAGCTCAGCATTTCCTTAGCACTCTGTTAAGGGCTGACTGGACCAGAAGCTGATGTGTCTCCACAGGCAGGTTGATAACAGGTGGTAGCTGAAGTCAGTATCCACCTTAGCAGCTTCAGTTTACACACTTCTATTTCCCAATCACCTTGTCTTCACTGAAAACATCTACTCTGTGTGCGCAGATGTCTTTGTACTTGTGTGCACATGTTTGTGTGTGTGCATGCACTTACAAGCATGCCAGAGCACAGTCCCTGGGTGTTGTTCCTCTGAAGCAGTCAACCGTGTTTTGTGAGACAGAGTCTTTTACTGTCAGCCATGGCTTCCTTATCAGGAAAGTCTGGCTGGCTAGTAGTCATCAGGATTCCTCTGTTTGTACCTCTACAGCACTGGAATTACAAGTCCTTCATTCTGTATCTGGCTTTTCATGTGGGTACTGGGGATTTGAACTCAGATCTTCATGTTTGCATGCAAGGACTTTATCAATTGAGCCATCTCCCCTGCCACATTACTGAACATAAGGATGTGTGTATGCTCCATTCTGTGCAGAACACAGTCCCCCATGGAGTCCCGGAGTTTACATTTGAAGCATCTCTTTTTCTCAACCCATTTCTACACCTTGGGAAATCAAGGACCATGGTCTGATGAGATGGCTCAGTGCATAAAGGTGCTTGCTGCTGAGACTGATGATCTAAGTTTGACCCTTGGATCCTACCTGGTGGAAAGAGAACACTGACTCCTGGAAGTTGGCCTCTGACCTCCACATGTGAGTGGTAGCATGCATGCATGCATGCACACACGCACACTCATGCACAGAGAAACTTATGCAAACATGATAGATAGATAGATAGATAGATAGATAGACAGACAGACAGACAGACAGATAGATAGATAGATAGATAGATAGATAGATAGATAAAGAGCTAGGATGATGGCATTGTCGGGGTAGCCATTGAACCTCTTTAGTGATTAGTATGTCCCAGAGTTTGCACACGTGTTTCAAGTTCAGTCTCTGTGATTTGTGAGTCTGTTAAAAACTGGACTCAGTAGCCTCAGTGTGGTCAGGAAGCTGAACATGACACTACAACGTTCTTATACAAATTCTAACAGACAATGTTCCCAATAGAAATGCCCAACTGAGAGGGACAGGCCATGTGAGGCCAAGGGATGAGTGCAGGGATGCAGAGATACAGGGATGCAGGGATGCAGGGATGCAGGGATGCAGAGATGCAGAGATGCATGGATGTGTGGATGTATGGATGCAGGGATACAGTGATGCAGAAATGCAAGGATGCAGGGATACGGAGATACATGGATGTAGAGATGCAGGGATACAGGGATGCAGGGATACAGGGATACAGAGATGCATAGATGCAGGGATACAGAGATGCAGGGATAGAGTGATGCAGAAATGCAGGGCTACAGAGATGCAGGATACAGGGATGCTGGGATGCAGGGATGCTGGGATGCAGGCCAACACAAAAGTTTAAGATATGATGGCAGGGCTGGGGAGATGGCCCAGTGGTAAGAGTGCTTGCTCTGCAAACCTAGGTTCCTGAGTGTGAATCCACAGCACCCAGTTGAAAAGCTAGGCACAGCTATGTGTTCATGTAAACCCAGCCCTGCAGGGTAGAGAATGTCCTGGCCAGCCAGCCTAGCAGAACTGATGAGACTTGAGTTTAGTTAAGAAACTGTCTGAAGGCAATAACAGCAGGAGTGATAGCGGAAGAGACCGGGGTCGTGCGCTGGTCTTCACATGTATTGCTCTAGCTGCACACATGTGCACACACAATTATGATGCTTCTGCAGGCTTCTTCTACCTCTATTGCACATCCTAAAGTGTGAACTTGATAGATGACAATATCAAAGGACTGGACACTCCTGGGAAGTGTCTGTGTGCATGTGTGTGTCCTTTGTAAGTGGGAAGAAGGCAGGAGGCAGCTTCTTGGGCTTATTTACCCCTTTGGGCCAATCAGAATGAATCAATATGTCTTACATGTCATCTGGAGAGCCAACTTAGAATTTTCTTTAGCAATTCAACACTTGAAAGGGCATTTGGTAATAGTGAACAGTTACAGAGGTCTGCCTGTGGGCTGGGTTAAGGGTAAAGTAAATAAGACTGTAGAGGGTTGTTTGCGCTTTAAGGATCCTTCCCTCCCCTCCCCCCACGGGCATCATTCCTTCGTTTCCTTCAGAGGCTTGTCTCTGCTTCAGTCTTTCAAGTGTACAATTTATCCCTTTTCTGCAGCTTCGCTGTTCAAACACCTGACAACAGTGAGACAGTTCTTCTTAAAGCTCTTAAAGAGCGCAACTGCATCCCGAGCGTGGAGTACGTCCTGATGCATGTGAGCGTGGGGTATGGGGTACGTCCTGATGCACGTGAGCGTGGGGTACGTCCTGACGCATATGAGCGAGGGGTACGTGCGCAGGTGCATCTTGAGCATGGGGTACGTTCTGAGGCACGTGAGCGTGGGGTACGTCCTGAGGCACAAGGTAGTGAGTTACATCCTGACCCATGAATATGGGGTACGTTCATGTGAGTCGGGGGGTACATCCCAACTTTACTTTCTCTTTCTGCCACAAAGTAGCACGAGAATCTTTGCATTGCAGCTCCGTGGAGAGCTGGGTTTGGACACTTCAGAGATGATGCCTCCTGCCTTTCTTGGTCTCCTGTTCACTCTCTCTTCTCTACAAGATCTTCCCCACATTGATGCCTTTTTGTTTTCTTTGTGTCCCTCTGGGTTTTTCCAGTATGGTCATGGGATTAGAACCATGCTCTGGGCCCACCAGTGGCTATAACTGAAGACAATGGCTCCCTGCAGTGTGTTTGTGTTTGTGTGTGTGTGTGTGTGTGTACATATGTGAGTAGAAGTGTCCCAGGAGGCTTCTCCTGAAAGAAGAGAAGTCAGATCCCATAAAGCTGGAGTTACAGCCAGCTGTGAACTGTTTGACATGGGTGTCAGGAACTGAACTGAGATCCTCTGCAAAAGAATCTTAACTGCTGAGCCCCACTACAGAATCTATTTTTAAAAAGTGTTTCTCCAGCAATAGGCCTTATGATACATGCCTGTCCCTCCAGTCCCCAGGAGGCAGAGGTAGGAGGATCAGAAGTTCAAGGTCATCTTCAGCTGTGTATGAATAGTGTGAGACTCTCTCTCTCTGTTTTCCCCTCCATTTTTGCTCTTCCTTTCTTCTTTCCTTCCTTCCTTCTTTCCTTCCTTCCTTCTTTCCTTCCTTCCTTCCTTCCTTCCTTCCTTTCTTCCTTCCTTCCTCTCTTCCATTCATATTTATGGGCTATTCTGGGAACATAGAAGGTTATACAATGGCTTATTCTCATGTAAATAATAATAATAATAATAATAATAATAATAATAACAACAACAACAACATATAAGATATTGTCAGCTACACCCATTTTTTTGGTAGAAGTGAGTGATCAGCTACTCAAATACATTCAGACTAGACAGATGATAGATGAATGGATAGGTAAATGACAGACAGATAGACAGATAGACAGACAGAGACAGAGAGAGTCAGTAGTTTTAGTGTTCTGAATTTTTTTTAAATTGTTCTTTGGCTTGAGCTGGCATGACAGAAATAGTTTAGCTCTTTCATGGAGTTTTATGTTCATAAAAATGTCCCTACTGTTTGAGGGGAATGTCTGATGTCAGAGTAATCATTTCTTTCTCGTTTCTTTGAAATTTTTTTATTAATTATTTTTATACACTCCATATTTTTTTTTGGTTTTTCGAGACAGGGTTTCTCTGTGTAGCCCTGGCTGTCCTGGAACTCACTCTGTAGACCAGGCTGGCCTCGAACTCAGAAATCCGCCTGCCTCTGCCTCCCAAGTGCTGGGATTACAGGCATGCGCCACCATGCCTGGCTACACTCCATATTTTATTCCCCACCCACCAACCCCTGTTCTCCCTCCGATTTGTCCATATCCCATACCTCCTCCCTTCCCCCTGTCTCCATGTGGATGTCCCTACCCCCCACCCCACTGGTCCTCTAAACTCCCTGGAGCCTCCAGTCTCTTGAGGACTGGGTGCATTACCTCTGAATGAGCACAAATCTGGCAGTCCTTTATTGTGTATGTGTTAGGGGCCTCATATCAGCTGATGTATGCTGCCTGTTTGGTGGTCCAGGGTTTGAGAGATCCCAGGGGTGCAGATTAATTGAGACTGATGGTCTTCCTACAGGGTCACCCTCAGCTTCATTCAGCCTTCTCTAATTCAACAGCAAGGGCCAGCTGCTTCTGTCCATTGGTTGTGTGCAAATATCTGCATCTGACTCAGCTTCTTGCTGGGTCTTGCTGGGTCCCTTTATTTGTGATAGCCAGAAGCTGGAAACAACCCAGATGCCCCACGACAGAAGAATGGATACAGAAAATGTGGTTCATTTACACAATGGAATACTAGTCAGCTATTAAGAACGAGGACATCCTGAGTTTTGCAGGCAAATGGATGAAACTAGAAATTATCATCCTGAGTGAGGTAACTCAGACCCAAAAGGACATGCATGGTATATACTCACTAATAAGTGGATATTAGCAAAAACAACAACAACAAAAACAAAACAACAACAACAAAAAAACAAGTACAGAATACTCAAGATACAGTCCACAGAACTCAAAATGGTCAACAGGCTGAAGTGCCCAAGTGAGGACACCTCAGTCCCACCAGGGTGGGAGAAGAAAGAAATCACAAGTGGAGAGGGAGGGAGGGACCTGGGAGAGAAAGTAGAGGGGGGAGGGGAGTGGGGGGAGGGGAACCTGATCTGACATTGGGAGAGGGAAAAGGACTGAAGCCCTGGGAGCCAGCAGAAAGAATGGAAACAGGCAACCTCGGGAGTTAGGAGGTTGGGGAGACCCTCCAGAATGTATCAGACACCTGGGAGGTGAGAGACTCACAGAACTCAAAGGGAGGGACCTTAGATGAAATGCCTGACAGTAGGGAGAGGGAACTTACAGAGCTCACCTCCAGCAGGAAGACAGGGCTTCAAATGAGGGAGAGGGGAACCATCCCACAGTCATAACTCTGACCCATAATTGTTCCTATCTGGAAGAATTACAGGGATGGAAATGGAGAGGAGCCCGAGGAAAAGAAGGTTCCAGAGACAGGACCAAAGTGGGATCCAACTCAAGGAGAGGTCCCAAGGCCTGACACTATTACTGAGAAATCACTTCTAAAGTGAAACTCAAGGCTCTGTCCCTGCTGGTAACCACCCTCTGTCCCCAGTTGGGTTATAGGGCTCGTTTTCCATGTCTGGCTATTTTTGTTCAGGATTCCATTGGTCACCCTGACATCTGAGTGGTTGCCAGGTCCTGCAGGCTTCCCGGACCGCACGGGACTGAAGATGGAAAGTCGGGGTTGAGACGCCTCAGCCACCAGCACCCTCAGCACACCACCCTCCCAATTCACTTCAGCCCTGCTTACTCCAGGGCCCTGGGACAGGCAGAAGCTGGGAACCTGAGCAGACTGCAGCTGGCCCCTGGGATCTGAGACAGCGGCCCCGCCCCCAGCCCCTGTTGACACTAGCTATCAGGCAGAGAACAATCTTAAGGTACACTTTGCAGTCAGCAAGCTTACCTTGTGTTAAATTTTTACCAGTGGAAATCGAGTCGTGTTTACTCCCAGCTCTGTGGCAAGTTCTGTGCAAACAGGACCTGCGACACTTTAGCTCACGTGCTAGGGACTTCCCGTCACACTTCCCTTGGCAGTGAGTGCTGAAGGGAAAGCTGGAGTGCCAGTCGCTTTCCTTTGCTATGATGAAATAACGGAGGGGGATCAGCTTACAAAGAAGAAAGGTTTTTACTGTGTGTGCTGCTTCCTTCTCTTGTTGCTGTGACAAAATGTCTGAGCCCAGCAAGGGAAGGCGCCATGTTCCAAGCACGAGGGGGCTGGTCCCCAGCGAGCGCATGCGCCCATGTGCCGTCGCGGTCCACAAGGATGGTCGCTCACAGAGAAGCACAGAGTTTGTCTCCTAGATGACTCTAGGGCTTATCCTCTTCAAGAATATATCACCAGTGATCTGCAAGGTCCCCCCACCTCCCGATAGCACCTCCACGGGCTTTTCTAAGTCCTCCAGGCCAGCCTTGAACTCATGTCTTCCTGCCTCTGGGGCAACCAGCACTTTATCTGAAAGACTTTGTCTTCACTGTTTTCATTGAGCTGGTCCAGGTTCCCTAAGAATGGTTGTTTTGACCTTTGGTCTAAACAGAACCTAATGGTTTCCCTACCGCAGATACTGCTATGAGTGACTCTGAAGCCCAGGATTAGAGGTATGGAGTGCCTCAAGCAGCCCAACCTCAGCATGCAGGGACTGGGGGCCAGCCCTGGCTCTCAGAGACTCTAAAGCCCTTCCTCCTTCCTCCACACCCTGCAGCAACTGGTGACTTGGAAGAGCCAGGGTCGGGATGGGAGCCCTTCCAGCCTCCTGCTGAGATAGATGGCCGTTGTAGTCATGGCTAGAACAGCCTTCCCCGCTCAGTCCCAGAAGGTCCAGGGAGGAGGGGTTGTGCTTGGACAGATAAAATCTCAGCCACGTGGGCCCTGCAGGAGACCTAAGGCCTCTACATCCACAGATAAGAAACCAGCCACAGCCACCTCAATTCGAGAGCAATTTAAGATACCACGCTAATTAAAGGGTCGGTAGGCACAAGACTCAAGTAGATTTAGATCCAGAAGTTAAGGAAGATCAGATGGCGAGGAGTGGGGGTTCCGTGTAAACAGAACTTGACCCCACACCCTGCAGCCAGGCAGTTGTAAGGAATTTTTTTTCTTCTTTAAATTATTATTTTTTAAGGCCCGGGATAACTTTTACCATCAGATATAGACACATGGTACCCAATAGGGGAAGTGATTGCGGTAGAGGCTAATGACTTCTCATTCACCTAAAATCCCTATAATTTGCTGCAGAGGGCTGAATGACGCCTATGTTTCTTGATTTAAAAAAAAAAGACCCCAAATGCATGGCTTTCATTTAATCAAATCACGGAGCAGCACACCAGCAAGACCACCCAGGCCCCGGCAGCAGCTCTTCCTGCAGTCTGGCCTCCTGTCATTCTTTGAAGGCAGTTTCATCTTGTAATTAGAGGGTTCCTGTGTTTCTTTAATGTTGGATGGTACTCAGCCCAGGGTGTCATGGGGAAATCACCTTGTGGATCCTGCTGGCTGCCAACCCCCGAGGGCCTTAAGTGAAGGGGCCACAAGGAATCTGGGGGTCTCCACCTGCCCTGCCAAGGGGGTGGGAAAGAGGAGAGGTGCCTAGACAAGTATAGGTAGGTGTGTGCATGAGTGTGCCTGGGTATATATGTGTATAAGTGTACAGGTGTAAATGTGTATATACATATGTGTCTGCATGTGTGTATAAGTGTGCATGTGTGTATAAGTGTGCATGTATACAAGTGAATGTGTATGTGTACATGTGTGTACATGCATGTGTGTGCACGTGTATATATGCACATGTGTGTATGTGTGTGTACAGGTGTGAATGTGTATGTACATATGTGTTTATGTGCATGTGTGTACATGTGTGCATGTGTGTATGAGTATGCATGTGTGTATGAGTATGCATGTGTGTACGAGTGTGAATGTGTATGTGCACTTGTGTGTGTGTGTGTGTGTGTGTGTGTGTGTATGCCCACGGGAGTGGGGTATCACCAGTGGCTGTTCCTACTGAGACTCACATAAATTGCTTCCAACTTTCAGCAACAAAGGTTCTGCAAAAAAGAATCGAAAGAATCGTGACTTTCTGCATCCTGAGGATCAACTTAAGTGTCCCTTCCCCAGGCGGCCGTTAGGGTTTGAGGCTGGCGCCAGTGGGAAGCACCAGGAGCCACTTGGTCCCTTAGGTACCATGTGGAATTTCTCAATTTAATTTTGTTTAGTTTGGGGGGAACTTTTTTCTTTTAGATTTTTGGTCCTAGGGAAAAAAAATTCTTCCTGTGGTTTCTCTCCTATTCACCCTCCGTAATCGCCGCTTTTGAGAAAGAGTTTCTCCATTTTCCCATAAAACCAAAACATGGCAGACATCCCTTGTGTCTGGATCCCACTCTGACTGCCTGCTGTCTCCAAAGACCCTTTCTTCACCCAGGGCTTGTCCTTTTGTCCTCCATGGAGATCCTTCCTGCAGAATCCAGCCGGATGGCTTCCTTGCTGAATAGAAAGACGAGGTTGCACCTGGCCTGAGTCCTGCCCACAAGGTTCCAGGAGTACCCCCTGCCTCACGGAGCTCAGACTTCATTGCAGCGTGTGTGGGAGAGCATCCAGTTCCCTCTGATGCAACCCTGGTTGTCCCGTGTTCCTTTTCCCTGTGTGGGCACTTGTAACTCATCACCCTTCTCCAGCTGCTCCTTAACTGTCACCTGGGTCAACTGACTTGTGTGGTGCCACGTGGCCTTCATTCTTCAACCAGAGTTTCTTCCTGTCTTCCTTCCCATGACTTCTGTTGTGACGATTTTACAACGCGACACTTGTACCCTATTCTTTGGCTGTCAGACTACTGGGAACTTCAAGAAACTGGAATTTCTCTGGGAATCTAGAGCTGGGAGAAGCCTGGTGTCAACCAGAGTCCCCCAGGAAGGAATTTCACACAGTTCTGACCACGTGTCAGACTGCCTCTCAGGGGACTGGAGCCCAGGTGGTGGTGGTTCAGTGATGGGCGGGGCCACACCTTGACCAGATCTGCTTCCACTTGCTCTCTATTTGATCCTGAACCTCATGCCGGGATCCCAGAGATGGACGTGGGGTGGGGGTTGCTAGACCTCTTTGTTCTTTCCCACTGTGGCCACAAAGAATAAACCTTTCTCTGCTTTCAGTGCTACTTCTTTAACTGGGGAGGGGTAGCCCCGGCTAACTTTTTTAAGCTTCCAGGACTCGGGCTCTGACCCTCACAACCCTGTAACATTCTCCCTGAAGTTTTTCTCACATAGCTGCCCACCAGCTGTTTGCTAACTATCCTTCCACTTCTTTCTTCAGCTGGGAGGAGTCAGAAGGAAGCCGCCTCTGAGTCAAGCTTCCTTAAGGGCTTCTTCTACTCCTGATTTGCTCTGAGCGTGGACAGATCCCTCTGCCAACCAGAACTTCTACCACAGCGGCTCTTTGCACTCTACAGGTGGAGTGCTAGGTGTTCACTGCCTACATTTCACTCTCAAGAGGGAAAGGGGGGCATTTCCGAAAGTCCCCTATGGGTGGGGGGAGGGGCTTAGATAGACTGAGTTCCCAGCAAGCCCAGAATGTGCGATCCTTGCCAGGATCTGAGACCCCCCAGATAGATGTGAGAATAAAAGTATTTATCCCTCCAGTTTCCTGGCCCACAAAGCACAAACGTCACTAGGTACAGGCTCTGTGAGGAGGAAGAAGTAGGTGCCATTGTGCAGCTGTAACCTGCACACTGAAAGAATCGGACACGACCGTCAGCAACACGACAATCTGGGAAATGGGTACAAAGTGGGACAAAGCCTTCCGGGTGGTAGACAAGGTTCCCCTGTTATCCCAAGCCCTGGTCTTAAGCATCCTGCCCTGCCCTGCCCTGCCCTTTGAAGGTGAAGGTGAACCTAATTCTTAAGAAAATGCCTGTTTCTAGTACCTAAAGAAATATCAGGCCAGTTTATTAAAATTAGGCCAGAGGAAAACCCAACGAGGCCCCAATATGACTCCAAGAAAGCTGAGTGTCTTCTGAAAATAGGGTCGGGTATCCACAAGTAACTTTCAGGCCACGGAGTGTGTGTCCTTTCTCTGGGAGGTCCAATCAGCCACACTTAGAGTACAAAGTACAACCAGGATCAAGGATGGGTCCCAAGCAAGCATAGAAATCCAGTGTACATTGCACAACCAGGATCAGGGATCAGTATCCAGGCAAACAGTCAGCCAGTGTGCAGTGAGCATGCAGAACTGGCCAAGGCAGGAGACTAATGTTTAGAATGTGACCAGGATTGAGGATCAATATCCGGACAAACCTAGAGGGCCAGTGTGCAGCATGCAACCGGGACCAAGGGTCAGTGTCCAGGCAAACAGAGATGAGCTATGTGCAGTGTACAATCCGACCTGGGAGTCAGCGGAATCAGAACCAGAGCCAGAGCCACCCATGCTTGGCTGAGAAACCAGATACCAGCTCTGGGCAGGAACTCACCCCGGGGAAGCTGTTGCCTCACTCTCTAGGCCCTCAGTTCTTGTCTTCCTACAAAAACCAAGCCAAACAGGATTTGGGGTGGGGCCAGGCTGATCAGCCTATGTCACCATCCAGGTGACAGTCTCTGGGCAGAACCCAGGGGTCTGTAGGTTTTGGCAGCCCTCCACAGCCTACTGGAATATGGGTAGATTTCCTGGAGGCCACTGAACATACTTCAGTAGAGGCTTCACCTCAGACCAGCAGGGGTTCAAGAGGAAGTGGGGCAGTTCCATGTCTTTCTCGGAATCAAGGAAAGGTTTAACTGCAACTGCACTCCAGTTGACAGGGTCATGGGGACAATCTGAGACATTGGGATCTGTGGCCTTTGGCCCCCTAGGCAGCCTACCCACAGTTCAGAAGGTATGTAGTGGGAGGTGAGGGAGAAGAACAGGAAACCCCGTGGGAAACAGACACGGGAACACGTGGGCACTTTGCCATCTCTCGGGCTGGGTCACATGTGTCACCTCTGACTGCCCTGCTCCATGCGCTGTCAGCATTGAACGCCTGATGAGGCCACACCCCTGGTCTCCACGCTGCAGCTCTTTCGGAAGGATGCACCTGTACTGGTTAGGTTTCTCGTCGATTGACAAAATCTTGGATAAGAGCAATTTGAAGCAAGAGAGCGTCTTTCCTTCATGGTGGGGACTGTACGGGGGAGTTTAGGTTGGCGGGAGGCCGAGATAGAGCTCCTGACCTGACTGGCCGTCAGACAAGGAGGTGGAAAGAATGCCATAGCTCCTCAGGGAAGCAGGACCTGGTTAAGACCCTCTTCTCCAGTGACTTACTTCCTCTAGCTAAGCCCCAGCTCTTAAAGGTTCCATGTTTTACCCAGACATCATTCCTACCACCTAAACCTGTGATGGACAGTTTGCATTTAAAGTCATAGTCAAGTAGATCAACCTTGGCCAGAAACAATTTCTCCTTCCCCAGCAACTAAATACAGCACTGCAGATCTTGGGGAACTTGGAGAGGAGGGTGGCAAGAGTCAGGGGTGAGGGGAGGCTAGAGCTGTCCTGTCTCCCTAGAAGAGGGGTGTCTTTGGTGGCTGGAGATCCTGGTGTGCCTTTGTTTTCCTAGGGACAGCACCTGCCTCAACCCTGTTGAGAATGCAACGGATTTTTATCACTTTGATTTTTCACTCCCACCCTCTCAATCCCATCCCCTGCCCCTCACCCTGTCCCACATCAGCAGTTCAGTAGATGCTCTCTCTGCTCCTAGGGTGTGACATTTTAAAAAGGTAAAAACTGTTGGCTGGCGGAAAGGGGGGAGCCGGCCTAGAGGAGCCACCCCCAGCATCTGGTTTTACGAGTCTGGGATCTCCTTTCAACCCTCTCAGTTCGCTGCTCTCCAGATGGACAGGGAGGCTCGGTATGCATGTGGGAGACCGGAGGTTGGAGCTGGCGTTGAGGCATTGCAGAACCTCCATGAGTAAGAATGAGTAACCACCTCAGAACTCCTCCTCGCTGGGCAGAGGCACTGACCCAGTTCTGTATCAGCTGAAGGTGGAGCTGGTGCCTGGTGAGGGCTGAGGAACCACCCAGATCTGCATACAATGGGCCACTGCAAGCCCAGAGACCCGGAAGTTTTCCCAGAGCTCACACCCCTGCTTCCCATTCTGCATACCATGTGTGGGAGGGGCCTCAGCCACCCACTCAAGTCCCATCTTCAGGCTTCCAAACCGACTGTTGATATCACTCTCAAACAAGGAACAAAAACCAAGAAGTGGCGCCCGAGGTTGCCCAGTCTCCTGAAGACAAAAGGTCCTTCCTCAGAAGCATTCCTGGTGGAGAGGCTGCTCATGAAACCCATGACATGATAGTTACAAGAGAACTCAAAAGAAAACAAAGATTCTGGGTGCCCCGCCCGGGAGTTACGTAAGCAGTCTACGGGTGTTAGTTAAAGGGACTCTTCTGTGGAACTGCCTGCTAGCTGTGCAGAGAGCTCCAGTGTTTGCATGAACTGTCATCATGCTGGGTCTTGGCTGTATTGCGAAGCAGCTATCACATCAGCAAACACACCCAGTTCACCAAATTAGACTAGGGTACAACGGTTTCTTTGGTCTGTCATCAGTGACCTATCTGGAGTGAATCCAAGTTCATGTCTTCCCAGAAGTCTCACGAAAATTTACTCTACTTCCTTTTTTTCTCTTTTCTGTCCTTCCTTCCTTCCTCTCTCTCCTTTCTCTTTCTCTTTCATTCTTTCTCCTCTCCCCCTCCCCTCCCTTTCAATCCCCTCCCTTCCCCTCCTCTCCTCTCCTTTCCTTTCCTTTTCTGAGACAGGGTTTCTCTGTGTAGCCCTGGCTGTCCTGGAACTCGCTCTGTAGACCAGGCTGGCTTCAAACTCAGAGATCCACTTGCTGGGATTAAAGGCATGCTATGCCTACTCCAGATTCTTTATTTGCTGGCTGAAGCCAGGGCCCCAGAAAGCACAAACCTGGTCTACAGGAAGTCACTCTGAGATTCCTGCAACACTAAATCCAGGGGAAACGAAACACAAAAATGTAATGTAAAGCCATTGCTGTTGAAGTCATTCACTCAGAGGAATTTTCCATGTCTTTTCTAATGATCTCAGATAGTGTCTGATTAACTAATGGAAGACAGATCTGGATAGAAATATGTACTGTTGTGAATTCCAAGCTGTGCTCTGTCTCGGACAGAACTTACAAGAGGCCATTGGGATTTATCAACAAGAGGGAAAACAACCTGACTTTATTGTGGGTAGCAGCAGTTTGTTTGTAGATCCAGCAAATCCTGCTGTTGTTCACTTACAACTGCCCTGGGATGTTTTTGCAGACTGGAGACTATTGCAGAATATAGAATGTTGTCCATGGGAACCTGCCCTGGTCCTCCATGAGCACCAGTGGCCCTCTGGTCTTTCTACCTCTATCCTGGGGTGATCAGAGCAGGGCTGGGTGATAGAACTTCTTGGCTTTGGCATGAGGCTCTCCCTTCCTCCATGTGTACTCTGTGAAGGAAATGGACCAACAGCTTGGTAACTAAAACCACCGCATCCAGGCTGACCATCTCCACACCAGCAAGAGATTCACGCCAGCTGGAACATCTTACACAGCCAATGGCATAGGGCACCAACCTCAGGCTAACCAGCCAAGGGTATCGTCACACAGGGACAGTAAAGGGACGAGCTTGAAGCAGTGGAAGGTCTTTGGGGACACTGAGAGAGGAGAGTGAGGAGAGATAGGACTGGAGAAGCCCAGAAGGACAAGTGTAGAGAGATTGGGAAGTGGAGGGCTGGGAGGTGTTGGGGGCATGCTGGGAGCAAGGGGTCCTCAAGCATAAAACAATTGAAGAAGTGGGCTCCAAAGGAAGAATTAACCCAGTATATCTGGGAGTCAGATGAGGGTGCAGACTGCATTCACATACTCTCTCTCAAGTCTCTGGTGAGTCGGCTAGATGGTACCCAGAACACCCCATGTTCTAGTTAGCTTTTAACTATCAAACGGACAGAGCCTCAAGTAATCTGAGAGGAAAATCTCCATCGCAGCATTCCCTAGATCAGATCGGCCTGTTTGAATGCCTGTCGGGGCTTACCGTGAATTAATAATTGACACAGGAGGTCCTGGCCTATTGTAGGATGCACCATGGCATGGACAGGAAGGTAGTCATGGGCTGTTATCGTAAAATAAGTGAGCAAACCAAAGAGTGAAGGAGCAGGCAGCACCTTCCTGCCTCCAGGTTCCTGCCTTGAGTCTCTGCCCTGACTTCCGTCAGTGGTGAATGGTGACCTGAAAATGTAAGATAAAATAAACTGTTTCCTTTCCTAAGTTGCTCTTCACCAGGGTGTTTTAATACAGCAGCAGACACAAAACAGGACACCCCACCATGGCTTAAGGGAAGGTTGCACCAAATGCCTATGGCATGCCCTTGGAGAGATCCTGACTTGGGGCCAAGTTAGAACTGTGGTAAGGGATATGGGAAGAGGGCTCCCAGGGTATTGTCATTGTGAGAGTGGCAGACGTGAGAGGTCTGCCTTTGACACACAAGATGGGGGTCGGGAGAGCTATGCGTGTATGGCAGAGGCCAGAGGTTAATGTCAGGTGCCTTCTTCTATCTCTTCACCTTATTGCTAGTCGGAAAAAAAAGACTTTATTTTCATTTGTACATCTGTGTGCATGCATGCATTCGATTGCCTGGAGCTGGAGTTAAAGGTGGTTATAAGCCACTTGGTATGGCTGCTGGGAACTGAACTGGTGTCTTCTGGAAGCCCAGCAAGTGCTTTTAACCTCTGAGACATCTCTCCAACCCCTCAGCTTATATTTCAAGATGGTCTTTTACTGAACCTGGATCTCACCAATTCTGCTAGGCTGGCAGTCCAGGAGGCCCTCTGCGTGCCCTGGGTATCTCTTTAACATCAGCAAGCAAGAACCCAGAATTTCTTGGGCCAGTGCTGGGGCAGAGGAAAGGTTTCTGGTGACTGGTCTCCCTCCAGGCCTGGACTACAGCTGACTAACTGACTCCACATCAAAGCAGACGAGATGCAGACGAGACTAAGCCAGACTGCACAGAGCTTCCTGCAGTTCCCCAGGCCATAGAGCTTCAGAAAGAAGGCTAGAAAGGACATTCTCTTTAGAGGAGGAGGATGTGTAGTCTGTGGAGTAAGGCCTGACCACACAGGCTAGAGAGTGGTTTGGTATTATAGATTGTTGAGTAGCACTCCAGGAAGCCCAAGTACATTTCTCAAGCTTGATGTCATTAACAAGGAGGTGTATACAATCTGTCTGTCTGTCTGTCTGTCCTCTTCTTCTCTTCCTCCTTCTCTCCCTTAATAACTCAGTGAAAATTCCAAAGGAGTCTTTGTTCACTGGATGCTGAACAAGCCTCCTTTGTCCCATGTCCTGCACTGTTCCCGGCCCACATTGGTAGATTCCTCCCGGTGTCTCCCGGAGGAGGTAGCTGCTATCATACTACGCAGACAGCATGCCTTGCCTGTTCAACATCAGGTATGGGACCCATGCTATAGTTGGGCAGGCAGAGCAGAAGCGCCATTTCCCAACCAGCATACCTGTCTCTCTATGTTCCATTCTGTACTTCACAGGATATTGGGGGGGGGACATTTACTGCTGAGATGTACACAATGTTCACAGCTCTTTGAACTTGAGTGTAGATGATGTCCGGAGGACTCTGAACTTTTTTGGGGGGGTTGGTTTTGGGGCCCTTCTGGCTCTTGCAAGCATCACCCAGAACTTTGGGCCTTCACTCCACAACTTAGCTAAGCCTTAATGACGTCAGAGGGTTCCTTTGACTCTTCGGGG